>OX276403.1:30930433-31530433 GCA_946251805.1 Cybosia mesomella | reverse complement strand
AACTTAGGTAGTTTTTAGTATAATTTATTAAACTGTTTAAAAACATCAAGGATTGAAACACAATCGTTTAAGCGTCAAGTCATCAAATGGGTAATTTTTGATTCTTAAACGACTGTGTTCCAATCCCTCAGCTTCACGCACATTCGCAACACTATTTATCAATCTTTCGCGTTCATAAAGAAGCAAGTGGATGTGTTAGCATTGCCAAGACAATCAGGTTTGTTGGAAGTTGATTTAGAATATACTCCTTTACATTTTTATCAATTATCTGGCCTAAAATACTAAATTTACTTTCTATGAGTTTAGAAAATAACGTTCATAATAATAGTAGCTCATCCGTCCCGGTTTCGCCCGGAACATATGCAATAGCATATCTCGTGAGGCCTAGTCAGCGTTAGTAATGCGAACGGCCAAAAAATTATATATGTTTTAGGAATAATAAAATCTATATATATAAAAATGAATCGGAAAATGTGTTGGTAAGCGCATAACTCAACAACGCCTGGACCAATTTGACCAATTCTTTTTTTGAATGTTCGTTGAAGTCCAAGGATGGTTTTTACGGAGTGAAAAGTTTAAAAAAATGCATAAAAAAATTACAGGCATGTTTGGGATAAATAGGTGCCACGGGGTGAAGTATACCACGGGCGAAGCCACAGGGGACAGCTAGTTTTCTATAAATTTAACATGCATGTATTATGCCTAAATAAATGATCCGAAAGTAATGATTTCAATGATAGTTAAAACTGCAATAATATCCGTTGCGTAGCTTAGATTGAAGGATCTAAGCGTACAGACAGCGGGAAAAGCCTTTGTTTTATTGTTACTATGTGAAGATAGCAAATATTATTATTGTGATAATAATGACTACCTACATATTACCACACACAATGCTATTACAACTCAAATTAAACATACCTCATATTATGGGGTGACCATATTCATTCTGGTATTGGCAATAAACGTGATAAGTGATAATGCAATGATAAGATTTTACCCCCACCGCTTCTCAGGTATAAATCGAAAAATATCGATGAAACCAAAAAATTGATAAGAACCACAATTGTAGGAAATTTAATTTAAACATTTAATTTTAAATAAAAGACAGTTTTCCATATACAATTGAAAATAAACGAGTTGTTGATCAAAAAAAATCACTCCCTCTTTTGGGATATTAATCGGAAAATTTCCATCCTAGGCAAAAATGTATAAGAATAAAAGTCTAACAAATTCTAAACAACTTTTGTAATTACCATTTTTCGTGTGAAATTGAAACGATTTAAACGAGTTACTTCATATACAAAAATTGACCCTTCAAATCAAGATAGCGGATGCCGTAATGGATCGATTGCACGCAAAACAATATTAAGACTACCAGTGACTCCTTAAAAGGAATTCCGAAGGAAAATTGCTACTTCTATTTTTTTCTGGGTTTGCCCCTTTTTTGAGTTAGCCTATATAGCAAATTTTCTATTTCGGTGTCATACCAGTAACATGAGACTCGCAGACAGCATTACAAGTCAACTTAGCGATATATAATACACACGATTAAATATATTAGAATGGCATTACAACTTCTAGTTCTTCCTACTTCACCAGATAAGGAGCGGCTGTTCTACCGTACGGCGTACCTGAACATAATTATGGGCGTACAATCTCTCCCCCTTTTTTATTTTGCTTATTTTAGGTTTTTATATAATCTATAAGTAGTTGTGCAATCCCCAAGAAGAAGCATAGAATTAGGCAAACTATTTCATTCATAATTATTCTCATACTATATAACTGTACAATTACATTACAAAAATAACATATATTTATTATCCTTAATTGACACGCACACAACAATAAATCTGTCACATGTGAACGTGAGCACATAACATCGAGGTAATAGCTATATATTAATTACTCTGTGGCACATACCATAAGAAACCCAGGTTCGGGTCTGACAAATCTCTCCACCAATAGGGTATACATAAAACATCCTTAATTTTGCCTCGTTATCCTGTTTTCTGTAGCCTTATAGGCATTGGATATGTCGTTCAAAAAATAAATTTGGTCAAAAAATTTGTTATTTTTTGACCAAATTTATTTTTTGCGCGACTTGATCGGTTAGTGCAAGGAAGCTCCGGCCGGAAATGTCTCACTTCAAATCCATATTAACTCAATGTCTAGTTTTACTGTCGCTTCTAGATAAAGTCGTGTACTTAATGTTTTGTAATGTGAATAAGTGTTGCAGATGATACGTCTGCGCGGTTGATTGAACTAGTTATTGAACTGTGCCTTTATTTGTTGGAACACAGAAAATGGTGTTAGTAAAAAATGTGTCAAAGAAATATTACAAAACTAAATGTATATATGCCAAAATGTAGTCGTGTAGAGGTATATTTTGTGTTTAAGATAATTTCCAAAGATGCTAAGGCCAATCCATTAATATTGTTGTATAGTATTGTATAGTTTTGTAAGCATTCATAATAATTTATACAGAAAAATTGTTGTTTTATTATCTCGTAACTCTTTTACCAACCAGTACAAGGAGAAATGTATCCTACACCTACCAGCCAGATGAACCGACGACCTGAGAAAGGTAGCTGGGACAGACGGGGTGCGAAAGTGGTGGATCGGGTACTCATAACAAACACTAAGTTGGTCCGACAAATCAGTTTAGCTTTCCGTTAAACCAATGTTAAGTGTTTTCATAGTTAAAGGAAAACATTCGGTGCGCACTAAACTCGCACGCAGGCTAGCTTTTGCAGAGGTGATGGAGCTTCCTACTAGCCGCCAGGACAGTGCTCATGGAAGCGTTGGTAAAGACTGTGTATATATTACGAGTATATTCATTTGTAGATATGTTTTATCGTAAACATGTAACGTGTGCGTGATGTTCCTTTTATCTTCACTGTAGTGCGTCTCGCATGTCAAGTGGAGCTACAGCTAGCTCAATGACATGATGCGGATGCAAACAAACTAAATCTTTAAGTAATGCTACCTGAGATATGCGGAACACACATAGAAACAGCTTAGGCGTACTTATTTATGTCTGTATTGTCTACTAAACCTACAGCATTACACACACGATAGCATTTGAGATTAGTGCTCTCTTTAGCGTTATCCCCTACCTGCATTTTTTATTTTTACCATATCTATAATTTCGATTTGATTTTATCTTGCTTTTCCGATGGCTTCAGCTTCTGCTAGTGTATCAGGCATCTTAGTTCCAAGAGTTTCGGGCTGCGTGAGGACCAAGAGACCAGATAGGACGGCCATTGCACCGAATATTACGGAGGGAATACCTTCCCAATATTCCATCTGTAAAATTTTAAATTAACATTATTGAAATTTATGAGATTACAAAAAGCCGGAAACTAATGAATTGCAAAAAGATGTACTTACGAGAGCTGGAGTAAGAGGCGCAAGGACCGCTCCGAGACGTCCAATCATGGAGGAGAAGGCGAGCAGAGTGTGCCGGTGCTCGGTGGGGTACAGCTCCGACGTGTAGAGGTACATTGACGTTAGAACTAAGGATATGCCAGACTTGCTGAGCATGTACATCACCAGCCGGGCGGTGGTGAGATCTGCAATGAGGCAACCAAAATATTTCATAGTATAAGTTGTACGTTTTGTATTGCAGTACGCAATACTCGTACAAAACCATTTACATAGATATAAAAAGTTATGTACATGGTCTATGGATATGAACCAATGTTTGTTAGTTTGTTCGTATTTTATACGCTGCCGTCCCATTCATCTGATTGTGATAAAGCTTCGTCAACTTATATGTCGCACTTGCATGCATGCTATAGATTATACTTTAGACCCGGTAGATGACACTGCAATCGGGTTGTAGGAATTTTCTCGTGCAAAGCAGGGACTGGACATACACATATTTTAATAACCGGAACCAGTCCCAGACCCAGGTCAGGATACAGGATGTACCCAGATGTACACACTGTAGCGTGACCTGGCTGATCTGAAGTGGGAGGCCTATATAATATCAATTATTCACTTTCACACCATTAAATAATTTGGAGCCATCCAGGAATACAAAAATGATGCTGAAGATCTACAAATCATTCATAAGACTGGCGCAGCAGTAGAGCATTCGACTGCTACGACAGGGGGCGCGGGTTTGATTCCCGCTCAGTGCATATATTTATATTAATGAATATGTCTATTTGCATTGGTCTGGGTGTTTCTATGCATAATATGTATGTATTTACAAAAACACAACATATTTACAAATTTTATTAAAAAAAAAGTATCTTAGTATGTTTATCCGCATTCTGGAACAGATTTTTATACAGATTTTCTTCCTCGCAGCCGTGAAAGTTCACCGTTCCTACCTAGCTACTGCCCGTTGTTAGGCCGACTCTTCGAACAAAAGTCTGCCTTGTATGGCCTAAGCTATGTACTAGACTACTAGGCTGTGTGGTGCCGGCCTAGAAGAGAATAGCACCAACCCAAGTCTTCCCGTGGGTGTCGTAAGAGGCGACTAAGGGACATATCCGGGGGCGGGCAGCAGCACCCCCGCAGAACAACCCCTCCAACAAACTGCGATCCCCAACCCGCCTGCCCAGCGTGGGGATTATGGGCACTACCCCCAAATGAAGAAAACAGCCAAAAGATGGCCCCCAGTTCCCGGCCGCCTCGCTATCCCTGGTCATGGTAGCGGCCATGGTAACGGCGGGGCAGGGGGTGCTAAGAATCCCCGGGCTACAATAGGCTACCAAACCCTTCACAAACTGACCCTGGCTACGTATAACGGACGCACTCTGAGGCTTGACCATCATCTAGTGCAGTTGGAAGTGGAGTTAGAGAACATTAAATGGCATGTTCTCGGGTTATGCGAAGTCCGTAGAGAGGGAGAGGACACCGTAACCCTTGACTCGGGCCATCTTCTCTACTTTCGCGAGGGTGATAAAACATCCCAGGGTGGCGTAGGTTTCCTCGTCAATAGGGCCCTCTCTAACAACGTTCAAGAAATCTCCAGCGTGTCGAACAGGGTAGCGTACCTGATCCTTCGGCTATCCAAGCGGTATAGCATGAAGGTTATTCAGGTCTACGCACCGACCTCGGCACACTCGGATGATGAAGTGGAGGATATGTATGAAGACATATCCAAAGCCTTGCACAACACCACTAAGGCTCACTTCAACGTTGTTATGGGGGACTTTAACGGCAAGGTGGGTCCCAGTCTGGGTACGAATCCCGTATAGGCCCGCATGGTTATGGAGTTAGGAATCACAGGGGACAAATGCTTGTCAACTTCCTTGAGAAAGAGGGACTATTCTTAATGAATTCCTTCTTTAAGAAACAGCCTCAAAGGAAGTGGACATGGCAAAGCCCCGACGCTGTGACAAAAAATGAGATCAACTTCATCATGACGGATAGCAAGCACATATTCAGAGATGTCTCAGTGATCAACAGGTTTAATACCGGATCTGATCACCGACTGCTCCGAGGCTCTCTGAATATCAACCTAAAGCTTGAAAGAAAACGTCTGATGATGTCCACGCTCCGACCTAACCCAACCCAAATCATGGCGGGCACCGAGAAGTTCCAGCAGCTTCTCGGGGAAAGATTTGTTGCCTTGGAACCCACTGATGACGCTGATGAGACCCTACACAATCTGGTCGAAACGCTGAGAGACGAGGGCATCAAGTTCTGCAAAAAACAGCGCACTGGCAGGAAGTCCAAACTCTCGGATGAGACTCTGAGGCTGATGGCAAGAAGACGGGAAACCACCCAAGCGACTTCGTCAGACAGGTCACACCTAAACAAGGAAATTGCGAAGATGGTACGGCGCGACCTTCGGAGCTCCAACACACGCCTCATTGAAGAGGCGATAGAGCGAAACCGAGGGTCCAAAGTATTCACTCAGCAGCTTGGAAGGAGCCATCTGACGAAGCTCATAACGCATGACGGGAGGACCGTCTTGTCGAAGCCGGAGATCTCCGCCGAGATAGAGGATTTCTATGGCCGTCTGTATACTGCACATGCTCCCCGTCCTCGACGAGACGACCATGATTCCAGAGCCACCCTGACACGCCACTATACCGACGAACTGCCTGATATCAGTCAAGACGAGATCGTGTTAGCTCTGAAACAGCTTAAAAATGGAAAAGCCCCCGGTGAGGATGGAATTACTTCAGAGCTTCTGAAGGCAGGAGGAGCTCCTGTCATACAGGAGCTACAGAAGCTCTTTAACGCCGTCCTTCACAGTGGGAGAACTCCTAAGGCGTGGAGCGGGAGTTTGGTTGTTTTCTTTTTTAAGAAGGGTGATAAGACTCTCCTTAAAAACTACAGACCCATCACACTCCTGAGCCACGTCTATAAGCTATTTTCACGAGTGGTCACGAATCGTCTCGCCAGGAGACTCGACGAGTTCCAGCCACCGGAACAGGCTGGGTTCCGCGGAGGATATGGCACCATAGACCACATTCACACAGTGAGGCAGATTATACAGAAGTCCGAAGAGTATAATCAGCCCCTGTGTCTCGCTTTTGTGGACTATGAAAAGGCCTTTGACTCCGTCGAAACTTGGGCTGTTCTGGAATCCTTACAGCGATGTCAAGTAGACTATCGTTATGTCGAGGTGCTGAGATGCCTTTACGAAGCCGCCACTATGAGTGTCCAAGTACAGGGTCAGCAGTCTAAACCCATCCAATTGCGCAGAGGAGTGAGACAGGGGGATGTCATATCCCCGAAACTGTTCACGAGCGCATTGGAAGATATGTTTAAGACGCTGGACTGGAAAGGTAAGGGCATAAATATAAACGGCGACTACATCTCACACCTGCGATTCGCTGATGACATAGTCTTAATGGCGGAGTCGCTAGAGGAGCTAACCCAGATGCTGGACGGCCTAGCTTCAGCCTCGCGACGCATCGGTCTTGGCATGAATTTGGATAAAACCAAAGTCTTGATTAATGGCCACATTGATCCAGGACCGGTCGTCGTGGATGGCCACCTTCTTGAAATTGTTTCTGAGTACACTTACCTCGGGCAGATTGTGCAGTTGGGTAAAAACAATTTTGAGAAGGAGGCCAAGAGGAGGATCCAGCTAGGCTGGGCAGCGTTTGGGAAACTACGTCGGGTCTTCTCGTCATCCATACCGCAGTGTTTGAAAACGAAAGTTTTCAATCAGTGCGTCCTACCCGTAATGACCTACGGAGCTGAGACGTGGACACTCACGGTAGGGCTGGTCCACCAGTTCAAAGTCGCTCAGCGAGCTATGGAAAGAGCTATGCTCGTAGTTTCTCTGAAGGATAGGATTCGTAACGAATACATCCGACAGAGAACCAAGGTTATCGACATAGCTCAAAGAATAAGCAAGCTGAAGTGGCAGTGGGCCGGCCATATCTCGCGAAGAACCGACAACCGCTGGGGTAAACGTGTTCTTGAGTGGAGACCGCGACTCGGCAAACGTAGTGTAGGACGCCCTCCGGCCAGGTGGGATGACGATCTGCAAAAGACTGCGGGCAGATGCTGGATGCGGCAAGCTGAAGACAGGGCGCTATGGCGCTCATTAGGGGAGATCTATGTCCAGCAGTGGACTAGAATAGGTTGATGATGATGTACTAGACCACGGCCATTGACCCGAGAGAATTTACAGATGGCAGAGTCACTCGCGCTCTGCCTATATCTTTGCTGTAACTACTGCTCATGGGATACACGAAATGGAATCTTGCAAATATCCCAAAAGGTGGGCTACGGTGAACGCAAATACAATCAGCAGAAGCAGTATTGCCTCCTCTAAAGAAAGCGTTGGAAGCATTTGCTAGCGCCACACGAGGCATGAGCTTAGTGTCGTAAAAGTTAAAATCATAGCCTAGTGAAGAGCTGGTTGTCCGATTTTCGTAGGTCAAAACATTTTAAAAGTCTTATAACTAAAATAAAATTGCTTGAAATAATAACCACTGACCTTTGGAAATGAAAATAAAAGAAATATTGCAAATTGCACAGAAAAAGAAGCCACAACAAATAGTAGTTTTTCTGCCAATTCTATCTAACAGTATCACAATGGCGTAGCAGCTAGGAATCTCGATAGATGCGGTGAGGATATAGTTCAAGTGCATCTTATCGGAGAGGCTTGTGGCATTGATGGACAGACCGTAGTAGACCAATGTGGTAGTGAACCACCAAACGGGAGTGGTCACTACTCGCCGGCGGAGCACGGAGGAGCGGAAGATAGCTGCGATCGTACTAGTCTCCTTACTTTCAGCCTTCAGGACATGAAAAAAAAATCAACCGATTAAAGATTGTGGACGTGGTTTCAAATATTAAGATGTATTAGACTTACGACATTCTTCGGCGGGTTCGGTGGGTTGAGTAATGCGTACATTGACTTCTCACTGATTTGTTTCTTATTTACACTAGCTACTTTTTGGAGCGTTTTTCGGGCCTCAGCATACTTTTGCTTAGAGAGCTGCCACCTGACGCTATCATCTAGAATCCAGTAGTATACCATCATGAAGAAGCAAGGCATGAACAGAGCCACAGTCATGCGTCGCCATGAGGGGATTAGCCAAGCTACCCCACCGAGGATCATATGGCCAATAGCAAAATTAGATCCGCCAACAGCGCTGGCCAGTACCCGGTAACGTGGACCAACCATTTCAGCACCTGAAATAAGAATAGTTGTAATAAAATCCACACGATTCAATTATAAAGGTAAAATGGCTTAACCTTATTACGTTTTCTTTATAAAAAAAAAAATTACGAGTACAAGTTTATTTTTGATCAAAGTCGCACACACATATACTCACAACGTTTTCCCCTCCGGGGTAGGCAGAGACAACAATCCGCCATCTACTTTGTATAAGTCACGAGCTTCCTCTATAGTCATTAAACCTTTCATACAAGCCTGCCGCTTTCGAGTGCTTTAGAGGTGTCCTTTTTTCAATACATCGGTAATTAGATCAGTGTATGTTCCGCGAGGAACTTACACACGTGGCGTATCATTCGCTCAGTACTCATTCGTTGTACGTGCCCAAGCCACCTTAGCAGACATAATTAATATTAAAATATTATTTACCAAGAACATATGAAGTGCTAAAAGCACCGGCGCCAAGTGTAGTCTGCAGCAACTCCAGCGCCAGAAACATGGGGTAGTTTACGGAAAAGGCCCTAATTATTCCAAAGAGTCCCATATTGAATATATTGATCAAAAGGGCAATCTTTCTACCAAACGTGTCTGACACGTAACCAGTGACGGGCAAAACCAAGAGAGTACCGAGACCATTGAGAGTACCGGCTAGCACGCGGAGCCACTCCTGGCATCCGAGGTTGAACTGAAAATTGCATTCTAGTTGGGTTATTTTTGTTACGGTATTCTTAGCAGTGTATTGTCTAGCAGTGACTACAATAGGCTAATTGATTGCTATAGTATGTAAGTAGATACTAGTTAGTTATACCTATCTATTGCAAAGGCCACGACAAGTTAATTTTGAGAAGATACGAACGTCATACACAGCTGTATTGTCCTTGGCGTACACGAACTCCTCATTACAATCAGTGGTATCGGTCATAAATATATCAGCTGGACAGGAACGCAACGTTCCTTTGCCGACTGCTACGAAGCGACTGCAGCTGGCAAAACCAGTGCTACTATTTGTTGCAGGTATAGCGCCGAGGATCCAGTCGGGGTGGAATGCATTGGACGTGGAGTTCTCACCGCACTCAGTAATACGACATCTATGGAGCAATTTAACTAGATATATAAATTACAGAACACTTAACTTAACTCTCAAATTGCAGTTAAACAAAACTTACAAACGAAAATTTACAGAAATTTCAAAACTTACCTGTGAGGAATAGAAGCAACAGAAAAAACAAACTCGGTCATGAACGCGGAAACGATCATAGGCATTGAGACCAGCATTAGGTTCCTCAGCTGGTAGCGACCAAACTCCCCGATCTCGTTGACCAGTACATCATCGAGGTCCACAGGCTTGTCAGTAACACTTGGTTGCCGCATGTCTGCTCCAGATGTCATCTTGCTGGCTATGGCGATCCTGAACGCTCGCCTTTTGTATTGACAGCGCGCTGTTTACCCTCGTGCGTGCTGCGTTACCCCTTCCTCTTAAATGATCGTCGATTCATCTCGACGGAAAGGAAAATGCTATCTTGAGTAATGGTGCAGTTATCAAAAATATTATTAGTGTTTACTGATAAGATAATAAGATATTTCTGATAAAAATATAGAGTGTATTAGAATAATTATATATCCATGTTCTTAACTGCCTCGTCGGCATAAATTGTTGTGTTGCAATCGCGAAGTTCTGATTTCTGTGTCCGCGTCGAGGAACATTTTAAACTGATATTTGTATAGATTTAGATCTAAAAAAGAGAAAATCTGGGACGGAACTGTGTAGTAGGAAATTGTCTGTAGCAGTATGGGGCTTGAAAATATAATTAGGAGATAACTATAGGCTTGCGGCAGGTAGTGTGCGCTTGGAGGTGTATAAAACACTTAGGGCACTCACTTTGGATCGAAAACCACCTAGGCCTATCAAGTTATTCTCACCAGTAGGACATAAGTATAGAAATTACTTTTTCATCCCCCCATCTCGGAAAGAGTATTTTTGGGTTCTTCCAGGTGGACTAACTATTTTGTCAAGCTGTGCTCTTCGATATCTGAGTGCAAAAGTCGTTTTTATCCGCTTGAGGATAAAGTAAATTTGAATTTAGAACATCGTGTGCACAAAGTTTGTGAATTCAAAACATCATTAAACCTATTTTTTTTTCTTTTCTTCTGGCTTCGCATCGCATTTAACCAGTGTCAAGTATCTTCCTGTTTTATTCAGTTTTTATCGCTATATGCTCATAGATAACTAGTCACACACAACTAGTACACTTAGTCTTGCCCTAGTAAAGTAGTGGGAGCTTTACTAAAGTCTTCTTTGGAGTTTTGGAAACAACACGGAAAACCGCAATTCACGGTAAATATGGCACTTTCCTACACTTGTGCGTGTTGTCGAAGACATTGTCTTTTTAGACCCACCATTTTTACACATAAAAACTCGAAATTACACAAATTTTTGAAAATGAAACACTGCCTCGATGCGTCTTTTCCCGTGTTGGCGCCAAAACTTTCTTAAACCTATTTACATTACGAAAATTATTTGATGGCATATTTCATTGAATTATCCGAGACCAAGAAATCAAGCACTCTATGGAGTACGTATTCAATGCTAAAAGCAACAATAAAGATAAAAAACCGGCCAAGTGCGAGTCGGACTCGCCCATTAAGGGTTCCGTAGCAGCAATTAAAATGTTTATATTTGATTAAGATCGGAAAAAGAGAACATTTAGGACGGGACTTGAACTCGCGACCAGATATTCTCTTTTTCCGATCTAAATCTATAAGAAAAATTAAGCATACAAAATGCTTAAAAAGCTAATTGAATGTTTATATTTGACTTGATTGAATGAAAGGTAAATTGCGGTTTACGATTTATGACGTATTAAACAAAACTACCACTTACTAGATCTCGTTCAAACCAATTTTCGGTGCAAGTTTACATGGTAATGTATTTTTTTTTATATCTATATTTTTTTTTAGTTTTATCATTCTTTTATTTTAGAAGTTACAGGGGGGGGGGGAACACATTTTACGACTTTGGAAGTGTCTCTCTTGCAAACTATTCAGTTTACAAATAAAATATATTAGAAACCTCAGATATTAAAGACCTATTCATAGATATCACACACGGATGGGTTTGATGAAAAAAAATTTTTTGGGTTTCAGTTCTAAGTATGGGGACACCCCAAATTTTTATTTTTATTTTTGTGTGAAAATCTTAATGCGGTTCACAGAATACATCTGCTCACCAAGTTTCAACAACATAGTTCTTATAGTTTCGGAAAAAAAGTGGCTGTGACATACGGACGGACAGACAGACAGACATGACGAATCTATAAAGGTTCCGTTTTTTGCCATTTGGCAACGGAACCCTAAAAAGACATACATATAACCTATCCTAAATTAGTGGAATTTTTAAAAATAGCCTCATCTGGTGATCAACCAAAAAAATCGAATGTTTTCACAGCATCTGAAATTGAAAAGTTTCTTAACAAAACACCTGATTCCGCATATTTGGCGGCAAAAGTAAGTCAGTGGCACATTCAGTATCTACTTAAGGCTATTAATCAACTACTTAACATAATCTAATACGTACTTAGGCAGGTATCTTGTTGATAGGCATATTTTATACATACATATCAATTTTATTCATTTATCTGCTACAATACTCTTTACGTTACAGGTTGTTCTTATTATTGGTATAAACGGAGCATGTCGAACTAATGAACTAACACAACTTAATGTCAATAACATTGAGAAACATTCAGTTGACTTACTATTAATTAATTTACCAAATACAAAGACAAAAAGAGCCCGAAATACGTAACAATTTTTGAGAAATATCAAGCCTTACGCCCGCCTCACACGCCCATCAATCGATTATTTTTGCAATATCGCAACGGAAAGTGTGTCAGAGAGCCTAATAAAATTGGCAGGATCCCACGAGAAATAGCAACTTTTCTTGAACTTCCAGAACCCCCGTTGTACACGGGTCATTGTTTCCGACGAACTTCAGCCACACTTTTGACTAATTCAGGAGCTGATCTCCTGTCCCTTAAGCGCTATGGAGGCTGGAAGTTCAATGCGGTTGTAGAAGGATACATAGAGGATTCCATCCAAAACAAGTCTAAAATATGTAAAGGCATCGTAGGAGCCATTACACTGAAAGAGCCTCAGTAAGTTCCTTGGACTGGCCCTTCTACATCAAAAATGAGCCGTTACGAAACACCTGACCCTCGCCCTCTCTCGCCAACATTTACGCCGAGGGAATCCGCTGAATCGGTATAACTATTAAGTATGACAGATATTAGTTTACCAAAAAACAGTACACAAGTCACTAACACCGACATTACAGTACCTTTTTTTTTCGTGCGGAAATCCTCTCGGATGGGCTTGAACCGACTAAAACCGCACGCCGTCTCGGGTCTCAGTACCTAACAAAAATATTACACTCACCTTAAGTAACTGTAGCAACGTTACTTTAAATTTTTCTTAAGTATACCTGAGTATTATTTGTTATAATTTAAAGATTATTTTGCAATAATATAAGAATTATATTTATATTATCTGTGGTATTACTAGTAGTTAATACCTAAACTATAATAAAAGTATCCTGTGATTGTAAATGTTTTTTTGCATTTAGTCATTTCCTCGCTGAGGTGGGATGAAAAGTTACGTGTTGCACTCGAGTGCAAAGATTTTCACCTTGTACTGTTTTGATTCCCTGGCTAACGCTCAGGATTCTAACTTTTTAATCCCTCGCTGCGCTCGTGATTAAGTTTTTTCAAATTTGCTCGGTCATCAAAATTGAGCACGCGGTTAAAAAGCAACTTTGCACTCATGTATAACAAATAACTATTCTTAATCTGTGCGCGATTGGAGGACGTGGATCTCAAATTAAACACGGATTTTGAAAGGGTGTTAGTGTGCCTAACCCGTACGGGTTTCCAGGCAATGTTGCCTCCTACTGCACACGGAAAGGCAAATACGCGACCAGGAAAACTTATTATGATTTTTTTTAATGAGTACAGCGCCTGAAGCAATGAGCATATTCCTCGGAGGTTACGTGTTTTGATGCATATTTAGAACTTTACTCGCTTTGGGTTTCAAGTATTATTTTAATACTGACCTTTGGATTTCATTATCTCCTATAGCACGAAGATCTTTAAAGCACTGTGCTAATTTATTTAGTAAGTTATAAGCTGTGGTTAAAAGTGACTAGGTAAGGGCAAAGTGAATTGGTTTAATATTTCTCTTGTCTCAGACAATAGAAGTTATAAAAGATATTACTAATTTTTTTGGAGAGTTCACGCTCGTCTAAAAAAAAAGTATGCCAAAATGGTTCATGCAATAAAAAGAGTTAATGGTTCTTCAGACAGTTTCCTTGTATCTACTATGGCGTCGAGTCTCCCCAACAACAACAAATCTACGCTATGCTCTAAACCACAATCTGCGCTACGCAACACGGAACGCTTCACCCTCCGCTGCACGCTATGTTGCATGCTACTCTACACGCTACACTCGACATTTACACACATTGAAATAGGGTTAATTGGGACAGTAATTATATTAGCTGTTTAATGGAAATCTTAATTTGACTTAGTGGTGCGTTACACTTAGGAGTTTTTTTAGACCTCCAAATCTTTCCACCTTGGAGCATGACAATAAAAACTCCACGCTACGCTCCACGCTATAATGCATGCTAATCTATACGCTACTTCATACGCTACGCAGCACGCTACGCTGCCCACTACGCAACACGCTACGCTACACGCTACGCTTCACCCCAACAGATTGAAATAAATTGTGCATGTTAAAGGACAACCCCAACTCTCATACAATCTTGGGCTTACGCGTACAGGGCTGAAAATAAGCCAATATTTAGACCATCTAAGGACATTTTGTTTGCCTAATTTTCACGACGATTCAAAATGGCCAAGTTTGTGAAATCGAGCATTGTTCATAGGTTTATTTAGGTTACGTTGTAATACATAATGCGGTCAAACAGTGTCTTATGTTGTGTGTGATAGCTACACAAGTTATTGGAGTGTCGCTTTTATTTGTAAGTAGGTTAGCAGGTTTTATTAGTAGGTAATATATATACAATAGGTCATAATTATGAGTAAGTATAAAAAAGGACAGGTCATTAAGACTTTTAGACATTAATGTGGAATGGTCAACTATTTGCTAAAGGCTAGTATCGCTGCATCATTCAATAAATGTCTACCTATAATATTGCACCGATCGGTAGCGATTCCACAATTCAAACAGAGACTCATTGTGATAACTTTCAGCCGACGTGGTAAAGTGTGGTCCAGTTTTAAAGCCAAGGTCAACAAACGTAGCAAATAACGGTGTCCGGTAATCAAGCAAGGGTCAATTAGTTCGAAAATCATATACAATTCACAGAGTAAAAGCAGCAAAACAACGATCTCAGAGAGCCGAAGGAAAGCGAATGTATGTTGAATTGTTGACATTTACAATGGAGGACATTCACAGGAGTGAAAATGACATATGACGTTACAGATAATTATGAATTCTATAAAATCGATTATTTACAATCGATATTTTAACTGCCATTATGAAAGAGACAGGTGTCTTTCTGATTAGTTAACTGAATAACGAAAATAAAGATGCTACATAGATATTTTGAAATCATTTAAATTATAAAGCCACGAATTGACAAATTAAATTAATACTTATTAGCTATCGATTTGTTTTCATAATCCAATCGATAAAGTAAGCATAATCATAGCGCATTTACGAAGATCGGATTAAGTACATTCAACGTTTACGAAGCTTGTTGATTAATGAAAATCACATTTTAAAACGTTTGTCGCACTTGGCCATTGCTGATTTTAATGAGGTCTACACAAAATTTTAACACAAAATAGACGAATTTTTTGAGGTAGGTTTGATGTCTGTATACTCGGGCCCAAAATGGGGTATCTCCTTTGGATGCCAATGCATTAACATGGTACCATGGAGGTCCTAAAGTGGCCATTGGAACTCTTAAAGGAAACAAAATCAACAATAAACATATTCATTCTTATTACAAAAAGCGGAATGAAGTCTGGTTTAAACCTGAACTATTAAGTTATGGTTTCATCTGAAAAAATAAATAAAATAAAAAGTAAATTATCAAATAACATCGGATAAATGGCGATACAATCCGTTAAAAATAGTTTTATTTCAATCAATGCCATGCCAAACGTCTCCTTATTACAAAACCTAAATAATCCGTAGATAACTTAGTACCATGATTGGTCCAAGGATTAAATACCAGCCACCCAGCCACAGATGACTACTACAGATGACTACAAATACTGTTCATTATAAAATCGTTCGTTCGCAACGTTTCGTAGGTATCCTTTGAAAGCAAAAGTTTTCTTAAGTCATTGAAGAATATTATTTACGAAAAGTGGTGAAAGCCCATTACAAGATATTTTTTTCATTGGATTCAATTGCGAGCAGGACAATTATTCTTTATTTAGTAATACAGTATTACGATCATTTTTATATTGGAAGATCAATGGATGTGTAAAATGGAACTAAGCTCTCGCGTATTATGCGTAAGTCGTAACGCAACTATAAAAAAATATATCGTAAGACATGTAAACTAACTTTTGAATTGAATTGATATCTGCCTTGAAGCCTTCTGACGCGATCAGTGCAATCTGCGTGTCACGCTTTATTAAAAATAAATTAGTGTTACGAAATAATTACAATGGAACGACAAAAGAAAAAAAGAGAGATCTGTTGGGTCACCCTGGTATTTGTATGTTCAATAATTCCACGACATCACTATCTTCAATATTCATCAAGTCAACTGCATTAATATCCATTGCGAGCAAAATAATCAACACAAATGTATCTCACGCTAGCCTCGAATGGCAACTTTGACTAGGCGTCACGCAGGGTTATATAAAGATCAAAGATCATCTATAAATTATCACTAAAACGCTTTTTGTACTACAAAGTTTATTTGGACCTTGATCAAAAGACGATTTAAACCTGGATTGACAGTTAGTCCGTATATATCTATTGTTAGCAATTATAGGAATTATAATTGGTAATATAGCCTTGGTAATATAGTATAATTATATATTGACACACTTATCTCATTATTCGATTAACGCGTTAGCCAAATTGTGCCTTCAGTGTAGCAACACTGAAGGTTCGCGCTTAAAAACTGCCACGCGTTCGTGGCGGGGATGTTTTAATTGAGCTACAGAGTCATCGGGCATTCGTTCCCGGTCGAGGAGCGGAAATTAGCAGATATACAAGAAAGTGCAAGTGCTTCCAAGAAATTGTTATAATTTCAATAATAAATTAAATAATTGTGCTAAGTACGTGGGTTTGAGGACGGGTATGTAGTGTTTTAGTTGTCATAACGATGCATACTTATTTTATTACATTTCATTATTTTATTTAAGCATATTTATAGACACAACATGAGCATATCTCATGTTGTGCGCATATTTATAGACACAACATGAGATATGCTCATGTTGTGTCTATAAATATGCGCACTAGAAATGCTTGAGGAACAGCTTCTGAGAGCTACCCTTACAAATGCGTTATATAAGGACGCAAAGTAGAAGCTTCCTTACACTATACTATTATATATTATATTATAAAATTGTAAATTCGTTGTGTCTGTACATTGGAGATATTTAAAAAATAACACTTGGGTTATGTAAAATGAACGATTCTGAACACAATTTTTTTTTGGATTTCTTGTCTGTTGTTTGCTCGCGATGGACGCAAAAACTATTAAACGGTTTTTTATGCGGTTTTTTCTATTAGGAAGGTCTTGGTCAGCCTTAAAATTTTCTGTATGTTAGATTACAATTGGTTAAGTAGAACCAGATATATGACCAAAAAACGAAAACCGAAATTCGCGCGTGCGGAGCCACGGACATCGGCTAGTTTTGTAATAAGACCGGGTCGAGTTTATGGTCATTTGTTTTGTCTTGGTAAACACTCTTGTGCTACATGATATCCACGGTCAGAGGATGGAGACGATAGGTGGCCGTACAGGAAGCTCGGAACTAAACAAGAAGGATAGACCCGTTGTGTTTGGGCTGGTGAGACTAGTTCGCTTGCCAAACAAGTCAAACCACAATGAATGAAAAATTATATATTAAAACAAGTTTTATTCAAAATTAATTCTGTTGTGTTAATTTTAGTGTAGGGTTGTGCTAATTTCTCTGAAAATCTTGAAGCGCAAATAGTTAACAAGATAAGACGAAATTACCTGCAAAATACGAGCTTTTGGAATGTACACAATCCTTGTAAAAATTGTATTATTGTTTTCGTTTGATTTTATTTGTGCTTAATTATAACTTGGGGGGTACACTCTTGGTAGTTGATGCCTTTATGTTGTAAGCATCCACTAAGGAAGGATTTATGGAAATTATACTCCTAAAGTGATAAAAGATAAAAAAAGTAATTAATGGTTGTATGGAGCACCAATATTTTCAAAGTCAGAATCACTAAATTTAAAACCTCTGCTTCTGGTTAGAAATGGATATAAACATGTATCAGTGCTTTTCAAATTTTCACCCTTAAGGCAGTAAAGTAGGTGATGAACGGTTGTGTGAGAAGTCTGGCATTTTCGAAGTAAGAAGCATGAAGTTTCATACACTCCTACTTTGTTATGGTTAGAAAGACGTGCACCGGCGTCTTTCAAAATTTCACGCCTACGGGGCAAACGAGGAATGAGCGGTTGTGTGGAAGTCCGTTTTAAGGAAAGTGCTTTACTTTTGTAGTCGGAAGCATAAAATACAATATTAAGCTTCTTCTGCTTCACATTTACAATTGGCGCCGGCAGGGGGGTGCATGCAGTGGACTCGGGTTATGGGATGTTGTATTACGAATTTATACCCGGCCGAAGCTCGAACAACTTGCTATTTTCACTTCAGATAATACAACAGTTTCATGCCGAAGCTGCAGCTACCTTCTATTGGAGGAGATCCAGAAGAGTTCCTATTTTGTTAATGTTGTACGCACCGGCACAACCTCCGTAACTGTTGCTATAAAACCCATAATAACTGCGTCATATGCCCTAGAACATTTATGTAAATTGTGACTTGTTATGATCAAGTTCTTAGTCACAAGATATTCGTGGCAACTAGTTTTATAATAGAACTGTGACTACAATTTATTTAATATAGTAGTTTATGCAACTGTCATATAACAAGGGGTATTAAAACACGAGAGTCTGTTTGTGCGATAATAGGTTGACTCGAGTGTTTTAATACCTAAGTTATATGCAGTTTCATACACTTCTTTATCTTCACTCATAGGAAAAATTGAAATTAAACAAAGTAGGTAGGTTACAAGGAAGTAACGCATGTGTGCGATTTTTTTTCGTATTCAGCCTAAAACCATAGCATAGTTTAATGAATAAAAAAGATAGCGATACTATAATGAGTTGTATGATACAGTTGGCGGTACTATAATAAGTTTTATTTTTAATTTTATGTATATGCGTTTATAAAGTGCGTTTATAAAGTGCGTATGTATAGAATCGTCTTTGAATTCGTAAAAATTAGAATTTTTCGATTCGAGTGTAGATTTTTTTTTATTGGTTTTATAAGGCTGTTTTGACTAGGTACCTATATAGTCCTGTCATTATAGTAAGTTCACCTCGGAATTCGAGATACCCAGCTGTAAGTCTGGAAATACTTGTATATTGACACCCTAAAAGTTGTCTCAAAACCTACATATGGTAGGGTGTACGCAATTATAGGTAGGGTGTATTAAATTTCAAGGTCAAAGGTCACAAAAATCGGTCTTCTGCGCTTTTTTTGTAAATATCTCATTTCCTATGGGGTTTTTTGCTATTTGTATTTATTATCAATATTGTAGAATACAAAATTCTCTACAAATTTTGTTTGAAAAAATTTTTTATACGGTGAACCGTTTTCGAGATAGAGGGCGGAGAGCGCGCGGTCACAGGATCACTTCAGGTCAACCGGTGCCTCCGGTCGAAAACGTGCCATATATAGTTGATGAACTATATAAAGCGCAAAGAACTGATTTTTGTGACCTTTGACCTTGTAATTTAATAGTTGCGTACACCCTACCATATGTAGGTTTTGAGACAACTTTTAGGGTGTCAATATACAAGTATTTACAATTCCGCACAAAAAAGAAAAATTGGATCTTACCAAATTTGGATAGGTAGGGGGGGGGGGAACACTACTGACGGTGGAGGTGAGCGCTGATGCATCACAAGGTGGCCACCCTAAACCTACATCTGGGTCGCAAGTCCCAGTCACCGTCATGGTGTTCCTCTCTGTACCACGCTATGGACCCGGCGACCGCACGGTGAATCCATGGAGTGCTGAGAATCGGATCTCCTATAGTGAAAGTCAAAAAGTTAAAATTCATTTCTTCTATAGATTTAGATCGAAAAAAAAAAACATCTAGGATCTGAACCCGCGACCAGTCTCTTACAGGGGAATGCGCTGAACAACTGAGCTACCTAGACAAGTCCCAGAAATTCGAAATTCTCCGATATTTCGACCTTTAGATTAGTACCTATTAGTACATTTAGATTTCTAAAACATTTATTTATGTGACTCAGCATTCTTCGAGTATTTAACTCGAAGAATGCTGAGTGAATACTAATTTTACTATTAATGTATGGCAGATGCGTATATCAAACCGGTTGCCCGGCAGTTCAGTCGACCGCCCCAACACCGCCGGACCTCTTGGTTGGTTTATGTGATTGGCGCTCAGGGAGACCAGGGAGAGATATTGCAAGGTTATTGTTGAAATTTATAAATAATAATAATAATAATATTTATTTATTGAACCAAAAACTTAACATAGTTACAGGAAACATAGTATAAGACACAATTTATATGACACAGGTACATTTGAATTGAGGTTCATTTCGTAAAATTAAATTGCTATGTTTACAAGTGTGATGAGCCCTGCTTCTTACACGAGGAATAAACCTGTTACATAGGTAGCAGTCATCGGTCTATATGTTAGATATTCAATTTACTTACATAATAGCGAGTGTACCATGTGCATTTAGGTGTGTTTGCATGTACGAGCATTTGCGTTCATTCGTGCTAATCTGCGAGGGTGTGTGTGTTTGTGTGTGTGGTTGTGTATGTGAGGATACGTGTATGTGTGTGTATAATAGAGAGAGGGTGCGTGTGCATGCGTGAGTCTTTGTATGAAGGGATGTGTATTAGGAAATAAATCTCAACAATAGCTCAGTACTGTCATAGTCCTGGTTTAGAAGCCATTCTGTTACTTTTTGTTTCACTTTATAGGTGTTTAAGTCCCTTAGATTTAGCTTTTTATGTAGATATTTGTAAACGTACGTGCTTAAGACATAAAATTGGTGTTGTGCAAATACTGTCCTATGTACAACACTTGCAGGTAAGTTTGTGCGTTTGTTAGGGTTTGATGGGTCAATATTACTATGCCTTCTTAGGGTTGATCGAGCACATAGAGTTGGCGGACTGTGAGGACCTTACAATCAGCATACAGTTGTTTGGTTGGGTATCTGTATGGTCTCTTCGTCATGACTTTAAGTACGGCTCTCTGTGCCCTCTCAACCCCAAGAAAACCAGTTTTAATTGCACCACCCCATACGGTTATGCAGTACCCTATAATAGACTGACAAAGCGCAAAGTATGTCATTTTCATTGTGTCCAGGCTTGCTGATCCCCTGAGAGATTTAAAAATATGTGTTAGTCGCATGATTCTATTGGTAAGGGTGTCTATATGGCTGTTCCATCTTAACCCATCATCAATCCGAACACCCAAATACTTCACATTATCGACTTTAGTGAGTGAGAGACATGTACAAGGTGCTATTGTACTAGAGCATGAGTGGGCTGTGATTTTAAATGAGTCTGGCGGTTTGTTTATATGTCGTATTGAAAATGGGACATATGCGGTTTTCTCCAGATTTAGTGACAAAAGATTGCGTGTTAGCCACTCCATTACTTTAGTGAGGGCAGACTCGGCGTTTGCTTTTACGACTTCCCAAGTTGGACCATGGACCACGATTGCAGTATCGTCAGCATATGCAAAGAGCTTTGAGTTTGGTAGTACCAGCTTGCAAAGGTCGTTGACGTAGATTTGAAACAGGGTTGGAGAGAGTATGCCCCCTTGTGGAACGCCGCAAGTTACTGTATTTTCATCACTAAAGTAGGAATCAATCTTTACGATTTGTTTGCGATTATTTAAATAGTCCTTGAAAATGTTTAGTGCTACTCCCCGCACGCCCAACCGCTCCATTTTCTCTATAAGTGTGGGAACAGAGACCGTGTCAACTGCCTTGGAGAGGTCTAGGAAAATTCCTAAACATTTAATCTGACGGTCCAAGTTTTTTGCAACGAATTGTGTCAAATCTAAGACGGCATCTTCTGTGGACACATCAGGCTTGAATCCATATTGGTTGTCAGCTATGATATTAAAGCTATTTAAGTATGACCTCAGG
This sequence comes from Cybosia mesomella, assembly GCA_946251805.1. NCBI lineage: Eukaryota > Metazoa > Arthropoda > Insecta > Lepidoptera > Erebidae > Cybosia > Cybosia mesomella. The sequence continues at coordinate 31,508,372 of OX276403.1, read as the reverse complement.
CGTCTGTTCAGCATAGTTTCTAGAATTTTGGAGAGACAGGGCAGCACTGATATGGGTCTGTAATTACTGACACAGTCTCTATTCCCTCCCTTATATATGGGGTGAACTAAGGCCTTTTTAAAGTTATCCGGAAACACGCCAAGCTCCAAACAGCTATTGTATATGTGGCAGAGCGGTGGCACCAGTGTGCTACAGTTTTGCTTTAGGACTAAGGATGGTATTCTGTCCCAGCCTATTGCACAATCGGTTCGCAATTGCAAGATGCAGGATTCCACTTCTGCTTCGTCAACTGCTAGTAGAGCTAGGGAGTTGAGAGATGACTGCGTGGGATTAGTTACTCTGGATGCTGTAGTTATATTGGTATCACGAGTGTCGGATTTCGATGTTAACTGTGCTGCCATATTTTGGCCTATGTTACTAAAATAATGACAAACTTTATTTATGGATGCCTTGTAATTGTCTTTTATTTTTAGTAAGTCAGATGGACTAGTGTTTGTTTTTTTTTGTGTTAGTAATTTCTTTGATCACTTTCCAAAGCGCACTCGGATTACGTCTTGCCTTTTCTAACTGACTCTTCTCATGAGCATGTTTAGGCCTTCGTAGCAAACCGTTGCAAAAATTACGGTATCGGGTATAGGTAACCTTCAGAATTATATTATCAGGGGACTTCCTAGATTTGGTGTGCATTCTGTCTCGATTCCTAACACATTTTAGGAGTCCAGGGGTCATCCACGGTTTGATTGTTCTACGTCTTTTTGGGATATTAATTTGCGTAGTGTTATTGGCTATAATTGTTGAAATTTTTGTAGTAAGTAAATTTGTAGATTTGTTGGCATCCGAGATTTTAAAGATATCACTAAAATCCGTTTTTCCCAAGTCTAGTTTAATTGCTTCATAATTTAGTTTAGTGATAGTGTTTTTAATTACATGTGTAGTTTTAACTTTTGCGATTGCTAATATGACTGGCTTATGGTCTGTTATGGAGGTATCCAGAACCATTGTAGTGTTTGCTTGGACTGTCTTTAACATGGTGTGATCGTAGCACTTTTCCATCCTGGTTGGTAAAAGGTGTGTCGGCAGTAGTCCGTGGGATGCATTTAAAATGAGGTAGTTAAGGCTATGTTCGTCTCTATTGCATTGCCTTATGTCGATATTTAAGTCGCCCACAAGAACTATATTTGGATAAGGAGACAGTTCTGTATATACATTATTTAAACTGGATAGAAAGTTTTGATGATTTTCTTGAGTTTTGTATGAAGGGGATCGGTATACCGACACCACAGCTAGCCTATTATCTATCTCGCATATGAGACAGCTCGCGTTGGTGAAATTCGGTTCTCTTACGACAACTCGCATCCCCAGTTTATTTAGGACTATGATTCCAGCATTTTGGTTAGAATTGCGTGCAGTGGCCTGTGAATGGTAGCCTTCAAGAGTGGGAAGATTGCGTACCTTACTCATCCAGCACTCAGTCAATACAATAATGTCGAAATCAATCTTTGTCCTATGTAATAAGGTCTGCAAGCTATTAAAATTCTTGTTTACACTTCGAATATTTATATGAAAGATAGTTATGTTACTATCAGTTTTAGTAATATAATTCGGACATTCCTCTGGGTTGCAAAGGATAGCCCCATCAGCATTGTGTTGATCTAGTTCATAATTAATATTATTTATCGAAGCCATTTAGATAGATAGGAGTTAGCCAAACTATGTGGTTTGGGGTACATTGCATGAATTTTTTTAAATAGTGTATGACTTGGGAGTATTGTGACACATGGGTGGTAATTGATATTGCTGAAAAGAAGTATTCTAATTGTAAAATTATATTCATGTATTGTGTAGTATTGTATTTGAGGTTTGTGGATAGTTTTGTATTTTGGTGTTAGTTGTTTATGTGTAAGCTTGACAGGTGAAATATAAATAGAACTTAAAAATAAAACAAGTGTGACAATTGAAAAAGTAATAGTAACCAGCAAAGGAACCGCAGCCAGTCATAAGCTTGCTTTGAGGTCTAGTCGACAAGCCTCATCTCTTATGAGAATTTGTTTCTCACCTTCCCTCTTTCGAATGAAGATATTACCATGGGTAACCCAGCAGAATCTAAAATCGTTTTTCTTGGCGAAGTCGCGCGAGATAAAAAATAACCTTTTAGAGCTAGGTGGTAATTGTTCAGAAATATAGACCGGTTGGCGCTGCCCAGATATTCCAATAGATTCTGTGTTTATTTTATCGTCTCTCGATTTTTTTGATTTGTTGAAAGACTGAACAGCAGAAACTAGGTTTTGTTTGGTTTGTACAGATGAAAACTCTGCAATTACTGGTCGCGGCGTAACTGAGTCGGCTGTCTTCCCCGGTAGGCGATATACGTCTCGGAAATCTGATGCAGAAATATTTAATCCAACGACGTCACCTATTTTGCGCACCATCTGTTGTAGACTTGAGCTGGTCTCGGCATCTTTGTAGGGTATGTTTCTCACCTCTATACTCGATGAACGAGATTTAAGTAGTAAATCATTTATTTTTCTCTCTAGACCTTCGATATACGTTCCTTGTTGTTGTCGTTCTTTCTTCAGCTCTTCTATTTCCCTTCGCATCTCTTCAAAGTTAGTGTTCATAAACGATATAGATTGCACAATTTCGGTATTTGACTTGCATATTTCTGCGTTTACCTTTTTGATTTGAATATTCTGGGCCTTGATTTCCTTTACTTCAGAGACTAAGTTGTTTATAAGGGCAGTCTGTTCACCTATAATCTTAGAAATGTAAGAATCTTGATCCTCTTTCCAGTTGGCTAGGATGTCTTGTAGTTCTTGCAGGTCGAAAGTTGGTTCGTTTCGCGGTGAGTTTTCTTGGCGAGCGCGCTTACTCCTTTTCTTATTAGCACTATCGCTCTTTGCTAAGGCAGAATTAATATCTGGTTCCGATTGAGTAATAAAGTTCGCTTTTCACTCAATATAGTACCGGGTCTTGAAATTCTGGTTATTTTTATTTACAAACATTGTTACACAGCGTTGTTTTTTTTTTTTTTCTTATATTAAGGACACGTCAATTTGACTTCACCTCGCCTGATGGTAAGCTGAAGGTAAAGTCTCAGGAAAGAGGGTCACCATTACATACACGTACTATGTTATCAATGGTGGCACTCAGCTTGACGGCCTCATCAGAAGAGGATTGTCGTCGCAGCACCGCGTGACACCCACCGGTCCCACTAGTGCTGCGACACAACCCCCCCGCCCGGCTATGCACTTGCTGACCCTTGAACGCAATCAAACCGAAATTGGGTTACTATGGAGGGTTTTTCGCAATCGTGCACCGGCCGTCCACCCGGCCAAATTTTGTGACAAATTTGTGTCATCAAATTTCTACCACCAAGAAAATTTTGTTGTATTATGAATGGCTCACAGTAACGTTGGCACATGTACTAATGTAGGACATTACATCACATGTGCCAGCGCCTTCCATTACTGAGCTAGGATAGTAACATATACAATCATTCGGATTATAAGATAGACCTTTCAACTAGGGAATTTTGTAACTATAATTATTATTTTAGTTTAGAAATAGAATTATTGAAATCGAATTGAATTCGTGTGAAAAGGTATGTATGCGATTGAGACGGGGTGTGTGTGAGAGTGTGTGTGAAAGAGAAAAAGTGTGTGCGAAAGTGGCTGTGAGCGTATGTGCGGTTTGTTTGGTTATGTACACAAAGTGCACGTGCTGTATGTGCAGTTAAGTCAACTATATGAGAGTTTTAAATAAGTTTTCTGTTTCCTGGTAGTACAGTGATAAAAGCCAGCGCCTCAAGTCCCACATGTATCCCCGAAGGGGTAGGCAGAGGTGTATTACACACCCACTTTTCGCCAGTTCTGTTTAGGTCCCAATGTAATAGGGGGCGAGCCTATTGCCATCTACCGGGCACATTACCAAGCGAGCGATAATTAACATTCTTAATACACACATGACTACGAAAAGTCAGAAGTGTGTGCCCGGGGCGACTGGGGATCGAACTCGGGACCTCGTCTCGACAGTCCGTTACGTACGCCACTGGGTTATCGCCGCTTAAGATTTATTGAATGTATATTGCTTTATTTATTCCATTACTCAAAAGACACTATTCACTAGCGAGGACCGGTCTATGTGGAATTAGTTCACGTATTCGGTCCCTTCTGCGCTTTTCACTACCTGTAGAAGGGACTGAGGCATGTAAGGTTTTAGTTAGAGTGAAATTTCAAACTTAATAGCTCCAGGAGTCTGTGTACTCGATAGTCACTTTCCGTGCGTTCGCGTAACGTTTTTTGTCCTAAATATACTTTGGCATAACGAGTTGGCAAAACTTTGATAGGCATAACGATACTTTAGCATAATAATCTTTTGACATACCTTTTTTTTTTTTTTTTTTTTTTTTTTTCGTGCGGAAATCCCTTCGGATACCGCCCCCGCTGGAGAGCGGGGGGTCTCCAGCGGGGGCGGTTATGTCGGGCTTGCACCGACTAAAACCTTTTTCTTAGGCATACTGTCAGTTAAACTAATTTGTTCTGGTCTACTTTTAAATCGCTTAAACTTAGAAGACATCTTACTTATTTGCATAACAGTTATATTATTTATCTACACCCATGCTTTAAATCCTCTATAAAATATTCTGAAACAGTTAGCTTATTGCCAACATTAATACATCCAATGTCCTAATAACCATAATATCATCCGAACGGGTGTTATTATGTTGTATGAAATTTCATAATAACACTCCTTTCGCTTTTTCAATCTCTTCCGCGCAAAGGTTTACTCATCAGACAGCCAAATTCTTACCGCTCGATGCGTGGAATCTGTATGAGTTTCAAAAAAAGAACTCATTTACGCGCGTTGCATTGCACAGCGGCGGCGCGCCGTAAAAAAAATTTAAAGCTTATTCGTTCGAATTCCCGCTATTTTTCTTCGCTATTATTTTTGCAAATTGTTTTGCTTACTTACGAAAATGAGCGATTCAAGTTTTGATAACACACCTCCAGACATTTCGAATGCAGCAAAGGACATTTCTAACAAATTACTACCGGAAAAATCTAGAAACCAAGATTTCATGAATTTTAACTTCTTAGATCGCCTCATGGTTTCAGAATATTTTATAGAGGACACATCATGGGTGTAGATAAAGTCTTGTATGCAACTGTATAATTAGGAATTAAAACACTCATGTGATACTATTATCACACTCAGCTTCGCTTCGTGTGATAAACCCACATTCATGTTTTAATACCTCTCATTATACCACAGTTGCATAAATAACTATTATAAATCCCAAATCAACATAATAGTGGGAAATTCATATTCATATCGATATGAAAATGGAGCCACGTAACTGATGAAATTTAAATTACTCAGCGAGTGTTACTTCAATTATTAAGTATTTTCGACCTGTAGGGTCCATAAGGATCCATAGTAACTAAGGTTGACCATAAGGGTCAATCTTAGTTATTAAAAAATACTATAATTAGATGAAATTTTGTGTCTACGAAAATTACCTACCCAAGCTAAAAAAAAGTTGAAAGTAAAGAACAACTTCTATTGTGTAGTATATTGCTGTAAGTCGTTCGTTCAGTCTTGTCGGCTGTTTATCATCACCTGACACTCCACATAAAACATAACATACAGTCAAAAGTTGTTAATCAGTGTACGTAAAATATCGTTCAATCACGAGTTCGCACTAAAGCTAACATCGTGTGACCGAGACATTTTGCTGCACGATTTTTGAACAATGTAAGAATAGTGCAAGTACGTATATTTAATGAATAGTGTAACTCCTTACAAATATTTTCATATACAATCCATAAGCGTGAATATCTCAATAGCATTTTTTGAGTCTCCAGGGTGTGACTCGTAGTGGAACGTTAATATTTTGTTATAAATTTTTTTGGCGTATACTTACATTTTTTTTTGAAATAAAACTATTTTAACGGATGCTATTGCAATATTCAAGTATTTGGTGTTATTTTATTATTTACACTGAACACGACGTTTCGGTTACTTTTCAGTAGCCATGGTCACGGGGAGACTGAGGATGGTGATTGGCTTATAGTTTGAAATGTAAATTATGTGAAAGTGCCCGAACTATGCTGAATTTTTGGTGTTACTATTTACGCAGAATAATACCACATACCTAAATCACGATATAATCCGTTAAAAATAAGTTTTATTTGAAATATTAATATATATATATAACTGCTCGTGCTGATTCACTGACTCACTCATCAAAAAAATGGCCGCCATACAAATTTCGTCGGTGTCCATCTCGGAGAGTATAAAAGATGGAAGAGTAGGTTCTTCGCAAAAGATGATCAGGATCCAAAGGTCTACTCGATCAATAGAAAAAAAAAATCAAGATGGCGGAATTTATTTTTCTATAGAAAATGTATGGCGAATATTGAATATTAGACTACAAGTTTTGAACTATGCAAGTTTAAAATGTTTTTGTCAGAAATATGTAGATAGATGATGATCAAGGGTTTGGAAGATGGGTGAGGAGCACGGCCAGGGTATTTAACATAGGTGACGGCTGCTCAAACACAAAATACTTGGAACCTCATCCAATTGGCAGTGAGCTGAAAAAAAATTCTAAATGGAAAAAAAAGGTGGCCGCCATACAAATTTCGTCGGTGTCTATCTCGGAGAGTATAAAAGATAGAAGAGTGGTTTCTTAGCAAAAGATGATCAGGACCTGAAGGTCTACTCAATGAACAGAAACAAAATTCAAAATGGCGGAATTTATTTTTCCATACAAAATATATGGAGAATATTGAAGAGACTGTAAGTTGGGAACTATGCAAGACTTTGATATGGTTCCTTTTCAGAATGTTTTTATGGAAGAACTCGCAGTCAGAAATATGGAGATAGATGATGATCGAGGGTTTGGAAGATGGGTGAGGAGCAGGCCAGGGTATTAAAGATAGGTGAGGGCTGCTCAAACAAAAATACTCGGAACCGAATCCAATTGGCAGGGAGATGAAAATAAATTCAAAATGGCGGATTCAAGATGGCGTCAACGCGAATGTCATGGGTGTCTCTCTCAGAAAGTATTAAAGATGGATGAATTGTGTTTCGGTTCACCTCTGCTGTAATTTTTTTTCCCTGATGCTTTCGTATGAAGGACAAAAATTCATTCGGAGGAAAAATATGGAGGGAGCTAATGATTGAGGATTTTGGAAACGGGTGAAGAGCACGGCTAAGGTATTGAAGAGAGGTAGGGGGTGCTCAAATAAAAACCACTCGGAATCTCATCCAATTGCCAGTGAGCTAAAAATATTACCAAAATGGCAGATTCAAGATGGCGCCCATACAAATTTTGACAGCGTCTATCTCACAAAGTATAATAGAAGATAGAAGAGAGGTTTTTTGGCAAAAGATGACCAGGACCTCGAGGTCTACTCGATGAATAGAAAAAAAATATTATTATAGCTCGATTACCACTCACTCACTCACTGACACAATTGTCCTCCTAGAAGGAGTAATGGGGTATATGGATGATGTATGGGAACAATGTAGAGAGAGCTGAGGTGACTATGGGAAAAATCCGAAATGTCAAAAAATTCAAGATCAACATGGTGGTCATTTCTCCGCCATCTTTGATGACATGGCAACATGGGTGTCATTTTTGAGTAAATCGAAGCTTCTGATTTTGAATTTTTTTTTTAAAAGTTGAAATAATCAAGATGGCAGATCGATTTTTTTATTTAACACTCGCGAGCTGCTTGCAGCTCGCGCACCACGCAAAATACTAGTCATATATATATTTGGTCTATTTAAGTGCTTGGTGGCCTGTCCTGAGCCTAACTTTTATTAAACCAACAGTCGCCAAGACTAGGTTTTAAGTTTGTAAAAAATAAAAGTCAATACATTAAAAATTTCCAAAAATTGGAGTTTCTTAGTGTGTAGAACATTAATGAATTGATATAATATATGAACATGAAAAATTTTAAGCCTACATTTTGTGCGAACGAAAACTTATTTTTTTGGTCAAATTTAAAATGTCGTATCTCATCGCTGAATACCGCAACACATGTCGCTTTGCATAAGCAACCGCACTTATAGGGGCGCCAGGTATGAACCCTTCACCCCTATACGTGCGGGTGGTGCTTGTGTAGTCTGTGGATGTGGTTTTGTGCAGCATTTGCCGCTAAAATGTAAGTAAACACTTTGCGAGGTTTTTAGTGGCTTTGGTGCTGAATATTGCAAATTATTTCCTTTTACTATACAATATCAATTTGGACTAGATTTTTTCAAGGCAGGCAGCGCCTCAGATCCCTCGAATTTCAGACCCATCTCTGTGTTGCCAACCTTGAGTAAAGTATTTGAGAAATTAATTCTAGACCAAATGCTAACCCATTTTAATAAATATAAATTATTTCATGATAAACAGTTTGGGTTTACTAAAGGACGATCAACGACGGATGCTGGTAAAGAGTTATTGAAATGTATTTACGAGGCCTGGGAGGATAAGCAGGATGCATTAGGTGTTTTCTGCGATCTATCCAGAGCCTTCGATTGCGTCCACCATGATACATTGGTCAGGAAATTAGATTATTACGGAATAAGGAACAATGCTCTCGACCTTTTGACTTCTTATTTAAACAATAGAATTCAGAGGGTCGATGTGAACGGTACACGTTCGGTGGGATCTTTGGTTTCGATGGGCTTTCCACAGGGTTCGATACTTGTACCATTTTTATTTTTAATTTATATAAATGACCTCCCTTACTACGTAAGGGATAAAAATAGTATTGTTTTGTTTGCTGATGATACTTCCTTAATATTTAAAATTAAAAGACAATTAGATAATTATGACGAAGTGAACAACGCAATTTCACGAGTGGTTCATTGGTTTAATATAAATAATCTTTGCCTTAATGAAAAAAAAACCAAATGTATTAAATTCACCTTACCTAATGTTACACAGGTGGAAACCAATGTACAACTTAATGGACAGTTGTTGAGTCTTGTGGAATCAGCCGTGTTCTTAGGTTTAAGAATCGATGCTAAATTACAGTGGGGATCACATATTGAAAAAATAGCTAGTAGGTTAAGTTCTGCTTCCTACGCTGTGAAAAAGATTAGGACTTTAACAGACATAGATACCGCTAGAATAGTTTATTTCAGTTATTTCCATAGCATTATGAGCTATGGCATTCTCCTTTGGGGTAATGCCGCAGATTTAAATACAATCTTTGTACTGCAAAAGCGGGCGGTGCGGGCAATTTATAAGTTGGGCCCAAGAGTCTCCCTCCGAGAAAAGTTCAAAGAAATAAACATTCTAACTGTAGTTTCCCAATATATTTTTGAAAATCTTTTGTATGTTAGAAGAAACATTTCCAATTTTTTAAGGCTTTGTGATATACATAAGGTAAATACTAGACATAAAAACAATCTTGTGGTTTGTAATAGTCGACTCCACAAGATTAGTAATTCCTTTCAGGGTAACTGTATACGCTTCTACAACAAGCTTCCTAGTGAAATGAAGAATCTACCTCTTCATAAATTTAAAAGCCAAATTAAAAGTAAACTCTGCCAAAAAGGCTACTATAAAATTCAAGACTATTTAGACGACAAACAAGCTTGGATATGAACTGTTTGCTCTCTCTCTATGCTACTCAAATGGAATATTGTACTTAGGTTAAGTAAATATGTTTGTAAATAGACCAAAAAAAGAACAGCCCGCTGAGTTTCTTGCCGGAGTCTTCTCAGGACAGGGCCGCGTTTCGAACCGGTGGTCCATTTGCCAAACATTAGATTATTTTTTTTTTATGACGTTTTGTAAGTGCCGTATTAATGGTCTATGCAGAATAAATGGTTTTTGACTTTGACTTTGACTTTTTGCATTTACATATTTAGATAAGGGCTAATTACAGGCTTTTTAGGGTTCCGTTGCCAAATGACAAAAAACGGAACCCTTATAGATTCGTCATGTCTGTCTGTCTGTCCGTCCGTATGTCACAGCCACTTTTTTCCGAAACTATAAGAACTATGCTGTTGAAACTTGGTAATTAGATGTATTCTGTGAACCGCATTAAGATTTTCATACAAAAATAGAAAAAAAACCAAATAATTTTGGGGGTCCCCATACTTAGAACTGAAACTCAAAAAAACTATACCCTAGAAGAATGTTCATGCAAATGTTCAGCTGAATCTGTTCAGCGGTTTTCAAGTGATGCTCCGATATCGATATTAACCTGTAGACAAATAGGCAAAAATTCAAAAAATTGCAATTTCGGCATAGGCATCGCGCCTAGAAAACATGGCAATTCTAGAGAGTCGGCAGCGCAAGTGTGACGCCCCTGGTTTTTCATATGACCATAGGCCACGGTAATCGCTTCCGATCAGGTGGGTCGTGTGCTTGTCTGCCACCTTAGTGGTAAAAAAAATTTAAAGCTTTTTCAATATACAGTTTTTACTTCGTTACGATTTTATTATATGTATAGTTAACTGTTGCTATCAGCAGTATTACCATACGATACGAATAAAAAAGTAACTGTTTAAGGGTCTTCATAGTTAGCATAATGACAACTGGACCAGATATACAGAAAACCAGTGTTTCCGAGAAGCCTGTAGACCTTGACGACGTGCTGGCGAACGAGATCGGCGAGTTTGGGCGCTACCAAGTCAAGAACGTGTTCTTTCTCTGCTGGCCCATTCTCATGTCAGCATTCCTAACCGAGTTTGTTTTCTCTGCTGCATCGATTCCTCACAGGTCAGTCTTTAAATATCATTTTAAGGGCTTAAACTTTTAAAATTCGGTAGCGGCTGTAGTAATTTATCAATGACATTCCCAAGGTTTAAAATAATATCCATCCCCGTATTTTTCAAAAAGATTGCAAAAAAAAGATCTCTACAACCTATAATATTGTTCCATAGATGTCGTATAAGCGAGTGCGGTGAGAACTACGCTCTCAACGCTTTTCACCCTGATTGGCTCACCAATGCCATACCAGAAATAAACAATGGCACTGGCATTGCCAGCTGCAGTCGCTTCGAAGCAGTGGGTAACGGAACATTGCACGTCTGTCCAGCCACTTTATTCACGACCAACACCACTGATTGCAATAAGCAGTTTGTATACGCGAAGGATAATACAGTTGTATACGATGTTAGTATATAATATTATTTTAATCAAACTTGGGAGGACGTAACTATTGTTAAGATAGACAAAACTAACTTTATAATACCTTTAACTGAGCAATAACCAGGATCAATATTATAGTAACCTGAGCCATATACTCATTTCTATTTTCAGTTCAACCTCGGATGCCAGGAGTGGCTCCGCGTGCTAGCCGGTACTCTCAATGGTCTCGGTACTCTCTTGGTTTTGCCCGTCACTGGTTACGTGTCAGATAAGTTTGGTAGAAAGATTGCCCTTTTGATCGGTGCATTCAATATGGCACTGTTTGGATTGATCAGGGCTTTTTCCATAAACTATCCTATGTATCTGACGCTGCAGTTGCTTCAGACTACACTCGGTGCCGGAACTTTCAGCTCTGCGTATGTGCTCGGTAAGTTATTTGTCTTTAAGATTCATCGTCAATATACTCATACCACCTATTTCTTAAGCCACGTTTTCTTACATTGATAAGTCTATAGAATATGTATACTTTTCTTTCCAGCATGTGAATTGGTTGGCTCGCGTTATCGGGTGCTGTTCAGTGCTATTTCCGGATCAGTATTTGCTACTGGTCACATGATCCTCGGCGGAGTATCGTGGCTTATTCCATCCTGGCGATACATGATTGCAGCTTTGCACATCCCTTGCTTTATTATTCTGGTTTATTACTGGGTTGTGGAAGACAGTGTCAGGTGGCAGCTCTCTAAGCAAAAGTATGCTGAAGCTAAAGCAACGCTTCAAAAAGTAGCTAGAGTGAACAAGAAACAAATCAGTGAGAAGTCAATGAATGCATTATTCAATCCACCAAGCCCGCCGAAGAATTTAGTAAGTTAAATTTAAATTTTATTACAAAAGGAAAGGAATTTTATTAAAGACATTTGCCATTTTTAGTAATTTTTCAAAAGCCTGTTGACTTTAACTAGCTTCCTACTTATTATTTCAGAACCAATAACTAGAAATTTAGTTTTGTGTATAATTTATAATGGTAAAATGTCTTGAGTAAATTTAAATAAATGACCTACCATAACAAAATATTTAAATTATTTTTCATCTTTTAAAGGTTGAAAGCAATAAGTCCAGTTCGATTGGAGCAATCTTTCACTCCCGCGTACTGCTCCAGCGAGTGGTAACCACGCCCATATGGTGGTTCACTACCATATTTGTCTACTATGGCCTGATCATCAATGCTACAAGTCTCTCCGATACTATGCATTTGAACTATATTCTCACTGCCGCCATAGAGATTCCTAGCAACTTCGCCGCGTTCCTCCTCTTGGATAGAATTGGCAGAAAACCTACACTTTGTGGAGGTTTCTTATTTACCGCGGCTTGCAACATTTCTTTTGTTTTCATTTCTAAAGGTTAGTGGTTATTATTTTAGGCAAAATAGTTTACCTAAATATTCTTTAAAGTTGCGATAGCGAAAGAAGCGGCGATAGCCCAGTGGTGTACGTAACGGACTGCCGTGACGAGGTCTCGAGTTTGATCCCCAGTCGCCCCGGGCACACACCTCTGACTTTTCGTAGTTATGTGTGTATTAAAAATGTAGATTATCGCTCGCTTAGTTCTGTGACCGGTAGATGGCAATAGGCTCACCCCCTATTACCTAGGGGGTTACCTTGGGTTACCTTGGGACCTAAACATAACTGGTGAATCGTGGGTGTGTAATACACCTCTGCCTACCCCGACGGGGATATAGGCGTGAAGTTATGTTATGTTATGTTATGTCTTTAAAGATGAAAGAAACTTGTCAATAGGTACTTGACTAGGGCGGTGAGCTACGACTTTAGCAATCCCTACTGATTTTGATTGACTTTTGATTTCTTGCTGTTATTTGCCAGGTGCTAAAAATGCAAAAAAGGTTTTTAGCTAATGCTAATTAAATTAAATTCTTTTTAGCTAAGCTAATGGTTCAGTTTGGCACCCTAGCCCTTTTCGCGTCCGGTTTAAAGAACCCATAATTACAAGAGGAGAGGGGAACCAGTGTTGCTAAATTATCATCGAGCCAGCTTGTTTTTGGTTTTTCTAAACTATTATTTGTATAAGTTCTTTGTACGCAATACTTTCGGGTGTAAAGGGCCTATCAACATCCTCGGGGCCCAAGCCAACCTCACCAGCAAGGCGGTGCACCTGCTAAACAACGGACGAGGCTCTGGCGCAAGTTACTGGTGGCACAATTTTGCTCCGGGTTGGTACCGCCATGCAGTTGCGGAAAACCCTCCAAATAATACGGTTGGGTTGTGTTCAGGGGTCAGCAACTGCACAGCCGGGGATGAGGAGGCGGACGGTGCAGCAGGAATGGAACCAGTGGAGTATTGGTAGAGTCGAGTGTAGTCATGGTGTGGGTCAACCCGCCGGACAGGGAGACTCGTAGAAACGGTTTTGCCGCTGGCCGCCCGCGGCACAGTACAGGGGCCCGACAAGGACTAACCACCCCGGAAGGCTGCCCCACCAGGTCGCGCATAATCTCGATGTGGCTCCTCGTGCCCGTTGGTGACCGGACGGTGGACCCGGCATCCACATTCGGAAGGGTACGGGGGCCCTTCCGTTCGGCGGGTTGGCTACCACCATGCCGCATATTCACCGACGAAACCAAACCCCGCACCTTGTCACACACTGCTGCGGCGTCTGTCACCTCTTTTTCACGCCTTCCCTTCTCATCACACTATGGCAGCGCAAAGAATAAGCACCCGATCTACAGCGGCATACCCCTCTCCCACCAACTCAACACCATTTGAGGTTGAGTTCACAAACATTCGTGGACTACATTCAAACCTCACAGCCGTCCACCATCCCCTAGAGGCGGTACGACCAGCTTTGCTTTTCCTGACGGAGACACAAATACGCCGCCTTGTTGACACGTCTTACTTGATCTACCCCGGCTATGTGATAGAGGTAATCTTCCTGGGAAAAGCTGGGGTGTGTGTGTTTGTCAGGGCGGATGTTTGTTGTCGCCGCTTGCGCTGCCTGGAGGACCCATCCTTTTCTATTCTTTCGCTATACGTGGACCATGGCTCGTCTAGTTAGGTCTACCGCTCCCATAAAGAAGGAGACGACTCGACTCTTTGACCACCTGAGTCAGGCGGCAGACGTTGCGCAGGAGCGGTTTCCGTCCGCAGGTATTTTTGGGAGATTTTAATGCCCACCACGAAGATTGGCTGGGATCTCTCAGAACTGACCATGCGGGTCGGACCGCCCAAGCATTCGCTCTCACGCATGACTTGACACAACTGGTACTCCAGATCACCAGGATACCAGACGCAACTATCGACCCATAGCTGTTACCTCAGTCCTCTGTAAAGTGTTTGAGCATATCATAAACACACAGCTCATGCGTTACCTATAGAATATATATATACTTTAATTAATAACCGGCAATATGGCTTTAGATCGAAGCGGTCAACGGGTGATCTTCTGGCGTACGTCACACATCTCTGGGGTGAGGCTATGGACAGGCATGGCGAGTCTTTGGCTATTAGTCTTGATATCACCAAAGTCTTCGATAGAGTCTGGCACAGCTCGCTTCTTACCAAGCTTCCGGTCTACGGTCTGCCTACTCGATTGTGCAAATGGGTTGCCAGCTTCCTGCATGAGCGCAGCATCCGAGTTCTCTGTGACGGCCGGGCTTCAGAGTTCATGCAGGTTAATGCTGGCGTGCTTCAGGGGTCCGTCCTATCTCCCATTCTCTTTCTTCTGCATATCAATGGCATGCTGTCTACTGGCAGCATTCATTGCTATGCAGATGATAGCACTATGCATGGGGGATACTACGGAAACCCTGCGGCCAAGCGGACCGACATTGAGGAAAACAGACGAAAACTTGTCACTGAGCTCGACCGGGTCTTGACCCGCATCTCCCAATGGGGATCTGAGAACTTGGTCGAGTTCAATGCCAAGAAAACACAAGCGTGCGAATTTACAGCTAAGGTATCCTCCTTCCTTCCTCTCCCAACTCTTCAGAACACACCGCTACCACTACAGGACCACATTAACATGCTCTGAATGGCCGTTCGCTGCAAACTGAACAATAAAAACTACATCGTCATCAAAACAGCTTCACGAAAACTCGAAGTTCTAAACAGGGTGAGACTGTTTTTAACGCCGGAGTAGCGGTGTCTTTTGTACAAGACACAAATTTGCCCCTGCGTGGAATACTGCTCTCATCTCTGGGATGGCTCCGCACAGAACTTATTAGACGCTCTCGACAGATTGCAGATTAGACGCTGTCGACAGATTGCAGCGGCGTGCCATCCGTATCATTGGGAGTCCTGAGATTACTAATAGCTTAGAACCTCTGCAGCTGCGTAGAGACATTGCATTTCAGGCTGTATTTTACCGCCTCTCGGTGCTTCCTTTCTTTGTCACACGATAAAGAGCTGGAATGCTGTGCCCGCGCACGTGTTTCCTTCTTCTTATAATCCCGGGTTCTTCAAGCGGGGCGTGAATAAGCATCTTTTGAGGCCGTCAAGGCAGGGACTACCATTTTAGGATCATCAGCATCTGCGATGGTGGCCCATATCTTCTGGACTTCACACACCCTAGCTTCTCACCATCCAGCGGGGAGCAGTCAATTGACGGAACGAATATTAAAAAAAAACTCCGACTAGCGACTATGAATCCGACTATCATTTGGGGTCGGTTGTTACGGTCTGCTTCCTATTAATGGAACTTTGTAAAAAAACAAGTGCCGAACCTCACTAGGGTTCGGCACTTGTTTTTTTAGCCACACAAAAAAAACTTGGTATTCTTTACTACACCAAAAACACACTAAAAAAGCATGTATCTAGGCCGTTAAACTGAGGACCACTATTTTAATATTGCTCATTGCTGACATCTACAATGGTGGCCTTCATTCTGTAGACGTCACTTACGGCTTCTTACCGTCTAGCTGAGGGAAGTTATTATTGACGTGTTCTATAACAATAATCATTACAATACTTAATCTCTGCATTTCAGATCTCACAACTGTTCGGTTGATTATCTACATGCTTGGCAAATCTGGTATCACTTTAGTCCTGACTACGTTATACGTGTACACGTCAGAGCTGTACCCCACCGAGTACAGGCACAGTCTGCTCGCCTTCTCCTCCATGTTTGGACGTATAGGCTCTGTTGTTGCGCCACTCACTCCAGTACTAGTAAGTAGACCTGTAAAAGTTTTGAAAACATTGGTATTATAAGTGGTGCGGTATTAATTTTATCATTCTTAAAGTTACTGAAACTGCTCTCATTCTGCTGACTTAAAATGTGCCCCCCCCCCCCCCCCAGCTTAGAAAGAAATTGATGTGATATATAACTGTTTTCGATTCCGTGTTAGCGCATAAACTTCTTTAGAATATTTATTTTATATATTTTTTTTAATATCCTGCTTGTGACGAATTGTAATTTGCAGATGAAATATTGGGAAGGTACACCCTCGGCGATATTCGCAGCTTTGACCATTTTATCCGGTCTTTTGGTTTTCACGCAGCCCGAAACTCTCGGTACTAAGTTGCCTGATACACTGGCAGAAGCAGAAGCCATCGGAAAATCAAATTCAGTGTGACCTGGTGACATATTGGCCTGCGCAAACGAGGGACTTTTGTCCGCAGACGGCAAAAATCCCAGAATCTTGTCTTTGTCAATATGTTTGAATCTGGACAGTGTTTGTACAAGTTGGTATTTTATTGCTTGATACAAGTACAAGCACCAAGTACAAGTACAATGGAACATATTGTGGTTCTGTTCACATAATAATCTAAGATCTCGTCCCCTAGGTGAGGACCTTACCTATCGAGTTTCTTAATTTAAAGTTATGTAGTTTCCTTATTATCAATAGGTATATGAAATGTTGATTATATTATTGCAAGCACGAGGTAGTCGATATCATAAAAACACTCGCAAAAAGAAACGATTTAGTTAGACCAAATCAAGTTTTGTTTAAAAATATATTACACATAATCTATTTTTCAATTTGGTTAGTAACTCGATAGGTGAAGGTCGACCTAAGAAGGGACCTTATGCCTACTTTAATAACTATAAGTTGATTATTTGTAAACAAGTGAACAATAAAGTAAGAATACTTAGAACGACATTGCATAATGTGCAGTAACCCGAAATAACGTTAAAGGAGAATAAGAAAAAGAAAAATATTTGTATGCATTACTTACAATGTGCATACACTAGTACAGAAATTCAAAATAACACAAACATAACAATAACATAATGACAAATTGAGAGACTAAAGGTGGAACCACACCAAACGGCCCGCATCGGCCAGTATCGCATTGCACGGACGCGGTCGGATGCCGCCGTATCCGACCGTATGCCACCGTATCCGAACGGATGCCGCCGTATCCGACCGAATGCGGGACTGCGTCCGGCCGGACGTCGTCGCATACTACTACCTTCGCTTCTTTAGTTTCATAGTTTTAAGCCTTGAGTGCAGACGGGTCGTATTTTTTGAAAATGGTTGAAGTAAACGTAGTATTGTTGACTATTGCATTGGAAGAAGAAGAAGAAAATAATAGTAAAATACAGAAAAGGAAAAGAAAAATTTGGGTTCATGCTTTTGCACCAAACAAATTAACTTTTCCTCAATGTCCATTATTGCGTGACGTCAGTCTACAGTGCGTGCACTTTCGAGAATGTGATCACGCGTCCGAGTGCATCCGGCGGAATCCGAACGCAGGTCCGCCTGCGTTCGGATTCCGCCGAGCGCATTCGGCGGTATTCGAACGTATGCGTCGGTATCCGTACGCACGCGGACGGAGCCGATCTTGTGTCGCGGCATGTCACCGGCTGTGTTTACCCTTGACTTGGTAATATAAACTTTAAACACTGTATACAACATTTAATTTCGTTTAAAGATTGTAAAATTCGTTTCGATGCGGGCCGATGCGATCCGTTTGGTATGGTTAGACCTTAATTGAATTATCTAATAGTTTGACTGCCGCATCATGCACCATCAGTGAGCAAGCTTTTGTTAAGAGCTATCTCACTGTGCTGCCTTTGGTGCTAAACACATCGTATTGTAATGGACCATAGGTTCCACAATGTTGTGATTATCCACGTCTGTTTGTATAAATTGCAAATTGTTTTCCAGTTAACGCATATCTCATGCAGAATTGTTAATTTTATTTGGAGCATAAGCTTGTATAGTTCGTGAGGCGCGTAACGTGTGTCATCAACAAAATGTAATCATGCTCCCTTAAGTGTTCACAATCAAACAATGCTTAAGGTACAACAACTACAGGACTATAATATAAGCTCTATGTCAAAGGCTCTATAAACATTGGCTCGGCGCTGCGCTGACCAGCCCGTTACCTATACCAAAAGCAAGCTCTGGTGTGAAACTACCCAGGCACGCTTCTCAAGAGGAGTTTTTTTTTTTTTTTTTTTTTTTTTTTTTTTTTTTTTTTTTTTTAAAGAATATTAGTAACCGAAATTACTAATATTCCCCCTAACCCCTCCAGCTAAGCTAAATTGCTTGTGTTAGGAGTGGGTTCACGTCGGTAGTGTAATGGCCAGGATTCGAACCCGGGACCTCTCGATCGTAAGGTCGACTCCTTAACCACTAAGCTACCGACGCTGTTGTAGTTGTGTTGCAGTTGTAGAGAGGTCGCTAGTTATGGGCTGCTATTATATCATCTTAAAATCTGAAAGAGCAAATAAATCGTAACAGCATACGACATCTCTATGTAACAGGTGTCGTGTGCAATTAGATTTATTTACTCAATAAAGTCATGATAACAGATATATATTTAACTTTTGGCATTGAAAAATCATTTTTTTCATTAGATCTATTTGATATCAAAAGATAAGTATGTTACTATAACGTACAAAATATATGCTAAAGTAATAAATCTATACGATTTTCATTCTAGAATTGCGGTATAGAGTTTCTGCGGTTCGTCAGGTCGCCAAGGTTTTTTTTTTTCTTTTCCCTAATAAAGTACTGTAAACAATACTTTATTTATATTACAATCTAGCCTTGTTGACTAATAAGTAAATACATTTCACCTAAACCTAAACCTAAAACATAATTCTAAGAATGTGTCCAGTAACACTTAGTTAGTTTTTATTAAGGCGAAGACATGTTCATGTGTTCTTACTATATTAGTGATGTCAAGAAGCTGGATTGCCTCAACATTCACATGGTGATGAAGTCTGTTTTCGTGAGCTTCTGCATATTTTTGTATAACACGATCTACATCGTCCATTTTAGGTCCCGGTGTAGATCGCAGTTCCGGATGTACCAGGGCGCATTGACTATATCCCTGAGCACTTTGTTTTGAAATCGTTGGATGATCTGACGATTGCTCTTACTGGTACAGCCCCAGAGCAGTATATCATAAGTCCATACTGGCATCAATACCTGTTTGTATAGTAGGACTTTATTGTGTACTGATAGGGGAGAGTGTCTTCCAATCAGCCAGTACATTTTCTGGTAGCGTATTTTCAATTCCGATCTCTTTTTCTTGACGTGTACTTTCCAGCGCAGCTTAGCGTCAAGTCTCATACCTAGGTATTTAGCTGTATTAGCGTATGGAACTTGTTGGCCATTAATAAATACAGGAAAATGTTATGCTCTTTTATTTGTGAAGTCAACGTGAATTGACTTGCTTTCATTTAGCTTAATTCACCATTTTTTAGTCCAGGTAAGAACTTGATTAACTGCTATTTGGACTTTTTCAACAGCCTCTTCATGATTATTACCTATCGCCATAATAGCCGTGTCATCGGCAAAAGTGGCAATATGATTATTTTCCGTAACTGGGATATCACTGGTGTACAGTAGGTATAGGATTGGACTTAATACGCTTCCCTGTGGTACCCCAGCTTTGATGGGCCTTATTTCTGAGAAGGCGTCTTCGCGTCGAATGCGAAATACTCTGTTTAGTATGTATGATTCGAGAATGTCCGCAAACTGTCTCGGTAACCTAAGCTTTAGTTTGTGTATGAGGCCGTTGTGCCATGACTTTATCGAAAGCTGGTGCTACATCAAGGAATATGGTAGAGCACACTTATTTTTCTTCTATAGCTGTTTCGATTATATTGGATGTCCTGTGGACCTGATCAATAGTTGAATGTTTTTCTCTGAAGCCAAACTGGTGATCAGGTATAAGATTATTATTTTCTATGACAGGTTTAAGTCTTTTTAATAATAGTTTCTCAAATAGTGTAACATTGATAGTTAAATTTAAGGTAGATTAGAAGTTACAAATTAATTGTTGGTTTGATATAAGGTTATAGTAAATTAAACATGAGAATAGTTTTACCTTTCATATATTAATTATAATTATAAGTGGTCTCAAGGGTGAGTACACATAGATTCAATTAAAATTGGAAGTTGAAGAATTAAAAGAATGGATGTGAGGACGACCCGCGGCAGCCAGGAATCTGCACTTAGCTTGGGAGCTGTATCCGCCCGGCGTGTAGCGCTGGCACCAACCGCTGCGTGACTCGCTCGGCGGACCTGAAAAGAGAAGGCAAAGCTTTCAGTATGGTATGCGGTATGCTAGTGCAGTCTATCAGAGGTATAAATATAGACAGAACTTGTGTACTCTCGTCCCGCAGAGGACGCATCGGGCGAGCTGAGGGCGGGGGCACGCCATTCTCAACGTTGCGCGTTGGGGGGCTAATAGGCTCCCTGCACTCCAGGGGCAGTCAGGTATCTCTCGCAATTTCACTACTTTTATATGAAAAGAATGGATGAAATGTATTTCATTCATTTTTACGAAATCAGTTGAATCAGACTTACACACAGCTGAATATTACAGCATTCAAAAATTAATAACAGATGTAACAATGCACATTGTTCTTTTAATGATGTTGGTGGAATATGTAGTCGATTCCTTAGTTGATATCGATTCATAATCTACTAATATTATCTGTATTCTTTCATCGACTCTGTCTATGGTTAGCTGTGGTCAACTCTATCGGCTGTGGCATATTATCTATGAACTCCCACCAAGTCGCTTCTTTCAACCAACGTTATAAATGACAGTGCAGCGGTTTTGCGAGTCCCTAATTTTCTGCATCGCTTCCACAAGCACATAGCTCGGGTACTGAGCCGTTGGTGAGAATTTTACAATTTATACATTATGTGTGCTAATCATTTTTATTACAGAGTGCTCATTAGTGTTGGAGGGTGACGTGGTACCAATGGCCCACCAGGGATATTCCCCGTGGCCTCTTCATCTTCACCAATGGTGCCACTTCAAGTTCCCACTGCTATGCTAAGCTACTCCAGGCATCGCCTCGTTTTTTACGTGAACGAGGCTTGCCAACATTGATCCATGTATTGGAATTATATAGAATGTTATCATGCCACACTACACATCTGTAGTCGTGGCAAGGTTTTCTAATTGGGATGCTGCTTTTTACGTGAGCAGTATCTATTTGTTTTAATTGTGTAGCTTATACGCAAGGCATGCTTTCCCTCTTCACGCTTGTCAAAAGGACAATAACCTGTGCGGGCCACGCGGTCAGTGACCGCATGGTGAACAATCCTTCAGTGTCATCTATGTTTCTGTGCATCTGTTTCTGCTGCTTGCAAAGGCTGTGACCTGCCTGCTTTTGCAATAATGACCATAAGCATCACGTGCCTGGGGAACCTTGTCACCTTTCTTACGCCTTCGGTATGCCCGGCGTGTCGCGCTGGCACCAACCGCTGCGTGACTCGCTCGGCGGACCAACGGCTCAGTACCCGAGCTATGTGCTTGTGGAAGCGATGCAGAAAATTAGGGGCTCGCAAAACCGCTGCACTGTCATTTATAACGTTGGCTGAAAGAAGCGACTTGGTGGGAGTTCATAGATAATATGCCACAGCCGATAGAGTTGACCACAGCTAACCATAGACAGAGTCGATGAAAGAATACAGATAATATTAGTAGACTATGAATCGATATCAACTAAGGAATCGACTACATATTCCACCAACATCATTAAAAGAACAATGTGCATTGTTACAATAGTTTTGCTATTATTGGCAGTAAAGAGATTGGTCTATATGAGGTCGGTTCTTGTGGTGGCTTGCCAGGTTTTGCTATCATGATTATTTCAGCTACTTTCCACAGATTAGGTACATACTTTAATCTAAATGCAGCATTTATAAGAGTTGTCAATTTTACAATCGCTCTGCGATTTAAATTCTGTAGGATTCCACCTGTTATAAGATCGTAACCAGGTAATTTTTTTGTGTTCATACGAGTATGGGATCTAATCGTATTTAACACTTCCTTTGGTGTGACGGGCTTTATTCCTGAACTTTCGTTCTGTAATTTTGGTGGGAAATTAATAATTTCAGCGGAGTTCGATGATTCCATGTTAGGTTGAAATATCAACTCTAAGTACTGAGCGAACTTGTCAGCTTTTTGTTGGTTACTAATAGCCCATTTTAATATTTTTTGTCACTTTCCATAATGAGTTATCTGACTTACAGTCAGTTGTTAACTGATGTAAATAGTTATTTGTTAACGAGTTATTATAGCTTATTATTTCTCTTTTGAGACGTTTAGTCATGTTGTTAAGCTCAGTTTTGTCTTGAGGACTTCTGGTTAGGTGCCATCTTCTCCGCTGCCTTCGTTTTACCATAGTAAGATTTATGATATATTCAGGGTACACAGTTCTTTTTATCAATTTTGGTTTCTCAGGAGTGTTTTTCAAAGCTGCCTGTTGTATGCTTACGATAAATTTACTAACTTCTAGGTCTAATTGTTCAGCGGTTATCAGCTGAACTCTTAATTCTATATTATTGTCTAGATCTAGTTTAAAACTATCCTAGTCTGTATACTTATTGACTAATATCGGATGTTTCTCATTATATAGTATACGTCTACTTAATGTTAGTAATATAGTGGAATGATCAGAGTTCATGTCATGACCCTCTTCAATAGTAAAATCACCCCTAGATATATTTTTACAGATGAAGAAATTGATCAGGTCTGGAATCCTATCAGGATCTGTGGGCCAGTAGGTTGGTTTTCCTGTAGATAAAGCTTCACAGTTTAACTCCTGAATGGCTTTGTATAGTTCCCGGCCTTTGGTATTAATAAGTCTAGATCCCCAGTTCTTGTGCTTAGCGTTGAAATCACCGCCCACAATAAATCTTTGCCCGTGTTGGCTTAGAAAGCTTAAATATTCTTCTTTTTTAATGGAGTGTTTTGGAGGAGAATACAACAGCTATCGTAAGAGGATAAAGGTTACACCTGACTCATACTGATACTGCTTGTATTTCTGGATGTTCTTGCTTCATTTCTTCGTAGTGGTAAAGATTTTCTTTTATTATTACTGCACTGCCGCCATGAGCACTATTACTAGGATGCAATGCATGATATACTTTATATCCTTTAAAGCTAATGTGACTGTATGGGTCAGGAGTGTTGTAGAAATAAGCAGGCAACTCTTGAGCACAAATAAACGGCATTTATTATGAATTAACAACTTTTAGGGCAAGAATATAATTATAGAAATGGAGTGATTTCTTAACGTGTCGATCGTAGCGACGGATACCAGACGCCTCCGATTCACAATTTTTAATCAAAAGTACCTCACACATATGCTATATAAATAAAAAGGTAAGAGGTGCATTTATAAAGAACGCGTCGCTTACATAGCCCAACCCTAGTGTTGCTACTGAAACACTCATTCCTCCAAAGGAATTCTAGCGACATGTACTACAGATCTCTTAAGACTACCTAACTGAGTTTTCAGTTGTACCACTCGCACTCTGCCGTCTTTACCGGGAAAAAGTTCCTCTATGATACCTCGCGGCCACACGCTACGTGGAGCATTAGGGTCATCGATAAATACAAGGTCCCCGACTTTAAGTGGTCTCTGTCCTTCTTGAGTCCACTTTTGACGCGGTATGAGTTCAGGTAGCACTTCGGTAACCCATCTCTTCCAGAACATGTCGGTTAACCGCTGTGCTATTCGCCATTGTCGACGCTGGAACATATCGGAGCTACCCATCTGCGCGGTGAAGTGGACGACGAGCCGAGCAGGAAGTGATTGGGTGTCAACGACTCCTTGCTGTTGACCTCGACTGATACGTGGCTCAGTGGACGTCCGTTCACAATGGCTTCTACTTCTGCCAACAAGGTGTTGAGTACCTCCTCTCTGGGTGCTCTATCCTTGAGCGTTACCTTTAGGGCAACCTTCACCCTCCGAACTAAACGTTCCCATTCCCCACCCCAGTGAGGGCTGGCTGGTGGTATAAAGGTCCAGCTGGTGCCGTGAATTCCGGCAGCGGTTTGCAGGGATTTCTCTTCCAGCTCAGTTGCAGATTTCCTGAGTTCTGCATCCGCTCCTCTTAGATTTGTACCAATATCGGAGTACAGATGTGCAGGCCACCCACGTCGTGAAGCCATCCTTCGAAGTGCCATTATTAACGTATCGGTACTAAGTGATGACACTGTCTCCAGGTGTACAGCTCTAACGGTAAGACAGGTAAAAAGAACTACGTACCGCTTCTCCCTTAGTTTTCCTATGGTGACCTCCATCGGCCCGAAAGGTCAACACCGCAATGAGTAAAGGGCCGTTGGTGATGAGCTACCCTGGCAGCAGGTAAGTCACCCATTATAGGCATGTGAGGTCTAACTCTTCTTAACCTACACAGCATGCATTTTGTTGTGATTTCTTTAACAGTAGGTGTCATACGTATTAACCAATATTTTTGTTTCAGGTCGTTTACTACCATTTCCTGGTTGCCGTGACCTGCCTTCACGTGATAATGTCTGATTATCAATTTGGCCACCTGACTTCTTCCATCTAAAATTACAGGATGTTTGACGTCGAATGAAACATCAGTGGCGGCACCTATACGCCCGCCTACACATAGTACATCTTGTTTATCAATAAAGACCGTCAACGCTAGTAACTTACTACCTTACACCTTCCTTTCTTTATTGCAGATATATCGGCGTAAAATGATTTCTTCTGAGAATAACGTACAAGTAAGTTTTCAGCGCGTTCTATAGCAGTGCAGTCATCAATTTCCACTTTCTGACATTTATTTATAAATTTCAGTACCATGGCTGTACTTCGAAGCAGACGTATCCAAGAAGAAAACCTCCCCGGATCCGGTATAGCTGCGTGCTCAGGTAAGTATTCTTCATATAAAATATTTGTTACATATTCTAAGTCACACTCCTTAGCACTAGGTAGAATCGCACTCATGGGCCAAGAAGTTTCCAACTCGTGCAGAAATGAAGGTCCGTTAAACCACTCGCCATCCAGCTGAAGGCTATCAAAATTTTCCAGAGTGGCCAAATCAGGAACATTCATAGACGTAGGTACGATCTCCATTCCCTACTTTGTGTTAGTTCATCGATTTCGCCCAGGCGGTGAGCTATATAAGGTTTATAACACCGTGTGTTATTACTAATCCATTGTAGCACCGTCGTGGAATCACACCAAAAATATCGATCAGCTGTTTTTATTCGATGTGTGGACTGTAGTGTGTTCGCTAATCTGGCAGCCATTATAGCAGCCTGCAATTCCAGTCTGGGTACAGTGACAGGTTTTACAGGTGTTTCCCGACACTTACTAGCCACGGAACAATCTCTTATTCGTTTATTTGTATCAATCCAACGCCAAAAAGCGACCGCACACATAGCCTGTAGCGATGCGTCACAAAATATATGAAGTTGTAAACAATTATAACCGGTTTCTTCAATCGGCCGGTCGGGCGCTGTATACCTATGCGTAGATGCAGTTAGGCTTGCGAATGAATCGCTTATCAGTTGCGAGTCAGTTGCCTTGCTTAGTTCCGTGGCCGTGTGACGTAATATCGATGTGTTTACACGCCGATAACATCGTGGTATTCGAATACTACTAACTGCTTTCAATAATTCTAACCATTTAAACCATTTTGTACAAACATCATTGGTTATATTTCCATTCCAATTAATATTTGATTTCCAAGTTTCCTGTAGTAATATTTTACCATTAATAGTAAATGGTGAAAGAAATCCGTAAACATCGAATAATGACATCATGACTTTCAATAAATCACACCACAAATTCTCATTATCTTTGAAATTACACACCATTAACGATTCCTCATACGCCTGTTTGAAGTGTAGCCACTCCATTGGGTCGCCAGAAAATACTAGTAAGTCTTTTGGCATGCAGATGCGACTTAACAGGTTGTTGTTCACGTTGTTGCTAGTAGAAGCGGCTGCAAGATCTTTGAGTGCGCTGGCCAGAAGACGAACTGTCCCATCAGTGCCGACATCCTGTGTGGTCGGCGGAGACACCACGTCCGAAGTATGACCCTTGTCGTGGACGGGCTGTGCTTCCAGTTCCCGATGGCTGCGCTCCAACCACTCTTCTACCTCTTTATGAGTGTGGTCCGATCGCACACTATGTTGGTCGTCAACGTCTGCTAGGTCCACCGCTAACCGTTTATTGATGAGGTCCATTTCAATTTTAGCCCTGGCTTCTGCTGCCTCCAGCTCTAGCCTCTTCTTACGAGCAAGTACTGAGGAAGATACAGATTTCTTCGACTTACAACTTTGAATTGAGGATAACGGTTTTTCACTTTTAACACCGCTACCGTCATTACCGTCACTTCTGTGAAGGAAAGTTTCATTTGGGCGTAAATTAGACTTTTCCTCCCCTGGTGGGACTGTGGGAGCCTGTTGTGATGCAGACATGACTGCAGCACGGTGCTCCTCCTCTTTCTTCGCGGCTCGCCGAGTATTCACCATACTTCTTGGTGTGTGGTACATCTCCAACAAAACCGACTCGAAGTGACCAATGTATGGGTCAGGAGTGTTTTAGAAATAAGCAGGCAACTCTTGAGCACAAATACACGGTATTTATTATGAATTAACAACTTTTAGGGCAACAATATAATTATAGAAATGGAGTGATTTCTTAACGTGTCGATCGCAGCGACGGATACCAGACGACTCCTATTCACAATTTTTTATCAAAAGTACCTCACACATATGCTATATAAATAAAAAGGTAAAAGGTGCATTTATAAAGAACGTACAGCAGAAGCGGGCCGGGACGGTGGGGCGACTAGCGCCCCTCCCCCAAACCGGGGCAAGACGGGGTTGCCAAACCCGAGGTGGCCATCTCGAAACCGGAGATGGCCCAGGGTCAGTCGGGGTGCGAGGGATATGCTCTATGGGCAACCTTACACCCCGGCCTCTGAAGACATGAGACGACGTGCGGTTTTAGTCGGTTCAAGTCCGATATAACCGTCCCCGCTGGCCAGCGGGGAGGTATCCGAAGGGATTTCCGCACGAAAAGAAAGCACTTGAGTATGCAAAATCCGAGGACCGGCAACTTGGGCTAGTTTCTTATACCTGATACCCCTGATAATTACAAAACGCATCTTGCCGCCAGGCGTGATGGGACCTTCCCGCCTTTTTCATTTAAATCTTTTTCAATACTTGAGACATTAATGAATGTGATAGCGATGACGATGACGATAACGACAATATACCAAGTTGCAGATAATATCTTCACAAAATATATGAACTGTTTAAACAACATGTCTGAAGCGGCGATAGCCCAGTGGCGTACGTAACGGACTGCTGAGACGAGGTCTCGAGTTCGATCCCCAGTCGCCCCGGGTACACACCTCTGACTTTTCGTAATTATGTGTGCATTAATAAATGTTAATTATCGCTGGCTAAATAATGTGCCCGGTAGATGGCAATAGGCTTGCCCCCTATTACATTGGGACCTTAACATAACTGGCGAATCGTGGGTGTGTAAATACACCTCTGCCTACCCCTTCGGGGATACAGGCGTGAAGTTATGTTAAACAACATGTCCAAGTTTCAACCCTTACAGTGACATTGTCTGATAAAATGAGTTTCTGATATCAGACATATGTCAATATTTTCTATGTTGAGGACTACTTGAAGTTCTTGTTGGTGCTTGAGTAGACCATTAGCATTACATGCCATGATTTTAAGTACGTTATTCATTTTTGGTTTGATTTTTTACCAATGTCAGTCTTGGCTCCATTTTCTAGTCTTTGTAGTAATAGAAAATACCGCTAAGTCTTTTGGCATGCAGATGCGACTTAACAGGTTGTTGTTCACGTTGTTGCTAGTAGAAGCGGCTGCAAGATCTTTGAATGCGCTGGCCAGAAGACGAACTGCCCCATCAGTGCCGACATCCTGTGGTCGGCGGGGACACCACGTCCGAAGTATGACCCTTGTCGTGGACGGGCTGTGCTTCCAGTTCCCGATGGCTGCGCTCCAACCACTCTTCTACCTCTTTATGAGTGGTCCGATCGCACACTATGTTGGTCGTCAACGTCTGCTAGGTCCACCGCTTACCGTTTGTTGATGAGGTCCATTTCAATTTTAGCCCTGGCTTCTGCTGCCTCCAACTCTAGCCTCTTCTTACGAGCAAGTACTGAGGAAGATACAGATTTCTTCGACTTACAACTTTGAATTGAGTAGTCGGCCATCAATAGACGACATTATTTTAACCATCCAACTTGCCTGATAAATTTATATGTTGCATAGGTTGCATTGTATGGGTTACGTTGTTGTTAGAGTTATGTGTTTTAACAGTAGCTTGTGCATAAGTTATTCCTCCACTTCTGTCACGTGCCGTTGGTTTTTTTGGAGCAACTCGCTGCTGAGTTGACGCAGGTGCGTTTTTTAATGTTTTATTTTTTATATTTTGCATTTCTTTGGCAACTATGCATCCTCTATAGTTAGCGGGATGTGCTTCACCACAGGGCACACATTTTGGCTTTTCTTCTGCAGGTTTTTTGCAGTCTTGATAGAGATGTTTTCCTGTACACTTCACGCATCGCGGTTCCTTACAACAATATTTATGCGTGTGGCCATACGCCTGACATCTGTTACACTGTGGTACAAGTCTGGATGTTTTAATAGGCTGCACTTCAACCTTACATCCTAGTATAGACTTTATATTGTAAATTTTACTAATATCCTCCTCATTGTTGAAAATTAACATGAACATATTGAGAGGCTGTCTCTTCTTCCAGCTGATTTTGTTGGCTGCGTCTATTATTTTTAAGGCCTTGTTTTTAAGGTCCACGATAGTTCTCTCCGGCTTATATGTGTAATGCAAATTTTTGACCATGACTCTTATAGGCCTTTCTTGCTTGTTATCGGAAGAGTGCCACAGATGATCACTTTTGGTTATTATGTTTCTCAGAGACTTGTAGAAGTCCTCATTGTGGGCATTGATTTTGACACATTTACCATTCATGATTTTAGTGGTAAATGCGTCTCCTTGGGGACTAGCAGCGATGCTATCAAAGAACGTTTCATAGTCTTCAATACCATCTACTATTATAGGTGGAGGGGGTGGAACCTTCTTAGTTCTGGCGTTTTTGGCAAGTAATGAGTCGGCCTTTTGGTGTTCTTCCGCTTGAGTAGGGGACGAGCTCAATTTCCTTTTCTTTCTACTTTTAACCCGTATCCACTCGGTTTCCTTAGCCAGATCTTCTTCATCTGTGCAGTATTCCGAGCATTGGGTGGAACTATCTATCGGAGTAGCTTTGATTTTACTCGACTTGTTTTCTCTTTCATGAGTGCGACTCATAATTTGTTTCTATAGTAGATCAATTTAAGCCTACATTTTTTGAATAATTTGACGAAGATTAGCATTTTCAGCTTTCTCTTCACTGTACGCTTTAAACAGTAAGTGTTCATTCTCCGTTTTCAGCGTGATTGGACTTGATGTCATTTTTAATGCTAACGAGACCTTCGCCTTAATAATAATTTATCTTGCACTGCGACGGTTACGTCATCGCGGCGAGCGTTCGGCCGAAGCACGATGTTTTGCGATGTTGACACTTTACACTAATCATATTAATTAGAACACGCGCAACGCGACTATTCTGAACGGTAGTCCAAACGGAATTTTTCTCAAGGTTTCTTGGGACTAATATAGTGTCAAATGGATATGGATTGTACTTATTCTTGGGCAAAATAGCGAATGCCTACAAACATTTTGTTGCCATGTTGTGTTGATAAGATGTGATTTACATTTTATCATTCGATATACATCGATACATGAGACACGTGTGTGTATCTTACCTACATAAATGTAAACAAATTGTTATTGTTGGTCAAATAATCAAGTGGTTATTTTAATGTTACCGTCATCTCATAGTGATCGAGGTACACACTCAGAACCTTGCGTCGTTGTGCCAATGGCGTAAGGAGGCACTAGAGCGGGGCCAGAGGCTGGAGCGGGGCCATATTCTGGAGCCCAGAAAAATCAGAGCTCAGCGGTCCCAGCTCCGCCAGGAACTTATGGAGACATGGAGGGTGCGACTTGAGCATCCAAGGTGGGGAATCCACCATCGCGGCGGTGAGGCCGATCATGAAGCAGTGGTTGGAGAGGCACCACGGTAACCTCTGCTACCATGTACAGTACTGGTATAATGTACCAGATAATTACCGGACACGGGTGCTTCGGTAAGTATATGTGGCGCATACACCGGGAGACAACGCCACAGTGCCAGCACTGCGAGGATCCTGGCAAAGACACGTTGGTGGAGTGCCCAGCGTGGGCGAGTCAAGGCCGGGATCTCGTTGCGGTCCTGGGCTTAGACGTTCTCTCGCTGGAGACCATGGAGCCGTGATCTCCGACGGGAGCAAGTGGCACGCCGCTGCCTCTTTCTGCGAGCAGGTAATGCGCGCCAAAGAGGCAGCGTAGGGGGAGCGGGAGAGAACCCTGCCCCCCGAGTTCTGCAGTGTGCGCAGACTCGTCTACGACCGGGACTACCGACCTTCATGATCGAGGCCTAAGGACGGAAGTCGGCCGGCTAGCCGTCCTTAAAGAAGCGGCGAAGATTGGTACTCAGCACTGACAGCCGCGCGTCATCACAATTCAAACATGACGAAGCCAATACCATCCCCGGTATCGGGAGGCCACACCCCCTTGCTTAGCCTCGACCAATCAGGATCGAGCGCATCGGTTCCGCAGCTCTCAACCAATCAGGATCGATTACGTCGCCCGCACCTCGCAGGTCGCACGAACCTCCAACTGCGCCGACCACTGAAGATGTCGACCGCAGTGATCGACGAAATATCTGGAATACAAGTTTCCCATGGACCACGGCCAAACAGCCCGGAAGCAGTATATTCTACATGCAACGCCGGCCGTGAAAGCCTCAAGATTTATAGATACATTGTATAACTTCGAAGTTTGACAAGTTTGATTACTTTCATTAGCTACTCAACTCGCACGTAGACTTGACTCAGTGCAACCTCTTACCTGATGTCCCCTGCTGCGCATTAATGCTGTATTGTCAATTAACTTGTCATACGTTATCACAGATAAAGGCATTTAGACAACACGGTGATAGGAATCTAATTATGGTTAATAACGACAAGGACTAGTGCCTAAATAGTACAAAAGACGTGTAGACTTGTCTATGAACCATTTGCAGACACCTTATATACCTATCTACATTGGACGTTACTTAGATGAATAAAGAGATATGTTTTAAGATGCACCAAAATAACAGCACCAACAGCTATCTTGTTAAGTCAATGTTAGCTGTTGTTAGCTGTTAACCTCCTCGTTAACCTGTTAGTAGTAGTATGTTACTATAATTAAACTACGCCGAATAACACCGGGTTCTCTCAAACTACATCCAGTCGCCTCTCCCTGAAATATTCGCCTGAATTATTTTCATCTGAAACGGAAGGGCAACAACGTGTACGCAGACTTCAACTAATCAAGACTGTTTATTAAATGTATTAATATTTATAAGCAATTAGACCGTAATTGCAGTGTAAGCAATTGGAGTGTAAGGAGTCCCTACTAACATCTTTCAGGACCCAAGCCAACCTCGCCTGTTTTTTTTTTTTTTAATATTTTGGACACGTCAATTTGACTTCACCTCGCCTGATGGTAAGCTGAAGGTAAAGTCTCAGGAAAGAGGGTCACCATTACATACACGTACCATGTTAATAATGGTGGCACTCAGCTTGACGGCCTTTTTTTTTTACGTGCGGAAATCCCTTCGGATACCTCCCCGCTGGCCAGCGGGGGTGGTTATGTCGTGTCTCGACTAAAACCGCATGGTGTCCTCCGTAAGTGTCCATTGCCGGGCACCCCGGGTAAGCCCTCGAAAGGATAACCCCAGGGGTGCCGGCGGACTTCGGCCGCCACCGCGGCCTCGCCTGGTGGGGTCGGGTATTATCCCGCTTCGGTGAGTTGGCAGGCGTGTGTAGGGCCACACGACACGCCTCCGCCACGGCCCGCTTCTGTAAGGACGGCGAGTCGGCTAACTGCCGTCCTCAGGCCCCGATCATGGAGGTCGGTAATCCCGGGCGTAGATGAGTCTGCGGCGTCCTCGAGACGACGTCCACGCCCAGGACCGCGACGAGATCCCGGTGCTGACTCACCCACGTAGAGCACTCCACCAACGTGTGGAGCGCCGTGTCTTCGCCAGGATCCTCGCAGTGCTGGCACTGTGGCGTTGTCTCCCGGTGGATGCGCCACAGAGACTTACCGAAACACCCGTGTCCAGTAAGCATCTGGCACATCCGGTAGGAGAGGTCCCCATGGTCCCTCTCCAGCTACTTCTTCATGATCGGTCTCACCGCCGCAATGGTGGATTCCCCCCACCTTGGGTGCTTAAGTCGCACCCTCCATGTCTCCATGAGTTCCCGATGGAGCTGGGATCCCCAGGACCCTATGGTGGCCTCCACCACTAACACCATCGCTCATCCTGTCTCCTCTGAAAGCAGAGGAGTACGGAGAGCGTTGTGTCCCCGCCACGTTGGGTATTGGCCGACGATCAATGCCAACCCTATGAAGGGGAAGCCATTGACCGCCGCCCAGGGTGTACCGGCCGCTCCGGTTCCGTTCCCCCCGGACTGCAGCGGGATCGGAATCGGAGCGACACTCGAGGAGGTTACCCAACACACACCCCCAGCTTGACGGCCTCATCAGAAGAGGATTGTCTTTGCAGCACCGCGTGACACCCACCGGTCCCACTAGTGCTGCGACCACAATCCCCCTGCCCGGCTATGCACTTTCTGACCCCTGAACGCAATCAAACCGAAATTGGATTACTATGGAGGGTTTTTCGCAATCGTACACGGTGGTACCCACCCGGCCGAATTTTGTGCCAAATTTGTGTATGTGAGATGTGACGTCATGTACGATTGAGGCAGGCTTGGTCGGCAGTTCCGGCGCTCAACTGTCGTGGCTTGGCGTTGGCTCGGCTTGGCTGGACTCGGCATGTGGCGTGGCGTTCCTCATTCGAGCTTCAATCCCAATCGCATCCAAAACTTGCCCCTTGGAGCCCGGGGTCTATTCTCCTATTTGATTATAATTTGATTTACCCTAGCTCTTATGGCGCGATTGCCGTCTGACCTCTCCAGCCCGAGAGGAACGCTTGCGCCAGAACCTCATCCGGCGATCAACAGGTGACTTGCAAGTGAGGTCGCCTCGGACCCCGAAGATCTTGGCGGGGTCCCATGTATCAAAATACTCGTCTAAATACCAGCTGTTATTATGTAATTCTTAATACCGCACTATTGTGTTTATAAATACAGTTATCTGTTATAACGTCTAGAGTTAATTACAAGATTAAAGGCTTACTGCTGATCATATTAAGCAGGCTTATAAGCTCCTATCATAATTGTGACTATTAATCACGACTTTATCTTATTACGCGGCGTCCGATTCACTTTCTTTACGGGTGGTCACTTAAATATTGTGTTATTGAAAATAGCGACGATGGAGCAATAGCGATAGGTGGCGATAGGGCTGTTTATCCTATTACACTAATTGTTATGTACCGGCGAAGTGGTTATAAAGTTCTAATACAGCTATATAACTCCATCCCGCCATCTTCATCTATCACTACATCATGAGGTGGTTGAATGTTGCTTGCACGTCACTACGAAAACCGAAAGTATCACTATCTCACCTAATATCAAGGTTAAGATAAAAAAGAAAGACTCATTTATTATTACTGCAAATTCCGCGAGACACAGTCGCAGGTAAAACAGAAGGAGAGAAACATATTCTTTTTTAAATAATAGAATATTAGTTAACTATACAGTTTAGAACAGGTCGAAAACACAGTTGTCACTATACAAGGAAGGCACGCGTGGCACGGTTCCAGAGACAGGAACCTTGTTCAGTATTTACCAGGCCATAAGGACCTGATGCTGATTTTTAACTGGGCCCTACTAATATAACACACGGATGCCATCAGCCTACATACCTACAATACATCGAACGATTGCTACAAAAAATTAAAAGAAAAGAAAAATTCATTACTGGTGTATCACACGAAGCATTAAATAAAATAAAATGAATATATAAATAGTGTGTCATGATGATATAGTTGATCAGTCCCGGTGTCCACCACCAATTTGGCCACCACTGGTGGATATTTCGCACTTCTTGCCTCGCTCGACTTATATTCCGAAAATAAGTAAAGTGGGTTAGGTTAGGTTAGAACTGTGACCCCAACAGATCGCGAGACGAGCGAGCGAAGCGAGCGTGCCGCGGCAGCGACCGGCGAAGAGCCGGAACCACTAGTCCGGAAAGTTTATGGTAAGAACTATGAATAGCTAGAAAGCTATCTATAAAGAGAGATCTCTGGGTACAGTGCTTCCTATATACCGAGATGTTTACAAACAATGTTTTGAATTTAACATTCGAAACATCAGTCCATCGATTGACAAATATTGGAATAATCGTTCAGTCGAAGCAGCGTTTGGCGACAAAAAGTCTTTTCGCAATAACACAACTTTTCAAAATATGTTGCTCTGTCCACCACTGGTGGACAGAGAAACATAAATGTAATAGGCATTCTGATAAAGAACACTACCGAATAAATAGATATACCTACTCGCACATTTTAACTGTACATTCAACCTAGCGGACTATCGCTCACTACCGCATCCAACGTTCGTACGTACTGTACTTAATCTACGTACAATAAAGGAATACCCTTCTCCGAACCCACATAACTATAATTCAATAGAAATTAAATTAATAACTGTCTGCTGCGTACTGTCTTCCCTTTCTTTCATTTTGCCACTCTTACACTCTCGCTCTCGGTTACTGAAGTCCAGAGAAAGGAGCCCCGGATGACTTTGCATTGGAGTTCAAGATGTACTAGGCATTCAGTGCAGGGTGCGACTGAAATAAATTGAGCTGAGCGAGCAGGACTCGTGAAATTGTTTTTCGGTGATTATTCCTCAATGGTACCTCGGACATGAACCATCTCGCTTCAAAACACTCCTCAGTGTCCACACTGTCACCGTGGTAAATTTGGTCAAGACCGCACGAGTGGTTACGGAGGAGTTCAGCCCCCAACAATTAATAAATTATAAATTGCCAAAGATCTGTACGTGCCAAAGATGTGTACACTTGGTTTGGATATGCACTGCAAACTGAAAAAAAAATTACATCGAAAGTACAAATTGCGAACATATGACGATTAACTTTTTTTATTATGGCATTTTTAAATTAAACGATACATATTTCTGTTAGCCGATGTAAGAGCCACAAATTCTTCGTCCACTTGTCCTAATTATTATTCATAGCCATCGCCAAATATAAAAGCTATTTTGTACTATGCTAGCTGTACTACATAGCTTTAATAGATGATGTCCGAATTGTCAGTTAAAAATATTAAAATTAAAAAATGTTATATTCGATCAAGTGGCCCTAACGCCCGCTAGCCCAGATTTAACATCAGTTAAAAGTTTTTCAATATCTTCAAAATTGAGTAAATAATCGTATGGACAGTGTTCAGTATAAACAACAAAGGGCCAAGAACGCTTCCTTGAGGTACACCGTCTCTTACTGTTCTCATTTCTGATGAGTATTTTACCTCCAGCATCCCGTACCAAACTGTTCAGCAACTCTTTTGTTTTAAACAATATAAAAACTTAAATCAGCGTTTAAAACAAACTGTTAATAAAACAGATTGTGGACTCTTTAGTCGGATCACAAATTACATAATATTATTCCAACTCGGGTGGGTGGTCAAGCTTGGTCTGCGGACCCAGTTGACATATTCATTATTATATTCATTTGGTAAAGTGGGTCTGCTTTCATTTTGATAATATTGTTTATTTACATTCATTTTAAGACGAGTACAAAAGAGTCAGGACTGAAAATAAAACAACTATTGTACTGATAAGTTTCTCCTGTGATTGACTGAACCCAAGTACCCATATTAGCATAGATAGGGAGTTGACCTCGAAATACACTGTAATCCAAAAAAAAAAAATATACCTACCTGTAATATAATAGAATGTGTCCTACCGTAATAAAAAAGCAGTAACACCTGCACAAGACACGAGACATTGATCAGTGTTCGCACGTTATCGGTCATTCAATGTCCCTGCCGGCCGCGTGTGGTACAGCTGATACGCTTATCACTAGCCTATTATTGTTATTAACAGTCCTATCTTTGAAACGATCTCTACAGTCAAATGTTACTACCTACTAGAACTTCTATTTACTATTGTTGTTGGCAGAAGTTTTTGTCATTAACTCTCTGAACTGGTTTCTTTGTATCCATTATATATTTTAACCAAAATACTTTACACTTTTTTCTTGTTGCATCTTATAATTCCAATTATATCCACCTGCGCACTTAGATCGGCAGTGCTTGTTTTCTTAGTATTATCTAGCAGTACTTCAACATTTTACCAAATTTTAACCCAGCGACACGATTGTTAACATAAATAGACTGCAATATAATAGGACCTGGGAATGTAATTATACCTATTACTAGATTTGATATGAATACCCGAGTAGTAGTGATAATACTGCAGATTACATATCAAGCTAGGTAATTGTTTAGCTGTAATAACAAAAAATATTCCATACATCCTTGGTAAAATTTCTTCATGAAAATATTTTGATATGGAAACTTACCGACATTATTTGAGAGATATTTTGCGAAGTAAAGTCCAAATCTAATGAGTTGTGGAAATAATACTTTAACGAATTGACTTGACGACGACCTATTTGACTTGATGTAGACCGACAAGGTATTTGATACGAGACAGTTCAGCCAACTGTAACTTTGGGCCTGGTTTGATGGAGCCGGTACGAGCAGGTAGGAGAGTGTAACTAACTTCAGACTGAGAATCGGACACGTTCCTTTGAATAAGTTCGCTGCCGTCGAGAAAGTTATTATTAATTAGCAACATAAACAAGACCAATAGAGAGCAAAGAATAAGAAGAGCCATATAAATATCAGAAATAGCGCGCTGTCTACAACTTGTATGTTCCGTTATAGCTTGTAGCATGGAGAAACATATATTGTTTGTATTTGGGCATTAAAAAAATTGTTATTTTTCGTTAGGTTCATTACAAACTGATTTAAAAGACAACAATATATGAAGACTCCTAGTAAAATATCCGATTGTAAAATGAAACAAAGGAAATGAAACAAAAGTTTTTATTACGCCTTGCATCGAACATAAAGATACTTATAATTAATTTACAAAAAATACATTCAGGTCCTTAAATAAATATCTGTGAGCATTCCATACAATGTGAAATCAACGTGAACAAAGGCCAATCCCTTTGTTCACGTTGATTTCACATTGATTGTGTTGAATGCGATTTATTCGATTTTAACTAACTTCACAATTATGTTTATTTGCAAAAACAGTTAGCTGGCTATATAAACATAATTGTAAAACTTAAAAACTATACAAAACTAAATACAAATGAAATATTTACAAAATTCACCCACTGGAGACGTTCCCAAAAGGTTGCTACAGCCACATGTAATGGTAATTCGATTGAATTATATTCCATAAGGCATTTATATTAATATAATACAATTATGTGAGTACATACCTACACTTATTTTGTTTTTATATACATTATTCTTTTCAGTTCTAAACAAAGTTAAGCAAAAAAGTTGATCCACCGATAAATATAGTCTAATATGGGGTGAGCCTATTGTTGTGCAAAACCGGTCTGAAATTAAAGCATCACGATCAACCGGAACTAAGCGAGGGAAGTGACGAGGCAATGCATACCTTACTATACATAAGTTACTGTTATAATATACGGCGTATTGGTTATGCCGTGATTATATATTCTCAGTTGGATCATAAGCATAACCAAATAGGTGTTTAACCTTTTTTTACAATTTCATAAAGAACCGAATTCGTACAAGTTAAAAATACTCTTATAAAATAAACACTTTTAGTCTTAATGAATATGAATGCAACAGTTTGTGCCCAAAACTATGATTTAGAATTTCTCATAGACTGTGGGGAACCGATAGCTTCAGCTTCCTCCAGAGTGTCGGGTAACTTGGTGCCGAGGGTCTCTGGCTGCGTGAGGACCAGGATACCGGACAGCACCGCCATACCGGCAAACATCATCGAAGGGATACCATTCCAGTAGTCCATCTATGAAATACAAAGTAGAATCATTTGAGATAAAATATACAGTAAGTATTGTTCTAAGAAAAACTTTTTGAAGTAAGTAGTCCACCTTTTAATTTTTTCATTCTGTCGTTTTTAAAATGGCGGTTAGTTGAAAATTATTACCTATTTATAAAAACATAACATAACATAACATAAACTCACGCCTATATCCCCGAAGGGGTAGGCAGAGGTGCTAGCACCCACATTTCGCCAGTTTATGTTTAGGTTCCAATGTAATAGGTGGCGAGCCTATTGCCATTAACCGGGCACTTATAAACCTGCGATAAATACACACATAACTTCGAAAAGCATCGAAAAGTCATTGGTGTGTGCCATGGTAAAACCTGGGATCGAACCTGAGACATCGTCTCAGCAGTCCATTACCCATACCACTAGGCTACCTATTTACCTATTAGAAAAAAAATAAGGTCAGCCATTGGAAAGGTCTATATTTAGGAGAATAACCTATCATTAGACCTGAAATATAATTTGACTTACAAGTACAGGGGTGAGGGGTGCAGTGATGGAGCCAATTCGTCCCACCATAGACGAAAATGCGAGGAGGCTGTGGCGGTACTGGGTCGGGTACAGCTCTGTAGTAAACATGTATAATGATGTCATGACTAAAGAGATACCGAACTTGCCGAGCAGGTAGATGACCAAGCGAAGAGTTGCCAGATCTGGAAAGATGAACAAAATTTTAATCGAAAAAGTAATTCTAGGGCGAGTCTTACCCAGGACTACCGACCTCCACGACCGGGGCCTGAGGAAGGCTGTCCGCCGGCTAGCCGTCCTTACAGAAGCAGGCCAAGATGGAGGCGTTTCGTATGTGTCCTAAACACGCCTACCAACCCAACCCCAAAGGCGAGGCCGTGACGGTGGCTGAAGTCCGACAGAAACCCTGGGGTTATCCTTTCGAAGGCATACCCATGGTGCCCGGCAATGGGCGCTTGAGAAGGACTTCGTGTGTAATTTAGTCGGTTCGATTCCGACATATCCACTTCACCGCTGGCACCGGTGGGGTGAAGCCCGTGGGCGTTCCCACATGTAAAAAAGGGGCGAGACTTAACTCAGTACCTTTTTAGTGGAAATAATCTGACCAAATGAGCTACTTGCCCCGAATAGCTGAAATTCTCGTCTATATGCGCCTGAGACAAATACTCACAATGTTTTCAAAGCAATACTTTGTTATACGCATTATACTTTATTTTATACGCGACCGACCAGGGCCCGATGACTCCTGCAGGAGACTCTACGCGGGGATCGTGCGGTCCACGGCCCTGTATGGGTGCCCAATATGGGCGGAGGCCCTGAAGGCCGGAAGTGCGCGGATGCTGCGCGCTCCGCAGCGGGTGATGACCATTAGGGTCATCCGCGGGTACCGCACGATCTCCTTCGAAGCGGCGAGTCTCCTTGCCGGAACTCCGCCATGGGACCTGGAGGCGAGAGCCCTTTCGCCACTGGTACAGTTGGAGGCGCGGGAGCAGGGACGGAACCCCGAGCCTCGAGAAATCGAGGCCGTGCAGTCTCAGCTCTGCCAGGCCATCGTGGTGGAGTGGAAGGAACGACTTGGGCGACCAAGCGCAGGGCACGTCGCAATAGCGGCGGTAAGGCCCATCATGGAGGATTGGCTAGAGAGGCGACACGGAAGCCTCTCGTACCGACTGGCGCAGGTGATGTCCGGAAAGGGGTACTTCGGGGACCACCGGATCAGGAAGGAGGCAACGCCTGAGTAACATCACTGCGACGCGAGCGAGGACTCAGGGCTGCACACGCTGGCGGACTACCCGGCGTGGGAGCCACCGAGGCGTGACCTCGTGGCAGCCATCGGGGTGGGAGTCCTCTCGCTCGGCAGCATGATTGCGGCAATGGTGCAGAGAGGGAGTGCGTGAGCCGCCGCCACCTCCTTCTGCGAGCATGTAATGCTCGCGAAGGAGATGGCGGAGTGCGCCAGGGAGAGGTTTAGAACTCTCCCGGCCCGCCGAGCCCGCAACATGCTCGCCGCGCGTCGCAGGTAACTCAGGCACCGGAGGTCGCTTAACGACCTTCCGTCCTCCATAAGCGCAGGCCTGGGGTGGCAGGTGAGGCCGCCTGTCAACCCAGCAGAAGCAGGCCGGGACGGTGGGGCGACTAGCGCCCCTCCCCCAAACCGGGGCAAGACGGGGACACCGTCGCTGCAGGGCTGTGGATTTATGATCATTTTAATCAGTATATTATAAAAAGAGTAGATAAAATTACCCACCGAAACAAAGCCGGAATGGAAAGCTTGCTTTCACGGCGAATGGTTGAATGAATTATAGATTGGAAATTGAATATTAAATCGTACGGTGGCAGGTGTGTTTGTAATTTAAGATTAATCATAGAAGATCAATCGATCAATCTAATAGATAACATGTTTAGAATAGTGGCATGCTAGTTTCAGCAAAGGACAAAGGATCTAGCACCTTTTGTTTGTGTTCGGTGGCGCCTGGCGCTGAAACCGGGATTCTAAGTTGCGCGTGTAGCAACGCCGCGCGCCGTCTCGTGGGAGGGTGTTTTGGATTAGTCAAGGGTGTTTTATTTTCTCTTTTTCTTTCTCTCTCTGTCTGTTTTATTAGTCAATAATACCAAACGCGAGCGCGGAGAGGGCCCCAGTTGCATTCAGTCATGAGTCGAAACGAACGTTCGGTGATTTTAACCGTAATTATTCTTAACTGTGGTAAGCTAACATAATTTGGTGATTTTATTAACTTAGTTGTGTGTGGAATCAGTGACAGTTGTGACGAGCTTTTGAATTTATTTATAAAGTTCCCATTTGATTTTGTAAGCCATCTAACGGCTATCCAAACCTCCTAGAATTGTGGCAAGATAAGATCTTGTTGGTAATATTTGCGTTCATTTTCGAGATTGAATCTGATCTTGGAAGTACGAAAACCTTTATCCTTATAATCTAGGCTCCGTAGATTTGCTTAAGGATTTTTGCAAGGAAAGACACTTCTTTTCCTCAGAATAGATCGCATTAATATCTTTTACACAATTCGCTAAAATAAAAATCTTTAATTAAACTCACACAGACTTTCTGGTCTGTTGTGGGAACAAAAGACTGTGGGTAAAACACTAGGATTTCTAGGCTAGAATTAGTTAGGTCATTCGTCGAGACGAAATTGTAGGGTTTTCTAAATAATATGCTATTGTTTGTGAGGCGATGGAAGAGTCAATTGTTCTTATAATGGTATTCATTAGTAATTGATATGAAGTACTGGTATATGATGAATTTGCAGAGCAATTAAATCAGAGAGAGAGATGAAAGACATAGTATCATAATATTAATTACAAGCTAAACTATTTTGATACAATCGTGTTTGTAACAGTTAATGTAAATGAGATTACAACAAAAAAGACAAAGTACGAACTCACCATGAGGTATGAAAGCGAAGGCAATGTTACAGGCAGCACTGAACAAGAACCCAGCGGAGAGCGTAGGCTTTCTTCCCACCCTGTCTAAAACTAGTACAGCGGAATAGAAGCCAGGGATCTCGATGGCTACAGTCAGGATGTAGTTCAAGTACATTGTATCCGAAAGGCCGGTGGCATTGATGGACAATCCATAGTAAACAAACGTAGTAGTAATCCACCAGATAGGAGTGGTCAGAACACGACGTAGGAGCACCCGGGACTGGAAGATAGCTTGGATAAGGGTCGGTGGCGTTTCTTCGCCCTGCTGAAATTAACAGAAATGTTAAAACATATGCTCTACATACATT
Organism: Cybosia mesomella; assembly: GCA_946251805.1. Classification (NCBI taxonomy): domain Eukaryota; kingdom Metazoa; phylum Arthropoda; class Insecta; order Lepidoptera; family Erebidae; genus Cybosia; species Cybosia mesomella. The sequence continues at coordinate 31,466,097 of OX276403.1, read as the reverse complement.
TTTGCTGTAGGATCTTTATTATATTTATCAGTACCAGTACGAACGTTGTTGATTATATAACTTTCTAAGGGTTTTTAAAGTTTTAACTTACAGGGCGAGGTGGCGGTGGTGGTGGATTCATCAATGCATTCATTGATTTTTCACTGATTTGCTTTTTGTTAACTCTTGCTACTTTTTCTAGCGATGCTTTAGCTTCAACGAATTTTCCTTTGGAAAGCTGCCATCTGACGCTCTCTTCCAACAGCCAATAGTAAGAAATGACAATGAAACAAGGGATATGCAGAATCATGATCATGTAACGCCATGGCTGGATCAGCCAAGCTACTCCGCCGAGGATCACCTGACCGAGAGCGAACATCGACGTACAAGTGGCGCCGACTAATACTCGGTAACGTGGGCCAACAAATTCAGTAGCTGAAATAAAAATGTAGTGTTACCCTCATTCATAGTATGGTCGAAAAATGACGCGAATATTTACACAATGCACTCAAACTAATTTTAACGGGTTGTATCATGATTTATTTTGTGTTAGTTTTCCAACACAATACTGTTTCTTGATAACACTAGAGAGCTATGGCCGCAGGCAGCCTAACCAAGTTAAGCTCGTTGAGCTAGATAATATAAATGTGACGGAGCTTAGAACGAAATGACATACATAGGTCTTAATTCAAATAAATGATGAAACAGAAAATGTGCAGGATTTGTTTTATTATATAGCGGTTCTTTTCTTTTTCTTCTTTCTTATCTTTTGAGTTTCATAATGAATTATGTGAATAACTCTCCAATGAAGTAAACAACTGATAAAAGAGACACAAAATCAGGAAACGTTAGTATTTACTGCTAGGGTCGTGTAACAGACAAATTGGTATGTTTGTAAATAGTTTACTATTTACATTAAATATTAACATCAAAATTACGATATAACTTACCAAAGATATACGAGGTGCTGAAGGTGCCAGCACCAAGGGTGGTTTGAACTATCTGAAATGTTAAGTACATGGCGTAGTTGACAGAGAACGCTCTGATCAACCCGAACAGCGCCAAGTTGAAGATGCTGATGACGAGAGCGGTCCTCCTTCCGAATCTGTCGGACACGTAGCCGGTGATGGGCAGCACCAAGAGAGTGCCGACACTGTTCAGTGTGCCAGCCAACGCACGGAGCCATTCTTGACACCCAAGGTTGAACTGGAAAAGAAGTGTAAATTTTACCTAATTGTCCAAACTTTTATAAATCTTAAGGCTTTCACGGCCGGCGTTGCATGTAGTATATACTACGGTCCATCGGAAACTTGTATTCCAGACGTTTCGTCGGTCACTGCGGTCGACATCTTCAGTGGTGGACGCCGTCAAGTGCGGAGAAACTTCCTCGGCGGCGACTTCGCTGCGACGGAAGTCGCCGCCGAGGAAGCTTCTCCGCACTCGATGGCGTCCCGACCTGTCCCATTGAAGATGTCGACCGCAGTGATAGACGAAACGTCTGGAATACAAGTTTCCGATGGACCACGGCCAAACAGCCCGGTAGCAGTATATTCTACATGTCCAAACTTTTGTTACATTCCAATTCTTATAGTATTTACAACGGAACAACATTAAATCATACTTTTTCCAAAGGTGGTTTTTAATACTATTCCAACTATACTAACATCGTACACAACAGAGTTGTCCCTGGCGTACACGAACTGCTCATTGCAGTCTGTGGTGGCGGGCGAGAACAGCTCGGCGGGACAGTAGTCCAGAGTGCCGTTGCCTTGAGACTCGAAGCGGCTGCAGCTTGCAAATCCAGTGCTACTGTTTGTTGCAGGGATAGCATTGAGAATCCACTTAGGCTCGAACAAATTGTTCTTGCTATTTTCACCACATTCACTGATGCGACATCTGTGCCAAAGTGATAAATGTGATATTGAGAATTAGAATTATAGAGATGTATTCTATATGTATAATAAAACCATAACGAGTTGAAAGCTGTAAATTGAATATTTTTTCTGCTTTGTATTTTTAGAATTTTTGTCATGCGATGCGGAGGATTTCCACGATGCATTTTAGGTTCAAGTTTCTTTTAATTATTTATTTTATTTTAGTTTTACCTAGTTTAGTTTAGTTGTATTTCAATTAATGTTGTGTGTTTTGTATGATTAATGAATCTATGTATTAAATTTCAAAGTCGACTTACTTTTTAATCAACGATCGTTTAATTTAAACTAGGTATAATTTTTACTCAACTGCGCCAGCGAGTGTAATGTTTTTCGCGCGTATGTATGTATGTAGTTTTCTCTACAGGCCTAACGGCTGGCCATATTTCGATTAATGAGGTCTTAAATAAAAAGTACTCATCCCCCGAATGTTATAGGGTACATAAAATTGAAAGAAAATCTATAGGGTGGATTTGTGGCGCCAAATATATGTCGTAAAAAATATTTTCATTCAAACCTATTGAGTAGGGTTTCACGATGAAGGAAATAAGAAGGACAGAAGAAAAAAATTATATGTCATAACCAAAAGTATAAAGCTCAAACAACTGTTACGTATTTTGGTAAAACGCCAAAAATTTTACAGTTTTCTAGTATTTCGTAGAGGATTGAAAAAATTGCGCAGAAATTTAAAAAAAAAATACAGCTATAGTACATACAATATAAAATAAACAAATGACGACGCAAAATTACAGAATTGCATGTGTTCAGTATTTAAAGTTTCCCCTACTCATGCATACCTATATTATTTAATTTAAATAAATATATTATTTTACAAGTATTAACATTAAAAACGACTTTTTACTTTTATCTTTTTATCAAAAAGTTATTGCTACATTTTCTTTTCATCTTATTATAATATATAGTCAACATAACCCATGTTGTCTATAGCGCGTTGAGTAGCGCTCAAACCCGCGACCCCTCGATGGTTGGTAACCACGACATTCACGTTACTGCTAGCTTCTGATGGACACAATCGACTTACATTAAATTAAAATCAAATAGAAATCAAAGGAAGTTCTCTGAAGTAATGCAGTAGTCAGAAGTAATGAGATGCAGCACTCACCTGTGCGGAATAGCTGCAGCCGAGAAGATGAACTCACTCATGAAGGCTGACATTATTAGAGGCACCGCGACCAGTAGGATGTTGGTGAGCTGGTACCGCCCGAACTGGCCGAGCTCGTTAACCAACACGTGGTCTAGATCTATGGGCTTCTCGCAAACGCTTGCCTTTCCCGGAGCAGGCGTCGCCGGCTCATTTTTACTATGTATCCCATTCATTCTATTTTATTTTTAATTATTTTGTGGTTCTAAGAGCACAGTGCGCTTCGCCCCGACCCCCAACCGAGTGAATAATTTAAATCATGACAACAAGAGGAAGTTTTATCTTCGATAATACAAAAGATTATGTTAAGTATATCGTGAAAAAGAAACCGTTGATAGGCCATAGTACTTAATCGATTTCGGACAAATTAGTAAGTAGTAAGTAGGTACCTAATCACATGCCCGTACAAATATTTCTACAAGATGATTTAGCCTCAATTAGACTGCCGTAAGGCTGTTAATGTGTGCTTTAAGGAATAATGGCAAAACCCGGATCCCGGTTGCACCCAAGTCTTGAACTTTGGAGTTCGGCTCTCCGACTCCTTCATTCTTCGTTAATTTTCACCTGCGCCAGAGCTTCTCTCAGTCAGCAGGTGTACCGGCTTGCAGCTGATGTTGTCTTGGGCTCCGAACATTCTGCCCGCCCTTTACATAATTTAGCCTTTTTACGTGTGGAAATCCCCTTGGACTTCACCGCACCGGAGCTGGCGGTGAAGCTAGCTCTATCCGACTAAAATTGCACGGTGTCTCGTCATGTCTGCCTACCTATGTGCCAGAGAACTAGATACGCCCTAGTTATGATAATATTCCTAGTAGTAAGAAAGAGTATTTATTCAACCATAACCTACGAGACACACATATAAATACAAGAAAAAAAGGGAGTACACAACATACAAGCACAGGCAAGTACCTCGCAGGCATGCTGAATAGGACCTGGTTCAGCATATGCCAGACTGGTGCCTGGCGCTGATTTCAACCGGGCCCTTCACAACCCGCAGATGCCAATCAGCGTATCATAAATTAAAAAAAAAAACAAAAAAAATACACAGCATAAAATAGGAACAAAAATAAAACTAAAAGAAATACAAACAAAACATTCAAGTTAAAATAAATTAATTAATTAATATGACGGTGCCAATAATCACTATATATAATACTAGCTTACTCATTTATTACTTACTAGCTGTTGCCCGCGACTTCGTCCGCATTAAATTCGGAATAGATCAAGGTAAGAGTTTCGAACCCAACATGTATAAGGTTACCTATTTCATCGTTATATTTTCAATCATTTATCATGAAGAAATAGATGTTTACAAGTAACATCGAAATAAATTCTACCCGGTTCCCTAATATAATAGCGTGATGATGTTTATAATCAACGGTTGAGTTTCTAATCACCTATTTTTTACACGTAGGTAACTCTGTAGTTTCGAAATTTCATATTTTACTGCTCATCACCTTTTAGCTATAGCGTGATGGTTTATAGTCCTAACGTTGACCATGTCCGAGTTCTGTCGAACAGCAGAATTTCGTGATGATCTGCTTTGTAATAATAAAGGAATTATCAATATTAGATTTAGTCGATTTTACCCTGTTGCTCCTATCACACTTATTATAGCGTGATGATATAAATATATAGCACAGTTTATGACTATACCATACCATTAGAAGAATGTTCATGTAAAATTTCAGCAGAATATGTTCAGCGGTTTTCAAATGATGCTCGGATATCGATAATAAAAAGCAGACAAATAGATAAACAAACAAAAAATCTCAGAAACATACTTTTGGTATCGTTATCGTGCCTAGAACATACAACAATATTTTTTTAAAAAAAAATATTCTACGTACCGTTTTCACCTCGTTACGATTTTATTATAATGTATAGATAATAGATATTTTTATAGGATTACTGCGGATCCAAAATACCAGGACAAAATGGGTATATGTCTTGGTATTTTGGATCCATACCTCTCGTTTCACATAAAACACAGCATACATCATCATCATCATCATCATATCAGCCGTAGGAAGTCCACTGCTGAACATAGGCCTCCCCTATCGACTTCCATTTCGACCGGTCTGTAGCGGCCTGCATCCACCGAGTCCCTGCGCTCTTTGCTAGGTCGTCTGTCCACCTTGCGGGAGGCCTTCCTACGCTGCGCTTGCCGTCACCTGGCCTCCACTGAAGGACCTTTCTGCCCCAACGAGCATCGGTTGTCCGAGACATGTGCCCTGCCCACTGTCACTCCAGCTTGCTGACTCGCTCTGCTATGTTGGTAACTCTGGTCGTCTACGGATCTCGTCATTTCTGATTTCGTAGAGAAACCCCAAGCATAGCCCGTTCCATAGCTCGCTGTGTGACCCCGAGCTTCCTTGTGAGGCCCATATTGAGAGACCATCTCTCAGCCCAGTAGGTAAAGGACTGCAGTATTTTGGACGAGAAGACACTGCGCAGTTTCCCATCGCAGCCCAGCCGAGATGCATTCGTCGATTGGCCTCCTTCTCGAAGTTGGATTTGCCTAGTTGGACGGTTTGTCTCAGATAGACATAGTCATCAACAACTTCGAGAGGTGAGCCTCCCAATAATACAGGGGTGGGGGTGGTGGATTCGTCTTGTCCATGTTCATTTTCAAGCCCACCCGCTGGGAAACTCTGTTGAGGCCCCCGAGCATAGTGCTGAGCTCCTCCAAAGACTTTGCCATGACGACGATGTCGTCGGTGTGTGATGTATTCGCCATTGATATTGATGCCGAATCCTTACCAATAAGTTTCTAACATCAGTGCGGCCTACCTGTTATGACTTATAGTGTTTAGTTAGTTGTCTGTTTGCCTGTTTGTTCACGATGGACGCAAAAAATACTGAACTGATTTTCATGCGATTTTTTTTATGAGGAAGGTCTTGGTCAGACCTCCAAAACGGACCTCCTAGCAAGCGGAGCCGCGAGCATCAGCTAGTACAAACGTAAGTTAAGTACACAATGGAATTTGAAATAAACTACATAAGTTTGAAGTTTCTTTGAAGAAATAAATTCGAAATAAGGACCATCATCTGCCGAAGCACCGGTGGCCGCAAACGAGTCCAAGAGCGGACCACGATTATACAGTGTGTCTTTTTTAACTGGGACAATATGGGGAGATCCGATAACAGTAGACACAATGACACTGTCTGAATAACCATTAGGTCATTTATACATATTTGGTTTCATATCGTGAAAAATAGATAAGTAAACATTTTATTTTATTTTTATTATTTACAAAGAAGTGTTAAAAACAAACGTGAGAAACAAGCGCACCACCTCTACCCCCTCTGGTCGGTTACAGTGGCCAGAAACCACCATCAGGTCATTAGGCTATTTTATAGAAGTTCTAGTCTCGCAGCACATAAGATTCACAGTTGCTATCCGTTGCCGGTCATGTGCCAGCCCATGCCCACCACTGTGTAATAATACAGAGACGGTGAAATGCCAACTATATTCTTCGGTATTTTAGGTAGATTTCGATGAAATCGATCTACCTATTGGTTTCTTGACTACTTTCGAATTTAAAAAAAAATTCTTCATAGAAGGTCTAGTTATGACCCCCTGAGTCCGAAATGACCACTGGTCAAAAAGTTTATATATATATATATATATGTATGTATGGTTCCACTTCCCAAAATTTGCGGCACTCTCACGGTCGCATTTTTGCCCCGATCGCTTTCAAACTGCGGTCAAAAATTGCTTTTGTGTAAACTTAGTTTAAGTTCGTGAACGGGTGGAATCCGGCCTAAGGGGACGGTAGGGCCTCACTTTTTGTGAAATCAGTTTTTCCTCAAAATTTCACGTTCCATGAAAGATATTCGAACCGTTCTAATTTTATCCCATAGTATACATGAATACTAACAACTTTTAATTATAAACCTATAAGATTAAAACTTTAACTAAAAGTGGAGGGAGAAAAACCAAATTTTTTCGGGAATAAAATCATAACTTCTAACCGGTGAACATTCTTGCCGTGGGAAACATTTTTAATCGATAGGCCATTTTTAAGTCTAAAATAAATGTCTGAAAAGTATTTCGCTAAAAGTTACTGTTTTCGAGAAAAAATAATTAAACATTTAACATGTTTAATTATTTAAAATGATATTAATTGCTTCACGAAATCTACCTGTGCGTTCCCCCTGCGGGAACGGATTTTTTTAGATTAAAATATACTTGACATTGTCGAAAGTGTCCCCGTGACCATGGCTGCTGAAAAGCAACCGGAACGTCGAGATCAATGTAAAATATAAAATAACATCAAATAAATCGCGATAGAATCCGTTAAAAATAACATAACATAACATAACTTCACGCCTGTATCCCCGAAGGGGTAGGTAGAGGTGTATTACACACCCACGATTCGCCAGTTTAATAATAAATTTATTTATAAGTAGTTTGTACATGGCATACAGAGTTGTCTTTTATAATTAAAGCTTATAAAGAATAGAAAAACCCGTATAACAAAGGGTTAGGTTGGGGGGCAGGGGTCCAAGGGGAAATCAGTCAGAAATGGTGGGAACCACGAACCCTTAACGGGGTTCTCACGACTTACTAGGTTACCCTGTATATAAAAAAAAACCTAGATGTATAACGTAGAGTATATTTTAAATATTGTATGAAATCACTTAACGGATGTAGCTATTTCCTATAATTAACACATTAACTTTCTTATCAACCTGTGGAACAAACTTCTCTGTGTTATCACATTCTTATTTACGAGACTTATAAATAGCTTGACGCTGTTACATTTGTGTAAGATACTGGCTGCGGCTTGTCCAAATGTATCTGCGTCGTTAGACGGTCGGTCGGTCAATAAGATATACGCAATTATGAATAGGGACGAAAACCATGAGTGTGTCGATAGTTTATCAAATGGTGTGCAAAGAAAATGATAAGTATCTATCTACCAAAATATTACTATCATTTCCTTTGCACACCGCTTTTCAATTAATTTCATACATAGCATGTTCTTATTTTTATATTACAAAGGAGCTACGAGTTTAATTAATGTGTAAACGACTTAATACAAATTAAAATGCTTATTGGGGGGTTCTCTTCATTAGTTTATTAACAATATTATTAGAATCAATTTCGACTTGCCTCTATGGTAACACTTGAGAGGACTTCCAGAAGGAGCAAAATTATATATATATATTTTCTTTTTTTTCGTGCGGGAATCCCCTCGGATGCCCCCCCTCCTGCCGGCCAGCGGGGGTGGTTATATCGGGCTTGAACCGACTAAAACCTACATATAAAATATTTCAGAAACCTAAGACTATAAAATATATAATAAAGTATTGTTAGTCATAGCGACTGATGCCTCCTTCAGGTGTGAGCTAGCTACTGCTGATGGCATGATCTTAAATATTTTAATATTATTAAATTTAGTATTTTGAAACTAAATTGGTTTTCTAGACCAACGTTTCCCAAAGTGGGCGATAACGCCCCTTGTGGGCGCTGCAGGCCAAAAGGGGGGCGGTAAGAGACTCAGAAAAAAATCGGGGCGTACACAACGCCCCCATTTTTTTTCTGGGTCTTCGGGGGGCGATTTGTAATTTCATTTAGCTAGGAGGACTCTTAGACACCGACAGAGCTCTCGACTCTCGGCTACAACTTGTGAAGATCAACTAATATTAATTAAAAAATTGCTCAAACTCGGTTCGATATTTCTCTCCGCGTAGTTCATGTATCTGTCCTGTTTTATTCAATAAATAGAAGAAAAATCATGTCAATCGGTCGCTCCGTTTCGAAATGAAAGTAGACACAAACAAACAAATAAAAAGGCAATAGACACACTTTCGCATTTTAATAGTTATTAGTATTCCTAAATAGGTAATTTTCGTAGATAATAGACCGCGGGCAATCATGTTTTAACAAGTTTTTGTTAAATAACTCGATTTGTGCATTCCTGTATCAATCGGCTGATTCATAGAATACTTGTTCTTAGTTGTTGAGTACTTGTCTTATTCCTGTCGGTGCGTGCTGCTTATGCAATCCTATATAAACAACGGAATATTTATTTTATTTTCATTTGCGGTTTCGCGCGTAATAAATAAGCAGTACTTAAGTTCAACATTTACGTATTTCTTAAAACAAAACAATGTCGGAAGTAAAAAAGAAGAGACGGCAATACTCTGTGGAATATATTAAATTCGGATTCATTGCAAATCCCACAAACCCATCGTCGCCTCAGTGCCTTCTATGTCGAAAAACATTTTCGAATGAAGCAATGAAGCCTTGAAGACTGCAAGATCATTTGAATAAAATGCATCCAGATAAGAAAGACAAGAATGTAGCATATTTTCAAGACCTAGAGATGAAGCATAATACTCAGCCAAGTGTAGCAAAACTATTTTCGGCAGCTGCTAAGCAAGATGACGACGGACTTCCAGCTTCGTACAATATCTCTTTGTTAATTGCTCAAAAAGGCAAACCACACAACATCGGAGAAGAGTTAATTTTGCCAGCAATAAAGGAAGTAATAACTACTGTGCTTCATAAACCGGCCGCAGATATTTTCCGAAAAATTCTTTGAGTAATAATTCTGTGCAAAGACGAATTGATGAAATGGCTGAAAACATTGAAGGATCATTGTGCAATCATCTGAAGACTAGTCAATTCTCAATTCAGCTTGATGAGTCCACTTTACCTACTAATGAAGCATTGTTGCTGTCTTACGTGAGGATTATTAAACATGAGAAAATATGTGAAGAACTATTGTTTGCTAGAAATTTAGAGACCGATACAAAAGGCGAAACCGTATTCAATACATTGGAAAAGTTTTGTGATGAGAAAGAGATAACACAACAAAGTGACAACATTTGGTTGCTAGAAACTTAAGTGAACGACTGTTTCAATCACTGCGATATGTCATCAAAGCAGTCAATAAAATCCGTACCAGCTCTTTAAATGATAGATTATTTCATCAGCTTTGTGTTACTAATGGCGAAGATTCCAACCGTTTGTTGCTTCATACTGAGGTTCTTTGGCTATCAAGAGGCAATTGTCTGACTCGATTTTACAACCTGTTCGACTCTGTGATAGAGTTCTTGGAAACTAAAGATACAGAATTGCGCAACAAGCTCATTACATCAAAAACTGATATAGCTTACATGACAGACCTGTATAAATTGTTCAACGACATGAATCTCCAACTGCAAGGCGATGAACTAAATTTAATTGTAACAAAAAATGACGTTGCTGCTTTCGCAGCCAAACTGCTTCTTCTACACAAAAAGAATATGGGCAGACGTGAGTTTCACAATTTTTCGAATTTATCAGTATCCTGCAGTAAGGACGACTTGTTTGCCTACTGCCAACATTTGGAAAATCTCCACATTGACTTCACCGAACGATACCAGGACATTTTGAACTTGGAAATACCAGGCTGGGTGTTAGATCCGTTTTCAAATGTCAACACAGCAATCTCGCCTCAGCTGGAAGAAGAACTTATAGAATTGACAACAAACGAGGAAATAAAAATCAAGTTCAAAAATGGCTATCAAGAATTTTGGCTACAAAAACCGATCCCGCAATCGTACCCTGGATTGTGGTCAATCGTTCAACGATTCTTGATAGCATTCCTATCGTCATATTTGTGTGAACGTGGATTTAGTGCTGTGGCAACGCTGCTTACAAAAAGAGAAATCGTTTGCATGTTACCGAACGTGGCGACTTGCGGCTGTTCTTGAGTAAATTGGAACCTGATATCAACAAACTTATTAAACAGCATCAGATTCATCCTTCACATTAGTTTTTATATAAGAATCGATTATGTTTGTTTTATTTTGAATAAAAGATACTCTGTCTGAATATAATATATAAAGTTGACTTTCAATAATCATTCTCATTGGCAGGTGTAGCCCGTAAGAGTTAACTTGAGACCTGAGCGTCGTTATGTACTACCTACTGTGATCAGGTCTCAAGTTAACTCTTGCGGATTATAGTAAAAGTCTATTTTAGAATGAATGTTTAATCTCCGCTAATATAGCTCACAACATTTAATTAATACATTTGAAGTTATAGTGGTTTTTAAGTAGGTGAAAAAATGGGGGCGCTAAAAATTAATTTAGTCTCAAAATAAGTTTGGGAACCTCTGTTCTGGAGTAACGTGTATTCTGTTGTAGTCGGTACGATACAAACCATCTTTATATTTTTACGCATATGGTAGGTGTATAAATAGCTTGCAAACATTCTCAAAATCAGCAGGGCCAAATTTTGTATAACCACAATTTTGTGGTAATGAGAAAATTTTGTTTTTTATATTAATATACGGGCGGACTCGCGTGTAAACGTTCATCCTTATTTTGCGCCCCTAGGCAAAATTTTGCTTACTTAGTTGATACAATAACAACAGAAAAATATCTACTGCCGAAATTTCAAGTCTGTAGCTCTAGCTGTTTAGTTTTTGCGAGAAAAGACCGCTTTAAAATCCGTTTAGTCGTTTTGGCGTCCATCGCGAACAAACAGATAAACAGTTCAGAATCGCTCATTTAACATAACCCAAGTATTTCTTTTTCAATATCTCCAATGTACAACAAATATACGATAAGCCCAGAAAATGGCTGATACTCAGTTTATCAGTTTCAAAAGATGCCTCAAAAGATGACTGAATGGTCGAGCACACGACAAGAGCTCTTTATTGTAGGTCATGATTGTGTTCATGGCTGATGAGCGTAAATGTGCCGGATGCAGCTACGAAATGTGTCACAAGAAACTTGGCTGAAGGAGAACACGTTGTTGTTTTTCCAAAAGCAAATATTTTTTTATCTAATTTAAAAAAAAACGTCCTATTGTTATTGATACTTGAAAGAGGATGTAGCGACAAGAAATGATGAACTAAATACTGATCAAATGAAAACCAAATATAAAAGACTTTATGTATTCTCTGATACAAGACAAATGTCAGTCAGACCTCAAAGAACTTCTACTGATCAGACTAAAAATGTCTTCAAACAAGGGCAGGTCAGGATATGCGAAAGTTGTAGGCTTGTTTGAAAGGTTAATTATGGCAGAGAAATTACGTGAGGTATGTAATCTCTGCAAACCCCGACAGAAAAACGACGTGAGGTAAATGTTTTTAGACATCGTTCATGTTGTTACAGCATAATATTTTTGTAACACCATGTACACAGTAAAGGAATGCAAACACATTAAGATACTACGGTACTATTGTGATTGGATAACTGTCGATGTTAAGAGCCGCTGTAAACTCTTTCAGATAAACCTTAATCGAGTAGTGTGCAAAACAACTCGAGGCGGTGCGTGATGTGTATTTTATACTTCATTATATTTTTAATTAAATTATATTTACTGATCTTCTACAAATATCTTAACACGCTTAGTAAAAATGGCGTTGCAACGATTATTGGTGCATTTATTTGAACTTAAGATGAGCATATTCGTATTGTGTGGGGTTTGAAAGTCACGTGATGTTCATCAGTGAAGTGGAGGAAGTGTAGCCGAAGAGCGGCTCCAGTGTGACGAGTCTGGATGCAGCCGGCACGTAGCGCCGAGACGATGACGAGTGTTTCGGTCAGTTCACAGGGACGTCCCGACTAGCATCATACTAATATTATAAACGTTGCTCTTTCACGCAAAACCGGCTGAACGGATTTGGCTGAAATTTGACACAGGGATAGATTATAGTCCGGAATAACACATAGGCGTAGTTTTTATCCGTGGAATAGGTTCCCACGGTAAGCGGGAACGGAATAATTATTCCACGCGGGCGGAGCGAGTAACAGCTAGAATTACATAAAATAAGAAAATGTGAGAATCAAATATTGTGCATCTGTGCAATACAACGTTGCAATTATACTAAATTGCCATCATTACAGTTTTGATTGCTATGACGTTCACGAGACTTGCTTAGTATTATGGATATAAATTTGATGATTGTAATTTACACAATTGTGCACCTGTCTGACTTCTAAATTACAATCTGTCAGAATTGAATAATAACATCACTAATTGAATCGTATATGTACCTACAATTCCATGATGTACAGAACAAGCTTTTGTTGTTATATTTTACTAGCTTTTGCCCGCGTAGATGTCGGTTATCGCGACAAAACATTGCCTATGTCCTTTCCCAAGGTCTAATCTACCCCTGTACCAAATTTCAGCAAAATCGGTTCAGTGGTTTAGGCGTGAAAGTGTAACAGGCAGACAGACAGACAGAGTTACTTTCACATTTTGTATATTAGTAAGGATTGACATACGTTTTGCTTAACAGGGACGACGATGATGACGCTGTGGGATTATTTGAGCGATTACACCGACGTACAAAAGCGAACCCTGCTATTACAGGTAAAACGCGAAATCTTGCCCGCCGTCACCAACGCCTTTCTGATTACGACTTCTGCCAGACAAAGGGAAGACAGTGCATCGGCAGCTGAAAAGTTCCCTTAAAATGTGAATACGTTGGTTTATGTGATTTTCATTGCATTACACATGAAATTAATAACAAAGAATGTTAGTAACAGAAAGTACTAGTATTTCCCCTAATCCCTCCAGTTACGCTAAATCGCTTGTGTGGAGGAGTGTGTTCACGACATGTAGTAATGGCCAGGATTCGAACCCGAGACCTCTCGATCATAAGACAGACTCCTGAAACACTAAGCAACCGACCCTTAGTTGTTAAGGTCTGGTCTAAACTTACAAGCGACCATTAGACCATTAGATCTTTTTTTTTTTTTATACCACTAAGGTGGCAGACAAGCACACGGCCCACCTGATGGGAAGCGGTTACCGCGGTCTATGGACGTGTGCAACACCAGTGGCGTCACACTCGCGCTGCCGACCCTGTAAAGGAAAGGGGATGGGAAAGGAGTTTGGGAGGGGATGGGAAAGGAGTTTGGGAGGGGATGGGAAAGGAGTTTGGGAGGGGATGGGAAAGGAGTTTGGGCTCCGGCACTCTCACTCACCAAACGGAACGCAACAGTTCAAATACTGTTACTTGGCGTCGATATTCTGTGAGAGGGTGGTGCTTCCCCGGTCGAGTCGGCCCATTCATGCAACGGCCAAAATGACTGTTGCTTGACTCTACCACCATACGAAAGAGACCTCTGTATAAAAGTTAGCAGTGGAGCCTGCACTCAATGCACATGGCCCTACTGATGGTAAGCGTTTCAAGCGTTTCCAATAACAGAGGTGTAACCCGCCTGCTAGGGGAAAGGGGATAGAAAATCGAAAAGGAATAGGAAAGGACACTGTGAAAGGGATAGATACGAATATAATATATCAGTAGAGACGCATTATATAAACATGGCGGGTCCACCATGTCTGAACTTTGTCAGAAGCGAATAATATAATCTCGTACAGACCTCTATCTGAGCATCACGTACCCTGTCTTGCCATTGCAAGGGATTCATTACATTTATAGGGATTATTCTTTGGGGATGCCTCAGAAAACGCCAATAGAAATCTCTGAAGTGCGAAGTACGGTAACTATTTTGCAAGGAACTGTGTAGCACTCTCCCAAAAAGATGAAGTGTCCAGAAGTTATAGCTAGTGCCAAGACTGGGGATGACAGATATTCTATTCTACGAGCAAACAGCTGCTTCCGGTAATAGATCTGAAGTCGAATATATTGTGTGGGTTCAACTGCTTCATAACCACTTGCACGCCACTAAGAGTGACGCATATACAGACAGAGATAACATTTAATTATACATGTAGGTATTACTGATAAATCGACATCTACCGATTCTGTTAAGCAGCGTTCTTAAAACGTGCGGGGTTGAGTGCTATCACGTGTCCTAAGCACATATTGTTTGTAGCAGGGATTTAAAAAGAACTTGATGTCCTTATATTTAAATACAAATTATCCGTAATTAATGATATTATACCTGCAATCTGTGTATTATATCTGTAAGATTATCAACAGAGAATAATAATAATTAGATAAATGGTCATAAGTACATATCGCTACGTCGCGTCGCGCTGTTAGTGAGCAAACAAACTTATAGATTTTTTGATAAGCACAAGAAACTTATCATTTAAAATATGTACATTATGTTAATGCTAAGATTTTTATTTATTTGACGCGTTATTTTGTTAGCACTGTTATAAATATACATTTACAATACGTTTTGATTGAATATTGATGAAGGAAACACCGTATCCGTCACATCGTAGTGAGAAAAGAAATCTCACCAGTTCCATTAAGTGCGAAATGTTTTTCAATTTTAGTTTCATTAGTACTGTAGTGTTCCGACCTCGTTCGAGCACTACAGTTCGTTTACCTGGCCATCATGTGTCAGAGATTAAAAATAAATTGTTTTGATTTGAAATAAGTTTAGGGAAGAAAAACAATTGCTTGGCGGACAAGCGGCTGATAGCGGGCGACCTTGCGCTCCGGCCTCGACCCGCCGTCCGAAGAGAAGTTCCAAGTATACTGATTGTATGCTGAATCCTTGAGCAGAATCCGCGATTCCCTACATTTCGTTTTAAATATAAATATATTCGTGTAAAACCTCCCTAAAACTCGATATGGGAAGTCTTTTGTGCAAATATATGCCCATATAAATATTAATCCTTGTGTTTTTATCATTTCGTTGACACGAGGTATTGTGGCGTCAGCCCCCGACGCTACAGTACCGATGTCATGCTTCTTTTTCTTAATTAAGTTCACTAGTTCCATTAGCAAACTCAATGGAACAGAGAGAAAATAAAATTCTCACTAGTTCCATTGAACTTATGCGATGAATAGTGAATCTCAGTGTGCAAAGTTATAATCCATTTGGATATCGGTGGTTTTCTTATCGTAAGAATAACGAAACACCGGTCACTGGTGTGTCATTTGAGGTAAGTAAATAAGTTCGTGATATTTCACGTGTTTAGTTCAGATATTATAGGTGAATCGAAGGACCAGCTCGACTCTGACGTCGTTACACTATTTAGACTTTGACTGTAGGTTTTGGCTTTCAAACAGATAAATACACCTTATACAATAAATTTCAAAGTCTGGACTGACAGACTTAGAGACAACGCACAGGATAACCTCGGCCGTAGAGACTTCAAATTTAGAGGTTACGTTTGTTATATATGGTATAAGAAAAGATTTTTGAAATTCAACCCCTAAATTGGTAAAAAGGGTAAAAACGTACTTTGATATAACTCAAGGACGGCTGAACAGATTTTCATGATCATTGGTTTTTTAGGATTCGTATCAAACTCGAATAGCTTATGGGATAATTAAAAATATATAATTAATTCATGGAATAAAGTGATATATAAAAACAAAATTCTGACTTTTTAACGCCATCTATATTGTAGTCATGACAACAAGAATTAAAAGTGCGTTTGGCTACATTTGCATAGAGTATAATATTCTTCATTTATTTTTTTGTAAAGGCTAAGAGAAGGTTGTTATCATCGTAGAAAGATAATGGTGAGTTGAAATTTTCGTCACATAGAGTTCTTTTTTTGACTTAGCTAGCAAAATTATTAACAAATATCGGTTTGAATATTGGTCAGAGTTAGGCTTGTTTTTGAAGTTTTACTGTTTTTGGCGCGTTAGGAAAAAATGATGAGAGTAAATTGCGCGCGCACACCGTCATGGTCACTATAAACCGACACCATGTTAGCTCGAAAAGCGACACCCTGAAGTTAGGTAGTCAAAATTTGATAGTCAACCATATAGAATCGTTCTCTTCAATTGGAAGATAGGTGCAAGAATCAACTGACTGCCCCGACATCAGCTCTGGGTCTAGATCTGCTCGCCTCCTTTCCGTATAGATTGATTTACCTTAGCTTTGGGAACGTCTGCCTGACCCCCCTAAGTCCGAGAGGAAAGCTTGCGCCACAGCCTCATCCGTCAATCAGCAGGTGTACCGCCTTGCAGCTTCTGTTGGCTTGGACCCTGAGTCGATGGGCCCCATACACCCTGCTTACCGCATAAGTATTACATCGAAATAAAACTGAGTAATGAGTTTTCTGAATCTATACTTTAATTCCTCTTTCCAGGTTTGACTTACATCTTGTTAACTGAATATTTATTTGAACACAGATACACAGGGACAGACAGACAGATATCCAGAGACACAGATACACAAACAAACAGGACCAAATTAATAACACGGGTTGTTTATCTTCGGAGGTTAAGAGCTACGCGTCATCCAGTTCGCCTCATTTTATGCATGTACCTGGTACATCTAGATATACAGAATTATTGGTATTCTGTGCAGGACCAAACGATGCAACAAGTGCCCCCCCCCCCCCAGTGTATGGCTGAAACTTAACGGTTTTTGAAATATCGGTTAACATAAAAAACATTTGTTATACCTACATACCCATGTTTGGTGTTTGTGAGATCATTTTCGCATTTTTAGGGTTCCGTTGCCAAATGGCAAAAAACGGAACCCTTATAGATTCGTCATGTCTGTCTGTCTGTCCGTCCGTATGTCACAGCCACTTTTTTCCGAAACTATAAGAACTATGCTGTTGAAACTTGGTAAGTAGATGTATTCTGTGAACCGCATTAAGATTTTCACACAAAATTTGAAAAAACACAAGATATTTTGGGGGTCCCCATACTTACAACTGAAACTTAATTTTTTTTTTTTCATGAAACCCATACGTATGTGGTATTTATGGATAGGTCTTCAAAAATGATATTGAGGTTTCTAATATCATTTTTTTCTAACCTGAATAGTAAGCGCGAGAGACACCTCCAAAGTGGTAAATTGTGTCGTCGTCCCCTGTAACTTCTAAAATAAGAGAATGATAAAACTAAAAAAAATATATGATGTTGGCATGTAAACTACCACCGAAATTTGGTTTGAACGAGATCTAGTAGGTAAGTAGTTTTTTTTAATACGTCATAAATCGTAAACCTTTCATTCAATCAACTCAAACATAAAAATTATAAAAAGAACATAATTATGTTACTTGCTGCTACGGAACCCTTTATGGGCGAGTCCAACTCGCATTTGGACGCTTTTTTAATTTGCAGGTAAACTGTGTCACTACGTAAATATAACCGGTCAAGGATTAATCACGACATTCATATGTGTTTGTGTTCAGTATGTATTTGAATTTAAATCAGGATCATTAGCAGGTGGCCAGCGGCCGGCAACGTTAGCGAGCGCTCGTCTGTTTACATCATAAACTAAAAAAATATTTACATTATTAATTCTACAAAGGTATAAAAATTTTCGAAAGTTTTTCATCTTGTTACGCCAAAGAAGTATAACTTCTTACGTGCGTACATAAGTACACACACACACTTTTTTCTGTAGTTTATTAGATTTATAATTGTAAAATAACTAACTCTGTGTAACTCTCCCCAACGGGAGGGCAGGGGAAATGGATGAAGTGGCCCACAAGCTTCGTGGGTGGATCGTCCGTCCGACTTCCGGTGTCCCCAATATTGTATTCATTGTAATAATAACTCTGTGTATGTCTTAGAATCTTTATTTCTTTTTTTAAATATTCTTGAACAAAATACGTTGCGCTATCTATACTCAAACTAAGCATAGCTTGTAATATGGGTTCTAGAATGCAGATAAACATACTTAGATAAGTTACTTTCACATAAATATGTGGAGGAACGCATATTTAACATGAAAGCTTGGGAATGCGTTTACCTTTACCTATTGATCCCACGTTGAGGCTGTGCGTAGCCTGGGATGTGTTTCTAAAGAATGTAACGATAGAATGTTTTTATAGAAGGTTTTAAATGGAGTTGCAATAAAGTTTAAGGTGACACTTATGCACTGTAAGATTTAATTAAGTAATTGATGTAATTAAGAGTAACTACCGGCTAGGGCGAGCAGAGATAAATAAAAGGTTGATTACAATATAATAAGAGATTATAATCGGTAATAGAATGTTACATAAATTTATATAAGGTAATTGAGTAAATGAACCTCAGGGAATAGATTCTTAATAAATATTCTGCCGTGGCGTTGTTCGGTCCGTTGTGCAAGATGGTAGTATGCACTTAGCTAGTGGACACGTGGCTGGTGGTGATGCCGGCGTGCCAGGGTCTCCGCTGGTGTGCCTCGCTACCGCCATTATGGTGCGAAGCCCGGTGCGAAGACCCTGGAAATAGAAAAAGTGCGGGTCAGTTTGTCACTAGGTGATTACGTCCAAGTGACCCGCTAAAATAGCAGGTGAAGAGAATCTCCCAGCGGCAATGCAGCGTAGCTAGAAGCTATAATAAAAGAAATATAAATAGGCAGCACAAGCTGGTGCCGCGACCTCTGACCGTAGGGATCATCGGCCTCGTGGCACTAATTACGTAGGCTGAAATAGCACACAGTATGAAACAAAATATAGTAAGCCATGCATTTTAGCAGGCAATAAGCTGCACCGCTGGAAAGTCTTCACCTGTAGAAAGAAGTAGGAAATGTTGATCTCAAAACTTACCCGGAGCCGACAGCAGTTGGCCACGGGGTCAAAGTGAGCTTCCTCGGCGAAGGTTGCCAAGGAAAGGAACGATATAAGAGCCGTCAGTTGATGACTGGGCTAGTGCTGTCCAATCTCGCTCGCACAACCATAGATATTTAGTAATAAGTTATAGAACATACTAAAATATCGATTAATTTACGGATATTGTTTTAATTAGATTTATAAAGAATCCACAACGTTACAAGAACTAATGGAATCACTTAGTCTACCTAGCCTCGCTGCGCACGCAGCGCATTGCAGGTACCTTTTTTTTTCGTGCGGAAATCCCCCTGGGTCAGTCGGGGTGCGAGGGAAATGCCTTACCTTACACCCCGGCGTCTAAAGACCCCCGACACGGCGTGCGGTGTTAGTCGGTTCAAGCCCGACATAACCAACCGCGCTGGCCGGCGGGGGAGTACCCGAGGGGATTTCCACAAGAAAAAGAAAAGGTGCTTTTTTTTTATCGTGCGGAAATCCCTTCGGATACCCCCCCGCCGGCCAGCGGGGGCAGTTATGTCGGGCTTGAACCGACTAAAACCGCACGCCGTCTCGGGTCTACAGACGCCGGGGTGTAAGGTTGCCCATAGAGCATATCCCTCGCACCCCGACTGACCCTGGGCCATCTCCGGTTTCGAGATGGCCCCCTCGGGTTTGGGAACCACGGTGTCCCCGTCTTGCCCCGGTTTGGGGGAGGGGCGATAGTCGCCCCACCGTCCCGGCCTGCTTCTGCTGGGGTGACAGGCGGCCTCACCTGTCACCCTCAGGCCTGCGCTCATGGAGGACGGAGGTCGTTAAGCGACCTCCGGCGCCTGAGTGACCTGCGAGGCGCGTCGAGCAAGTTGCGGGCTCGGCGGGCCGGGAGAGTTCTAAATCTCTCCCGGGCGACAGCCGACAACTGCTGCCCTCTGTCCACCGCGGCCGAAGCGTATAGCTCCGGCCTTCACTGTGTCCGGGGAGCAGTCCCCGGCCCTGCTTTCGCGGCGGCCGCGGCCCTCCTGGCCTTTTTGGCGGCCTTCTTGGCGGCCTTCCGCCTCTTCTTGCTGGCTCCAGCCACCTCCCAGCCCTATTCCAGTGGGATGGAGGTGGTCGGAGCCGCGGCTGGCGCTGGGGCCAGGGGTGGGGACGTCTTCCTCTTGCCCTTCCCCTTCCCCTTACCCTTGCTCTGAGCAGGAGTGGGGCCTTGAGTGGGAGCGGGGCGACAGGCCGGCTCTGGCAGGGCCTCTCCCGCAGCCGGGAGCGTACGGCCCTTCCGGGCTGCAGCCACGTAGCCGGCCACCGGAGGCGCCAGAGGCGGACGGCGGATGGAGTCCATTAAGGCCTCCATACGACTCATCATACGCTCCTCGAGCGCCTCCACATACGGCAACCAGGACTCCGGTGGTGTCCTCGACTGCGTCGTCCTAGACGACCGCGTCGGCTGAGTCAGCTGCACCGGTTGCGCCAGCTGCTCTGGCTGCACCGACTGCGCGAGCTGCTCCGGCGGCGATGGTTGCACCGACTGCGTCATTCGTGACGATCGTCGTCGTTGCCCAGCCCTCATGCCACCCCGCGCCCCTCGGCGGCCAGCAGCCACCTTGGACGCCGGCTTCGATGCCTCGTCGCTGCTGGAGGAGGAGGTCGTCCCAGTGAGGGTAAAGTCCTCATCCGACACGTCCTCCCCCGCCCGAGCTTTTGCGCGCCTCCTGCGCTTGCGGGTCCGCTGCACGCCCAGACCCGCCGGGCTGCTCGCCCTGCTTCGCTCGTTGGCGGTATCGAAACTCTCCGATACCGCCGAGGTATTTGGCGTCACCTCCACGCTTGCCTGCTGCGCGACCTCCGCGCAGACTCCGTCATTTTCCTTGTCCTTATTAATGCCTGTGTTGTTGTTTTTATTGGGTTTCCGGTCCGTTTTATTTATGATATTATGATTCATATTCATAGCATATCCCACGAGTATGGGGAAAGGTGGTCCATCCAGGCGGAGCCCCCTGCACCTGGATAAGCCTATATACTATGGAGGTCGGCTGGTATCCATAGGTTTTTACGACTTCGCTGTCGGGTGTTATAGACTTTTCCTTGTCGTGGGCCGGCCAATAAAGGCAAGCCCTCCGGTCAGCAAGATCACAGCGTACCCTTCTGGAGCCACCAGTCAGGTCGTTGCTGATCACCTACCGATTACGGAACGCGAGAGGATGGCTAGTCCTCTCTCACCGGTGGCGGCACAAGTGCCCGTCGGCCCCTGCGTTAGCAGTGGGCCAACCCGCCCCTGGATCCCTCAGGACCCTATGGTGGCCTCAGCCACTAACACCATCGCTCATCCTGTCTCCTCTGAAAGTAGGAGGAGTACGGAGAGCGATGTGTTCCCGCCACGTTGGGTATTAGCCGACGATCAATGCCAACCCCATGAAGGGGAAGCCATTGACCGCCGCCCAGGGTGTTCCGGCCGCTCCGATTCCATTCCCCCCAAACTGCAGCGGGATCGGAATCGGAACGACACTCGAGGAGGTTATCCAACACACACCCCAAGAAAAGGTGCCTTTTTTTTTTTCGTGCGGAAATCCCTTCGGATACCGCCCCCGCTGGAGAGCGGGGGGTCTTCAGCGGGGGCGGTTATGTCGGGCTTGAACCGACTAAAACTGCACGCCATCTCGGGTCTTAAGACGCCGGGGTGTAAGGTTACCCATAGAGCATATCCCTCGCACCCCGACTGACCCTGGGCCATCTCCGGTTTCGAGATGGCCCCCTTACTTGCTCTCCACTGTGCCATCTGCTAATCAGAGGGACACGTGGAAAGCTTCCGAACAGCCCTCAACAGGGCCGTCCTCGCCTCGGTCGGAGTTGGCCGTTGGCGCAAGCGTCTCTCCCGCCCTAGGAGAGAGGCGCTGCCATCTCCGTTGCCCAGGGTGCACCGCGTGGAGGTCCCCAACCAAGCACCCCAAGAAAAGGTGCCTAATTGTAAAAAAGCTTTTTATATTCTGTCCTTAGTTAGGGAGACCCCATTGCCTGTCCATGGCAATATATCTTTTGAAATAATACCTAATTATGTTATGTATTCCCCACTTTGTAATGTTGTTGTTTAGGGAAATAGGAAATTGCTTTTAAATACTTTTAATATTAAGATTTTGATACAAAAATGTTTCTAAAACGGGGTATAGGGTATACCCCGTTTTGAATGGACGGGACTGATGTTGCTTACAGTTACATTTAAATAGGCGTTAAAATGTTCATATGGGAAATCCGTCAGTTTAAAAAAAGACTTAAGTGGCGATAACCGCCATCCACCGCCCAATGAACCGGAACCATCATGGATAAAGTCCATGCCAGTATCAGCAAGAACTGCGAAGAGAGGTTGTCGATGATCCTCTCTAACAATGACCTGATAAGGAAGGCGAGAATATTCGACAAGAAGTACAGAGTACACATAGGACCAAGAGACGACTGGAGGACAGATGCCAGCGGCACTGTCTGCTACACGGACGGCCAAGGAAGGAAATAATAAAGCTATCTGGATCTGGAATACACGTTAAGGGCGAAGACAGATCAGTTAGGGCTGGGGAAAATGATGAAGTGGCCCACAAGCTTGTTGTGTGAATCGTCCGTCCGGCTTCCGGTGTCCCCAATTGTAATAATAATAATAACCACCATCCACGCGGGCGGGACCGCGGGTGGAAAGCTAGTTTGAAATAAAACAATAAAGTGTGTGTTCTAGACAGTCATGCTCCACTTCATCCCCCCATAGACTGCCAGGCTCATAGAAAACAGTGTGACGAGAAATGAATTCTTGTGTAAACTTTTGTGTAAACACAGTGTGTTCAAAAAGTAAGGTGATTATACTTTTATCAAAACATAGTTTTGCTATCACCTTCAAAAGGAATCTAGTACCTGTAGCTAATTGGCGAATCGTGAACATTGTGACACCCATCTGCATAGTGCAAATTTAATAAACTATTCTTACCATGATCAATTTAAACAAGTCATTAAAGCGCCTACCCTGTTAACGATAGCAATGCCACGAGCTCTGTTTTTAACGAATCAATTAGATTAGGCGTATTTTACGGTCATGGGTCGTGGTCCACCTGGGTGGACCACGGTCACTTTTTCTTGACCGTGGTCCACCCCAGTTCACCTAGGGGGACCACGGGCACTATTTTTTGCCGGTGGTCCACCTATAAAAAACAATATGTAAACTCTTTCCTATTGAACTTTGTTTAGTTATTATACTATTTCCATTTCTTTATTTTCTCGATGACAGCTCCTGTGGAAACTTGAACGAGCGTCTTTTTTACATGAGGTATACATTATTTAATAAAAATAGCTTGATTCGTATGAAGACGCATCGGACGGCGGTAACGGCAGCCAGTATAAGTCACCGAGGGTCCTGGGTAAGCTGACGCCAGTGGCACAGAAAGCTAGCTTACCACCACCACCACAGGATTTGCCGGCGGCGTCCCCGCTTCCCGACGCGTCCGCTCGAGCGTGCATTAGAACGAGCTAAACGAACGATCATTCATTTATTGGAGTAATCAATCAATCAATCAATTAGCCTATGGCAGTCCACTGCTGGACATAGGCCTCTCCCATTTGACGCCATAGCACCCGATCCTCCGCCTTGCGCATCCAGTCTATGGCAGAGATCCGATTCTCAGCACTCCATGGATTCACCGTGCGGTCGCCGGGTCCATAGCGTGGTACAGAGAGGAACACCATGACGGCGACTGGGACTTGCGACCCAGATGTAGGTTTAGGGTGGCCACCTTGTGATGCATCAGCGCTCACCTCCACCGTCAGTAGTGTTCCCCCCCCTACCTATCCAAATTTGGTAAGATCCTAACAATGCCGCTTTTGATATACGTTTTAATAAAGAGCTTACTGAAGCTCTTGGCAATCCGAGGTCTTTAAGTAAGTTGTACAGGGATTTAGCTGGAATTCCCCTTGCTCCTACTTCTACGGCATAGAGTTTAACCACGTAGCCGTTTTTGGTTAACTCGTTAGTCAAATCAAAGTATTTGTTTGTCTTTATAGCGTGGTCTTTAGGTATATTAGTTTCCCACGGTACTGTGAGTTCTACAAGCACTGCACGCTTATGCGATCGTGAAAAAAGGAATATGTCGGGTCTGGATGATGAGGCACAGACATCCTCCGGTATCCTATAGTGCTTCTCATACGTGTCTACGAGTATTGTCCAGTCAACGGCAGCTATCAAAATTGAATAAGGCTTTTGAAGTGATTTCTTTGAGCAGCCTTCCTTTACAAACGCAATGTCATTTCTTTGGTTTGTGGTTAATCCTTTTTTCGCTCTAGCTACCGCCAAACTTACAGCCTCACGTATGATTTCTAATACCTTATCATGACGGCGCGAGTAATGACCCCGGTCTAATAGCGTTTTACAACCCACTAGTAGGTGCCTAGCCGTACCAGTTGCTTCACCACATGAGTTACATGTTTTATCTGTGGCTTTTCCCCATCTGACCAGATTGCTTTGGTCGGGGAGGGTCAACTGGAATGCATTCTGGTAAAATTTAAGTAAGGCTGGTGACCAGTCGTATATTATGGTACGCCATTTTAAGGCTATGGGAATACAAAATTCACCTAGAGTCAACCATTCGTTTTGCATTTCTAGGTTCATTGCGTGCACCTTATAGGTGTTGTTTTCGTCTGCTTGCGAACTGTATAAGCTTTGAAAAGATTTTCCAGCGCTTGGCATTCCTTTGAAGATATGTTACAACTACTACTGATAAACAATTTCCGCATGTTATTTAATCGAGCATTTGGTTCTATTTTTAACCGACTTCAAAAAGGAGATTCATCTGTATCCATTTTTAGGGTTCCGTTGCCAAATGGCAAAATACGGAACCCTTATAGATTCGTCATGTCTGTCTGTCTGTCCTTCCGTATGTCACAGCCACATTTTTCTGAAACTGTAAGAACTATGCTGTTGAAACTTGTATTCTGTGAACCGCATTAAGATTTTCACACAAAAATAGAAAAAAACATTAAATTTTGGGGGTTCCCCATACTAAGAACTGAAACAGAAATTTTTTTTTCTTCATCGAACCAATACGTGTTTAATATCTATGGATAGGTCTTCAAAAACGATATTTAGGTTTCTAATATATTTTTTTTCTAAACTGAATTGTTTGCAAGAGATTTTTTTTATACGTCATGAATCGTAAACCGCAATTTACCTTTCATTCAATCAACTTAAATATAAAAATTAAAAAAAAACATTAGTATGTTACTTGCTGCTACGGAACCATTCATGGGCGAGTCCGACTCGCACTTGGCCGCTTGTTTATGTTCATCGATATTTCCTTCGTTTATGAACCGATTTTGAAAATTCTATTTTGCATTGGGTTTGGTTTAACTTCAAGTTGGTCCCATATCAATTACCTAGAACTAGACCTAGAAGTCCGGAGATGCAGCAGGAAACTCCTTAAAATCAAACAGAAAATGTGAAATTATCGAGTGTATGATCGAAGATGACGTCAAATGTCTCTTGTTTGGAATTTTGGAATACATATTTTGAAAGGCCGTATAATATGTATCATTGTGAGCATTCGCCTGTAATGTAACGTTACGGATTCGAACATTCGATACATCAGTCAGGTAGTGGTAACTGGACAATGGAATGGAGAGTGGAGTGCAGTGAAATGAAGTGGATTGGAGTGGAGTGGAATAAATCGGAGCGAAGTGATGTGGAGTGGTGCGGATTGGAGCGGAGACTAGAGTGTAGCGTGGAGAGTGGAGTGGAGAGTGAAGTGGAAAGTAATTAGGAGTGGAAAGTGGAATGGAGTGGCGTGGAGAGTGAAGTGGAGAGTAGAGTGGAGTTACTGAAACAGCGCATCCCGACAAGATTAGGTTAGAAGTGTCTACCCTTCATGTTAGGTCACTTAGGACCAATCAGGAAGAAAGATATTCACCGTTATATCTGGTATTCATACTATCATTCTGCTAGCTGTAAGTTTTCTAAATTGTAAAATAATATTTTTTATAATTTTTTTCTATTCGGGTTTTTCCGCGGTTTAATTTTTTGTTAAAAAGTTTTTATTTCATATTTTTTGTGGCTATAGTCCTCTACTTACTACATGCTTAATTTTTGATTACTTTTAAAATATCTACCTACCTTACTTAAGCTATTTTTTTCTTTTTAACTTTCATATAATACTTCTTTAACCATTATTTGTTGTATAATATAATATATATATATTTATATTATTACATATACAGGATGTCCCGTAATTAATGGATAATCCTGGAGTACCTGATTGTACAGCTATCAGGCGTACAAAAAAAATACCAAAAAAATAATCTCTTGTAAAATAAGCGATTTTTTTTAAAATATGACAAATAATTTACTTTACTGTACGTTCATTTACACTACAGCTACAAAAACACTTTTTTTATTTTTGTTTGATCATACCTTACAATCAGTGAGTGAACAATCAATCATCCCCTGTTTTCCTACCCTTAGGGTTGGATTTTTATTTTCAAATTTATATGGGGCCAACTTCCGGGTATACTCTTTCCAATAAAAAAAGAATTACCTACGGACGAGGCTCCGGTGCAGGTTTCCCTCTCGAGGTTTGAAGGTCAGACTGCAGTCATTCCTATAAAAGCCGTATATGCCTAATTAAAAGGAGGAGAAGGAGTAAGCGACCCCCGGACTCCGAGGGGACAGCCCGGGGGCAACCAGGAACTAACTTCAGAACTTAGTTGAGTTAATTCAGTAAAAAGGGAGAAAAATCCACCGACTTAAATAACCAAAAATGCACTGAAAAGTGTAAAATAACTAAATTACTGATTTAATTCTAAAGATAAAAAAAAACAAGCCAATTAGGAAAACAATATTTAATTTAGAAGTACTAGTATATGTCATTTGATTGAGTAATTAAATAACATAACATAACTACACGCCTGTATCCCCGAAGGGATAGGCAGACAAACATCACAAAATATAATCTTTCACATTTATGGTTTTACTAATGTTGCCCACAGCAAAAACATATCCCGTTTCTTCAACTCACAAGAACCTGTTCCCGGAATAAAAAGTTAAGTCTTATTCCAGACGATAGATTATAGATAATTAATTTAAGTATGTGTATCATCCAGATTCATGTCACAGCTCTGTCGTCATTGAATAACAAACATCCAATCATCCATCCATAGCAACTTGCACATTTAAAATAGTAGTAAGCTTAGTCTAGGATACAAATTTTTATCTCTATGACTCGTAAATTGTAATGTTCCTAATTGAATTATTATTGTCTATAGCTAAACGATATCATAATTGCCATTATGGAAGATTAACTAGGTTTAATGTTGAGCTGAGTGAGACATCGTGATTTGAATTTTGAAAATTTTGAACAGTGATCATTCCTCCGTGGCAAGTCCGATTTTGAAAATTCTTTTTGAAAGTCACAACTCTAGACATGCTTTCTGAGCGTGTAAAGTTTGGTCACAGTGTCTCGAGCGGTTATTATGTAATTCCATCTGGATTTTTTTTAACGGTGATCATTCCTCTGTGGTAGCATTAATTTTTTCAAAATATATCCATAAACCTTCCTCTGATTGACCTCTTTAATCATGCCAAATTTGGTTCTGATTGGATTAGTAGTTTAGGAGGAGACCTGTGACAAAGAAAATCCTGAAGTCTGGTATGAGGAGCTTCGCTCGACTTCGTCTCACTCAGCTCAAATAGGTTAGCGGTCCCCTGCCAGTAGACTGCTAACTAGATGTAACTAAATGTTGATTTCTTAAAATGGAACCTCTGTTTTGTAACTGTATGTAATATTTTTGAAATAAATGATTTATTTACACTATATTAACGTGATATTTTATATTTGTTGGAAAATAAATACTTATAACTAATAAAGGTCTAGCATCTGCATGAGACGCTGTGCCTCGGCTCCAGATATAGGTCTGTCATATTAAATATAAAAAAAAAAACAATTCACTTAAACAGACTAAACTGATTTCTGTACTATGATTTAGTTTGTATCATGGACTCTGGTGAGCCGAGAGCTTCAGCTTCCGCTAAGGTGTCAGGTAACTTAGTGCCAAGAGTCTCCGGCTGCGTGAGGACCAGGATACCGGAGAGGACAGCCATGCCCGCAAACATCGCTGAAGGGATACCATACCAGTACTCCATCTATAACAGACAATGTTGAACCATTGGAGACCCAGTACCCAGAAAAAGTCCATTGTGGACAACATGACTGACAAGTTTCTTGTACGAATTCTTTGAATCTTAGAAATATTTGCGTTATTTTATCGTCTTTACCATGGTTATGGCAATTAACCTTATTCTTTCTTTTGCTGTACAAAACAACACAGCATGATTAAGATGAAAACCCTATAAAATGAGTATGTAGAATGTAGGTCAATACTCAGCTCGCGTCGATCACATACATTGCACATACCATTAGTTCACGATTGCACCCCAATCACGGGCGACGCGTACTCATTATCATTTAGCATTTAATTATATCAATTATTAGCATTAATATCAATTAGTCAACAGGTATAAGTATCAATAATTCACAACTCTATCATTTCCTATCAACTACCGGTGTTCCGTACAAAAGCATAATGTTTTATCGGGTTTTGGCTGCACTAATCCGTTGACGTGAAACACGATACTTACAAGAGCAGGGGTCAAAGGCGCAGTAATAGAGCCAATACGTCCCACCATAGAAGACCATGCGAGGAGGCTGTGGCGGTACTGGGTCGGGTACAGCTCTGCCGTGTACAGGTACAACGATGTCATGACTATAGAGATGCCGACCTTGCCGAGCAGGAAGACGACTAGACGAGGAGTTGTCAGATCTGTAAATCAAAATGTTGTGCTATAGGGCTTGCCTCATAAATCCTAATAACGTACCTATTTTTTGCCAAATTAGGTACATTGTTATACGCATGTTATTATGTAATAATGACTTCATTATATTCGAATTTTAATGACAGTTGACGCTAAAATATAACGCCAGCATAATAGCGTTCATTTTACTATCACGAGGTTTGAGCGTAGGTAAAAGGAACAGGTTATTGAGGAAAAATATGGGAAGAAAACATTGTGTCAACTGTTGTTCAAGTGAGAATGACATTTATAGAGAATATCAATTCTAGAAAAGAGTCACAATGGGAACTTCAGTGGATTTATATTATCATACAGATACGTCTAGAATGATCCATGCAAATGATACATTGCAAACAAAGTGGACAAAACTTACCTTGAGGTATGAAAGCGAAGGCAACATTACAGGCGGCACAAAAGAAAAATCCAGAAGAAAGGGCAGGCTTCCTGCCGAGCTTGGTCAAGATCAGCACGGCGGAGTAGTAGCTAGGGATCTCGATGAGTGCAGTCAAGATGTAGTTCAAGTACATTGTATCAGAAAGGCCAACGGCGTGGATGTAGAATCCACTGTAGACCAACGTGGTGGTGATCCACCAGATTGGAGTGGTCAGAACGCGTCGCAAGAGCACCCGGGACTTGAAGATAGCTTGGACCAAACTTGGCACTTCTTCACCCTCCTGAAAATAAATAGTAGTAAAGTTATTTGTACTTCATATTATTTTATAGTTCTGTAGTCTTAATCTAAACACATTAAACTCAATCGTCACAAACGCTTGGCACCGCATCACTTGAGAACGGATCGATCGATTTGGATAATTTCTTCTTCGTAATTGTCAGAACAAGGTTTGTTAGATAGAACATTTGAGAAGATTTAACAGAAAATGTATGTTTTTGAAAACTTACATTTTCATAAACGTAAAATATTAAATATACGCAAAAATAACTCACTGGGGGCAGTGGTGGTAGAGGTGGATTCAGTAACGCATTCATTGACTTTTCACTGATATGCTTTTTGTTAACTCTTGCAACCTTTTCAAGCGATGCCTTAGCTTCAACGAATTTCCCTTTGGAAAGCTGCCACCTGACGCTTTCGTCTAATAGCCAGTAGTAACAAAGGACAATGAAACACGGGATGTGTAGAGTCATGATCATGTAGCGCCACGGCTGTACGAGCCACGCTACTCCGCCGACGAGCACCTGACCCAGGGCATACACCGATCCGCACGTTGCACTGTTCAGTACTCGATAACGGGGGCCCATGAATTCAGTTGCTGAAATGAAAAATGTTTACATTGTCATATTATATATTTTATACATATAAACCTTAAAAATGTTAGACCTTAATTCAATTCTAAATTTTACTTAGGATCTTACTGCAGTAAGTAACAAAATAATCATAATATATATTATAAGGCTGGGTTGCCATTACCCGTTACCGGCAGATTTACTGGTAACTGATTCCCGGATAACAGTATTCATATTACACCGGATATCACAAGGTAACCGGACAGTCAAGTTTTCACCTCAGTTGAATTGTTGACCGCATACTACACTCCTTCCACTTCGAACATAATCGCCGCATTCGAATGATTATGTTCAGGTTTAAGATACTTCTAGAAATATTTAAAGAGAAAGGTATAGTTACCAAAGATATATGCGGTACTATAAGCACCAGCACCAAGCGTTGTCTGAAGTATCTGGAATGCTAAATACATAGCATAGTTAACAGAAAACGCTCTGATCAATCCAAACAGCCCCAAGTTGAACACACTGATGATGAGAGCGATCCTCCTTCCAAATCTGTCGGACACATAGCCGATGAAGGGCAGCACCAAGAGAGTGCCCACACTGTTCAGTGTACCAGCTAACGAACGGAGCCATTCTTGACACCCAAGGTTAAACTGTAATCAAAGAATAATCTCGGGACTTTGGAAATTCAAATTCATTCTATAGCTGACCAATAGTTTGTATATTGCTACAAGTGTAATTGATAATCACCTTGGAAAAGCTGAAGATAGATAAGAAAGATTTATAAAACTTTTAATAAGATTTATGAAAGAGGTTTTTATGGATACAAGTTGTATGTTAGGGGTTTATATTCCAACTATACTAACATCGTACACAACAGAGTTGTCCCTGGCGTACACAAACTGCTCATTGCAGTCTGTGGTGGCGGGCGAGAACAGCTCGGCGGGACAGTAGTCCAGAGTGCCGTTGCCTTGAGACTCGAAGCGGCTGCAGCTTGCAAATCCAGTGCTACTGTTTGTTGCCGGGATAGCGTTGAGAATCCACTTGGGCTCGAATAAATTATTCTTGCTATCTTCGCCACACTCACTGATGCGACATCTGTACGAATAAAAAAACAGCACTGTATTCTATTGAATAACTGTGACTGTGATTACATTCGCTCGAGACATACGAATATACATGCATTCTCTTACAAAATTTGCCTAACTATGATGAACAGATCGAACCGTTTTTCTCTATGGAGAGTATGTATGTCTAGGGCACGCTACGATTGTGGCGGTAAAACCCATCACAGTGTGTCAGTTGGAGAGGAGATACGGCAGCCTCTCTTACCGGCTGTAGCAGGTACTTATTGGAAACGGCTACTTCGAGAAGACCCGCTCCAGATAGACCAGGAGCCAATGCTCGCGTGTTGTTACCGCGGGAGCAGTCACAAGAACGGGGGTGCTCTATTACGCGTTGTTTCCTAAGCATTCTCCTTTTCACACCTAAAGCCTTACTAGAACAACACGGTATCTAAAATCTCGTTCGAACTCATGTTTAGGGTGAATTCTGAGGGTCTATGGGGCAGATTGGGTTCTCGCTTAAAGCGTGCATTTAACTTACTACTTACTTCTTCTTGTATTTGAGCCACGGGTGCAATGCGTACGCGGCGTATAGGAGACCGAAGTAAAGTGTTTCGAGATTCATGAGCATAGCAAAGGGACCTCTTTTTATCTATTAAGCTATTTTTTTATAACTAGTTTACATATAGTAGTTTTTAGGATAAACTATTCGGAACGGAAGATCTTTAAAAACTATTAAATTTAATGAAGTTTTTCACACGACTTACCTGTGTGGAATAGCTGCAGCTGAGAAGATGAACTCGCTCGGGAAAGCTGACATCATTATAGGCAACGCAACGAGTAACA
This sequence comes from Cybosia mesomella, assembly GCA_946251805.1. NCBI lineage: Eukaryota > Metazoa > Arthropoda > Insecta > Lepidoptera > Erebidae > Cybosia > Cybosia mesomella. The sequence goes on along the minus strand of OX276403.1, from coordinate 31,433,615 downwards.
TATTTACCAATTGGTAGCGCCCATACTGGCCGAGCTCGTTAACCAACACCTGGTCAAAATCTATGGCTTTTTCGGAAACACTTTCCTCTTTAACAACAGGCTTTGGCAGCTCACTTTTGCTGTTTATACTTTTCATTATATTTTATGTATCTATTTATTTTCCTTTTCAGTTGTAGGAATACAGAGCACTTCGGCCCGACCCCGAGCTAAGTGAATAAAATAAATCATAACAAAAGGACGTGGCGTTATCTTCGATAATAATACACACGATTATACCATAATATCTTTAATCAACAAAAAGCTGTTGATACAGCAATAGTTGCAATCGATTTCACACTACTTAAAATATAATCTACTTGCATGGCTTCACAAAATGTTAACATTATTTCTGTTGTAAATACATTTGTCTTCATATTAATTCTTAATCGACTTCATAAAAACAAAGAAGATTATCAGTTCGATAATTTTATTGGAGCTGGCCTATATATACATTTTTTTATACCACTAAGGTGGCGGACAAGCAATCGCTTATGTGAATGTTATGTAGGTAACATTCACATAAGCGATGGTTAGTTAGTGGTTAAAAAGTCAGTCTTACGATCGAGAGGTTCCGGGTTCGAGTTCTGGCCATTATACTCCACGTGAACCCACTCCTAACACAAGCAACTCACTAGTACTCCTTAGATATAATTTAAGACTATTTTTTCGCACCCCCTACGAACTTATTTGGTATACACCAATTTTGTATAAAAATATTTTATTATTATTTCTTATCGCTATAAGCTATTTGGAATCCAAACCGTAAACTATAATAACTTTCTTAAATTACCTATCTATTTTAATTTTCATGCACCATATATTATATTGACATCGTGCATCGTAATTTATTGATAAACATAATTTATACAATAAATCTTATTTTAATTAAAACGTATTTATCTTAGATTGTGAAAATTAAGATAATCAATTTTATTGTCATGTTATTAGTGAAAGATAATATTGTATATAATCTTATATTTCTAAATGCCGAGTGTATAGTTAATCCTATAACATAAATATTAGCGATTACGTCCCAGTTTATCTATAACCGAACGGTGGTGACACAGTAGATTTAAGCGTATGATAACACTAGTACTGGACAGGGCAAAGCCGGTCTTAAAGGGACAGAGCCATAGTGCTGTACTTATTCACTCATCCTGCTGCGATCTCTTCTCGTCTGATTCTAAATGTTGTGATGTCTTCTTGCTGCTATACCCACGGGTGTGCGATAGTATGGTATAATAACAGATAGTACCATATCACTTGAAGTAACGTTTGACGTAACTTTCATATAATGCTACTATAATTACCTTTTTAATGTGAACTAATGCTATATTTCATATGATTTTCATTTTGGTTTAATAACATTTATCGGTCTTGTAATATGATTTTCATCAAAAAATTTAAACAGCTAAACTCAAAAGATGTTTTATTGGGACCTAAACATCCTTTGAGTTTAACTGCAAATTTTCAGTAGAGAGCGCATTGCCTCAGTCGAACGAACTGTGAACTGAAGGGTGGTAGAGTCAAGTAAGGGTGGTAGAGTCAAGCAACAGTCATTTTGGCTGTTGCATGAATGGGCCAACTCGACCGGGGAAGCACCACCCTCTCACAGAATATCGACGCCAAGTAACAGTATTTGAACTGTTGCGTTCCGTTTGGTGAGTGAGAGTGCCGGAGCCCAAACTCCTTTCCCATCCCCTCCCAAACTCCTTTCAGATCCCCTGCCAAACTCCCAAACTTATTTTGTCTACTGCCCACTTTGAGACTAAATTAATTTTTAGCGCCCCCATTTTTTCACCTACTTAAAAACCACTATAACTTCAAATTAAATTAATTAATTGTTGTGAGCTATATTAGCGGAGATTAAACATTCATTCTAAAATAGACTTTTACTATAATCCGCAAAAGTTAACTTGAGACCTGAGCACAGTAGGTAGTACATAACGACGCTCAGGTCTCAAGTTAACTCTTACGGGCTACGCCTGCCAATGAGAATGATTATTGAAACGCAACTTTATAGTATTCAGACAGAGTATCTTTTATTCAAAATAAAACAAACATAATCGATTCTTATATAAAAACTAATGTGAAGGATGAATCTGATGCTGTTTAATAAGGTTGTTGATATCAGATTCCAATTTACTCAAGAACAGCCGCAAGTCGCCACGTTCGGTAACATGCAAACGATTTCTCTTTTTAGTAAGCAGCGTTGCCACAGCACTAAATCCACGTTCACACAAATATGACGATAGGAATGCTATCAAGAATCGTTGAACGATTGACCACAATCCAGGGCACAATTGCGGGATCGGTTTTTGTAGCCAAAATTCTTGATAGCCATTTTTGAACTTGATTTTTATTTACTCGTTTGTTGTCAATTCTATAAGTTCTTCTTCCAGCTGAGGTGAGATTGTTGTGTTGACATTTGAAAACGGATCTAACACCCAGCCTGGTATTTCCAAGTTCAAAATGTCCTGGTATCGTTCGGTGAAGTCAATGTGGAGGTTTTCCAAATGTTGGCAGTAGGCAAACAAGTCGTCGTTACTGCAGGATACTGATAAATTCGGAAAATTGTGAAACTCACGTCTGCCCATATTCTTCTTGTGTAGAAGCAGTTTAGCTGCGATAGCAGCAACGACATTTTTTGTTTTAATTAAATTTAGTTCATCGCCTTGCAGTTGGAGATTCATGTCGTTGAACAATTTATACAGGTCTTGAAATAAAACTATTTTTAACGGATTCTATCGCGGTTTATTTGATGTTATTTCAAACTTCAAGACAACAACCATCTTTAGTCTACCCGTGACCATGGCTGCTGAAAAGCAACCGAAACGTCGGGTTCAATGTAAAATATAAAATAACATCAAATAAACCGCGATAGAATCCGTTAAAAATAGTTTTATTTCAATGTGTAACATTCGCGTAAACTTCCGACAATATTATACAGGTCTGTCATGTAAGCTATATCATATTTTGGTGTAATGAGCTTGTTGCGCAATTCTGTATCTTTAGTTTCCAAGAACTCTATCACAGAGTCAAACAGGTTGTAAAATCGAGTCAGACAATTGCCTCTTGATAGCCAACGAACCTCAATATGAGGCATCAAACGGTTGCAATCTTCGTCATTAGTAACACAAAGCTGATGAAATAATCTATTATTTAAAGAGCTGGTACGGATTTTATTTACTGCTTTGACGACATATTGCAGTGATTGAAACAGTCGTTCACTTAAGTTTCTAGCAAATGTTGTCTATGAATAACGCAATGTACAGCAAGTACATCTGGAATTTTATTTTTTAAGTACGCTATGAAGCCTTTATGGCACCCTGTCATAGCCGGAGCGCCATCCGTAGCAACTGATATAATATTTTTCAAGGGAATCTCTTTCTCATCACAAAACTTTTCCAATGTATTGAATATGGTTTCGCCTTTTGTATCGGTCTCTAAATTTCTAGCAAACAATAGTTCTTCACATATTTTCTCATGTTTAATAAACCTCACGTAAGACAGCAACAATGCTTCATTAGTAGGTAAAGTGGACTCATCGAGCTGAATTGAGAATTGACTAGTCTTCAGATGATTGCACAATAATCCTTCAATGTTTTCAGCCATTTCATTAATTCGTCTTTGCACAGAATTATTACTCAAAGGAATTTTTCGGATAATATCTGCGGCCGGTTTATGAAGCGGTAGCCTTATTTCGCAGAAAGAAATTTCATAGAATTTCGTTTCACAGAAAATGTTTCATATAATATTTGGTCCTTATATTTTTATTTCGAATATTATTGTTTCAAAAACAATTTACTACAATGAAACATATTTCACAGAAACACAATTGAATGAATTTTTAATCACATTTTTTTGTTTAATAAACTTATCAAACTGTAGAATTATTTTTAAAAGAATATTAAACCACCTTTATAATTTTCCAAATCACATTTATTTTTAACTGTAACATTTACAATATTAATTTTTTTCCGATTGCTTGTAGTAATTTAATTTCTGAATAATTTCATATCAATATAGAATTATTTATCTTTCGCATATTTTGTTGCAAATTTGTTTGCTTGAATTCTTCTTTAAAATAAAATAAAATCAAATTGTTATTAAATTGTTAATAAAACGTCATTATAGTGAACACCCCGACTCAGATTACCGCGACTCGGATAGGTTAGGTTAGAAGGCTGAGGCGGGAGCGAAGCGGAGTGGAGCTCCCGCCTTAGCCTTCGTGGTTATTTTTTTTTATCACCCAGAAATAGGACCACCCAGAATCGTTTATTGTATTAAGTTATCGTTATATTAAAAAAAAGTATAGCTTCACCTGTAAATTATTTGACTGAAACGAACGGTATTAATTGAAACGTTTAGAAACTCTCACTTTGATTATATGTTATTCTTGGTAATAAGTTTTATATTAAATAAACAATAAAATGATGAAGAATATTTGATTCGTTATTCTATGACATGATTATTCTAATGTTAAACTTTATGTGAAACAAAAATCAATGATTTAAAAATCTTTACAGTAAGTATTCTGTATATTGATTATTCTATGAAACGAAATTATGCGAAACATTTTCTGTAAAACGAAATTATATAAAACAATTGTCTATAAAACAACGCACACCCTTATGAAGCACAGTAGTTATTACTTCCTTTATTGCTGGCAAAATTAACTCTTCTCCGATGTTGTGTGGTTTGACTTTTTGAGCAATTAACAAAGAGATATTGTACGAAGCTGGAAGTCCGTCATCATCTTGATTAGCAGCTGCCGAAAATAGTTTTGCTACACTTGGCTGAGTATTATGCTTCATCTCTAGGTCTTGAAAATATGCTACATTCTTGTCTTTCTTATCTGGATGCATTTTATTCAAATGATCTTGCAGTCTTGAAGGCTTCATTGCTTCATTCGAAAATGTTTTTAGACACAATATTCAATAATATAATATTCAATATTCTATGACATTCTACAAAGCGCTTTCTAGATCCAAAGTAAGCATAGTTTAACTAGCTTGTGTTATGGGTTCCAGAATGCGGATAAACATACTTATATACTTTTTTTTTCTGTAAATACATATATATTATACATAGAAACACCCAGACCAATGCAAATAGACATATTCATGCATACAAATATTTGCACTGAGCGGGAATCAAACCCGCGCCCCCTGTCGTAGTAGTCGAATGCACTACCGCTACGCCATAGAGGCCGTCATAAGACATAGAAGGCACTGAGGCGACGATGGGTTTGTGGGATTTTCAATGAATCCGAATTTAATATATTCCACAGAGTATTGCCGTCTCTTCTTTTTTACTTTCGACATTGTTTTGTTTTAAGAAATACGTAAGTAAGTGTTGAACTTAAGTACTACTTATCTATTACGCGCGAAACCGCAAATGAAAATAAAATAAATATTCCGTTGTTTATATAGGATTGCATAAGCAGCACGCACCGACAGGAATAAGACAAACATGCATTATCTCGTTTATCTCATTCGACGCTGTATTCTATGAATCAACCGATTGATACAGGAATGCACAAATCGGGTTATTTAACAAAAACTTGTTAAAACATGATTGCCCGCGGTCTATTATCTACGAAAACTACCTATCTAGGAATACTAATAACTATTAAAATGCGAAAGTGTGTCTATTGCCTTTTTATTTGTTTGTTTGTGTCTACTTTCATTTCAAAACGGAGCGACCGATTGACATGATTTTTCTTCTATTTATTGAATAAAACAGGACAGATACATGACCTACGCGGAGAGAAATATCGAACCGAGTTTGAGCAATCTCTTAATTAATATTAGTTGATGTTCACAAGTTGTAGGCGTGAGTCGAGAGCTCTGTCGGTGTCTAAGAGTCCTCCTAGCTAGATGAAATTACAAATCGCCCCCCGAAGCCTACACAACGCCCCCATTTTTTTTCTGGCTCTCTTACCGCCCCCCTTTAGGCCTGCAGCCTACAAGGGGGCGTTATCGCCCACTTTGGGAAACGTTGCTTTACAGGGTCGGCAGCGCGAGTGTGACGCCACTGGTGTTGTCCATAGGCTGCGGTAACCGCTTCCCATCAGGTGGGCCGTGTGCTTGTCTGCCACCTTAGTGGTATAAAGAAAAAAAACAGTGTCGTTCCACTGTGCTATTGCCATCAACCACTGCAATCATAAAGTTTTGAATTAAACATGTAAACATTTCAGAGTATATTAGAAGATAAGTCGAAATGTTGCCGATGATACTGACTACATTCAGTCCCTTGATCGATTTAATATGTTTTTTCGGGTATTTCCGCTGATGGGCTGATGTTATAAATGGCACTGAGTATAATAAATTTATTTATTGTCCTAATAATAATTATATTTTATATTTACGGCTGCATACTGCATACTATTTAAATGACTAGCTTATGTACTCCTTTGTTGAAATAATAATGTTTTTCATCGCAATCATTTGACTTGTCTCATGGACTCCGGTGAACCAATGGCTTCAGCTTCTGCCAGGGTATCAGGCATTTTAGTACCAAGAGTCTCTGGCTGCGTGAGGACGAGGAGGCCTGAGATAATGCCCATACCTCCAAACATAACCGCGGGGATGCCAGACCAGTACTCCATCTAGAACAGTTAAACTTTTTATTAAATTATTGTACGTTTTTAAAATAGGTAATAGCATACTTCACCAGTGTAACCCGAATGAATAGTTATACAGATTCTAATAAGAGGCACATTGTACAGATTTTTACACCACTGAGGTGGCGGATAAGCAAACAGATTGTTGCGTTTTCTAATAACAACATTTATTTTCGTAAAAAAATATCTCTTTTGCTATCTTTGCATGACATAACATAGAATATATCGTCCACAAATACACGTCGGTTGGGTCTAAAACGAATGAGGGAGTCACCGTCCTTGATTTATTTTAAAAAACTAACGGGCCGGGCCTCAGCTACGCCCGAGAATAAATTCGTAAAAACTCCTATTTCCCAATTGCACCGCCACCTACCGGGCCCAATAGTAAACGTAAGCAAAAATAAGCTTCAATATGGTTTTTCATGCTTCTTACTTCAAAGTCAAAGTCAAAGTCAAAGTCTTTATTTTTCAAAATAGTGCAACGTAATTACATCTTTTTGACGTCAAAAACTGCTTAATACTAAGTTTACCACCGCTTCCTAGGCGCTAGTGGAGAAGAATCGGCGCAACAAACTCCACTGAGGCATTTTCGAGACATCTGCTTATAATAGTGATTTCTTAAACTAAATATGGACGAATGTACATTTTTGTCTCGTGTCAATAAATAAAGGTATATAAATAAAAAACGTTATAATAAAATTTAACCCAAAAAAACTTAAGCACTTGCCATATGACAGACTTGCATACAACCACTCATCCCTTATTTACCCCCTTATGGGTGACATGAAAAACGCCGATACACGTGTAACCTAACCAGAAGTAACTATTGAAATAAAACTATTTTTAACGGATTCTATCGCGATTTCTTTTGATGTTATTGTATATTTTAAAATATACAATAACATCAAAATAAATCGCGATAGAATCCGTTGATCCCGACGATCAATGTAAAATATAAAATAACATCAAAATAAATCGCGATAGAATCCGTTGATCCCGACGATCAATGTAAAATATAAAATAACATCAAAATAAATCGCGATAGAATCCGTTGATCCCGACGATCAATGTAAAATATAAAATAACATCAAAATAAATCGCGATAGAATCCGTTGATCCCGACGATCAATGTAAAATATAAAATAACATCAAAATAAATCGCGATAGAATCCGTTGATCCCGACGATCAATGTAAAATATAAAATAACATCAAAATAAATCGCGATAGAATCCGTTGATCCCGACGATCAATGTAAAATATAAAATAACATCAAAATAAATCGCGATAGACGGATTCTATCGCGATTTATTAGAAATAGTTTTATTTCAATGTGAGACATTCGCGTAAACTTCCGACAATATCAGAACTAACTATATGAAATTTCGAGGTTCTTAATTCGAAACTGACGGACTTTCCATACAACCGTTCATCGCCAATTTTACCCCCTTAGTAGCCATATTTTGAAAACGCTGATACACGTAGTCATTTACTTGTATGGAACTTCATGCTTCTAACTACAAAAGTGACGGTCTCCCCATATAACCTTTTAAACTCCTTTTTCAGCCTCTTAGAGGTAAAATTTTGAAAAACGCGTTTACACGTGTTCATTTATTTTTAACCAGAATCAGGTGTATGAAATTACGAGCTTCTTACTTTAAAAATGACGGACTTCCATACAAACGTGCACTCCTTATTTCGCCACCTTAGAAGTGGAATTTCCAAAAATCCTTTCTTAGTGGATGCCTTTTTTTTTTTTTTTTTTATCGTGCGGAAATCCCTTCGGATACCCCCCCGCCGGCCAGCGGGGGCGGTTATGTCGGGCTTGCACCGACTAAAACCGCACGCCGTCTCGGGTCTTCAGACGCCGGGGTGTAAGGTTACCCATAGAGCATATCCCTCGCACCCCGGCTGACCCTGGGCCATCTCACCACTAACAGCTTCGCTCATCCTGTCTCCTCTGAAAGCAGAGGAGTACGGAGAGCGATGTGTTCCCGCCACGTTGGGTATTGGCCGACGATCAATGCCAACCCTATGAAGGGGTGAAGGGGAAGCCATTGACCGCCGCCCAGGGTGTACCGGCCGCTCCGATTCCGTTCCCCCCGGACTGCAGCGGAATCGGAATCGGAGCGACACTCGAGGAGGTTACCCAACACACACCCCTCTTAGTGGATGCCTACAGTTTAAAAAGCATCAACTGCCGAAATTGTCTAGTTTGTAGGTTGAGCGGATTTAGTTCTGAGTTGATGAATTAGTCGCGACAAGTAATTATATATGTATAGATAAATTATTTGGAACAAGATACCCGACTGCGCTAAAAGCAATCTAAAAGCGTAAATTAGAAACAAGGTGGCTGAGATACACTGGATGTGGCAGGCGCGGACGTGCTGCTGCCGTGGCTCGTGTGGGTTGATCATAGTGAACAGGCTGTACTACTGTTATACTTACGAGTGCCGGAGTGAGAGGGGCCGTGATGGAGCCAACTCGTCCGATCATAGAAGAGAACGCTAGGAGGCTGTGGCGGTACTGGGTGGGGTACAGCTCTGAAGTGAACAGGTATAATGACGTGAAGACCATTGAGATACCGAACTTGCCGAACAGATAGATGACCAACCGGAGCGTGTAAAGATCTGAAAAGATGATGGGTTGCATCTTGAGTTTGTCAGTGTTGCTACTTCAACCCAGGAATTAGGACTTTTAATTTAGAGTTAACTCAATAAGTAACATATTATTAGTTTATATTAACATCCAGCTCATAATAATAATGTTCATCAAAACCATACGAGCACGTACAAAAAAAATCCGTTTAGTAGTTTTAGCTTCCATTGCGAACAAACAGATAAACAGAAAGATATTAGAGAGATATTAAAGATATGAGATTTTTTTTTTATGACGTTTTGTAAGTGCCGTATTAATGGTCTATGCAGAATAAATGGTTTTTGACTTTGACTTTGACTTTGATAAGAATTCCAAAACAATATTTTTGTGTTCAGAATCGTTCATTGACATAACTCAAGTTTTGTTTTTAAATATCTTCAATGTAAAGACAACTGATTTTCAATTATGTAATTATATAGACAGATAGATGAAATTTACGTGCACAGATAACGTCGTCATTTGTTTTTGCAAGTTTTTGTTTGACTCGCTCTGCAGCCTGAACGGCTCGATGGATTTTAGTTTGAGAGGTGTCATTAGATTCCTATTTACTGTGAGAGTGACACGGGGTATATCAAAACAAAAATAAAATGCAAAAGGGCATTTTTAGGGTTCCGTACCTTTTTTGCTTGAACCGACTAAAACCGCACGCCGTCAACCACAACCGTCTCGGGTCTACAGACGCCGGGGTGTAAGGTTACCCCAGTGATCAATCCTAGGACCTTTTCTCTTCTTGGTTTACATCAATGACCTGCCTAATATAATTGAAGCACAAGCTGGCATAGTATTGTTTGCGGATGATACGTCGCTAATATTCAAAGTGGATCGGCGTAATACAAATGCAAATAATGTTAATAATATTTTGAACGCCATTTCAAATTGGTTTTCTGCAAACAACCTATTGTTGAATGCAGAAAAGACCAAATGCATTAGGTTTACACTGCCTAATGTGAGGCAAACACACGTTGATATCATGCTGGGGGGGCAAAGGTTGGAATTTGTAAATAGCACTACCTTTCTAGGAATTACAATGGATTCGAAATTGCAATGGGGTGACCATATCACTATTTTGGCCAATAAACTCAGCTCTGCTGCTTACGCTGTCAGACAGATTAGGCGGTTGACAGATGAATCTTCTGCTAGGCTGGTATACTTTAGTTACTTCCATAGTCTGATGTCCTATGGAATACTACTTTGGGGGAATGCAGCAGATTTAGAAACTATCTTTATATTACAAAAAAGGGCAATTCGTGCCATTTATTGTTTAGGTAAGAGAGATTCTCTTAGAGAACGATTCAAAAATATTAATATTTTAACTGTAGCTTCCCAATATATATTCGAGAACATACTGTATGTCAGGAAAAATATTTCCAATTTTACAAAAGTAAGTGACATTACAGACAGAAATCTGCGCAATAAAAATAAACTGATCCTTCCATGTTATCGGCTCAGCAAAGTTAGTGATTCTTTTAGGGTATACGCTTTTATAATAAATTACTTGAATCGGTCCTTGGTATGCCTGACAATAAATTTAAAACCTTTGTTAAGACCACCTTATGTAAAAAAGCATACTATAGGACAGATGATTACCTTAAAGACAAAAATGTCTGGCTTGAGCATGGTGCAGGCCCCTCTTAATGCTACAACTACAGCATAATATTGTAGTAGGCAACCTTTTTTTTTTTTTTTTTTATACCATATTTTAACTTTTTTAAATTATTTCAACGTTTAACTTAGGTTAAATTTTTATTTTAACTTTTGTTTTTTTTTTATATACCTTTATTTATCTTGACACGAGACAAAAATGTACATTCGTCCATATTTAGTCTTAAGAAATCACTATTTATAATATGACGTCTCGAAAATGCCGCAGTGGAGTTTGTTGCGCCGTTTCTTCTCCACTAGGGCCTAGGAAGCGGTGGTAAACTTAGTTTTAAGCAGATTCTGACGTCAAAAAGATGTAATTACGGTGCACTATTTTGAAAAATAAAGACTTTGACTTTGACTTTGACTACCCATAGAGCATATCCTTCGCACTCCGACTGACCCTGGGCCATTCGCAGTGTCCCCTCTGGTAAGAGCAGAGGGGTACCTGGAGCGACCACCCCTCCCGCGGGCCTTGCAGGCCCGCCATACCCCGAGCCCCTCGTGCAATGGGGTCAGCTGGGCCTAAAAAGGGCCGGTTGGTCAGACTCTTGGCCGTTGACGTTGACGCCAGCTACTCCAGAGGAGCAATCAATGATGCGTCATCGCCCACGTTGCCCAGGGTGCACCAAACTTGTAGGTGATCCAACCAGTCGCACCCCAAAGAAAAAAACGGAACCCTTATAGGATCATTTCGTTGTCCGACCGTCCGTCCGTCTGTCAAGACCGTTTTCCTCAGGAACGCGTGGAGGTATCAAACTGAAATTTATATCTAATACTCAAGTCTACTGTCCCTTGGTGCTGTGAAAAAATCAAACTTCTAAGCCAAAGCAATCAAAAGATACAGCCGTTTATGCCGCAAATTTCAGCAAATTTTTGAAACTCGCCCGGGAATCAAAACCTACAGGGTACTTCCCGTGAACTTAGAATCTTGAAATTTGGTACGAAGTAACGTCTTAGAGTTCAGATAAAGGAAAAATTGCGAAAACCGTAAATTTTTAGTTACATCATATAATAAATACTCGCACTTGGCCGGTTTTTTGGCGTAAAATGTATTTTGTTAAAAAAATATTTTCATTCAAACTTATCGAGTAGGGTATCAAAATAAAGAGTTTTAAAAGGTGATTGCAAAAATATAAATATTTCATAACTAAAAAGTATATAATAAAATGATTAATAAAAAAAACAAAAAACCCGATTTCCCTAAAAAGACCGATAGGTAGGGACCACCATTTTAGGATCCCGCCATCCCAGATGCTGACCCCTTAATTTTCTTTTGATTTATGATTTGTAAATGGGTCCCGCCTGCTATCAAACTTGTTTCGGTCTTTTTAGGGCAGTCGGGTTTTTTGATTTTTTTATTAATCATTTTATTTGTATTCAATCCGTCAATTGACTGCACCCACCTGGATGGTAAGAAGCTAGGATGAAGTCCAGAAGATACGGCCACCATCCCATATGCCGTCAGCATCTGGGATGGCGGGATCCTAAAATGGTGGTCCCTACCTTGACGGCTTTAGCAGATGCTTTTGAGTAAACAACAGATGAGATAGGGTAAGAAAAAGGTGTTTTTAATATAAAGTGTAATAACACGAGTCGCACATCACGAGCATGCTTGGTAACACGATAGGGTGCAAAGTGATGTTTGATTCCTAAATTTCACGATTGCAAAAGTAGCGTCCGAGCCACTACTTAGAATTTTTTTTTTGTGTGAAATGCACACATACTAGAATTAAAAACCACTTCGTAGACTACTTTTACCCTTAATACTAATAATTTTTATTTTTACATATCTCACAGCTCCATCTATACCCAAACTATGCAAGGCTTGTCATATGGGCTCTAGAATGCGGATAAACATACTTAAATACTTTTTTGTAAACAAATACATATTCCACATATTAACATCCAGACCAATGCAAATATACATATTTGTAATGTGCGGAAATCGAACCCGCGACCTCTGATTTAGCAGTTGAATGCTCTACCACTACGCCACAGAGGTCGTCAAAACTGGAAGAGAACTAACCTTGAGGAATGAAGGCAAAGGCGATATTGCAGGCAGCGCTAAATAAAAATCCAGTGCAAATGGTAGGCTTCCTGCCGACCCTGTCCAAGATGAGCACAGCGGTATAGAAGCCTGGTATTTCAATGAGCGCAGTCAGAATGAAATTCAGGTACATGGTGTCGGAAAGACTAGTTGCGTTGATACTCAATCCATAATATACGAATGTGGTAGTGATCCACCAGATGGGGGTGGTACAGACACGGCGGAGCAGCACCCGCGACTTCAAAACGGCTTGGATCAAGCTTGTTTGCACTTGGTCACCATCGGACTCCTAGGAGCAACAAAACATATTGACGATTAAGTTCGTTTTAATACCTTTGATGTAAGGTCGTAACTTATGAATATCATACGAAATATTTCTTATAACTGGGTAACCTGGGTCGTACGTTCCAAGGGTTTTTGAAAAGTATGAAGATAAAAAGATAATCATTTTAAATCTCATTCAATTACTCTTGAGCGATGGAATAATAGAAGAAGTAATAAGTACTGCAGCTAAAACGTTTCAGTTCACACGATACATTGTGTTATAATTTATATGAGGACGAATGATTGTATCAATTATTAGATTAATTAGGTACTCATTTCATTATACATATATTCACGTATGCCAGTTCAACAATATGAGCACTTTGTTCCACCTCAAAACGAAATATACTTTCTGGGTATTCTTCGTACACTAAAAAACACATATTATCTACGCTTCATAAATGAACCACTCCACACACTGTTTTAGCTATTATTATTAAAAACTATTACACGTATTCTAATTTTCATTACTTACCGGTCTCAGTTGTGGTAATGGTGGGTTCATTAATTTTTGTATTGTCTTTTCAGAAATCTGTTTTTTATTAACCCGTGCCACAATTTCCAGCGTCATCTTGGCTTCAACAAACTTTTGTTTAGAAAGCTGCCACCTAACGCTCTCGTCCAAAAGCCAGTAGTAGGCTATGATGAGGAAGCAAGGGATGTGTATGGCCATGATCATGTAACGCCAAGGCTGCACGCCCCAAGCTACACCACCAAGAACAACTTGACCAACGGCGAACATCGAAGAACAAGTAGCACTGGTTACAACTCGGAAACGAGGGCCCACAAACTCAGTAGCTGAAATAAACCAATGCGATGCTTTATTATTAATTATACAAACGGCTAAATAATAAATCTATTAGCTGCTTGAAAGTACTTAGTTTTGTACATATTTTAGATATGAACAAATACTAAAATGTATATGTGTATCAGATTCGAATCATGCGAATATTATCTCACCAAATATATATGAAGAGCTGTAAGTACCAGCACCAAATGTAGTCTGAAGTATTTGCAGTACCAAATACATAGGGTAATTTACAGAAAAGGCCCGAATCAATCCAAACAGCCCCAAGTTGAACACACTGATGATGAGAGCGACCTTCCTTCCGAATCTATCCGACACGTAGCCGGTGATGGGCAGCACCAAGAGAGTGCCCACACTGTTGAGAGTGCCGGCGAGCGTACGGAGCCATTCTTGACACCCAAGGTTGAACTGGAAAAACATAAGATTTAATTCCTGGGATGATTTTGAGATTTGAATCAATTATTTACTGTAAATTGGAATATATTAAAAACTAGCTGTAACTCGCAGCTCTATAAAATGTTAATTCCATATTAGCGGTATAATATATAGTAGAGAATAATCCTGTTAAGATTTGAATTATTAGACAAAAAGCTAATAATGATTCATTTAAATTGTTTAGAATATGATGAATTTTACGAAGTAACTTTTTTTTTGTTATTTATCATTTATTAAATACGATCCACAGCAACCTATTCCTGGGATAAAAAGTAGCCCACACTATCTCTATACCAAATTTCATCTAGGTCAGTTCAGTTGTTTTTGCATGAAAGAGTTACAAACTTTAACATTTGTAATATTACGAGTAGTAAGATTAAAGCATTATTTACGGTGTTGCATTTCGTTGTTGGTTAGCACGTACATTAAATTTGCCTGTATAATTTTAATAATAATTTAAAAACAAACCAGTCCTGAGCACTGATATGCACACAAATATACTAACGTCGTAAACAACGGAGTTATCTCTACTGTAGACAAATTCGTCATTGCAGTCGACGGTGGCAGTCGTGAACAGGTTTGCGGGACAATAGAGCAACGTTCCGTTCCCTTGGGACGTGAAGCGGCTGCAGCTAGCAAAGCCAGTACTTGTGTTTGCTGGAGGAATGGCATTCGCGATCCATCTCGGTGAAAATGTGTTGTTCTTATCGTTTTCACCACACTCGCTGATGCGACATCTGGCAAGAGAATTTTTATCAGCAAATATAAATGTATTATTTTAATTCAATTAAATTTTTAAGCATTTTGTATGCTTACTTTTTTCTAAAGATTTAGATCGGAAAAAGAGAACATCTAGGACGGGACTTGAACCCGCGACCAGTAGTACCGTAGTTCGCAAGAATTACGTTAGATGGCTCCAACGTCGCCTTAAGACGTATATGATATATCGGAGGATTTCGAATATCTGGGACGTGTCTAGGTGGCTCAGTTGGTCAGAGCATTCCCCCTGTAAGGGACTGGTCGCGGGTTCAAGTCCCGTCCTAGATGTTCTCTTTTTCCGATCTAAATCTGTATTATTTTATTTCGATTTAAACATGATTAAGATAGTTATTTACATTCTGAAGAGAATAAATATAACTTACACCTAATAATAAATGTAATATTATGCGTAATTAAATGTGGCATTAAGATGACTATTAAACTAACCCTAGTTTTATTAATCATTAACATGTTTTTAACATCGGAAAAACTCTATTTTAGAATTAAGACAGAATTTAACAGCAGATAAACATAAAGTTTAATTTTCAAATCGTAGTGATGACAAAATTAAAACTTACCTATGTGGAATGGCTGCAGCTGAGAAGATATACTCGCTCATGAAGGCTGACATGATGATAGGGATGGCGACCAAGAGCAGGTTTCGCAGCTGATAGAGGCCGAACTGGCCAAGTTCACTGACCAACACATCGTCAAGTTCCAGGGGCTTCTCGAAGACGCTGCCTTTCCTTATGTCACGCTCCGACGGCCCACTTACACTGTTTCTATTATTCATCGTACTACTTATTTATATTTAATTTTATATTTTCAGTCAGGTCAATACAGTACTTTTAGTCCCACGTCCTAATAAAGCTTTGGCGGCAAGACAAAGCATTATCTATAAAAATACCTAAAATTATTATCTAAAACTAACAACAAGCAGATAAAAGAGCAATATACTTAATCTTTTCTCGTAATTTAAAAGGATATTTACGTAATAAATAATGTATTGCCGCGGTCGCCACTATGATAGGGTCTCTCGATGTGCCTTCCTACGTAGTATCTTTCTCACCGATAGATCAAAGCCAACCATAGTCTTAAATAAAGTCAAGTAGCCAAATGCTCTGGCAGCGTTAAATCCTCAAGTTATATTTAGGAGTGCAGATTTTCACTCATATTTAGCTCACTAGAAGCTTTTTTGTGGGTTTCATACCTTTCAGTGTGTATTATGATATTTTTATTCGCTGTTTTCTCGTGGTCCCAGGATTTTGTCCCATTAATGGGACCACGAGGGAAAACTGTTTCTCGTAGTCCCATTGTTATGTACCTACATCCTGTATGGGGGTTACCGAAAAAAACAATGATCTATATTATCGCAAGTGATAACGTCTCCTATCACCCAACATCTCTCATCTATAATAGAATGAAGCATTTTTAGGGTTCCGTTGCCAAATGGCAAAAAACGGAACCCTTATAGATTCGTCATGTCTGTCTGTCTATCCGTCCGTATGTCACAGCCCATTTTGCTGAAACTATAAGAACTATGCTGTTGAAACTTGGTAAGTAGATGTATTCTGTGAACCGCATTAAGATTTTCACACAAAAATAGAAAAAAACAATAAATTTTGCGGGCTCCCCATACTTAGAACTGAAACTCAAATATTTTTTTTCATCTAACCCATACATGTGAGGTATCTATAGATACGTCTTCAAAAATGATATTAAGGTTTTTAATATAATTTTTCTCTAAACTGCATAGTTTGCGCGAGAGATACATCCAAAGTGGTAAAATGTGTCCCCCCCCCCTGTAACTTCGTAAATAAAAGAATGATAAAACTAAAAAAAATATATGATGTACATTATGTAAACTTCCATGTAAACATGTAAACTTCCACCGAAAATTGGTTTGAACAAGATCTAGTAAGTAGTTTTTTTTAATACGTCTTAAATCGTAACACGCAATTTACTTTTTCATTCAATCAACTCAAATATAAAATTTAAAAAAAAGCATTATTATTTTACTTACTGCTACGGAACCCTTCATAGGTGAGTACGACTCGCACTTGGCCGCTTTTTTTTAAAGCTAAAGAGGTAGACGTGTTTACTTTAAATATCACACTAGACTCATGGAGTGATACAACGTTTACTGGTGAGATTACAACTAATCAGATAAAGATTTTCTGTCAGACACAGAACTAGGAGCGTGCGCTTGCACAACACTAAGGGTCGATAGTAGAAACGTCAATCACAATAATCAAATACAAGTAGTTGCTAAAACTGACCGTACGAGACGTTATCGATATATCTAAGATGCTCAAAATGAATCAAACAAGGTTCGTCACTTCACACTAGATATATTATATTTAAAAAGATATTAGATTGACATGGTCATTTACATTAAAATTAGAATTATAAACGGGATATTTACCATGTTTAGTATCTTTTTCGAGAATCCGATATTTCGGCACTGTTACAAGACAAGACATCCGTGATCATGGTACTTGTAACAGTGCCGAAATATCGGATTCTCGAAAAAGATACTAAACATGGTAAATATCCCGTTTATAATTCTAATTTTAATTTAAAAAGATAACCGCTATAGCCGTTAGTTAGTATATTTTTTCAGATTTCACCTTGTGTCTACTTTTATTAAAATTTGATATATGCTCCTCATCATCCGAGAAATTGAACCGACTATTTTGGTTATCCAGTTGACAGATTGGATTAGGAACATTTCATTCGTGCTAATAATAAAATTA
Organism: Cybosia mesomella; assembly: GCA_946251805.1. NCBI lineage: Eukaryota > Metazoa > Arthropoda > Insecta > Lepidoptera > Erebidae > Cybosia > Cybosia mesomella. The sequence continues at coordinate 31,415,519 of OX276403.1, read as the reverse complement.
CTTATATCCGTATACTGGTGGTAGAAATTTTATGACACATATTTGTCAGAAAAATTCGGCCGGGTAGGTACCACCGTGTACGTTTGTGAAAAACCCTCCATAGTAATTCAATTTCGGTTTCATTGCGTTCAGGGGTCAGCAAGTGCATAGCCGGGCAGGGGGATTGTGGTCGCAGCACTAGTGGGACCGGTGGACGTCACGCGGTGCTGCGACGACAATCCTCTTCTGATGAGGCCGTCAAGCTGAGTGCCACCATTGTTAACATGGTACGTGTATGTAATGGTGACCCTCTTGCCTGAGACTTTACCTTCAGCTTACCATCAGGCGAGGTGAAATCAAATTGACGTGACCTAAATATAAAAAAAAACTCACAGAAAACTGTCACGGTAAATTAGGACTGGTTTCGATACAAAAAGACAAAGCAATGATTTGAGCTCTCGCTGTGTAAAAGACGACACGGCTAGAATAGAGACGAAACAAAACGAGTAGAAACAGGAGCAAGAGAATGAGGATGAGGAGAATTAATGAATCTATACTATTGTCAAGTTGCAAATTAGTTGTGTCTGTACATTGGAGAATTAAAAAAACTTGGGTTATGTTAAATGAACGATTCTGGATAGAAAAATATTGGTTTTTAAATTTTTGTACGTTTATCTGTTTGTCTGTTTGTTCACAATGGACGTAAAAACTACTGACCACTTGAGGTATTTTCTTTAAGAAAGTTTTCGGTCAGAATTAAAATCTGCCGTATGTTTGATTGCATCTAGGGAGATATTATCACTAAAAAACGAGATCCGATCTCTGCGCGCGTGAAAGCCGCGGGCATCAGCCAGTTATTATTATTAAACTGTGTTATATTTTCTAGAATATTTGTTAATTATTATTATATTAACAAAAGTTTATAAATTGAGTTTAGAAAAAATAAGTAAGTCGGTGTCCTAAATAAATATTTATACTGAATGTTTAAATTACAACTTACTTGGAGGTAAGACCACTTCGACCATTCGACACTCAGTATCCTCTGTTCGCGTAAGCGCATCCAAGACGCCTCCACGCGTAGCTGTGTCGACCAAGAGTAATCTTGATCAGGCCTGCAGCCAAGATACGAGCTATCAAATTATTCACTAAACTACATATTAGGTCCTTACATATGAAATTGGCATTTTGTAAGAGAGTCGTTTTTTTTTAAATATAATTTTAAATTTTTTTAATATATTTATTTAATCAAAGTGCATAAATAGCAATAGTACATCTATTGCTATTTATGCACTTTTGCCATCTCGTAGATAGTTCATTGAACCCCTTTACTAAAAAAACCATTCGAAGGGGAATCAATAAAATCTTTTGAGGCGCTTTGAACTGCCCCATCTGAGTTGAATATTTTCCCTTGCAAGAAGTTATCCAAATTTCCAAAAAAATGGAAGCTCCTGTAATTTGATAGCCGTCTGTTGTTCAGTGTGTGGTCTAGCGTTGTCCTGAAGCAGCAGTGGCCTAGAATGGTTGCCCAGCCTCGGTTGTTTTCAGCTAACTTTTCCATCATGGTTTGCACTTACTGAGAATAGGCATTCGCTGTAATCGTCTGGCCAGATTTAAGAAAAATTTTTTGAGTCAATTTTCGCTTGGTGCAGGATTTGGCTGGTTCACCAGGGTTCAGCCATTGCGATGAGCATTTTCGATTATCGTACAGGATCCACTTTTCATCACAGGTAATGATTCGATTTAAAATCCCTTCATTATAGTACCGGTTGAGTAATGAAACGCCGCAGTCGAAGCGCGTTTGTCGGTTTGCTGCACTCAATTCATGAGGTCACCTTTCAAGCTTTTTCACCTTCCCAATTTGCTTCAAGTGGATTAAAACAGTTTTATCACTAACACTGCAGTCTGCAGCTAACTCGGACGTGTTTTGCGATAGATCCGCTTCCACAATAGCCTTCAATTCTTCATTAACAACTTTGGTCTCCGGCCGTCAACGGGGCTTGTTGTGCAGGTCGAAATTTCCAGAACGAAAACATTGGAACTAAAAACGTACTGTGTTTTCTTTTACGACACTGCCGCCATTACATCATTAACCCTTCGAGCCGTTTCTGCAGCACTGGTGCCACGACGGAACTCGTACTCGTAAATAACGCGATATTTCAAGTTTTCCATTTTGTAAACTGAGTGACGCATAGAATAAGCCAAAAGAGGAAAAAACAAATGAATTACGGTTTTCAAAACACAAAAGCATGAGTAAATAGCTGTATAAATATGAAATTGGAATTCCAAACCAAAGCGGAGATATTTGAAATCAAAGTGGCCAGTGCGACAAAACGCCAATTTCATATGTAAGTACCTTTTTTTTTTTTTTTTATCGTGCGGAAATCCCTTCGGATACCCCCCCGCGTGCCAGCGGGGGCGGTTATGTCGGATTTGAACCGACTAAAACCGCACGCCGTCTCGGGTCTACAGACGCCGGGGTGTAAGGTTGCCCATAGAGCATATCCCTCGCACCCCGACTGACCCTGGGCCATCTCCGGTTTCGAGATGGCCCCCTCGGGTTTGGGAACCACGGTGTCCCCGTCTTGCCCCGCTTTGGGGGAGGGGCGCTAGTCGCCCCACCGTTCCGGCCTGCTTCTGCTGGGGTGACAGGTGGCCTCACCCGCCACCCCCAGGCCTGCGCTCATGGAGGACGGAGGTCGTTAAGCGACCTCCGGCGCCTGAGTCGCCTGCGACGCGCGGCGAGCAAGTTGCGGGCTCGGCGGTCCGGGAGAGTTCTAAGTCTCTCCCGGGCGCGCTCCGCCATCTCCTTCGCGAGCATTACATGCTCGCAGAAGGAGGTGGCGACAGCCCACGCGCTCGCGCTCCGCACCATTGCCGCAATCATGCTGCTGAGCGAGAGGACTCCCACCCCGATGGCTGCCACGAGGTCACGCCTCGGCGCCTCCCACGCCGGGCAGTCCGTCAGCGTGTGCAGCCCTGAGTCCTCGCTCGCGTCGCAGTGATGACACTCAGGCGTTGGCTCCTTCCTGATCCGATGCAGGTGGTCCCCGAAGCACCCCTTCCCGGAGACCACCTGTCATATGTAAGTACCTAATATTATCATTCTGCAATAATTCTACAAGCACTGTAATATCACAGGAATTAGAACACTCTAAGATTGCACTGATTTCGCACGTAGACCATGGTCAGATTTAAATATACCGCTACAGGTACTCCCCTAGTAGAGTTGATTATCAAGATATTTGCAAACACAATAAACATGAACATAACAAAAGTGATTTTCACAGGTTAAACTAAAACTTTAAACACAGCAATGTATAGTTGCACCACATAAATGACTTTCATTACTGGTTCGAAATATAAGGCAGCGAGATAAGCGCATACAATTTAAATTGACAACAAATCATATTGCACTCCACTGTAATTTAGATTAAGTATAGTAGTTTTATTTTAAGATTGTAATTACTATAACGGGTAGACTTATTATAAGAACGTGCCACATATAAAGTAAAATCATAAAACCAAGCTGGCCTTGTCCTCGCGCGTCACACAATAGATAAACTCAGGAGACCGGTTTTTGGACCCACCAATTTCGATACGGACTTTTCTCGGCTTATCACAGCTATTTTTTTTAATTAGGTGATCTTAATATTTAGATCGGAAAAAGAGAACATCTAGACATCTAGAACGGGATTTCGGAAAAAAATACTATTGTTTCCGTAGTTCGCATGAATTACAGTAGATGGCTCCAGCGTCGCCTTAAGACGTATATAATATATCGTAGAATTTCGAATATCTGGGACGTGTCTAGATAGCTCAGCTGGTCAGAGCGTTCCCCCTGTAAATATAATACTTGTTGATCCCGCAACCCATGGGAACTTATTCCAGGGGTAAAAAGTAGCATTTATTGTGTGTTATTCCAGATTACTATCTAACGCTGTAAAAAAAATAGCCAAATCGGCTAAATTGAGCGGGATGGTGTAACAAACTATACTGTCGATTGATGGCACTTGGTGGAACTTGCTACACATATTGAAACAAATGTATCACTTGTACTGTGTGTTACATGTTACAGTACCCAAACTGGTATATAATTATAAAAAACGTTTGAGAATGCCGAGAGGCCAAACCGGTCAGGTGTAATTATTAAATATAATAGTGGAAAAATACAAGTGATACATTTGTTTCAATGTGTGTAACAAACATCCAAACATCCTAAATAAATATTCTACCACATTCTACACAGCGCTCTCTAGACCCAAAGTAACATCTTCACTAACATTCACATTTATAATAAGCAGGAGTGGGATGTTAAGTGTAGTTTTTGCGTCTGTAGAATAATGTTGAAATGTGTGAAGAGTGTGAAGGTTCTTTGCTTTTTTGTCGTGTGGACATCCCCACGGATACCCTCCCCGTCGGACTCGAACCGACTAAAGCCGCACGCCGTCTAAATCCGAACTTTGTCTGACTTGCCAGTGTCACTACTAGCCATATACTACTAGTGTACGTAGAATTAGCTTAATTATTGTTCTGAAGTCTTGTACTCCTTTGCTTTTTCTCGGTTTTGAGAAAGTGAGCAACGTAGCTGTTGTAACGACAAGAGCTGACTGGCGAAGAAAGAAGAAAGAAAGTAAGAAACATTTATTAGTGCAAAGAGGCCACAAACTAAGTACATGACATTACATGACATCTGAACTGGAGCACAATAGCAAGTCGGAAGTGCAGCGCCTGAAATATGTAGATATCTTTGACAATCAAACAGCAGATTTTTTACACTCAAATGGCTCCAAGCCTATTAAAAATATATTTGGTCCCTGTTCCTAATGAATGTGAATGAATTAAGTCTACGAAATAAAACTTGTTTGTGAGTACAAATATTTATTTGTATGTATTTACCTTTTACAATATATTATCATTCCACGTACATCATTTGATGTACGTGGAGATAGCTACGAAAAAAAAAAGTACACCCACCATATGGTACAAATTATTCTCAATAGCTTGCCTGTAAGCAAATATTGAAAATGGCTTCGTTTTCGCTTTTAACATGTATAATACACAATACAATTAGGGAAATTAATATAAATTAAAGTTAGATTGAGTTGATTAAAATATTAGGAAAATGAGAAAATACTAACTAACTTACATCTAGGCCCAGAAATGCCAGCCTTATGACAGAATGATAGGATACCATCAGGTTATCAGGTCAACCATTTTTATACTACGATGATCAGCCATCCTATTTTAAAAACCCTTGCACCGCCAAGGGTGTTTTGCTTAATTGTAGGCGGGTACCACTTCAAGGAGAACCATACGGTAGTTCTTTATCTAAAACTCTTTAATTTATTTGTGCAAGTTATATAGTTGTATCATATTTAAACTATTGTAATTTGCTGCACACTTCAGCATTCTTTCTTACAATAAACTATCAACTTAAATAAAAATTAAACATTATATTAAGAGTTGCCGCTCCATAAACCTACTAAGCCATTGATAAACTTGATCATTATTCGTCACAAGAAATCAGCGAATGCAGCTATAGTTTTGACTTTCAGATGTTTGGCCTCAAAGACTATGTAAAAAACAAAACACCCATATTTAATCTCATTACTCCATAGGCAACCTGATATACATTGCTGCTTAATACATTAAAGAGTTCCATTTTTTTTCGTGCGGAAATCCCTTCGGATACCGCCGGCCAGTGGGGGACTAAAACCGCACGCCGTCTCGGGTCTAGAGTACCTGCTTACTTTAAAGGTCATAATTAAAACACAGTACAGAATAGAACAGTAACAGGACTTAACACCAAAACTTATCCTAAATTTAAAGCTACAATTGTTGGTTATACACTAAAATATTTTTCGCAGACCGAAGTTATCATTAAAATACCTATGACATATGATAATATCCCACCAGTAATACGGCCTGAATAAATTGACTTGACTATGGGTTAGATGTGAAAGTTTAACGACATTAACGAGAAATTCTATTGATAAATAGACCATTCAGGATTATAAATATTTGGTTAATTGGTCATAAATAGATACCGTCGAAATTGCAACAAGTATGTGAAAGAAATCCGTGCCACTCACAAATCGCACCGAGCATCTCTACTGTATTCAAAAAATATAATGTATGCATATTGTTTATAGCAGCTATGACTTGGGCTGCCTCATCGACTCTGGTGAACCGATGGCCTCAGCTTCCACCAAGGTGTCAGGTAACTTCGTGCCAAGGGTCTCGGGTTGTGTGAGGACCAGTAGTCCTGAGAGTACAGCCATGCCAGCGAACATTGCTGAAGGGACTCCGTGCCAATAGTTCATCTGTAAAATTATGCATTCTCTCATTTAATGACCATATATTATCAGAATGTGGGGGGACTGCGAACTAAATCTCACTCTTTTTTAAGTAAAGTTTTGCTTGGTGACTATGACATTTATTGTATAACTGAATCATGGTTTAATAATAATTTCTATAGTTCAGAATATTTTGACGATAGATATGTAGTTTTTCGTGATGATAGGGATGCTTCTGTTGTGGGTGCGGAGAAGGGTGGGGGAGTCATTATTGCTATACGTCGGGAGATGAACCCAGTTCTGCGACAAGAATGGAATGCGACCGCGCATTCAGATCACTTATGGGTGAGTATTCCCGTCTCTCAACCTACAAATGGAATTTCCACTTCTGTACCCCGGTTTATACATATCTGCTGCGCGTATATACCTCATAGTAATCGTCACGAGACAGAATTGAATTTAATTTACGAATTAGTTAGTAACTTAATAGTACAGTACCCGAATGATATATTTCTATTTGTGGGTGATTTGAATGTGACGCACGGAGATTGGTATTATGATACTGACTCGAGTTCTATGATAATGCATTCTAATAATAATGCTTTGGTGCAATTAACCGCTGATTTTATGACTTTTACAAATTTAAAGCAATTTAATTCTTCCTTCAATATTAATCACAGATCTAATATTCTGCAATAGAGAGTGCACTGTTGTGACGTGCAATGATCCTATTACCCATTCGGATGCAAATCATAAACCTTTAGTGCTTGAGTTACTACTGGAGACCTGTCGGCTGTTATCCCAACGATTTATTAGTAGAAAACTTTTTCTCTGTGCTGATTTTGATGCGATTCGTGCAGAGATGGCATCCATCGAATGGCATTCTAAACTATCGGCCACCAATGATACTAGTATGGATTCTATAGTGCTTGTGTTTTATGATATTTTAAATAGTATAATTGATAAACACGTTCCCATTCGTAAATTATTTGATACTACTCGCTATCCACCTTGGTATACTGGTCCACTCATTAAACTAGGTAAAGAAAAAAGAAAGTATCATACTAGGTGGAAACGATACGGAAATCCCTTAGACTACCAAACATTTTCAACACTCCGTAAAAGGGAGTCAAGCCTTCATAAGGTCGAGTATAATAATTACATTAAACTTAGCGAAGAAAATATTAAAAAATGCCCCAAACTGTTTTGGCGATACGTTAAGTCTAAATTACCTTCCGGTCACATCCCTCAAAAGGGGAGACTTAATGAGCGTGTTTCCAACTGTGGCGAAGACACTTGCAATTTGTTTAACGAATATTTTAATTCCGTGTATGTTCAAAGTGCAGCACGTCCGACTGGTTATGATTTTAGCTGCCCGCCCTTAAACTCTCCAGTCGATCTTAATTCTATAAGCATCACCATGGATGTTATTCATAAAGAGCTTAAAAACATTGACATATATACAAGGGAGCTGGGTGTGATGGTATACATCCCATATTTATACGTAGCTGCGCTGATCAATTAACGTTACCTTTACATATTATATATAACAAATCTTTGGAAGCGGGTACATTTCCGTCGGAATGGAAACGGGTTCTCATAACACCTATTCCGAAAAATAATAAAAGAAGTGACGTGTCCCAGTATCGGCCTATATCTAAAACAAACTTGTTCGGTAAAGTTTTGGAAAAGATTGTTACTCGCTCACTGGCAGATACGCTTAAACATCATAACTCTCTTAATCAACATGGTTTCTGTAAAGGGCGCTCTGTTGAGTCTAACATGCTTACTTTTACAAACTTTTTAGTGGATGCTATGGACCAGAAACTACAAGTAGACGTCGTGTATACTGATTTTTCTAAAGCATTTGATAAAATTAACCATGATCTACTCATAGATAAGCTATGGACTATCGGTATACATGGCGATCTACTCAGATGGATTCAGTCTTATGTCAAAAACCGATCCCAAGCAGTGTCTATAAAGGGGTATATCTCACGGTTCCTGGAAATCCCATCGGGCATTCCCCAGGGATCCCATGCTGGGCCATTATTTTTTATTTTATATATTAATGATATAGGTGAAGTCATTCATAACTCAGACTTTTTGTTTTATGCAGATGTTGCAAAATTTTTCAAAACAGTAGCCAATAGTGATGATTACTTACAGCTGCAATCTGATCTGGAACGTATATCTGAATGCTGCTCATTAAATCAATAAAATTGTACTTGAATCTGGATAAATGTTCTGTAATATCGTATACCCGTAAACATAACCGTCATGTCTTTGATTATAAAATTAATAATATTTCGCTAAGTCGAGTTACATCCATACGCGACTTGGGTATAATCATGGATTCTAGCCTATCCTTCAACTTGCACATTGATCACATTGTTAATAGAGCGTTTCGTCTACTTGGATTTATACTTAGGATTTCCAAACCTTTTAAGCATCCCCAGACTCTAAAAGTATTGTACTTCAGTTTTGTTCGATCACTCTTGGATTTTGGTTGTATTATCTGGAGTCCATTTCACAGTTGTCACATTAACCGCATTGAGAAGATTCAAAAGAAGTTTATTAAATCATTAGATTATCGTGGTAATCATGAATATATATCGTATGAAAATTTACTTGATCGTCACTCGCTTACCAGTCTTTCTAATCGACGGATAATGTTTGACCAGGTATTTCTATTTAAAATTTTAAATAACCATATCGACGCCCCTCACATTCTAGAAAAGATAGCCTTAAGAGTGCCAAGACCTGGTTCTCGTTCATTGAACTTGTTTTCGGGGCTTTTTTATAGAACAATTTATACCAGTAATAACTATTTTAGACGTAGTGTTGACACATATAATGATGATTTTAAAGAATTAGATATATTCAGTAATCGTTTGGCTGCTTACAAAATAAAATTACGCAAGCAACTCCTAACCACATAAATCATTATATTTGTTATTTAACACTTAATTGTGACAGTTGTCTTCATTCGGTGCATGACTGTATGTTTTGTATGTAACTACTCTTGTTTTTCTTTCTTGTATGTATCAGTATTAATTGTAATGTACCGTATTCTATCTTAAACTATTATGGAACTCTAAGTGTATAAGTATATATTTTTTCTTCTTGATGTAAAAACTGTATATGACTGTCTGTTTCCTAAATAAAAAAAAAATAAAAAAAATTGAACACAATCATAATATCTTACTGTACCCAGCGTTTGGATTGACCAGAGTGAGATCCAGTTAATTTCCACCACAATCTGGATATGCTCTACGGGTGTCACCCATATATTGTGCCATACTTTTTTGCAGGGTATCCTTGTCTACTTTTTAAACTTACGAGTACAGGGGTGAGAGGTGCAGTGATGGCGCCAATACGTCCCACCATAGAAGAAAATGCAACCAGGGTGTGGCGGTACTTAGTAGGATATAACTCAGCAGTGAACAGGTACAATGAGGCCATGACCAAGGAGATACTGAATTTGCCAAGCAGATAGACCACCAGACGAAATGTACGCAGATCTGAAAAATATAAACAAAATATCATGACTAGACATCATGTTCACACGCACAACATGTTTCTAGAAGAGTATTATAACTCCTTTCTACAGTGGCTATCGTTCGCTTGCAGCGGCAGGACGTTCGTAACCGGTTTGTTTGACTAATCGCGCGGCTAGCTATTGTTCTAATAAAAAGCTATGCAGTGTATTCTAAGTGACTATGGATAGCGATATACTTTTAAGTGAGACAAACCAAGATAGTGGCGTAAACAGTTGTTTAGATTTGCAAGTGGAGACTGACATGAACAGCGAATTTACTTCGGAACGAGAACTGAGTGTGAACCAAGTCTGTGACGATCTTAATTATGCTCGGGCGGAAAAAAGAACCCGTGCCTTGGACGAAGATGAGATATGGAACGAGGTGGGTAGAAGAGTAAAACTTATGGCGCGAAGCCATGCACGGAACGGAACAAGAAGAATAGCGGAAGAACAAATAGAAATTAGTATGACATCAAAAAAGGAAAAATTACCTAAACAGTTAGGGTTGGCACGTATACTTAAAAATGAAAATATTTTAGATGTGACGAAAATTAAATATATCAATGCTTATAAAGTATTGCTGTATTTTAATAATGAGGAAAGTGCACAAAAACTTTTCGAATGCAATTACTTTATTGAGAAGGAATACAAATGCCAGAAAACATATGAGGTCGGCGTGTCTTATGGTATTATTCGGGATATCGAGCGAGAATTAGATGAGGATGCAATTCTACAAGAATTAGAGAGTAATATACCCATAATTAACATAAAACGTCTTCAACGCCGCAACTTTGAGAACAATCGCTTCGAGGATAGTGAATGCGTGAGATTATGTTTTAAGGGGTCCATGCTACCCCCGTTCATATATACATATGGCATCCGTGTTAAAGTGGAACCATACGTCTTTCCGGTTACACAGTGTTCAAGGTGTTGGAAGTTTGGTCATAATTATAAAACATGTTCGTTAAATGATTATATCTGCCCTAAATGTGGTAAACATCATCCTAACTGCGAGACAAAACACTTCCGATGTGTGAACTGTCAGGGTAAGCATATGGCTTTATCTAAGCAATGCCCAATGTATCTGAAGGAGAAAAAGATACGAGAGCTAATGGCTGAATTCAACTGCTCATATAAACGAGCACTAATGGTGTATGTACCACCCTCCCCACCACTTGAAAAGACGCCAAGCATACATGAGACTGCCGGAACTGTGCACGTGAGACCAACTCAATCCGACGACAGACCTACATACGCAGAAGTACTTACAACGGTTATGGTTGGCGCAGATAATGTTCAAGAAAACGCAAAGCCGAGTTTAACAAAAAATACGACAGCTAAACAAAAAAGAAGTAGAAAAGGGGTAGAAAAACAAGGCGGATGGGAAGATAATCAGCAAGACGTAGTATCCATAAACTCTGATGAAGACGAGCAAATACAAGAGACTGATGATTACATGCAGAATAAGGAGAGTGAGAGGTTTGACATTCAACTATTGATAAAGAGATTGCGTGACATTATATTCATGAAAAATACTCAACTAGGTGAAAAGTTAAAAACATGCGGGTGGGTTCTGGTTGATTGGCTTGTAAATATCCTAACTGATTGTTTCTCGGAGTGGCCGCTCTTAAAATCATTTATACAAAATGGATGGACAAACATATCACAATGTTAATTTGATACAGTGGAATTGTCAAAGCTTAGGCCCAAAATTATCCGAATTAGACCAGTTGCTATCGCAGGAAAAAATACATATTGCCTTGTTAAGCGAAACCTGGCTCAAACCAGAAGAGACGTTGCGACTTTCCAGCTACTCTATACTACGACACGATCGAGACGATGGGTATGGTGGAACTGCAGTTATTATTCACTCATCCGTTAGATTTCAACTGTGTCAAGTTAACAATACCAATCCCGGCATTCAGCTAATTCATGTTAAAATCTTAAACTGCTCTAATCTTGAAAATGTAATCTCTTTGTACTGTCCTTCGTCTATTCAAACGTCTCCTAACGACTGGGACAACATTTTTAGCTTAGGCCAAAAGCACACATTAATAGCAGGCGACTTTAATGGCCATCACTGTAGTTGGTCATATAAGACTAACGCTCGAGGAATACAACTCTTTGATACATTACTTGATAAAAACTATGTTGCTTTGAATGACGGCTCGCCAACGAGAGTAAAATTAGTGAATGGTAGACTTCAAAAATCGTCCCCTGACTTAACTATGGTCTCTACTGATATTGCATTAAGATTTAAATGGAAAACAACAAACGAAAACCTTGGAAGTGACCATCTAATTATCAAATTGACTACTTTCACTACCCCTTACTTAGATAGTGATAAAAAGCGTAACTTTAAAAAAGCAAACTGGACAGAATACACAACTACCCTCAGAATTGCCTTTTCAGAGGTACAAGTGGCCAGTGAACCTCAAGAAGCGTATAACCAGTTCATGGATATGATAAATTCGGCAGCAAATAAGCATATCCCTGTGGTGAAAGTATGTCAAAATCCGTTACGGATTGAAAAATTCACTCCAAAGCCTTACTGGAATACGGACATCTCACGTGCCGTGGCCGAGCGTAGGCTTGCTTTAGCTGTTTTTAGAGGGAACCCTACTCCCCAAAATTTAATACTACTCCAAACGAAAGTTGCGTCGGCACAAAGTATGATAAGGAAAGCGAAAAGGAAAACCTGGAGAGAATTTTGCAACAGTATAGATCAGACTACTTCAGCTAACGATATGTGGCGACGGATGAAATGGTTGAAAGGGCACCGATCAAATAAAAGTGTTATCAATGAAGTTGCTGCTAATAATCTTTTGCAAAATTTGGCACCCGACTATGTGATGACGCAGAATCCAATCTTTACATCTATTAATCAGGCTTTGGAGACACCGATATCTATGCAAGAGCTAAACCGTGCCATTAAACCAAAAGACACAGCTCCTGGAGACGATGACATTTCCTTCTCAATGCTAAAACACCTTCCTGATGTTGGTCTGGAAATCTTAGTGTCTTTATATAATAAGTTCCTTAAGGAAGGAGTCATGCCTGTACAATGGAGGAGGACAAGAATTATTGCTATTCCAAAGTCTAGCAATAATTCACAACCAGGTTCAGATGCACGACCAATAGCTCTCATGTCTTGCCCCTGCAAAGTATTTCATACAATTTTAAAACATAGGTTGGAATGGTATCTTGAAAGCAAGGAATATTTTTCAAAATTTACGGTTGGATTTAGAAAATCTCGCTCCAGTTTAGACAGCCTTGCACGGATAGTGTCCCATATACAATTAGGTTTCTGTGACAATGCCATAACCTTAGGTTGTTTTGTAGATATAGAAGGTGCATACAATAATGTCAATATTTCTGTTTTATTAGCAACATTGGATAAGGTGGGGGCTGGGTCTAATATATGCAAGTACTTATGGTTTTTCCTCAAATCTAGAGAGCTCAGTATAAAGCATTCCGAAAACCTGACGATATCAAGAACAACGGGGCGAGGCCTAGCACAGGGTGACCCTTTATCCCCAGTATTATTCAATGTGGCTACTATGCATATATGCCATGATATTGTTAATGTGTGTATATCGCAATATGCTGATGACTTTGTGTTGTATGGTTCATACGAAACGGTGGAAGAGGGCTGCCTCAATATACAGTTAGCACTGGATAGCATGTGTGAATTACTCGGGAACCTGGGCCTAGACATATCCAAAAATAAAAGCAAAGTTTGTTTGTTCAGAAAAGGGGTTAATAGAAAGCATTTTAGTATCAGTCTCAACGGACAACAGCTAGAGGCAGTAGATAGTGTTAAATATTTGGGCATGTGGCTAGATCGTTCATTAAAATGGGGTAAACATATAAATGACACTGCACAAAAGACACTAAAATTCATGAACGTTCTTAAAGTTTTGGCGGGGTCAGATTGGGGTCTACATCCGAAACACCTGAGGAGACTATACATTTCTATTATAAGGAGCCGCATGGACTATGGCAGTTTTCTGTACGACTCAAGTGTTAAAAGTCATTTATATAAACTTGAAAAAGTTCAAAACCAATGCATGCGTGTAATTGGAGGGTTTATTAAAAGCACTCCAATACATGTAATGCAAAGTGAACTATGTTTGCATCCTCTGTACCTACGCAGACGATATCTGGGCGGCAAATTCTATTTGAAAAGTGTCTCAGAAGAGGATAATATAAATGTGAATTTAATTGCTCAATTATCCAGTCAATGCCTTAAACCAGGACGTTGGACTCGTACAAAAATACCCCTACTAGTGGATGTTTTCGAGTTGATGAAGGCTATTCCCATGCATTCCTCAAAAAGATTGGAAATGTATAGTCTGGATACGTGGGTCCAGAATATTGGTATAGATTATATTTGGTGCTACTTGGATGGTGTCACTAAGCCTAAAACAACTCTAGCAACTGCATATTTAAGAAAGAAATCTTATGAAGCCATTAATAATAAATATCGGGGTTTTTATAAAATTTACACAGATGGCTCAAAAGAAAAATCTGAGTCAGGGGCAGCCTTGTTCGACCCACAGACGAAATCAAATATCAAATTTAAAATTGAGACCAATATTTCAATCATGTACACGGAGCTATATGCACTGCTCGAGGCCCTGGCATATATAGGTAGTATCAATCATGGCAAATTTGTAGTATTAACTGATGCTAGGAGCGCGCTTCAACATGTGGCTCGTTGCACCTCGAATTTCCGAGGAGTACCGATAGCCTACAGAGTTCTAGACTCCATACAACAACTCAAAATGCAGGATAAGGAAGTCATTTTGCAATGGGTTCCTTCTCATGTGGGGATATGGGGTAATGAGGAAGCGGATCGTTTTGCGAAAGAGGCTGTGACAGACGGAATTCCCACTCATGTTATGCCAATTTATACGGATGTGCTACCTATTTTGAAAGATAATGTTTTTAAACTATGGTCCAACTATTTTGTAAATACTTCACTAAGCAAAGGAATTTGGTATAAGACAATCCGATCTGAGCCTTACCGTTACCCCTGGTTCGAATCATGTAGCTTAGACAGAAGCTCTCTAGTCACAGCCTTCAGAGTTCGTTCAGGACACATTCCGCTTAACAAGTTTGCATATTTAATTAAAAAGTCTGCCACACCGAATTGTACGGAGTGCGGTATGATAGAAGATGTTTATCATGTTTTAGTGGAGTGTGTCCGGAACGAAGCAATGCGAAGTACCATCGTCAACAACATCACTGATTGCCATATTGACGTAGGCTGGTGCAATACTATTTTGAGCCAACCGGAATCCAGGAGTGCCAAAGAGCTGTACAAATTAGTTAAGTTTGGATTAAGGGCTAGACTTTAGATTATAACGTGTAGTTTAGTGGGTAAGTTGTTTTACGAGGGCGACATGGTCGCTTTCATTTGTGTACCAAGCTCTCTATAAAAAAAATAAAGATTAAAAAAAAAAAAAAAACTCCTTTCTATCCGTAATAATTATTAATTCTTTATAGTAGGGAAGCCCAAGAAGCTAAATGGCAATTTACTCGAGCGTCGTCGTGCGGTCACACGAAGGTTAGAAAATGGAGAATAAAAAATTGATCGAGTGAAAGCGATGCGAAAATAGCTGTACCTTTGTCATCCATCATTATCGTGTTACATACTCGTTTACTAATCAGACATAAGGACAGCAAAATTACATTAAGAATGAAGTACTAACTTTGAGGTATAAAAATAAAGGCGATATTGCAGGCAGCGCTGAAGAAAAATCCACCGGTGAGCGTAGGCTTTCTGCCGATCCTGTTCAAAATCAAAACAGCTGTGAAGAAGCCCGGTATCTCTATGGCGCAGGTCAAGATGTAGTTTAAGTAGGTGCTACCGGAGAGACCAGTGGCGTTGATAGATAATCCATAATAGACAAACACGGTCGTGATCCACCATATGGGCGTCGTGAACACTCGGCGTAAAAGTACACGGGATTTCAAAATTGCCCGGATCAAGCCGGGATCTTGAACCTCCTAAAAATAAATATAATGAAAATCATTTGATATAAGAGTTTTAATTCGTCTTCAGGCAATATTTAACTATTAGCTGTACCATCATTTCTGATACTGCTAAAGCAAGCCAGTACCCAACTCATTTATGGAAGCAATTACTAATAAAAAGAGGCAGTAATGATAAAGACCCAGGAAAGACTGTACTATGTAGCTTTGCTTTTAAATTTTAAAGTGGTATACCAGGCCACTCAGAAAGTATTGCGAAAAAAAGTTTTTATATATGAGAGACTGGTCAGTTATAATCTATTTCTAAAATATGATTATTTATGAGTAAAAATAAGTACGTTCCAATTTCAAAATTTCTCTCTGCATTTTTTGCAAGATAAGTTCAATTATTGTGTCTCATTGAAAAATGGATCTGCGTCGGGAACATTTTCGCGCTATGATTTTCTACGATTTCAAGTGTCGCCTGAAACCAGACGAATCGTACGATAGACTTCAAATGGCATTCATGGATGAAGGCCCTTCCAAGGCGACCGTGTATCGTTGGTATAACGAATTCAAGCGCGGTCGACTGACTTTGGAGGATGAAGAAAGAAGTGGTCGCCCTTTGACGGCTGTTACGGAAGAAAACGTGCTAGCAGTGAAAAATTTAATCCAAGATAATAGACGAGTCACATATCAAGAGATTCAGCACATTCTTCAGATTGGATCGGGAAGCCTTCACGAGATTCTACACGTGCATCTTCGTGTGAGAAGGATAGTTTCACGCTGGGTGCCGCACAATCTCACCGATGCTCAGAAGCAGGCCCGGGTGGAATGGTGTCGTGATATGATAAACAAGTTTGAAGCAGGCGCGTCTCGGCGTGTTTATGACATCATTACAGGTGATGAGTCGTGGATTTATCAGTATGATCCAGAAACAAAACGCCAGTCGACGGTTTGGGTGTTTCAAAACGAATCAACACCTACCAAAGTGAAGCGATCTAGAAGCGGAGGGAAGATTTTGATCGCGAGTTTTTTCAATTTGTCTGGCTACTTGTCATCAATCCCTTTACGAAATCAAAGAAGCATCAACGCTGAATGGTACACTACCAAATGCTTGGCAGAAGTTTTCTCTGTAGTGAGCTACAAGCGACCAAACACAGGGCTCCGCGGGATACTACTCCACCATGACAACGCGCCCGCACACACCGTCCTTAAAACGAGGGACTTCCTGGACAGCACTCCAGTTAAACTCCTAGGTCACCCTCCTTACAGCCCTGACCTTGCACCGTGCGACTTCTTTTTATTCCCGAAAATAAAAAATCAGCTCAAAGGAATACAATTTTCGTCGCCGGAAGATGCGCTGTCAACGTTTGAGCAGGCTGTAAACGAGGTATCTGCGGCGGATTGGAAAAAGTGTTTTGAAAACTGGTTCAAACGCATGAAACTTTGTATAGAGGCTGGTGGAGAGTACTTTGAAAAGATTTAATAAAAAAATATTTACCTTTTTTTTATTTTCGCAAAACTTTCTGAATGTCCCACGTATTATACTGTCGGAAGTTTACGCGAATGTCACACATTTAAATAAAACTATTTCTAACGGATTCTATCGCGATTTATTTTCAGCAGCCATGGACACGGGGATCGCAGCTGCTGAAAAGCAACCGAAACGTCGGGTTCAAATGTAAAGTAACATCAAATAAATCGCGATAGAATCCGATAAAAACAGTTTTATTTCAATAAATAGTATATTATGTTATGTACGTTTACACCACATAAACTAACAGCCTATGACTCGCCTCCTTATTCGTATATACTCTACAAGGGAATAGAGGATTAACAAACCTATATGGTAATGAAAAATCTTACTGAATTCGATACCGGTGATGGTGGAGTCATCAGTGCATTCATTGACTTCTCACTAATTTGCCTCTTGTTTACCCGAGCCACCTTCTCTAATGATATCTTAGCTTCAGCATATTTCTCTTTGGAAAGTTGCCACCTGACACTTTCTGCCAGCAACCAGTAATAAGAAACGACGAAGAAGCAAGGAATGTGAAGAGCCATAATCATATATCGCCATGGGCGAATGAGCCAGGCCACTCCACCGACAATCACTTGGCCGACAGCGAACATCGACGAACAGCTAGCACCAGTAGCAACTCGGTAACGAGGACCCACAAATTCAGTGGCTGGAATTAATGAAATAATCAGATGAAAATCTAATAGCTCCCAAGAGTGCGCCAAATGATAAGCAAAGTTAATGAGAACGATTACAAGATCCCTTAGTTTGATCTCATCAAAATTTGTCCGTTATTACGTGCAGCTCATCAGTTGTAATTAGGTGATTTGAGACAAACTTGTATGCGTAAGCATCATTCAGAATTTAAATAGAGAGAGCTACGGATGTTACAGATTTTAACTTCGAAAATATAAACACAATATAATTAGAGATTCTCAAAGTCAAAGTCAAAGTCTTTATTTTTCAAAATAGTGCAACGTAATTACATCTTTTTGACGTCAATAACTGCTTAATACTAAGTTTACCACCGCTTCCTAGGCACTAGTGGAGAAGAAACGGCGCAACAAACTCCACTGCGGCAATTTCGAAACGTCCGTTTATAATAGTGATTTCTTAAGACTAAAAATGGACGAATGTACATTTTTGTCTCGTGTCAAGATATATAAAGGTATATAAAAAAAAACGTTATAATAAAATTTAACCCAAGTTCTGATTCCCCATTCCATTACCCATTCATTTCCATTTACCCATTCTGATTACTTTATCTGAAGTTGCTTACTTCATATAAAGTAGTCAGCAGGTGAATTGCCAATAATGGATAAAAATAAACTAATCATGAACGAATTAACATTTCTTTGCTTTTTTGATCGATTTTGCAAAACTTATCCAATTAGTTGCGATATATTTTATATCATCCATCTATAGCTTACCAAAAATATAGGCGGTACTGTAAGCTCCACCTCCAAGTGTAGTCTGAAGTATCTGTAGCGCCAGATACATTGGGTAATTTACAGAGAAAGCTCGGATCAACCCGAACAGTCCCAAATTGAATACGTTAATCACAAGAGCGAATCTTCTCCCGAACCTGTCCGACAAGTAACCGGTGATAGGTAGGACCAGCAGAGTACCAATGCTGTTGAGCATTCCGGCTAAGGCACGAAGCCATTCTTCACATCCAAGGTTAAACTAAAAGAAAAACCAGATTACTTTTTCATACAATTTGTTTTTAGGGTTTCGTACCTTAAAAGTAAATACTAACCTTTTTAGGACCACTTTGTTGTCCATCTGTCTATTAAGACCCTTTTCTTAAGGTTTTACGTTGAAATTAATATCAAATAATTAGGTCTGCAACCTCTTACAACCAAAAGATACAGACGTTGGTGTAAAATATTTAGACCATTACAATGAAATCAGAGGACCGGAACGGAATCTAGAACTAGAACTAGAACTTGAACTAGAATCATGAAATCTTTTGCTCTATCTCTAGTGCTATAAGCATTTACAGCGAACGGTATCTGCTTACTTAGTAGTAGTTCGTTACTTATTAGAAAGCTACATACTTACTTCATAAACAACAGAATTATCTCGGGCATATACAAACTGCCCATTACAGTGTGTGGTAGTTGTCGTGAACAAGTTAGAAGGACAATAGTCCAGGGTTCCGTTGCCTTGGGACTGAAAGCGACTACAACTTGCGAAGCCAGTGCTACTATCTGCGGGGGGGATGGCGTTGAAGATCCACTCAGGTTCGAACAGATTACTCTTGTTGACCTCACCACACTCGCTAATACGACATCTGTAAATCAGAGTAAGTTATGTGTGTGATTGTACCTACCTTAGACTAAAATGTCACACAGTCAACGACAAATGTAGCTTAACAAATTCTAATTTATTGATCATCTTAGCTTAAACCTTATAAAATAATAAACAAAAAATGAAATATATTAATTGTGTCCTCTGGGGATTAAAAACTAATAATATATTAATTATAACATAACATAACATAACATAACTTCACGCCTGTATCCCCGAAGGGGTAGGCAGAGGTGTATTACACACCCACGATTCGCCAGCTATGTTGAGGTCCCAATGTAATAGGGGGCGAGCCTATTGCCATCTACCGGGCACATTATTAAGCGAGCGATAATTAACATTTATTAATGCACACATAACTACGAAAAGTCAGAGGTGTGTGCCCGGGGTGACTGGGGATCGAACTCGAGACCTCGTCTCAGCAGTCCGTTATGTACGCCACCGGGCTATCGCCGCTTTTTTATATTAATTTAATTATAGTAGTCCATGTATACCAATGTAAAAGGGTTTGTAAATATTTTAGTGTACATCAAGTTTTGTCGTGGACTGTACCTCGGCGGCGTATAGAAACGAAGTGCGACTATTTATATTCCTACTGTTATATTTTCACATAAAAATATAATAATAGGAATCGACACTGTCCCGAATTCAGTGACAGTGGTAAAGTGGCAAGGGATAAAATTCGCCTTGGGGAGATTTCATGTCCTTTCGCTATACTTGCAAATACCTATGTACGTATGTACCATTTCATAATTTTGTTAATTAGTTTTTAGGGATTTTCTTTAGAAAAGCCCTATTGCTATCGAGTTGTCGTCGTCGACGTCGTCGTTGCCAATTTTCTGTCACGGTTTTGGGTATGAAGGAGATGAGCTATCGAGTTGCTGTTTTCGGTAATAGATTCGTGCTGGGGTGAACCATTGCAAGATAAAGAAAAAATCGCAAAAAAAATCGCAAAATCGAAAATCCCTTGTATTCGGCTGAGCTCGTCTCAGGAATTCAACTTGTTATATTTCTTGTTTGTTTGTGTACTTACACCGTTTTATTTACATTTAGATACTTAAACGAGTTATTAAGGATCTCAGTCTAGTTGTGCTTTCTTATGGAAAGTATCAAGTGAAACGTATCAAAGGAAAAAATATCTCAAGTCATATTTTTATTCACGTATACTTCTGGAATTTTGGTCAAATATATTATATATATTTATATATAATTATATATTTGGTTTGAGTCTAAAGTGATTGTCTCACCATGTTAGGTTAGTTTGGCAGGAAACTATTTTATGGGTCCAACGTAATAGGAGGCGAGCCTATGGCCGCCAATAGACATATTTCCATGGTGAGCGCAAACATAACACAAACTAACGCCAAAGGACAAACTGATGGCCGTCAACTTGTAAAAAAAATGTAAGGAAGATTACAATACCTGTGTGGGATAGCTGCTGCCGAGAAGATATACTCATTTATGAGGGCAGACATCATGATAGGCACAGCCACCATCAGTATGTTGATGAGTTGATAGCGGCCAAATTGGCCCAGCTCGCTGGTGAACACATCGTCCAGCTTCAGTGGCTGGCCGTCGCCGCGGCCTTCCTGTGCGCCACCCGGCGACATCTTCCTGTTCTTCACGCTTGTCTCCTTAGCCTCGGGATTATCGTTTCGTCCACTCATTGCTCCCTTTCCCTGAATCCTCACCGAGTGAATATCGAACAATGCGACGGTTCGAAGATAGGTACATTATCTTCAGCATTACTATAGATTTGATATAGTTTAATGATAAATTCAGATAGATGTTTAGATGAATGATGATAAATATAAGTGACACGCACCGTTTAATCTGTACCTCATGTAGAGAAAATATACATAAATGTTTATTGTCCGTGACCCATCTATTCAAATTTCTGTCTGTTCTTGTTTTAACATTTTTTTCTGTTTCAACTCATTCAACGATGGTGAGACAAAAGTATTCACGTCAAGTCATTTACTTTGGCGTCACCCGGAAAACTATGTTAGGCTTGAGGCATAAAAGATAAGCATAGGTACTAAGCTTAGGTTGTTCGGCACAGTGAAGTAGTATTTATTACTTAAAATGCAGTGGAGTTAATGGTGTTCTTGCGTTCCGGTTTTCAAAAATAAGAATTACAGGGAGAAGTCATACATATAATAAGATTAATCATCATCATCATCATCATATCAGCCGTAGGAAGTCCACTGCTGAACATAGGCCTCCCTCATCGACTTCCATTTCGACCGGTCTGTAGCGGCCTGCATCCACCGAGTCCCTGCGCTCTTTGCTACGTCGTCGGTCCATCTTGCGGGACCTTCCTACGCTGCGCTTGCCGTTACGTGGTCTCCACTCAAGAACCTTTCTGCCCCACCGGCCATCGGTTCTCCGAGCTATGTACCCTGCCCACTGCCACTTCAGCTTGCTGACTCGCTCTGCTATGTTGGTAACTTTAGACCAATAATAACTACATATTATGTACTCTATCTGTGCCTACTTGTGGGGCGTTGTCATTGGATGGCTCCTTAGATATTTGTGATTCAGTTTACATGATATCTGGAGTAAAAAATATTATGATATAATCTGTTGTATGTTTATTAATAACTTTGGATGAAGTGGATATGTAAAGACATGTTAGACAAATTAGATCTGCACAAATTAAAACCAGAAGTAATGAAGTAGTTTAATAAAAAAGCGCAGGTATATTTATTTTAGCTACTGTGAATGTGTGTACATTGTACGACATGACCTCAAGAGTACAATGTCATTGTTACAAAAAAAAAATTAAGAATATCAAGTTAGTCAACTATTCATAATAAGAAAAAAGACTTCAAGAACATCAGCACAACCAGAAGATTTAACAAACTTGCATTGCAAAAACGTGCTATCGGACAAGCTGTCGACTTTTATCTCCGATCATTGTATCTCTAATATCACTATCACTGTAGTAGTATTACAGCACCTTTGCGTGGATATCGGTATCGCCACACGGCAGGTATTGACATAGCAATGCTAAGTACCCTGTGCTATCGAACAGCCGCGGCCGGCGACACACGACATATCTAATAGCTCAAGATCGGTGTCCCAGGACACATTGCACAATTCCAATAGTCGGTATCTCTCTTTACCGATCCAAACTTAAGGAACCTTCCCACCTATAAGTGGGAAAAGTTTACAAAGGCTGCGTTTTACTCAAAACTTAATATTATGCTGAAGATATTTTCGATACATTTATTTCTATGTAAGTCACTAGTATTAAGGAGTAGGCAGAAATTTACCGAATTCAGGTTGGGTAAGTGATATATACTTTATTTTTGTACCGAGAATATATTGGTTATCTTAAGCTGTCAGCTCTATAACAGCAGCAGTATAACAACAACTAATAGATTTATAACTCTGAACAATGAAATTCTACTAATATTATATATATGATATGGCAAGATCATAGTCTGGAATTGTATGTTCACCAATGACACATATTCAGTACCCTTGAGGTCATCAGTACCATTGGAATTGGCATTACCCAAGCATTTCAGAAGAATGGGCACTTCTGGGCTGTCGGCAGACATTAAGGAATGTATTTTCAAATGAAAGTAGTGATTACTGGGAACAACTTTTACTATGAACCTTTCACTGTAACACATTTAGGGAAAAAAATTACATGTAGCCGTACAGAAAATCATTACATTTATTCCGTACATGTAATCCATTTTTCTTAAACTCCACAACATCTTCTGATAATAATTACAATAAAATTATCGGCACAACAGGTTCGCAGTTTACCAACCTTCGGGACGGACGCGTGACAAACCCATGTCGCTTGCTTACTGCGTTGCGTCTGCGCAGCTGTTCGGTTACTCTCTGACCAGTGGTTAACAGGAGCTTTTGCTCATGGTTCATGCGTGAGTGGAAAGCGAACGATAGTGAAATGCGGACATGTAATGTGTGTAGTATGGTACCTAAGATGGGCAAGAAATCAATCTGGACATAGTAGATTACCAGCAGTGGAATTAAGTGCCATCATCGAGCATGACCACTAAAAATAAAACGATTGTACAATAATTGTCAATACTTATTAATAATGTAAGCAATAAATAGTATAATCCTGATTTGTTGTTTAACTTTTGTTCTTCATCTTTGCTCCGAATATAGGCAGACTATCCAGTATAATTATTAAAATTAGTTAAAAACCATAATGTGTTTTATGAAACGTCTACACAGTAACTTTAAGACTAAAATACATCGAAAAACTGCAAGCTTAAGTTTGGCTCCATACACATTTGCCCATTCTCCTTTCTATGATAAATCTTCTACTTCTGTGGAATGTTCTGCACGTACGAGTATTCAT
The DNA here is from genome assembly GCA_946251805.1 of Cybosia mesomella. NCBI lineage: Eukaryota > Metazoa > Arthropoda > Insecta > Lepidoptera > Erebidae > Cybosia > Cybosia mesomella. Next base: position 31,391,541 of record OX276403.1, on the reverse strand, counting down.
CAGGCGCACAATCTCTGGCCACCTTTCAGAAGATAGTCAAAGAACACTACTTGGCTTCTTAGTTTGTTTATTCCCTGCTTGTATGTTTGTCATGGTTATGAATATATATATGTATTGTATATATCTGATGTTTTTATGTATGTTTATGAATGTATAGATATTGGCTATGTGTTGACATTATAAGTCGACATTGTCATTTATTTTATAATGCACAATTTTTTTTTCTCTAATAACTACCTATTATGTTCAAATTCATATCCATCCAAAGGTTGCCTGTTAGAAATTGCTTCTAGCGGGAAGGCCGCCATTTGCACATATGTTGACTGTGTATTCCATGAATGCATGTTTTTATGTTTTTTTTTTGGTGTCGTTTATGTTGTAAAGTATATATATTCCTATTTAATTCTATTCTATAGGCTGCTTTTTATCCGTGGATTAGGTTCCTATCGATTGCGGTCACAGGATCAGATCCGATTTGGGTGAAGCTGCAGGCAACAGCTGTATTAATAAATTCAACAAATACCACCCGAGGTGCATATTTTCATGTTTTAATGCGTTGTAAATTTTTAGTACAATTAAAATTATTTTAACTTAATTAATTAACATTTTAACAAACATCCATGCAGTGGCGTAGCTACCTTGGGTGGCGAAAGTTGGTGGTGTCACCCCATCGAAAGTAAAAAGCAATACATTTTCTATTATCTATCACTACTTTTTATTACCTATCACTATAGAATAATACACGTTTAACAATTCACGCCAACCAAACACAAAATACTTCACAAAACAAATGAGAAAGTTTGCAATTGAGACGTCAAAGATCGCGAGTATGGGACGGGGATCCCCCACGACAGCGTCAGGCTCTTTTGCGGGAATCCCCTAATTATACATAGAGCTGAGCTAGTGCTAGTGGAGAAATCCCCGAAAAAGAAATTTTTGTGCTAGGGTTTTTTTTTGTTGGTACATTGTTTTTAAAGTTGAGAGACCGGGTGGGTGTCACCTCAAAAAAGGTGACACCCGGTGCGGACCGCCCCCGCCGCCGTTCCCCCTTTGCTACGCCACTGCATCCATGCCTTCATTCAAATTTTCGTATTTATATATATTATATATGAAATATCCTCAATTCTATTAATTCCTTTTGTGTAACCACACACACGAATATCGACAAACGAGACGATATCATTCTATAATATTGATATATGATGCAGATAATCACGTTGTTGTCATTGATTACGATTATACAATACCAATAAAGATATTGAACAGGATAATAAACTGCTCCTCCGGATAACGTACGGATACGACGACGGCCTCTGTGGCGTTGTGGTAGTGCATTCGACTGCTACGACAGGGGGCGCCCCCAGTTCGGTTCGATTCCCGCTAAGTGCAAATATTTGTATGCATGAATATGTTTATTTGCATTGGTCTGGGTGTTTCTATGTATAATATGTATGTATTTACAAAAAAAAGTATATAAGTATGTTTATCCGCATTCTGGAAGCCATAACACAAGCTAGTTAAACTATGCTTACTTTGGGTCTAGAAAGCGCTGTGTAAAATGTCGTACAATCATCTTAAATCCTCGTGATCCTATCCTGACACCACCGGGGATGTCATAGCGAACTGGTAACTCCGCATGACACACAAGGGAATCTTTTGAAGGTGTCCCGGTGTGATGGGGAAAGAACCAAGATAAGTACATTGCTAGAAATGACATTTCTTTCCACTTTGAATGAAACCTAACCTTTAGGTGAAATCGCTTTCACGTTACGGGAATCGAGCTAAGGATCTGATAGAGTCAGAAGTTCAAGGTTGAAGTCTTCAGTGTCTGCCAGTAAATCAAGCTTAAATCCTTTGAACTTGAAATTGTTTGATTTTAAATGCTTTTCTTCCCTGGTCATGATTATGTCCAGCTCAAAGTCTGCTAGGTTAGTTAATCCATAATGCTATTAATAATTAGCACAATCGCGTAGGAGTAACTCAACTGTGTCACATCGGCCTGTGCGACTTCCGATTATTCAGAACCTGACCCGGGCGCGCGTTAGGTTGGAAACTTAACTGGAAATATATTTGGTCAGTGTCTACACAACAAAAGCAGGTAAGTAGTAAGAACCTATGTGTGTGTATAATTTCAGTACAAAGTAGACTGCACGCTGGTAGAGGATTAGCAACATACAGGTGTAAACAAAAAAAAACGCATTGAGCTTAAAAAATATATTTTATTTATCAATAATATAATACGTGACTATAATAACAAAATATATATTCTCATATTAACATATACGTCAGTATTTGTATTATCCTACAATATGTACCTTTTTTCTTTTTTCCCTTTAATACCTTCGGATAACCCCTCCTCCCCCCGGGGCGGTTATGTCGGGCTTGAACCGACTAAACCGCTCGCCGTCTCGGATCTAAAGACGCCGGGGTGGAAGGTTGCCCATAGAGCATATCCCTCGCACCTCGACTGACCCTGGGCCATCTCCGGTCACACAATATGTACCTACCTTCTTTCAGAGGGCATCGTCATTTATTTCGAAGTATTTTTTAAGTGGTAATAAGATAACTCATTTTGGAACCCCCCCCCCACTGTTGGCCCCGGCCCCGCACCTAACTACAAAGAGGTTAAGATATAGCATTGATCATTCCTCAATGAGTTGATATTATTGTATGTCTTACTCGTTAACCAATCACTGCCGCAGCGAGACGCGCAGTTGAATTCCAAAATGTTACGTCGTCGCCCTATTAAAAAGTTTTATTTAAGTATGTTTACCTGTTCTGCATTTTATTAATATGTACTTTAATATTTTTATTATGTCCTTAAAACTATTTAACAACAGATTTACATTTACTTACAATCTAATTAAAGAAAGACAATATAAACCAAGGCACGTAATTAAGAAAATAAAAAATTAACTAAAAGCAATATTCACAGCGATTTATTCCTGGCGTTGTTCGGACCCACCTTCAAATTGATTAGGTACATTATAAAGTGGTGCTAAAACAAATAAATATTTGTTTTTTTTGTTTTTGACGTCTAATTTGTTCTAATTATCTAGTACTAGCTGACCCCGCAAACTTCGTTCCGCCTTAGACTGAAGGTATGTTGGCTACCTAATCAGATACTCGTAAATGTCTTCTATTTTAATTATCCTAATTGCTAGTATAGGCACAGTATTCCAAGGGGCCCTCTCAAAGCCGTAGATGGCCTAGGGTCAGCCGGGGTGCGAGGGAATTGCCTTATTTGGCCACCTTAGACACCCAAGACGGCGTGCGGATATGGTCGGTTCGAATCCGATATAACTACCCCTACTTTGGCCGCCGGTGGGGCTACTGTGGGGATTAAAGCAAAAAGGCACAGTAAAGGCGGAGAAAAATCTAAAAAATCCGAAGGTAATGAGAATCGGTCCACCCGTTCTCGAGTTCATTGCAGTCATCACTAACACGAATTTGTTTTATATATAAAGATTTCACATTTCATTGTGTTACATGGCTACTTACTAACATCTACTATCACAAACTTTCCTTAGTAATTTTAATGACTTTATTTAAAACCTATACATTATTAGCTCTTTAATTAACATCTTATTCATATTCAATAGAGATTTATAGTGTATAGAATTTCGGATACCCACCGCGTTGGGTGCATGTCATCGACAGTCAGGTGGGACATGAGGCAGCAGGTGGAACTGGGGCTTGGGGTGGTGTCTGACGCGGAGGTCTTCTATCGAAAGTGCCATTGTATCGGGTACGTATTACTTATTGTTTAAATACTATTAACCTTGTCTCTACCGCTTAACATTTATATTAAAATTAATCATTAAATTCTGCAAACTTAAAAACCACTTAGATCATATTTTCACATAAATCTTTGTAAATTATTCAGCGCTCTTTTATTATTGTAATAAAATTCACAGTTTATTATTGTAAAGTTTTCCACAACAGGACTTCAGAGAATTTTCTTCAGCTACCTGTCTAATATAGCTTCAGGTGCCACAGTATTAAGAGTCATTCACCCTTCCTTTAGAAAAGAAGTATTACGTGTACAAGTCTCATCTTGGATGTTGACTTTTCCGAATTAAAATTTGTTATAATATACCTAATTAATAATATACCTACATTTCTTATTCAAAAGTCAACGAACTCATTGTTCTTTTATTGTATTGTATTGTTTTATATGTATTCCAGGACATATATATATATACGTCGCTTGACTAAGGGTTTATATGTAGCTGCACTGTAGGTACTGCGTGGCATACGATCAATACTATTACCCATTTTACCACTATTAGCCTGTCTATAAGCATATAGCTCCCAAGTGTTTATTTTACGTTCTTATCACATTGAAAGGTTCATCAGCTTCCTTCATATTAAATTAATATTAAAAACATTTTATACTCTTTAACACTAGGTAAGTAATAATATACTTTTCAAATTTGGTATTGATTATTACAATGATACCTTACTGATTTACTCTTACACTGTCATGCAATATTTTGCTTCTTTTTTACAGATTGTATATTTTCAGCCTCTTCGACCGTGTCAGGTAACTTAATGCCTAAAGTCTCTGGCGTTAAAAACATCAAGACTCCGGCTGTGCAAGCCATCACACCAAAAATCAGGTAAGGCAGGGATTCCATGTACGCCATCTGCAAGCACGAATGATAACTTCCTTCAGTAACAGCACTTATATTTGTTGTATTTCTATGTAAATCATAATTAATTTGAAAATGTAGAATAGAAAAATATACAAAAATTATGAAATAATGGAATAAATTAGTCTCCTTGTCATCATCGATACAATACAGAAAATTGCCTCCAGCAAAATACACAGCTGTCCCGAATTGTGGCCAAAATTAACACACCACCCACGGTAATCAGATATTTAAAACCTTTGCATGTACCCATCTGTTCCTCTAACTACAAACAAAAAATAGAAAAATCTGTTGGAATGGTTTAGTTGAATAACTATTGGAACACCATAAATGAATGAATAAATAAATACTGACCAGCAAAGGCGTCTGTGGCGCTACTATAGATCCAATTCTGCCAAACATGGAGCACGCTCCGAGTAAAGTATGCCGCACTTGCGTCGGGAACAACTCGCCAGTGTAGATATAAGTACTGCTGAATGCCATACTAATGAAGAGCTTAGCCAGCAAGTTCAGGGTAGTCTGAAGCCAGCTTATTGCTGAAAAAGTAAAATCGGAACTTACATGAGTACACCTACCTATAAGAAATATCTTTCTATACGCCAATGCTGTATTGTCCCAGGTTCAAGTAATAAACTGCTGCAACTTCCGTAGCTATCATCCTTTATAAGCATTATTTTTAAATCAATTTACTGTACACCGCAGTTTTTCTGAAACGTAACCTATTTAGTCCTAGAACGGCCAGTGTGCAAACATCTTCTGCACTCCCCATCTTAAACTAACCGCGTCGACTACGAAGCCTTTAAATGAATACTAATATTACAATAATATCAACTTACAGGTAGGTATGAAGGGCAGTATCGCAAGAGATGTGCCACAAATGAAGAATGCTGTGATGATGGAAGTTTTCCGTCCAAAGCGGTTCAGCGTTATGGCGCTGAGGTAGTAACCAGGGATTTCGACTAAGGCTGTTAGAATGTAGTTTGCATAGCTATTGCCCGCTAGAGACACTGAGTTGATAGACAGACCGTAGTAGACAAAAGTTAACGTTATCCACCAGAAGGAACAAACGCAGAATCGGAATATAATTGTTCTAGACTTAAACACTTCGTGCTTCAAAAAAGGTTTTTCAGTGTTAATTTCAGGTTCTAATTTCTTTTCTTCTTCGTGGGGTTCTTCCGTCAACATCTTGATTATCTCTGGTGACAGTTTCGTTTTGTTTACATCTGCAGCTTTGAAAATGATTCTAGCGGCTTCTCGTTTTCTATCTTTGCTCAATAGCCAGCGGACACTTTCTTCTATAAACCAGTAATAGGCAATGAATAGAATAGAAGGTGTGTAGATAGCGATAGTGTAGTGTCTCCAGAAAGGAACTGCCCAAGCGACCAGCGCGGCCATGACTTCACCCATAGCAAACGTGGCAGACATCATGGTTCCAGCAATGACTCGTTTCTTTGGGCCTACCATCTCGAGAGCTGTAAACATTAAAATATTGTAAATCTTGCTTTCAGCTTTTAAAAGATGTAAATTTATTAAAAATACGCTATAGTCACTTACCTAACACAAAGCTTGTGGTATAAACGCCGCCGCCGACGAAGGCCTCGAGAAATTCCAAGATAATATACATGGTGTAAGAATTTGAGAAAGCCCGCAAGGTTCCAACTATAGCAGGAGCTACTGCGGTTAGCACTAAAGCTACGCGTCGACCGTAGCTGAAAGAAGAAAATATTATTGGCGAGATGATTATAGAGATTTTCTACCTCTCTAAATTATTAACGTTTTGAATTGCAATAATAATTTCGATTGGCGTCAATTCTTTAAACGAGACAATCATGCTAAATATCGTTAAGAAGTTATATTGTCTGCCTTTGTAGTCCACGTTTAGACAATGGACTTCACATGTCACATAGTTCACGTGTGTATTAAATATAAGTATTTAGGCTGTATAGTAAGCTGAAGATATCAAGCGCCAACACGAGGATAGTAAGTCTAATGCAATACTCACTTGTCTGACACGTAGCCTATAAAGGTCAACGCAAAAAATGTCCCCGCGCTGTGCACGGTGCCCACCATCGTGCGTTTCCACTCCTCGCAAGCAAGGTTGAACTGAAATGTGTTCATAAAGAAGTATTAACTTATGTGAAGACGGAATACCTACTGGCAGGTTTCACTGTTTATTGAGATATAGTACCCAGTATGGATACTACAGCTGGAATACCACAAACAATATTATTGTATCGCTTTGAGCGATATGTATAATTGGGAACAGAGACATTTACTTTCTACTTTAATTCTCGGGACTCATCCATCAGCCTTTAATGCCCTCTTTGTAAACATGAAATTCTCAACCTGTATCCTTTAAACACTAAAAGTGCACGTTTCTTATACCTGTAGTACATAAGGAAACTATTCAATTGTACTCGTAAAATACAAATGATATATTGAGTAGATACTCCATATTAAGGTCGATAGCTTATTTCGCATCAAGAATTAAAGGAAGTCAAGTGCAGTAAAGGAAATCTACACAGATTTACCTCGTATTTAATAGGTGCAGAGGACATTCCGAAAATATACTTAAGGAAAACCGCATTTGTTATGTGCGATCCGAGATCAATCTATCTACACTGTAAGGTGTTTAAGGAAAAGCAGGTTATTTAAGACGGTCACCTTCGGTACAAGATCTGATAGTATTTCAAATATACAGTCATCTTCCTGATTTAAGGAACCAGGCCATATAGTGCAATCTAGCGCATCGATCGATTAGGAAATATTCATCAGCATTCATCAGCAAATACATGCCGCATCAGTACACACGAAGTCTTTTACTTTCCACTGCATCAAATTACATCCATCGATTCATGATGAATTAGAATTGGGGACAACATTGTGCGACCTCCAATCTTTGCAAATTTATCAATCAGATGACGTGCACTAAGTGCGCTAGCTCTAACAATGCCGATAGAAGGCGAACCAGGTCCTATGCTCCCTCTTGTGACAGTATATGTATATAGTAATTACAAATTCACTCCAACTCCGTGGCCAAGCAAAAACATAAATTTAAACAAACAGTAATTTCCTGAAAAATACTTACGGTTTCTACTATAGTATGATTGCTTTCATACACCCAAGAGATACACGGCTTCGTTTGGTTTGACAAGAAGTTGTCCGGAGAGCACTCCTCGCCAATGGGCACCAGCCTCTCGCACCGCTGCCGATAGTGCGGCAGCGCCCATGTGCCCCAACCATTGGTGTTGAACTGTGGAGGCTCGGCTTCGCATTCTGGGACTTGACACCTGAAGTAAAGAGATGATATCATAAACATGATGTTTTACCAAGAACTGTCGCAAGATGTTCATCGTGCGTACAGCTAAGGGGTGGAACCCTTGCCCGAGTCTGTTTCCGTTAAGCTGTAATCTGCGAATCTTTAAGACTCGAGTGAATAGGCGTAACTAAAAGTTCCGGGGTAGGCCACACATCAGCAGGTGAGATAATGGTCAAACGTGGGCCTATCGATGATGCAACCAAAAAAAATTCAGCATTTAGATGATTGTAAGACTACTGCTGGTTCCTTGCACTCTAAGGTATTGTTGGACACAGGCATGTTTTCATAGTGACAGCAACGTGTGCATAACAACATTATTATAAAGTAACTTGGGAAAACCAGTGCAAGGAGTTCATTCCGCAATTTGAGTGTCTGCGGAAGTTAGTTACTGCCATATCTCACGGTGCCAGTCAGTAAGTGCCACAAGTAAGACGGTGAACCTTCTGCCTGTGGCGACGATCGCATCATCTTACAAATCCTCAGAACAAATCATTTTACAAGTGTTAGAACACAGATACAGTGGCGAAATGTCACTTTAAGCTAAGAGGTTTGATACCATATGCGTATAGGATCGCTGATAATCCTCTAAGCTTATTTTCCAAGCCAGAAGTCAAATATACTAATTTAGAAGATTCAACAGTTGCTTTGCAGTAATGTAGTTACTGCTTCGGTCTGTTGCGCATGTAGAGTTTTTTGAGATGTGAACTTAACCTTGTGTTTTAAAGACTGACGACCGTAGTAGTAGGTAATATTTATACATATTTTCAAATTAATTATATTAATTAAAAATTCAAAGTAATTAATTCCGCATAGTCACGAAGTATAAATTATACTTATCACTAGTCTTATCTTTTGAAGGCTTGCGTGCAGAACTACACGACCATAAAAAACCAACCCCTATATTCTTACTAATCAACGTACCATGGACATTTTTACGCACGCCTACTTTTCCGGCAGTTCAATATTAAACATAACATAACTGTATCCCCCGAAGGGGTAGGCAGAGGTGTATTACACACCCACGATTCGCCAGTTATGTTAAGGTCCCAATGTAATAGGGGGCGAGCCTATTGCCATCTACCGCGCACATTATTAAGCGAGCGATTTTTTTTTTTTTTACGTGCGGAAATCCCTTCGGATACCCTCCCCGTTGGCCAGCGGGGGTGGTTATGTCGTGTCTCGACTAAAACCGCACGGTGTCCTCCCCAAGTGTCCGTTGCTGGGCACCCCAGGTAAGCCCTCGAAACGATAACGATTATTAACATTTATTAATGCACACATAACTATGAAAAGTCAGAGGTGTGTGCCCGGGGCGACTGGGGATCGAACGATCCGTTACGTATGCCACTGGGCTATCGCCGCTTAATTCAATATTATAAATTAACTAATAGAAATCTACTGTTGTTACTGTGTTAAGACACGGTACCCCATGGGATAATGCCGCCCGTGTGAGATCCATAATAGTTATCTTCGACCCTGTCTAGTCTGCCACATGTTAGCCCACTGGAAGATTGTTCAGCGAAGGTAAACACACTTCAGACGCTGGTCAATCTCAGACCGCATCAGCCAGAATGTACTCACGAAGAAAAAATATTCTTTATAACTCAACTTTCTGCGTATCAAATGGTTCTGCGGAAAAATTTCGCCTTGATAAATTCTTCAAAAACAAAGGGACGGGAACGTTATCATTTCCATTGCTTAACCTACACTATCTACTCAACGAACCCAGTTGGTCCCACCCAACAAAATTAAACCTGATGACCGCACATACACATGCACCTCCACCCTAATCACGTCCACACCCTCTCTCACACACGTACATATACACCCTCACTCATACTTACATACAAGTTTATATTTTTTGTTGCATGCGTATTAATTCTATATTAATTCTTTTGATACAGATAATGTGATGAATTTCATTAAAATAAAAATAAAATATTCATGTTGCCGATAATATATTTGGTAAATTTTTAATTTTATAATATTTATTATTAATTTCTTATTGTTAAATTATTTCGATCCTACAATTGTAAATGCGACATTTGGTGTTCATAATTGATAGTTCTGCTTGGGGAGGAAGACGCCGCGGTGTCTGTCACACAGTTTATACTAGCACTGGGAGGTAATCGCATCGGGGGGTGTGTGTTGGGTAACCTCCTCGAGTGTCGCTCCGATTCCGATCCCGCTGCAGTCCGGGGGGAACGGAATCGGAGCGGCCGGTACACCCTGGGCGGCGGTCAAAGGCTTCCCCTTCACCCCTTCATAGGGTTGGCATTGATCGTCGGCCACTACCCAACGTGGCGGGAACACATCGCTCTCCGTACTCCTCTGCTTTCAGAGGAGACAGGATGAGCGATGCTGTTAGTGGTGAGATGGCCCAGGGTCAGCCGGGGTGCGAGGGATATGCTTTATGGGTAACCTTACACCCCGGCGTCTGAAGACCCGAGACGACGTGCGGTTTTAGTCGGTGCAAGCCCGACATAACCGCCCCCGCTGGCCGGCGGGGGGGTATCCGAAGGGATTTCCGCACGATAAAAAAAAAAAAAAAAAAGGTAATCGCATCGGCATCAAACCCCAAATGAAATATTTGGGGCTCGTGCTCGACGGCCGATGGGACTTCGGAGAGCACATCCGAAGTCTGGCCCCCAAACTGAAGGGCACAGCTCTCGCTCTGGCGCGGCTGCTGCCCAACATGAAGGGCCCGATGACTCCTGCAGGAGACTCTACGCGGGGATCGTGCGGTCCATGGCCCTGTATGGGTGCCCATCATGGAGGATTGGCTAGAGAGGCGACACGGAAGCCTCTCGTACCGACTGACGCAGGTGATCTCCGGGAAGGGGTGCTTCGGGGACCACCTGCATCGGATCAGGAAGGAGCCAACGCCTGAGTGTCATCACTGTGACGCGAGCGAGGACTCAGGGCTGCACACGCTGGCGGATTGCCCGGCGTGGGAGGCGCCGAGGCGTGTCCTCATGGCAGCCATCGGGGTGGGAGTCCTCTCGCTCGGCAGCATGATTGCGGCAATGGTGCGGAGCGTGAGCGCGTGGGCCGCCGCCACCTCCTTCTGCGAGCATGTGATGCTCGCGAAGGAGATGGCGGAGCGCGCCCGGGAGAGGCTCAGAACTCTCCCGGCCCGCCGAGCCCGCAACATGCTCGCCGCGCGTCGCAGGCGACTCAGGCGCCGGAGGTCGCTCAACGACCTCCGTCCTCCATGAGCGCAGGCCTGGGGGTGGCAGGTGAGGTCGCCTGTCACCCCAGCAGAAGCAGGCCGGGACGGTGGGGTGACTAGCGCCCCTCCCCCAAACCGGGGCAAGACGGGGACACCGTGGTTCCCAAACCCGAGGGGGCCATCTCGAAACCGGAGATGGCCCAGGTCAGTCGGGGTGCGAGGGATATGCTCTATGGGCAACCTTACACCCCGGCGTCTGCAGACCCGAGACGGCGTGCGGTTTTAGTCGGTTCAAGCCCGACATAACCGCCCCCCCTGGCCGGCGGGGGGGTATCCGAGGGGATTTCCGCACGAAAAAAAAAAAAAAAAAAAAAACTATCCTTCGGAATGTTCAACCTTGCTCATTTGATAACAAGATAGATATTGTGTAGCATGTTTTTGAATTTAAATAAATTGAAATTAAATTGAAACTATAATTATGATTTTTAGCATCTCCGCCCCACATAAAAAAAACCTTAAAACAAACATGTAAACACGATAGTGGTGTGTATTGGTTTTGAGCTTGTTTTATAGCAACGATTAGCGCAGGCCACACTGCCAGCCGACGGACGGAGCGGAGCGACTGGTAGGTGTGTTCTACGATAATAGTGAACAAACCTCGGAGTAATATTACCCGTCGGTAGCTTAGTGGTTAAGGAGTCGACCCTACGATCGAGAGGTCCCGGGTTCGAGTCCTGGCCATTACATTACCGAGGTGAACCCACTCCTAACACAAGCCATTAGCTTAGCTGAAGGGAATATTAGTAATTTCGGGTACTAATATTCTTTAAAAAAAAAACAAATTGCCATAGAATTTTACTCCAATGCTAACAGTTGGACTATGATTTAGGTAGACTCCATGTCGCGTGATTTCGACCTAGTAAGAACATACCCTCCAACCTTCCCATGGTCCTTCCCGCCTTGCGGCATAACGGACCGAATCACGGGAGATACAGCCGGTACTTGCGTTTGCACTTTCCCGGCTGCGCTAGTAAGAACAGTGTGATATTGTGATGTAAAATGGCCCATATCGCCTCTAGACGCCATCAACCCTCGACCCGTCGCACCTATTTTGTAATGCGAACGCGAGTCGTCTTCAGGTCTCGGTCTTCAGGGACCCCAAATATAAATCGCATGGAATTCGTATTTTCCATTTATTTTACTAATAATTTCTACCGGAACAGTTAAGTAATAAATAACATAACATAAACTCACGCCTATATCCCCGAAGGGGTAGGCAGAGGTGCTAGCACCCACATTTCGCCAGTTTATGTTTAGGTCCCAATGTAATAGGTGGCGAGCCTATTGCCATTAACCGGGCACTTATAAGCCTGCGATAAATACACACATAACTTCGAAAAGCATCGAAAAGTCATTGGTGTGTGCCATGGTAAAACCTGGGATCGAACCCGAGACCCCGTCTCAGCAGTCCATTACCCATACCACTAGGCTACCGCGGCGTAAGTAATAATAATAAAGTAAGTAATATACTCCCATATTATAATTAAAAGAGATATACTAGAATTATTTGTTTATTTACAATATAATATAAACTTTAAAATAGTTATATATTGCATCTCGAAGCATATTTAGCTTTATATTATTATTTTTTAATTTAAGCAATTTCTTGCATTTTGACTTTTTTTTTTATTGATACAATTTAATTGATGTAATACATACAAAAACTAATAAAAAGACGTATTATACAATTTCTCTTTCCTCTAATTTGGCGCTAGTTTTTAGGGTTCCATACCCAAATAGTAAAACTTCTACTGTCTAACTACCATGGTTCATGAGATACAGCCTGGTGACAGACATACGGTCGGACAGCGGAGTCTTAACAATAGGTTAAATTTATTAACAAATTCCTCGCACTCCGGCTGACCCTGGGCCATCTACGGCCTCGGGGCCCCCTTGGGATACTATGCCTATACTAGCAATTTGGATAATTAGAAATATGAGACATTTACGAATATCAACTGATAAGGTAGCCAACATAACTTGCTTCTAAGGCGGAACGAAGTTTGCCGGGTCACCATAAACTGCTCTTTATATCAGTATTCCTTTTTCTATCAACGAGGCACTCTCCACACATACTGCACAGTGAGCTATCTCGAGAGAATATCTTGTCCATATTTCTTTCTTTTGAGATTTTAACTTCTTTCATTTTATCAATTTATTCATCATCATCATCAACCTCTATTAGTCCACTGCTGCACATAGGTGAGCGCCAGACCCAATGAGCGCTATAGCGCCCTGTCTTCAGCTTGCGGCATCCAGCACCTGCCCGCAGTCTTTCGCAGATCGTCATCCCACCTGGCCGGAGGGCGTCCTACACTACGTTTGCCGAGTCGCGGTCTCCACTCAAGAACACGTTTACCCCAGCGAGCGGTTGTCGGTTCTTCGCGAGATATGGCCGGCCTACTGCCAATTTATCAATTGTAATTAGACAATTATGAGAGAAATCCCTATGGTCCCGTGGACCAACTAGTTGTATTATGGGTGCACACATCTAAACAGAACCCCCCCCCCCCGCCAGCCAGCGGGCGGTTATGTTGGGCTTGAGGTACCTAGACTTCAGTAAGCAGAAACATTTGCAATTTGTTGTGTGGGATCGAAACGAATCAAGAAGACATATTTTATAAAACAATGTTTTTTTTTATTTCAGAGAAATCTATAATAATATTTTTACTTGCGTTGGCTTTATTTCTATGACTACGGCTGCGGAAAGCTGCAGGATATGCTGGAATGACTACGGAATTTACAAATTAAACAAATAGTGCAACAGTTTGTATTTGCTTTTGGCCGTACTACCATTAGATGTTGCGTATAAAGTCGTATTGCTTCGTAAACTGATAAAATCCTTAGAACAACATACCATTTATCTATCATTGTTGTAGATTTTAATCAAATAATTAGGTCAATGATTTACTACATAGTTAATTGCTCAACTCAGATTACGATATGTGACTGAAAAACTTGTGTAATGAGGACTTTTGATACCTGCTGTTATTGCAACCTATGAAAAATAACTATTATTCAGTACGTACGGTTTACATACCTACACTTGTAATAGATATTTTAGTTCATCAAGATAGTTTATTACTGGTACAAGGTAATGGTACAAGGTAATTTACTACTGAGTGAATTTTGTTTGCAATAGCAAAAATTCAACGTTCTATACGATACGGCCCACGCCCTGGCCACTGGCAGATGGAAGAACAATGTGTTTCCCATCAAGATTTGTACAAACAGTATGCTGTATTTCATGCGGTTTGGGACAGTACCAGAAATCTCACCTCCCTAACCGTCTTTTTACCTATTTTCCTGATTGCTCTCTCTATTTAATTACACTCTCACTCAGGGGTGAGGCAGACGAGACTACGTGGAGTCGGATTTAGAGCGGGTCTTCTGCGGTCATAACATTATGGTTACTGAAGTTTATAGCAAACTTGTTATGGAAATGCCTGATACGAATATCAGGCAATGCGACGTTCGAACAACCCTACAGTCACTCGACGTCCGGAAAGCCAGTGACGGTGATCCTGCGTTGGTCCTGAAAAAATGTGCAGTGGAGTTGTCTCCAACACTAACGCGGCTGTACAGTCTGTCCTATTCCTCAGGAAAAGTCCCGCGGGCTTGAAAGGAGGCGAACATACAACTGGTCGCTAAAAAGGGGGATCGTTCGTACCCGGGCAACTATCGACCCCTAGCTGTTACCTCAGTCCTATGTAAAGTGTTTGAGCATATCGTTAACACACAGCTCATGCATTACCTAGAAGATCACTCTTTAATTAATGACCGGCAATATGGCTTTAGATCGAAGCGGTCAACAGGTGATCTTCTGGCGTACGTCACACATCTCTGGGGTAAGGCTATGGACAGGCATGGCGAGTCATTAGCTATTAGCCTTGATATCGCTAAAGCCTTCGATAGAGTCTAGCACAGCTCGCTTCTTTCCAAGCTTCCGGCCTACGGTCTGCCTACTTGATTGTGCAATTGGGTTGCCAGCTTCCTGCAAAGCGCAGCATCCGAGTTCTCTGTGACGGCCGAGCTTCAGAGTTCATGCAGGTTAATGCTGGCGTGCCTCAGTGGTCCGTCCTATCACCCACTCTCTTTCTTCTGCATATCAATGACATGCTGTCTACTGGCAGCATTCATTGCTATGCAGATGATAGTACTCTGCATGGGGGATGCTACGGACACCCTGCGGCCAAGCGGGCCGACATTGAGGCAAACAGGCGACAACTTGTCATTGAGCCCGACCGGGTCCTGTCCCACATTTCCCAATGGGGATCTGAGAACTTGGTCGAGTTCAATGCCAAGAAAACACAAGTGTGCGCGTTTACAGCTAAGGTATCCTCTTTCCTTCCTCTCCCAACTCTTCAGAACACACCGCTACTACTTCAAGACTACATTAACATGTTCGGAATGGACGTTCGCTGCAAACTGAATAATAAAAACTACATCGAGAGTGTCATCAAAACAGCTGTGAGACGAAGAGAAGAGAGAAAGCAGGGTGAGACGGTTTTTCACGCCGGAGCAGCGGTGTCTTTTGTACAAGACACAAATTCGCCCCTGCGTGGCATACTGCTCTCATCTCTGGGATGGCTCCGCACAGTACTTATTAGACGCTCTTGACAGATTGCAGCGTACCATCCGTATCATTGGGAGTCCTGAGATTATTAATAGCTTAGAACCTCTGCAGCTGCGGAGAGAAATTGCCTCTCTGGCTGTATTTTACCGCCTCTACCACTGCGAGTGTTCTGAGGAGCTCTTTCAACTAATCCCACCTTCTCCATTTCGATCCAGAACGACACGTGCTGGACTGTCATCCGCACAAGGTGGATACCATACAGTCCCGAATTCAGCGGTTCGGTGCTTCCTTTCTTTGTCGCACGATAAAGAGCTGGAATGCTCTGCCCGCGCACGTGTTTCCTTCTTCTTACAATTCCGGGTTCTTCAAGCGGGGCGTGAAAAAGCATCTTTTGAGGCCGTCAAGGTAGGGGGTAACATTTTAGGATCATCAGCATCTGGGATGGTGGCCCATATCTTCTGGACTGAAGTCCCCGCTGGATGGTGATAATCTAGGGTGAACCCTAGATTATCACCATCCAGCGGGGTGCAGTCAATTGACGGAACGACTTTAAAAAAAAACCGGATAAATAAGTTTAGGAGATGAGAGGGACTGCCGGTGCTGACACTTCTATCGTGTGTTCTATAATTCGGAAAAGTTACTTTTCCTATTTTCATCCGAATCGCCATCAATTTTGCATATTTTTTTCATTTATAAGCACTCACCGTGACTTGTTTCTTCCTCCTTCAGGTCTGAATTTGTATCAGATCCATACTATTGAGAGCGGGTATTTTATTCTTCACAACAGCATTAACTTCAAGTTACTATTGCACACTTCGTGATGTTTAGTAGCTCACTCATTGCCTTGTCGTTTAAAATATTGATAATTATGTATCTACAAGAGCGCATATAGAAACAATAATTAGCAACCCACGGTTTTATTTATATCTTTGGTTGCAAGAAATACGTCGAATAATAAATGAGAGCGCGGTGTCTCACATTCTTGTGTTAGAAAAAAAAGCGTGATCACGAATATTGATAAGAAAGCCGAAAACCAGTATATACCCGCAACCGGTACCTTCTATTTTCATGCGGAAATCTTCTCAGATACCCCCCGCCGGCCAGCGGGGGAGGTTATGTCGAGCTGCACCGACTAAATCTGCACGCCGTCTCGGGTCTTCAGATCCCGGGGTGTAAGGGCCCATAAGTCGGTTTCAAGATCCCTCCTCGGGTTTGGAAACCTCGTTCCTTTTTTGCCCTGGAATAGGGGGGGGGGGGGGCTTGTCATCCCGCAGCCCCGGCCTGCTTCTAGTGACAGGCGGCTTTACCTGCCATGCCAGACCTGCACTCGTCGGTCGTTAAGCGACCAGGTAGGTACCTTAGAGCCTTAATTCGCACAAGGATAGATGCTCAAAAAGACAGACTCTCAAAAGGACCATCAAGTGGGTTGTGTGCTTGTTTGCCATCTCATTGATATGATAGAAAATAGTTCCGAGTACCTAGCAAGGGAAACAGAAAACTAGGATATCGCTTTTACAAAAGGATTTGGTGATGATACAACTTTTATTCAATAAATTAAGTTGAGTCCGGGGCAGTGTATTAAATTTAAAATAATAATTTGATGCAACGGTTGTACTCATTTCAAAAGCTTTTATCGTGCAAGTTCTATCTCTGTTTTCTAATATCGCTACAAGCTTTGGAAATCAGCACAATCCTTGAATAAAATTAGCAATTTCATTTTACTACAACTGAATATATTGTGAATATAAAAGCGTCGGTAGCTTAGCGGTTAAAAAGTCGACCCTACGATCGAGAGGTCCCGGGTTCGAATCCTGGCCATTACACTACCGACGTAAACCCACTCCTAACACAAGCAATTTAGCTTAGCAGGAGGAATTTAGTAATTTCGGTTATTAATATTCTTGAAAAGTATTAAACATTTTTTATTATTTTATTTTTTACTTTATAGTTTTAGCTATCTCATGTAGCACCAAAGTGCTTACCAAGAAAAATCAAATGAGCCCAAGCATGATGGGTCTATCTTGTTCAGTTTAGAAGTGCCTATGACCACCTATCGTTTCCATCTTCAGACCCTTCGAAGATTGGACCCATACTAACAGGGCAAGCTCGGTAAAAAATGCTTATAATTACTATGAGTAAATATTTGAAACATGTACGAGTGTTAAACTAGGGGTGCAATGCATTCTGCGGTTGCAATGTTGAGCTGAGAGTGCACTACATGATTACCTACAATTCACAAGCAATTTTTTTTCAATTCAATACCATCAAATTATTTTTTCGGTGATTATTCCTCCATTACTAGACCGATTTTCAATTTTCTTTTTCTGTCTTAAGCCAATAGTTAAGTTGCACATTTTGGCGCCAAAATCGTGTCAACAAACATTGATCATTTTGGAGAAATCAGATTTAGACATTTTTGAAGGGTGATTATTCCTCCATGGTATGTTCGATTTTCAAGTTTGTTGTTGTCTAAGCCTTCCGGGTATCAAGTTGTATTTACATGCCAAGTTTGGTCAAAATTAGTCGATTAGTTTAGGAGGAGTAGCGTCACAACCGAAATACACCGAGTGGAGTATAGAGAGCTTTTTGCTCGACTTCGACTCACTCTCAGCTCAATCATTATAAAACCTTATGTAGGAAATTAAGATAGGTTCTAGTATGTGCATAAAGTTCAATAAATATCGTTAAATACCTACCATTATGAAAGTCGTAATCATAATATCTACAACGACTTCTCTGTTATCAGTTCACCAAATATGTGCATTCAAATATTGCAGTGAAAATGCTCACGACATAATATATACTCATTCATTTGCAACTACATTAGACGACATATCATTTACTCGGATAATTATCATTGCAAACTAACTCGATGTAACGATAAATGAAAAACACGAACAAGGATGTGGAATGTGATCACTCGCCTTATTTAAAAGAGGATGACACAAAGCAACTGCCAAGGCCCAATGGTAATCAGCTGAGCACAATAAAGCGAAGGTGTAGTCCTCAAGGTCGACTGACTGATGCGTGACTGACCAGCGGTACCAGATATTGGATCGCGATAACAAATCTCTACCAATCACAATGGGCAATCGTAATTGCATGATCAATTCTTTCAAGTTACGGCAGCTGCTAAAGTTTCCGCTCTTGTTATGTATGACAAACTTGTCAACTACTACATAATGTAAGTATTCAAAGAACTCTTGAGTGCCTCCGTGGACTGATAATGAATCTGTCTACGAACGCAATCAAGTCAGCAGCGCGCTGGGAAAACCAAAATTGAAAGTCTATATATATTCCATCGATACGACAGAAGAAGAAGAATACACATTTTTCCATGTGGGAAAACGGAAAAGTAATTCTGTTCACTTAATAAAAAAAGAGCAGAGATAGGCAAGAAGTCCACAAATATTTTAGTACAAAAGACAAAAGTAAGTAGGGTAGGGTGCGTCGTAGTAAAAAACGAACAGGTAACAGGCCTCAAAGCGTGCAGACAACCCGTGCAAAAAGTTTTGTAGGATCAATAACCACATTGTGTTTAAAATTGTAAGAAGAATATTAAAAATAAAATAAAAAAACCGGCCAAGTGCGAGTCGGACTCGCCCATGAAGGGTTCCGTAGCAGCAAGTAAATTTTTTATATTTGAGTTGTTTAAATGAAGGGTAAATTGCAGTTTACGATTTAAGACGTATTAAAAAAAACTACTCAATAGATCTGGTTCAAACCAATTATCGGTGGAAGTTTACATGGTAATGTACATCATATATTTTTTTTTAGTTTTATCACTCTCTTATTTTAAAAGTTACAGGGGGGGGGACACACATTTTACCACTTTGGAAGTGTCTCTCGCGCAAACTATTCAGTTTATATTTTTAGAGACCTATCCATTGATACCCCACACGTATAGGTTCGAAGAAAAAAATTTTTTTGAGTTTCAGTTCTAAGTATGGGGAACCTCCAAAATATATTGTTTTTTTTTTTCTATTTTTGTGAAAATCTTAATGCGGTTCATAGAATACATCTACTTACCAAGTTGCAACAGCATAGTTCTTATAGTTTCGGAGAAAAGTGGCTGTGACATACGGACGGACAGACAGACAGACATGACGAATCTATAAGAGTTCCGTTTTTTGCCATTTGGCAACGGAACCCTAAAAACGGACAAAGAATCACTTAAGTATTTAATACTTGCGTTTTTCCCTTTTGTGATAAGAAGCATTAAACCATAAAAAAATTAACATACAAACAATGGTAGGTATATACCTAAGGAACACAATCATTTCTTAACATTGTACTATTTGCGCAAGTGTTGATAATGTATAATGACAATAATATATTCAACCGTGTGCCTGGTTCTGTTGGGCCTGCCTTGGAAACGCGGTTATACTTACCTACTATGTCCAGTCATCGACCCAGGTCTATTGTGAAAACGGTGCTTAACTTGACTATTACTTGCCGCCCATTTCTTATCATTTAACACTAATTTTATTGTTTTAAAATATTAATATGAGCCAACGATAGCAGTAATTTTATTTAAAGGTGTGGGCACCCTTGACCATCCTACTAAATTTAATGGTCTAGAGCACGCAAGTTACAGCCCCAGTAGTGCAAGTAACATTATATCCTTTGTTATGTCTCATTGATCACCTTGGCCACGCACATGTGATAACAGTGCATGGCATTCTTTTACTGAAGATTAGATTAATGTGCTAAGCAGCTCAGATGAAGATAAATCCAATGCACATGTTACCTGTCTGTGCCAAGAGCTACAGCATGACAGATAAGGCGGTATGTCTGTGGAGCGAAGCATACACTAGGCTCTGCCAGATCTTGGTCACTATAACTGGTGACAACTACCTTTTGGAGGAGACGAAAAACTCATCTTTAGAATATCAGAGAGATCTTCCTTTTCCTAAAAAGTCTGGTTGCGTTGCTGCCTGGTGGCTACTTCTCCGAAATCTTAGCTTCATCTTTAGGTGCTTCCGAATTGACGACATGCCACATAATCGATGTACCACAATTTCGAGTAGTTATTAGTCCGAGCGTCTGTTTCACTGAAGGCCATTTCAGCCGATAGTACATTTGGCGCTGGAGCCCCGCTAAGTATTTCTTCGTACAGTATCTAAACCGCTAACTGACACGAAGGGTTTGAAGGGTATTAACGGTTTATTTTTTACTTTGGCCAATATGAAAGTGAAAGAATTTTAGTTTTACTATTCTAAAAACTCGTTTTTAACATGAGTAATTATTGTTGTTTTTAGCATTCTGTACCTCAAAAGGAAAAAAGCGGCCAAGTGCGAGTCGTACTCGCCCATTAAGGGTTCCTTAGCAGCTAGTAACATAATATTATAACTTCACGCCTGTATCCCCGAAGGGGTAGGCAGAGGTGTATTGCACACCCACATAATAATGTTTTCTTTTTTAATTTTTATATTTGAGTTGATTGAATGAAAGGTAAATTGCGTTTTACGATTTATGACGTATTAAAGAAAACTACTTACTAGATCTTGTTCAAATCAATTTTCGGTGGAAGTTTACATGGTAATGTACGTCACATATTTTTTTTAGTTTTAACATTCTCTTATTTTAGAAGTTACAGGGGCGAACATTTTACCACTTTGGAAGTATCTCTCGTGCAAACTATTTAGTTTAGAGAAAAAATATATTAGAAACCTCAATATCATTTTTGAAGATCTATCCATAGATACCTCACACGTACACCAAAATTTGTTTTTTTCTATTTTTGTGTGAAAATCTTAATGCGGTTTACAGAATACATCTACTTACCAAGTTTCAACAGCATAGTTCTTATAGTTTCGGCAAAAATGGCTGTGACATACGGATGGACAGACAGACAGACATGACGAAACTATAAGGGTTCCGTTTTTTGCCATTTGGCAACGGAACCCGTATAGCACAGATTACATAATAATATTCCAATACTTATAGGGTACCTTCTTCATCACTCATCATTCCCACAAACATTGTGTGTCTAGACAATAATAGTGTAAATAGGTGTTGTGGAAAGTGATAGCGTCAGCTACCTTATCACAGTCTACGAAATCTATGATTGAGCTAAGAGTGAGACGAAGCCGAGCGAAAAGCTCTCTATACCCCACTCGGTGTATTTCGGTTGTGACGCTACTCCTCCTAAACTAATCGACCAATTTTGACCAAAGTTGCCATGTACTTGATACCCGGAAGGTATAGAAAAAATAAAATTGAAAATCGAACATACCATGGAGGAATAATCACCCTTCAAAAATTTCAAATTCTATTTTATTCAAAATGATCAATGTTGAGACCACGATTTTGGCGCCAAAATGTGTAACTTAACTATTGGTTTAGGACAAAAAAGAAAATTTAAAATCGGTCTAGCAACGGAGGATTTTTTTTTTTTTTATATATATATTTAGGACACGTCAATTTGACTTCACCTCGCCTGATGGTAAGCTGAAGGTAAAGTCTCAGGAAAGAGGGTCACCATTACATACACGTACCATGCCAACAATGGTGGCACTCAGCTTGACGGCCTCATCAGAAGAGGATTGTTGTCGCAGCACCGCGTGATACCCGCCGGTCCCACTAGTGCTGCGACCACAATCCCCCTGCCCGGCTGTGCACTTGCTGACCCCTGAACGCAATCAAACCGAAATTGGATTACTATGGAGGGTTTTTCGCAATCGTGCACGGTGGTACCTACCCGGCCGAATTTTGTGACAAATTTGTATCATCAAATTTCTACCACCAGTGAAAATAATCACCGAAAAAACAATTCAATGGTATTTATTCAATTGAAAAAAAAAATTGCACGTGAATTGTAGGTAATCATGTAGTGCACTCTCAGCTCAACATTGCAACCGCAGAATGCATTGCGCCCCTAGTACGGTACAGACTTAGTAGTAATCTTATTGGTTGGACGACCTTACCAATACTAAACTAAAGAAAATCAGTTAAACATAACATGACACTAGACAAGCGCGTTAAACAGCAGGGTGCAGCTAGCAATGAAAAATAACAGAAGAACGATTTGTTCATAATATTTATATTTTTTGGCAGATGGACCCCTTAAGGCTACACCATGGGTGTAGCCAGTTACAAACAATGATATTCTCGATCGTTAGTTTCATGACAAAAGTTTGGCATCGATGAATTTAATCGCGGTTAATAAAACATCTTCGTGATTTTTGTTTCGGTTGCAAGATCGATGTTCAAGTTAAACGAGGGGTATCCGAACGGATTTCCGCACGTAAAAAAAAGGGTGTACGAGTATATTCGTTCATTCATTGCAATGCTTAATACGCGACAATCAGCTGTATCTTTAAGACACTGTCTTTGTAATTTCTTCATTGTCATTGCACATGGAAACTACCGGTGCAAGCGTATATGATTGAATGGCATGTCAGTCGGTTCATTGGGACTCGGGGTATGTAATATAATGTCTTCTACATAGATGACATTACTGATGCTTCGTTGTCAATGTCCAGCAATTGTTTTAATGTCCCCTCTACATTGCTTGCTGTACAATTCGATATGCACGTATGTCAATTCGACAGCGACTTCATTGCTCCATTCATTGTTCACCGGCTGGCGTTGAACTTACAGTCACAGACTTCCTTGCTCTGCATATTAGGTACAACCGCAATAAGCGTTTTGACTGTGTTCCAAAAATGTAGCAGTAAATTAATAATATAGATAGGTTGACAAAATTGCATAGGTATCTATCTATGCAATTTTGTCAATAGTGATAAAATCAGAATATTTCCTAGGTTGTAACACTAATCAGAGGTAATGTGTAGTCATCACAAAATTTGGGCAGGCTTTTCTAAAGTCACACAATTACTATTACCTACCAGTTCGAAGATGTCATAATGATAGTGGACCAAAAACGGTAACTTACTAATAATAGCTAACGCCAATAACCAATTACAGACACGTTGCTCCTTTGAGTAAATAAGAACTAATGTATTCGTAGAAAATGGATAAGCTTCTGGCGATGATACCGTGCGGTACATGTGGTAAAATAGCGGTGCTAGCTGTTCTGATTATGTGATTATGACTCCTACAGATATATTTGCTGCCTTTAATATATCTTTTATGTGATCATGAATGGAAATTGCTATTTTACGAAATCGAGCGTTGTCGTGACACGCTCAAGTGACTCTCCAGCTAAAAAAGGCAATCAAGAATTATTGTAGGGAAGGGCGATTTTGGCGCTGACAAATGGGACCAACAATACTGTTTGATGTGGTCGAGTACCTCTCAGTAGACAATGTTATTTACAGTACCCCATAGAATTTCTCAGCTCTTTGGAAACTATCGGGAGTGCCTTCCCCTAAGTTGAGGCTGGAAGTTGGTGCTTCAGTTCTGTTCATGCGAAATCTTGACGCAAATGGTACACGGCTTCGAATAACTCATCTGAGATGCAACCTCATAAAAGCTTTTCATATGTCATTTACACAATGACAAAAGGAGAAAATGTTTCAATTCCCCGTATTCCGATAATGCCGACTGATTTGCCATTTCAGTTAAAAAATCTAGTGGGGCGGAAATCACACAGTGATTGTCAAACTTCGGGCCAAACTTAGATATTTTTTTAAGCAGTATTTTTATTCAAAATTACAGACCTTAGGCTTTATGCATTTTATTCGACGCGTCTTTATATATTGAGCAATGAATATGAAGAAAATGAAATCAAATCAAACGTCTTGATGATTTTTTAGGGACAATTTGTATGGTAGGGATATGCTCTATGGGCAACCTTACACCCCGGCGTCTGTAGACCCGAGACGGCGTGCGGTTTTAGTCGGTTTAAGCCCGACATAACCGCCCCCGCTGGCACGCGGGGGGGTATCCGAAGGGATTTCCGCACGATAAAAAAAAAAAAAAAAAAAAAAAAGGTACCCGAAACCTTGAACGTACAAACCCCAAAATCGAATCAGTTCTTCCCATTAACCAAACAAGATGATTGGCGAAAGATTTTTTTTAAATCGAATAAGTGGTTCTTGAGTTATTGCGTAAACAGACATCCAGACACCCAGACATCCAGACCTACAGACAGACCGACACAAAATATTTTTTTGCTTAATTAGACTTAGAATCATGTGAAACGTCGAGAAAAGTGATAAAAAGATTTTGATTTTTCTTTTGCGTGATTTTAAGACTTCGGTGTCCACCTGGTTGGTGGCCCGAAGTAAAAGTCAGTTTCTCATGGAAGCAATCGCAAAGCTCAAGGCCAGGCACTTGGGGAGGACACCGTGCGGTTTTAGTCGAGACACGACATAACCACCCCCGCTGGGCAGCGGGGGGGTATCCGAAGGGATTCCGCACGTAACAAAAAAAAAAAAAAAAAAAAAAGCTCAAGGCCAGACGCTTAGCGCGTGTTTGTGCGAGTTTGTTTTGTACCTACATTAAGTTATTTCAATTACATTTTTAAGCAATTTGTATGCTTACTTTTCTTCTAAATTTAGATCGGAAAAAGAGAACATCCGGGGCGGGACGTGAGCCCGACAACCAACAAGACATTTTTTGACTATTTGAGACCATGACATTTTAAAATCACACAACTGCGACGCTGCGCATACGATGTTTTTTATGTGGTCTTATTAACATAACTGGCAAAACCCCCTCTGAGGCGCAACAAACATCTATGATATCGATATTTATATGCTAATAGGTCTGCAATACATTCGGCTGTTGCAAAAATTGAGTGAACTGCTAACCATCCGACTGATCGCCATCAGTGTAACCGTTGGTCTAGGCTTGGCTATCATTGCGGAATCAGATTTTGTTTTTTTTTAATTTTTTTTTTAAGTATTAGTAACCGAAATTACTAATATTCCCCCTAACCCCTCCAGCTAAGCTTAATTGCTTGTGTTAGGAGTGGGTTCACGTCGGTAGTGTAATGGCCAGGATTCGAACCCGGGACCTCTCGATCGTAAGGTCGACTCCTTAACCACTAAGCTACCGAAGCTTTCGGTGATTATTCCTCCTTGGTACTCATGAGTTTTTAATTACATAGCCTATGTAACATCTTTGTTTGTGTGAAACTTCATGAGAATCGGTTCAGCCGTTTGGGAGGAGAAGTTGGTCTTACGAAATACACGAGTCGTCTAAAAGAGATCTGTCTGTTTATCTGTTTATTCGCGTTGGACGTAAAACTACTGAACGGATTCTGATGCGGTTTTTTATTATAAAGGTCTTGATCAAACTTTAAATCTGCTGTATGTTTGTTTGCATTGGTTAAGTAGCACCGGAGATATGACCAAAAACCGGCCAAGTTCGAGTCGGACTCGCACACCGAGGGTTCCGTACAAACCTGTACGTATATAAGTAAAAGTTTACCCATCACGACAATCGAGTCATATTTATGGTAGTAGTAACTTTAAAATTTTCAAAAATATTTTTTATAATATGATGTAACTAAAAATTTACGGTTTTCGCAATTTTTCCTTTATCTGTACTATAAGACGTTACTTCGTACCAAATTTCAAGATTCTAAGTTCACGGGAAGTACCCTGTAGGTTTTGATTCCCGGGCGAGTTTCGAAAATTTGCGGCATAAACGGTTGTATCTTTTGATTGCTTTTTTAGAAGTTTGATTTTTTCAGAGCTCTAAGGGACAGTAGACCTGAGTATTATATATAAATTTCAGTTTGATACCTCCACGCGTTCCTGAGAAAAAAGGTCTTGACAGACGGACAGACGGACTTATAAGGGTTCCGTTTTTTCCTTTTGAGGTACGGAACCCTAAAAACGATAACCGACCTCCGCGCGGGCGGAGCTGCAGCCATCAGCTAGTTAGAAATGAATCTATTACTATTATTAGTAATATTGTTTAAAAAAACGATATTGACTCCCCGTGACCATGGCTGCTGTACACTGTACACGGCAGTCGCTCTTGTAACAGCCAAGATAAACCTATACAAAAGGAAAAGGTTAGCGCGCTGGTGAGTTAGAGAGTTCACCAGCGCGCTAACGTGCTAACGTGGTGGGTCTACCATCACTCATTCTTCATTTTGAAAATTTTTGTATGTTAGGAGAAACATTTCAATTTTTTTAAGGCTTTGTGATATACACAACGTAAATACTAGACATAAAAACAATCTTGTGGTTTGTAATAGTCGACTCCACAAGATTAGTAATTCCTTTCAGGGTAACTGTATACGCTTCTACAACAAGCTTCCTAGTGAAATGAAGAATCTACCTCTTCATAAATTTAAAAGCCAAATTAAAAGTAAACTCTGCCAAAAAGGCTATTATAAAATTCAAGACTATTTAGACGACAACCAAGCTTGGATATGAACTGTTTGGTCTCTCTCTATGCTACTCAAACGAAATATTGTACTTAGGTTAAGTAAATATGTTTGTAAATAGACCAAGAAAAAAACAGCCCGCTGAGTTTCTTGCCGGAGTCTTCTCAGGACAGCGCCGCGTTTCGAACCGGTGGTCCATTTGCCAAACATGAGATTTTTTTGACGTTTTGTAAGTGCCGTATTAATGGTCTATACAGAATAAATAGTTTTTGACTTTGACTTTCACTTCACATTTTTAAGGGAGGACTGAAGGCTTTGGCGCGACGGCTCTTCGACTTGCACTCGTTGAAATTTACATTTATCGTATTTTATTTATTTTAAAGAATACTAGTAACCGAAATATTTAGTATTCCTGTCGACCCATCCAGCTGAGCTGCATTACTTGTGCTGGGAGTGGGTTCGCGTCGTCACGTCGCCGCCTCGGTCGGGCCAAGATTCGAACCTGGGACCTTCACGATCGTAGAGTGGCCTTCAGCTATATATAATTTGCGAATATGAACTGTGAGTACCAACTATAAGTTTTCCAAATAAAATAAAACATCCAAGTCGACCGAGTCCTTTATTTCTGCACTTCGCATCGTGCCCAGGTGGCACTAAACTTGAACACAAATATAATTTTATTGCTTTTTTGCTAATGTTTATATGCTTATCGTGGATCATAATAATGTGTTTCACGACTAAGTCTTATACATATTTGAGACGACTGCTACATTATTTAACAAGGTAAAATAATATGTTCTTTGTATGTCAAGAACTAAGTATTTTACTTTAAATCTGAAAGTAAACAACCACTCACCTATAGTCGACAGCGGCGGCAGTAAAAATGTACTGATGCATGTACGTGGCACTGAACAAGGCTGGGAGCAGCACGAGGCAATAGTTCCTCACCTGGAAACTGCCGTAGGGGCCCAGCTCCGCGAGCACCGCGTCCAAATCTACTGCACTTGCCATCGCGACACGCCACTAACGTCTGAAGTGTCCACTCGCAACGCAACACTTGCCACAATAGATATCATTATGCTTTTGATATGAGATTGACGGCAATATATTGGATTTTACATTTGGTGACACCATAATCGGTAATGACCCACATTTAGCATTTATTGACAGTAATGGAATGGGTTTTAAGTGGGGAAACCATAGTTGGCTTAACGAACCGCAGTTAGCATTAATCACTTAATTAAAAAAAACTATTAATCATTCTTAGATCGGTAGGCAAAATGAAACCTACCTACATCCAAAGTTAAGGGCCAAATTCGAAGTAACTTCATGGTGCCTACGTAACTGCTGCGTCTAATGTTCGTATTTCGTGAGTTGTGTAACTTGAAAAATAATGTAGTTAAGAGAGTCAAAAAGCTACGATGAGGTAGTTTGGATAAGGGAACGAATGAATATAGGATGAAAGTTAAGCACTTGAAAATAAATTAACAATATTACTTGCATATGCAAGTGCACCAGTCAGAGGGATCGACCTCATGTAAGGACTGTGAAGCAAGGAGCGGACTGTTGTATCTGCCTGCCCCGGAGGAAGAGAACATTTACGAGTTTGTTTGACTAGCTGTAACCTGCGGCTTCACCCGTGACGAACTTCGATCGATTTAACCCACTCATGCCCGTAATTTATAAGTTTCACAATAATATATGGAAGCCCGATTTGTTGACATTTATGATTACTGCTCCGCATGTTATATAGCCTATAACCTTTCTTCCACCTAAATGGGCTATCCAATTATTCAATTCGAACCAGTACTTCCTCAGATTAGCGCGTTCAACCAAACAAACTCTTCAGCTTTATTTAGAGACTCCTACTACACTTGAAACCTTGTGCTGTGTGGTACTGTTATCTCTTCTTATAAATCGGTCCCTCAATTCTGAGGATCGTGACGACATACAAGGGTTCTCCATTCGTCTCGGTCGCGGACGCGATGGGATGCTTGCTGGATGGATCCACCTGCTGCCTCCTTTAGGGCATCAGACCAGCGCATTGGTGTGCTGCCTCTCGCCCGTCTGCCTTCCAGTTGACCCACAGTGATCAGTTTTTGCAGACTGTGATGTGATGACCGCATTATATGCCCAAAAAAGCTGAAAGCTCTCTGGCGACAGACTGTTGACAGTCGCTTTGTAATTTTGAGCTCATTTAGAATGGAGATGTTGGTTCTAAAGGCGGTCCACGGGATTCTGAGCATTTTTCTCCAACACCACATCTCGAAAGCATCGATTCGGTCACAGTCGCGGCTTCTGACGCATCATATATACCTACTGTTATCTAATCTAGGGATTACTTTGTATCACATGTTCGTTAGTTTGATTGACTTTCACTTTTTTTACTGAACCGAAATATGAAGCATGAGAAATCTATAGACTATACAGGCCCCAGGGATCTGTGAAGGAAGCGCGCCCAGTGCGCGGCGATGAACTGGTCCCAAATTATGTGGAAACTTGAAATATCACAGAAATAGATTCCTGGGCTTCTTAAGAATGCGATCGGTGTGTTAGTTTTTAGAGTTCCGTTGCCAAATGGCAAAAAACGGAACCATTATAAATGCGTCATGACTGTCTGTCCGTCCGTCTGTCACAGTCACTTTTTTCCGAAACTATAAGAATTATGCTGTGGAAGTAGATGTATTCTGTGAACTGCATTAAGATTTTCTCACAAAAATAGAAAAAGCATGAAATTTTGGGGATTCCAAACATACGTGTGAGGTATCTATGGATAGGTCTTCAAAAATGATTGACGTTTCTAAGATATTTTTTTTCTAAACTGAATAGTATGCGAGCAAAAACGTCTGAATGGATTTTGATGTGGTTTTTTCTATTAGAAAGGTCTTGGTCAGACTTAATATCTACCATATATATATATATACCTATATATAATCAAACATATTAAGCATATATATATATAGCCGCGGTAGCCTAGTGGTTGGGTAATGGACTGCTGAGACGAGGTCTCGGGTTCGATCCCAGGTTTTACCATGGCACACACCAATGACTTTTCGATGCGTTTCGAAGTTAAATGTGTATTTATCGCAGGCTTATAAGTGCCCGGTTAATGGCAATAGGCTCGCCACCTATTACATTGGGACCTAAACATAAACTGGCGAAATGTGGGTGCTAGCACCTCTGCCTACCCCTTCGGGGATATAGGCGTGAGTTTATGTTATGTTATGTTATATATATATGCTTAATATGTTTGATTGGAATTAATAAAGTAAAACCGAAGATATGACCAAAATGCTAACCGACGTCCACGAGGGCGGAGCCGCGGGTATCAGCTAGTTTTAAATAAGTAAATATTATGAATAAATAGCAGTTAGTACGGTCACAGCCATTGCCAGCTTGCAATAAAATTCACTTCAGGTCATTATCATCATGAATTTAAAACACACACCAACACGTATTAACGCAGAAGATCGTAGTTATTCGTTCGTGAGACAGCCATTGCTAATTGATTTTCTCCACATAAGTGCACTCCAAGAATCTCATATCTCGTGTCTTTAACCTTCTTGGTGCTGTCTTTATAGTGATAACCACAACCTGTTATCATAACGTCTGTCACTTAGTGCAGCGTCAGAATCGAAGGTCAAGCGCAGATTAGAGCCACGACATCCTTGAGACAGACTTGTCACTGTGCAGATCTTCCAAGTATTACAGCTTTTTTTTATATTTAGGGCACGTCAATTTGACTTCACCTCGCCTGATGGTAAGCTGAAGGTAAAGTCTCAGGAAAGAGGGTCACCATTACATACATGTACCATGTTAACAATGGTGGCACTCAGCTTGACGGCCTCATCAGAAGAGGATTGTCGTCGCAGCACCGCGTGACACCCACCGGTCCGGTCCCACTAGTGCTTCGACCACAATCCCCCTGCCCGGCTATGCACTTGCTGACCCCTGAACGCAATCAAACCGAAATTGGATTGCTATGGAGGGTTTTTCGCAATCGTGCACGGTGGTACCCACCCGGCCGAATTTTGTGACAAATTTGTGTCATCAATTTTCTACCACCAGTAAGGTTCTTTGTCTATGGAACCTTTTGTTCGAAGTATTTTTGTAAAGCAATAATCTGTTTTAGGTCTGTCGTGCATAGCAATAGTCTGTCTTAAGACTTGTTGTCTAATAAGCGCTCAGCCAAAGAACAGAAGAGTGTTCTATTTAATAAGCATAGCAACGCGCCACGGCTTCGCTCAGGTGCCATGTAGACCAAGTACATCGTGACTACTAAATGAAATAACCAATTCAAATTATTTACAGAATTATTAATTTAAAAAAGCGGCCAAGTGCGAGTCGGACTCGCCCATGAAGGGTTCCGTAGCAGTAAGTAACATAATAATGCTTTTTTTAAATTTTACATTTGAGTTGATCGAACGATTTTTTGTTTTACGATTTATGACGTATTAAAAAAAAACTACTTGCTAGATCTCGTTCAAACCAATTATCGGTTTACATGGTAATGTACATCATATATGTTTTTTAGTTTTATCACTCTCTTATTTTAGAAGGTACAGGGGGGGGGACACATTTTACCACTTTGGAAGTATCTCTCGCGCAAACTACACAGTTTAGGGATAAATTATATTAGAAACCTCAATATCATTTTTGAAGACCTATCCATAGATACCTCACACGTATGGGTTAGATGAAAAAAAAATTTAGAGTTTTAGTTCTAAGTATGGGGAGCCCCCAAAATTTATTGTTTTTTTTCTATTTTTGTGTGAAAATCTTAATGCGGTTCACAGAATACATCTACTTACCAAGTTTTAACAGCATAGTTCTTATAGTTTCGGAAAAAAGTGACTGTGACATACGGACGGACAGACAGACAGACATGACGAATCTATAAGGGTTCCGTTTTTTGCCATTTGGCAACGGAACCCTAAAAACTTAAAAATCCGACTGCCCTGAAAAGACATTATATGCAAGATTCAATTTTGATTGTGCATTTATTTCGTACAACGTACGTTCTAAATAATAATACCGCTTCATTTGCAAATATAGAGATTTCATAATAACTTGGTGATCTTGTGGTGCATGATATCGCCTAACAGACTACTCCTACGCAGTATTGAACCCCGAATTGGCGTAAGTTTTGGATAACAAACAATCTCTCATAGAAAGCATATAACGACATTAAATGTAATCGCTTCACATTAGAGGTCATGTGGTGCCATGTAGTCTTATACATAGGTAATTGCAATAGTGCCATGGGTAAATGGAACTATTGCAATTAGTAGGTATACTTATTGTTGGGGTGTGTGTTGGGTAACCTCCTCGAGTGTCGCTCCGATTCCGATCCCGCTGCAGTCCGGGGGGAACGGAATCGGAGCGGCCGGTACACCCTAGGCGGCGGTCAATGGCTTCCCTTCACCCCTTCATAGGGTTGGCATTGATCGTCGGCCAATACCCAACGTGGCGGGAACACATCGCTCTCCGTACTCCTCTGCTTTCAGAGGAGACAGGATGAGCGATGCTGTTAGTGGTGAGATGGCCCGGGGTCAGCCGGGGTGCGAGGGATATGCTCTATGGGTAACCTTACACCCCGGCGTCTGAAGACCCGAGACGGCGTGCGGTTTTAGTCGGTGCAAGCCCGACATAACCGCCCCCGCTGGCCGGCGGGGGGGTATCCGAAGGGATTTCCGCACGATAAAAAAAAAAAAAAAAAAAGGTATACTTATTGTTCATGGCTAGGCGCACCTTAATGTTTTTTCTGTTGCTTTTTACGTGACAACGTCTTATAAATCGATGGAGCCCGCTGCACGCACGATAAAACTGGCGAATCGTGGGTGTGTTATACACCTCTGCCTTCCACTTCGGGGATACAGGCGTGAAGTCATGTTATGTTGTTTATGTTGGGTATGCGGCGTTATCACATGACGTATGCGGTGTTACCGGCGTATGCGGCGTTACCACATGACGTATACGGCGTTACGTCGCGTTCTTATGACATTATCACGTTCAACTATCGTCAGTAAACCGACTTTGCAGACAACCGATTTTTTTCTTTCCTATTAATTTTTTCTATTCTCTTGCTATAATTGTAAACTCCGCTCTGAATGAGTAGGTACCACCACGGCAACACCGCTACGTATTACTTTTCCTATAATGTCGAAAAAGGGCGGAAAAGTAAAGAAGTATATAGCTATTTTAAAACGGAATGTGTATATTCCATGGTTTTACTGTGGGTTTTACTGCCCTGAGGAAACACGTCCACGATCCAAGTCAGAGGTGGTCAGATAAACCAGAAACGTACGTCTATTGGAAGAACAGCCACCACCATCAGCGACCAGGGAAGTACTACCCAATTGGGGGAATAAACCAGACGGCCTTACCACGTATTTTTTAATTTATGTGTAATAAAAAAAAACAAGCCCAACGAAAGGAAATTTACACACATGCCTCTTCACATGCCTGTGCCTAGGTTAGGAATGGCTCCACTAATCTACAACTTATAGCCAAACTCGATGGTCAGCCACCCTCATAAAAGTTTTGTGTTGCATTACTTAAATGGTTGATGGACGAGAGCTTTTATGTTTTAGAAATAGATTAATAAATCTATAAATTTAGATCGGAAAAAGCGAACATTTAGGACGGGACTTGACCCCGCGTCCAGTCTCTTACAGGGGGAGTGCTATGAACCAACTGAGCCACCTAGACACGTCCCAGAAATTCGAAATTTTCTGATTATATACGTCTCGGGGCGACACTGGAGCCATCTACCGTAATTCTTGCAAACTACGGAAACAATAAATCATGTTACAATCATTTTTAAACATTGTTTTTTGGTTACTCCGCCACATTTTTCTAATCTAAAACTACAGAAGTTAGCATACTAATTGTTAAAAAAAAACATTTAGTCAATAAATGTATTTAAAAAGGTAATTCACATACCTAACATAACTCCACGCCTGTATCCCCGAAGGGGTAGGCAGAGTTGTATTACACACCCACGATTCGCCAGTTGTTTAGATCCCAATGTAATATGTTATGCGAGCCTATTGATAAACGAACGATAATTAACATTTTTAATACATACATACACACCAAAAGTCAGAGGTGTGTGACCGGGGCGGCTGGGGATCGAACTCGACACCTGGTCTCGGCAGTCCGTTACGTACACCAATGGGCTATCGCCGCTATTAAATGTAATTTATATGTATTTTAATGTAAATATGGAACTAATAAATAAGTTAAACACTTCCCTACAGGGATTTGAAGTACAAAGCTTATCTATACATATAATAAAGGCGTACCGAGGTGAATACTGTACATTAAAGAGATTTTTCAAATAATAATTGTTATATGTTCTAGGAACGATAGCGATGCCAAAAATTCGATTTTTGGAATTTTTGTCGGTTATATCTGCCTTTTATTATTGATGTCCGAGCATCACTTGATATGCTGAAGATTCTTCTAGGGCATCTAGGTAATAAACTGCGCTATATTATCACGCTATTATAAGTGTGATAGGAGCAGCAGGATAAAATCGACCAAATCTATTATTGATCGTTCCTTTCTGCTTTGTATTAAACACAAACACTTTGTATAAATCATCACGATATACCTAAAAGGTGATGAGCAGTAAGATATTGAAATCACGAAACTACAGACGTGAAAAAGTTAGTTGATTAGAGACTCAACATTTGAAAATAAAAATCATCTCGCTATTATATTAGGGAACCGGGTGGAATTTATTTCGATATTACCTATTTTTTTTGTTTTTTTTTCGTGCGGAAATCCCTTCGGATACCCCCCCCCCCCGCGTGCCAGCGGGGGCGGTTATGTCGGGCTTGAACCGACTAAAACCGCACGCCGTCCCGGGTCTACAGACGCCGGGGTGTACGCACCCCGACTGACCCTGGGCCATCTCCGGTTTCGAGATGGCCCCCTCGGGTTTGGGAACCACGGTGTCCCCGTCTTGCCCCGGTTTGGGGGAGGGGCGCTAGTCGGATCCAGTTAAGTTTTATATAAATTAGTTTTTTATTTAATTAATTAGATTAAGTGACCTCCGGCGCCTGAGTCGCCTGCGTATATCGATGTTACCTGTAACATCTATTTCTTCATGATAAATGATTGAAAATATAACGATGAAATAAGTAATTTAGTTTTTTTCATTTATTCATTTATTCATTATTATTAGCAATATAAGCTTACAGTTTGCACCAAAGCGCTTATTTGCAGTCAGTTGTATAAATATATATTACATTAAATTAATTATTTGAAATTGAAATTATAAAATTATTAACAATACGAAAAAATACGTTACATTTTAGGCATACAAATACTATAAGTTACTCAAATATTCTCTCACAGTTGTACCAAAGACACCTGGCTTATCATAAAATATGTCCGCATCTGGATTCTTTTTCAAAAAGTCATTCAGGTACTGAACAGCTCTGTATGTAGGGCTATTCCATGCCAAAAAGCGCCAAGCTGGTGGGCAAGTCAAGAGCTGATGCTGTCGCCGTCCAGTGCCCCGCATGTACCTGTCCGGCACATAGAAGTGGATACATTCACGCACCGAAGGGTTGTCCACTTTAGAATTTAAAAGTAAATAATAGTGCATGACGTGCGCTAACTCCCGCCTAAGTCGCAATGTATCAAGACCGATCATCCCTGACATGAAGATGGAAGGGTAAAGAAATGGATAGTATCCATAGGCGCGCTTGTACAGGTATCGAGCAAATTTACGCTGAACTCTCTCAACCATCAGTATGTACAGTTGTTCTGTGGGATTCCATACGATTGCGTTAAACTCCAACACACTACGAACGAAGGCAGTGTACAATACCTTTATAACTTCAATATTGGCAAAGTGGGAAGAAGTTCTAATTATAAATCCCAGAGTTGGGTAAGTAGTAAGTTTTTTTTTTCGTGCGGCCGTCGGGGGCGGTTATGTCGGGCTTCAACCGACTAAACACATGTTGGGTTCGAAATTGCAGAAGTAAACATACCTTGATCTATTCCGAACGACTCTCTCTATTTCCGACGAAGTCGCAGGCAACAGATAGTTGCCCATAAATAAAAAACTCCCATATTTTTTAAATATTTTTTTGCGATTTTCTTTAGAAAAGCCCTATTGCTATCGAGTTGTCGTCGACGTCGTCGTTGCCAATTTTCTGTCACGGTTTTGGGTATGAAGGAGATGAGCTATCGAGTTGCTGTTTTCGGTAATAGATTCGTGCTGGGGTGAACCATTGCAAGATAAAGAAAAAATCGCAAAAAATCGCAAAAAAAAATAACGCAAAATCGAAAATTCCTTGTATTCGGCTGAGCTCGTCTCAGGAATTCAACTTGTTTATATTTAGGACACGTCAATTTAATTTAGGTAAAGTGTCAGGAAAGAGGGTCACCATTACATACACGTACCATGTTAACAATGGTGTCACTCAGCTTGACGGCCTCATCAGAAGAGGATTGACCGCGTGACACCCACCGGTCCCACTAGTGCTGCGACCACAACACACTTCTATTAGACCACAAAACACTTACTATTGCAATAAGCAACCACATTTCGCCAGCTCCTTTCGTTTTCCCCGTATGTACCTACCTAATAGGGGGCGAGGATACTACTATCAGACGAATACTTTTTACTAACGTCGAGCTGTTGCTGAGGTTTTTCATAGTATAACCTAATATTTTAATATTTTTACCCAACCTGAGAAACAAACCCGGCATCTCATACACAGCAGTCGCACACACTGTCGCTACACCATCGAACCAGTCGTAATAGTAAGTTTATCTTACAGATTAGATTATAATATAATTCATTGCCAGTGAAATTTTGAAACAGTAAACGATTATTAAGATAACAAACCTTATTCACACCGATAGTGACACTGTTTATTTATTTATTTTGCCATGCTGAACATAACTAGGTAACCTTTTATCTCGCTAAATATACGACAGTACTTATATCTTTCACAATATCCACTCAAAGTACACATTGGAACATTAACTGAGCACTGAATTCACAATTTGTCACCTATTAGGCATAATAACATTCGATATAAGTATTATTCTACTTACTTATTACTAATTTAACGTGTAAATATGCTTATTATTTAATAGTCAACTGTTTA
This sequence comes from Cybosia mesomella, assembly GCA_946251805.1. Taxonomy (NCBI): domain Eukaryota; kingdom Metazoa; phylum Arthropoda; class Insecta; order Lepidoptera; family Erebidae; genus Cybosia; species Cybosia mesomella. The sequence goes on along the minus strand of OX276403.1, from coordinate 31,354,369 downwards.
GCGATTAACTCATATTCAAACTGATACAATATTTAACAACGCAAACAAAAATAATGCGCCGACCTTGAATTCTGTATCACGCATACTGTTTTACCGGTTTGTAACGGGAACTCTCGCTAACTAGACGTAAACAGGCTTACCTGTAGTCAACTGCGCCGGCGGAAAATATATACTGACAGTTATACACAGCACTGAACACGATCGTCACTAGAATGAAGCAGTAGTTCTTCCTCTGGTGCTTGCCGAACTGCCCCAGCTCCGCCAGTACCGCGTCCAAGTTCACCACGCCTGTCATGTTGCCACGTCACCCGCGGTTACGGGTACGTGTACAGTGTACCACGGCCACACCACGTCTGGTACGACTGACATCGCGGTGTCTTTAATATGCGCAAGCCTCTGGACAGGGGCCGGAGCAAATTATATTGTTAAGAAGTCTGATTGATAATTTAATATTCTTAGGACGGAAACGTTTGCAACTGAGACCGTTCCATTCTGTAAAGTTCCACTTCCTGGAGTGTACCGTCCCAGTTTTGTACAGGGAGCGCTTGGCAAACTGAACCAAATATGATGTTTGTTTACCTCTTATGATGTCAAATAACTGCTATCGTAAGTCGTTCTCTGTTACAAAATAAGTTTGTGTTGAATTTTGCGTCTTGCACATCGATGGTAGACATATAAAAGCGGCCAAGTGCGAGTCGGACTCGCCCATTAAGGGTTCCGTAGCAGCAAGTAACATAATAATGGTTTTTTTTTGAAATTTTTATATTTGAGTTGATTGAATGAAATATAAATTGCAGTTTACGATTTATGACGTATTAAAATTAAACTACTTACTAGATCTCGTTCAAACCAATTATCGTTGGAAGTTTACATGGTAATGTACATCATATATTTTTTTTAGTTTTATCATTATCTTATTTTAGAAGTTACAGGGACACACATTATACCACTTTGGAGGTGTCTCTCGCGCAAACTGTTCAGTTTAGAAAAAAATGATATTAGAAACCTCAATATCATTTTCGAAGACCTATCCATAGATACCACACACGAATGAGTTTGATGAAAAAAAAATGTTTGAGTTTCAGTTCTAAGTATGGGGACCCCCAAAATTTATTGTTTTTTTTTCTATTTTTGTATGAAAATCTTAATGCGGTTCATCATCTACTTACCAAGTTTCAACAGTATAGATCTTATAGTTAAGAAAAAAATTGCCTGTGACATACGGACGGACAGACAGACAGACATGACGAATCTATAAGGGTTAATGGACCATCAGAAAAACAGGGCAGCATGACCTGGTCATGTGCAGCATTCTATAGCGATAGCGATGTTACTAGCTGATGCCGGTGGCTCCACCCGCGCGGAGGTCGCTTATAGTCTTTTGGTCATAACTCCGGTTATACTTAACCAATTGCAATCAAGCATACAGCAGATTTTAATTTGGACCAAGACCTTCCTAATAGCAAAATACCTTTTTTTTTTTTTCGTGCGGAAATCCCCTCGGATACCCCCCGCCGACCAGCGGGGGTGGTTATGTCTAGCTTGAACCGACCAAAACCGCACGCCGTCTCGGGTCTGCAGACGCCGGGGTGTAAGGTTGCCCATAGAGCATATCCCTCGCACCCCGGCTGACCCTGGGCCATCTCCGGTTTCCAGATGGCCCCCTCGGGGTTGGGAATCACGGTGTCCCAGTCTTGCCCCGGTTTGGGGGAGGGGCGCTAGTCGCCCCACCGTCCCGGCCTGCTACTGTTGGGGTGACAGGCGGCCTCGCCTGCCACCCCCGGGCCTGCGCTCATGGAGGACGGAGGTCGTTAAGCGACCTCCGGCGCCTGAGTCGCCTGCGACGCGCGGCGAGCATATTGCGGGCTCGGCGGGCCGGGAGGGTTCTGAACCTCTCCCGGGCGCGCTCCGCCATCTCCTTCGCGAGCATCACATGCTCGCAGAAGGAGGTGGCGGCGGCCCACGCGCTCGCGCTCCGCACCATTGCCGCAATCATGCTGCCGAGCGAGAGGACTCCCACCCCGATGGCTGCCACGAGGTCACGCCTCGGCACCTCCAACGCTGGGCAGTCCGCCAGCGTGTGCAGCCCTGAGTCCTCGCTCGCGTCACAGTGATAACACTCAGGCGTTGGCTCCTTCCTGATCCGATGCAGGTGGTCCCCGAAGCACCCCTTCCCGGAGATCACCTGCGTCAGTCGGTACGAGAGGCTTCCGTGTCGCCTCTCTAGCCAATCCTCCATGATGGGCCTTACCGCCGCTATTTCGGCGTGCCCTGCGCTTGGTCGCCCAAGTCGTTCCTTCCACTCCACCACGATGGCCTGGCGGAGCTGGGACTGCATGGCCTCGATTTCTCGATGCTCGGGGTTCAGTCCCTGCTCCCGCGCCTCCTTTCGCCACTGGTACAGTTGCGAATAGCAAAATACCTAAAGAATGAATAACATATATACATACTAATATTATATAATTATATAATATTATAGCTCATGTATCGTAGAAGATTATAGACTATTTATATCATCACGCTACTTCCTAGGAGAACGGAGCAATAGTCATATTATTATTAGAAGCCGCAGGGCACAGCTAGTTACTTATATTAGGTCAACCTACAGGTAGGCATAACATAAAATAACGTAACTTCACGCCTGTGTCCCCGAAGGGGTAGGCAAATGTGTATTACACACCCACGATTCGCCAGTCATGTTTAGGTCCCAATGTAATAGGGGGCGAGCCTATTGCCATCTACCGGGCACATTATTAAGCGAGCGATAATTAACATTGATTAATGCACACATAACTACGAAAAGTCAGAGGTGTGTGCCCAGAGCGACTGGGGATCGAACTCGAGACCTCGTCTCAGCAGTCCGTTACGTACGCCACTGGGCTGTCGCCGCTCTTCCACTGGGCTGTCGCTGCTCAGGTACCTACAGGTAGGGGTGCGACTGGTTGGATCACCACCAAGTTTGGTGCACCCTGGGCAACGTGGGCGATGACGCATCATTGATTGCTCCTCTGGAGTAGCTGGCGTCAACGTCAACGGCCAAGAGTCTGACCAACCGGCCCTTTTCATGGCCAGCTGACCCCATTGCACGAGGGGGTCGTGGTATGGCGGGCCTGCAAGGCCCGCGGGGGTGGTCGCTCCAGGTACCCCTCTGCTGTTATCAGAGGGGACACTGCGAATGGCCCAGGGTCAATCGGAGTGCGAGGGATATGCCCTATGGGTAACCTTACCCCCCGGCGTCTGTAGACCCGAGACGGCGTGCGGTTTTAGTCGGTTCAAGCCCGACATAACCGCCCCCGCTAGCCGGCGGGGGGGTATCCGAAGGGATTCCCGCACAATAAAAAAAAAAAAAGGTACCTACAGGTAGGACCTAACCAAACGTCCGACCGGCACCGACTTCAACAGAAAAGTCTTACGTGTTTTTTAGTCTTTAGAATTAATTCTGTAATTCAGTTATTTTACACTTAATGTATTTTGGTTATAGAAGTCGGTTAATTTTTTTTTTATAAAATAATTTAATGAAACGAAATTATAAAGACAGAGTTGCAAAGAATTTATAGGTAGCATTCATAACGACACGGAAGCCTCTCGTACCGACTGACGCAGGTGATCTCCGGGAAGGGGTGCTTCGTGGACCACCTGCATCGGATCAAGAAGGAGCCAACGCCTGAGTGTCATCACTGTGACGCGAGCGAGGACTCAGGGCTGCACACGCTGGCGGAATGCCCGGCGTGGGAGACGCCGAGGCGTGACCTCGTGGCAGCCATCGGGGTGGGAGTCCTCTCGCTCGGCAGCATGAATGCGGCAATGGTGCGGAGCGCGAGCGCGTGTGCCGCGCCCGGGAGAGGTTCAGAACTCTCCCGGCCCGCCGAGCCCTCAACATGCTCGCCGCGTGTCGCAGGCGACTCAGACGTCGGAGGTCGCTCAACGACCTCCGTCCTCCATGAGCGCAGGCCTGGGGGTGGCAGGTGAGGCCGCCTGTCACCCCAGCAGAAGCAGGCCGGGACGGTGGGGCGACTAGCGCCCCTCCCCCAAACCGGGGCAAGACGGGGACACCGTGGTTCCCAAACCCGAGGGGGCCATCTCGAAACCGGAGATCGCCTCCAGGTAGGGTTCCGTACCTCAAAAGGAGAAAACGGAACCCTTATAGGATCACTTCGTTGTCCGTCCGTCCGTCCGTCTGTCAAGACCATTTTTCTCAGGAACGCGTGGAGGTATCAAACTGAAATTTATATCTGATACTCAGGTCCACTGTCTCTTAGAGCTGTGAAAAAAATCAAACTTCTAAGCCAAAGCAATCTAAAGATACAGCCGTTTATGCTGCAAATTTCCGCAAATTTTCGAAACTCGCACGGGAATCTAAACCTACAGGGTACTTCCCGTGAACTTAGAATCTTGAAATTTGGTACGAAGTAACGTCTTATAGTACAGATTAAGGAAAATTACGAAAACCGTAAATTTTAGTTACATCATATAATAAAAAATATATTTTTTTTAAAGTTACTACTACCATAACTATGACTCGATTGTCCTGATGGGTGACCTTTTACTTATATACCTACAGGTTTGTACGGAACCCTCGGTGTGAAAAAATCGGTCAAGTGCGAGTCGGACTCGCGACTCGCACTTGACCGATTTTTTTATTATTCATTGTATTCATCGAACTTGGTCGAGAGCTGCGGAACCGACGCGCTCGGAACTGATTGGTCGAGGCTAAGCAAAAGGGCGTGGCCTCCCGATACCGGGGATGGTATTGGCTTCATCATGTTTGAACCTTGATGACGATCGCCTCTCAGTGCTGGGTTAAAATTTTAATAGAAAAAACGAAGGTTCAAAAAGATCGGTGCTTGCTTGGTTCCGCAGCCATCGTCCCCACCCCTAGGGGTGGGGACGAAGATCCACGACCTCTACATCAGTTGCAGTAAAGTCGCCGCCGAGGAGAGTTGTCCGCGCTCGTCGGCGCCCGGTCCTGTAGCACTGAAGATTTCGACCACAGTGATCGACGAAACGTTTGGGACACAAGTTTCCTATGGACCACGGCCAAACTGTCCGGAAGCAGTTTATTCTACATTCTACAACTCGCGACCTCCAACGTGGCAGTCGAGTTTGTATTGTTTGGGGAAAGTAAATAATTTTCTATTTCACAATTACCAGTTATTTTTGTATACTGGGGCTTAACACGACGACGCTCTTAAATCAATTCAAAAACAAAACAGCTCAGTTGAGGGAGTGAGACGGAGCTATACATCGTGTATAGCTCTGTCCCTCTCCCTCTACTGAGCTGTGTTGTTTTTCAATTCCTTTGAGAGCGTCGTAGTAAGGCACCAGCTCGCTGTTTGTTTTAGTCATTTGGGTATAAACCCATTAACGGGATGAAATGAGAAACTCTTATAACCTACTTCCTATGAGTAAGTAGTTATGTCTCACTGTGGTTTTCTGCGACGAGGGGTACCTCCCTAGTTGGACAACTGCACATTGGAATCTAATGGGAAAGGCCCCGAGCATATCGGCTGTTTAAAATCAAAACCTAGTAAATCGAATTTACAAAAATGTCTAGGAGAGCGAAAAAATAGGTTACTCACTTTGAATGCTTGCCGTAACAAAATTAATAATGATATCAACATGGTTGTTGTTTTAAAAGATGCGGGATATAGTCTATTCTAAACTGGTATAGTTAAAAGTCTGAAAATCCCCATTGTACCTTTCAAATAACCCTCACTGTGTTTTTTTTTGTCTCAGCAACTGAATCTTAGCTTTCATGCCAAATTCAAAACCTAGTAACTTCAACTACTAGGTTATCAAGTTGCTTTATTTGAGGGATTATAGTTGAATAAGCATTTTCATAAAACCAAGTGTGAATTATTTCATATAGAAATATGAAATAATTCTTCCGCAAACTTCCTATTCATGACAGTCAAAGTGTTTAGGAGTAAAACAACAGTTTACGCTTCTTACCATTATATTTTATTCAACCTTTACAAATTAAGCGATAAAAGTCAGCATAGCACTACATTTCTTTTAAGCCTCTATACATTTTCGTAAGTCACTATTTGTCCATTAGTAATCAAATCGACGGAATTGTCGCTTACGGGGAGATCCAACCAAAATTTTCTTCTATTTGGAGGCATCAGAGGGACCAATTTTGAAGTAATGCCTTCTTTTTTAGCTGATTTCACACCTCGAGGTTGATTATTAGTAGCAGGGGGAAGGATCTTGCAGTCATATCTCTGAGTCAAGAAATTTAACTCTTTATAGGACTCTTCAAAATCTTTCTTGTAGAAAACGTTTCGAAATCCTTTTACAAACTTGGCCTCAACTACCGAGTTCAGCAAAAATGTGTGAAGAGGATCGTCAGCTGTTGTTTTTTTAGGTATGCGTTTCTTCTTCACCCATTCGTATGATGTTTGCACCTCGATTACATCAATATGCGATCTACAATTCGCAATAATGGATTTGTAGTCATCGTAATCATACATGGCATCTCGGCGCCTCAGTTCTCTTTCAATATTGCCATGTACGCCGTCAGCACTCATGTGAGTGTGACCCTTTGTGAGGAACTTTAAAGTTATAGTCTCGATATTAAAGCATCCGGCATTAACGATTGTTACTAGAGCAGTAAACAAAAACCAATTTTTGTTTTGTCCAGTACAATTGTCACACCACAGAGTGATTGCTTTCAGGTCTCTTTCCGATTGAAGAAAAGCCATCAAAGCATCAATTATATTATTGGCATCTCGACCCATCAAAGCTTCATGCCACACAATACATTTGCTATTAATCTGTGCGTCTTTGCATAGTGGAGCGAATGTCAAATTAAAAGCTACGAGACGGCTCAAAAAGAACGAATCTTTTGTTTTCGGTATATCTGGTATCAAAGTAACTTTCTGAAGATCCATCGAGTAATAACGTTCGACAGTATTGTTTCCTTTAGCTCCATCTTCTTTGTAGTTCTTTATTGCTTTTTCAGCCTTTTCTTTATGCTGTTTATAATCATTACGAGTACTCTCTAAAACTTCTTCATCCTCATTTTTCATCTTTTCTTCGAACACGCATTCAACACATTGATCTCCTTTAGGATACTTAATTTACTTACATATTAATAATATTAATATATATTAATATATAATAAAAATTAATATATATTAATATATAATAAAAATTAATATATATTAATATATAATAAAAATTAATATATATAATATAATATTATTAATTTACTATACTTTAGGGCACTTATCATCCTTTTTGAACGGTAAAACTGATGAAAACTCATTTTTATAAAATAAATCAGAGAGCGACCATAACCTTGCGCCGGCGTCACAGGACTTACTGACGCAATCCTAACGGTTTTTTGCGGTGTTGCCAAATTGATAGCCCAGCAAGAATATTTCACAAATTAATAACCTAGTAAGTGAGTCGGGTTACTAGGTGGTTTAAATTTGTAAACCGAGTTACTATGTTATAAATCTGAATATTGTAGACTTTTTGATCCATTTTACAAATTGCTCCGAAATGCTAAAAAATATTTTCGGTAATTGATATGAAAATGGGTGTTCTAAGAACTTGGGGTTGTAGGTATGGGTCTAGTAAGTCCAAAAATTCAAAATAACGTTTCTTGGAAAAATCAGGGGTTACTAGGTTTTGAATTTGGGCAGCCGATATTATGAATAGTAGTTTTTTACTGTGATTTTGTGTGGGTGAGGGGCGATGGCGATACATCTCCAGGGAGGCATTTAAGAGTGCAACCGAAGACCAATTCATTGTCTATTTCCTATAAGTAGTGCTGTTTAATCTCCTTTCTGTAGGCGGAGACTACTCCTATCCGCTCTAAGTATTGTTTGGTGTAGTGATAATTTAGTTTAAGTACGTATATGTATTCTTTATTATACACAAATGGCATATCTACATAAAGAATCTATTGAAATTGTATTATAATAACAAAGGCTTAACTAACATAGCAATATACCTACCTAATAATTGTCTTCACATTATTATACTCAGCTTTAGAATTATCAGACTTCTCTTTAAAATCGGATCCTACTGTCGCTCTGCAATTCGGAACAGAAAACATAGTTAAGATCCACCTCCCCTAGTGTTATACTTGATACACTTGTTTTATTCGAGATAGCAGATTAATTTCCAAACTAGAAATCCACATATTTTCTAAAAATCTTTCCTTAAGGGATGCTTACAACATAAAAGGAAGTCCCCAGTGGTCAAAGCTCATCGTAGATGATGAATCAATCAGTCAGAACCATGAATAAATAGGCCTACTACAGTCAGAACGGTGCGTTACCTGTGCTACTAAGAGTCTGACACTTTATCAAATCGGTTAAAATCGACATCCAAGATAAATATACACGTATTTGAAACGTCGAACTATTTTTTTGTGCTTTGTCACAATATAAACTCTTTGATTTGCAGCTCTGGATTCCTCTTCTATGGATATTCAGTGCCTATGTCAATATTGTGCCTACCTTACTGTCACTTTTAGCGTCATATTTATATACTTTAAATTTTATTTTGCAACCCTTTTTTATACTACAAAATTGATTTTTTTTTTATACAATGCCCAACGAGGATGGAATGCCAGACACGATTGATCTAGACAAGGTATTAAAGGACATTGGACACTTTGGGAGATATCAGATCGGTGTGTTCGCATATTTGGTGTTGAACGTCATGTCCAATTCTATCAAAAATAACCAGTATGTGTTTGCTGCTGCCCCTGTCAAGTACAGGTGAGGTGTTAGCTGTTGTAGCTTGAAGCTCTAGTGATCCCTGCAGTGCTAACTACAGCAGACTGCAAACCATGTCAGGTAGTTCTAGGTCACAATTCTCAAGATCTTTGAATCGTTCGTTTGAATCCTACCCTGAACTTGAACTTCACATCTTAACTTAAGTACTAAGAATATTAAACTTGGTACATCTATAAGTACTTCTACGGTAATAATAATTTGAGGTGAACATTTTGACAGAGCGCCATAAAACAGATAATAAAACGTAACTTTGCACGATGGAAGTGAAACATGAAACAATTTTGATTTATGTTAAACAATTTTGTAGTGAGTCGGTAATAAATTATACCTAACACCCTATTAAAGGAATATAATGCTACATAATTCAGTTTATATTTCCATAAGTATCCAATGTAAGCAAGTATATAACAGCACGTTATGGTAGGCCAACACAGGTTTGCCCGGCAGTAGTCGCAGGCTGACTGGCTCAATAGAGTACGCTCTCGGATTTGTTTTTATCTGTAGTACCATATTTTACGTATCTGTAAACGTATTGATTACTGGTATGTTTGTTGTTACTTGTAGATGCAAGGTGCCTCAATGTGAGACATCACCCGCGGAGTACGATCCAGGGCCATGGGCTACGTTTGCTCTGCCAGTGGATAGAGATTGCTATCGATATATGCCTATTGGTACCAAATGTGACCCTGCCAGTTTCTCTAACAGGACGGAACCTTGCTTGGCCTGGGTGTATCAAAATGACTACACAATTTCAACTTATGTAAGCTTAAAGTAGGTTATGTTGATATTGTTAAGTCATAACACAAACATTAACGATAGAATTCTAGAAATGGTTTTTGAGGTCTACTGGCTGAAGCTTCATATTTTGGTGTTTTTGCCGTGATAATTATTGGATAATTTTGCTCTATAACATGTTCTCAATAGTTTTAGTCACTACATGCCATTAGTTAGTAGTGAAGCGTCGGTGGCTTAGTGCTTCCAACGATCAAAATGTTCCGGGTTCGAATCCTGGCCATTACCTTCACCAGCGACGTGAACCCACTCCTAACACAAGCAATTTAGATCAACTGGAGGGGTTAGGGGGTATACTAGTAATGTCTGATACTAATTTTCTTAAAAAAAACGATCAGCCCTATTGATTGATTCGACATCAACTCAATGTGAAACAATGTTTGATGAAGACGACCTAATGTTTAGGGCTCGTTGTGGTAGATATATGAGAGTTTGCACCTTTTTTTTTTTTGTGCTGAAATCCCTTCGGATACCCCCCGACGGCCAGCGGGGGTGGTTATGTCGGGCTTGAACCGACTAAAACCGCACGCCGTCTCGGGTCTACAGATACCGGGGTGTAAGGTTACCCATAGAGCATATCCTCCGACTGACCCTGGGCCATTCGCAGTGTTAAGAGCAGAGGGGTACCTGGAGCGACCACCCCACCCAACCGCGGGCCTTGCAGGCCCGCCATACTCCGACCCCCTCGTGCAATGGGGTCAGCTGGCCCTGAAAAGGCCCATTTGGTCAGACTCTTGGCCGTTGACGTTGACGCCAGCTACTCCAGAGGAGCAATCAATGATGCGTCATCGCCCACGTTGCCCAGGCTGCACCAAACTTGGAGGTGATCCAACCAGTCGCACCCCAGAGTTTGCACCCTATCGTTCAAAAACAAACGCAGCTCCTCCCTGTAACATTACTCTGTTGGGAGAAGGCCAGACTTTAGCAGGTGTATCATATCCAACAGATCGTTGACGTGAGTTTTGTGTTACAGTTCGACCTGGCGTGCCAGGAGTGGAAGCGCACGTTGGTGGGCACGCTGCGTAGTCTTGCATACTTCTTTACCATGCCAATTGTTAGTTTCTTTTCGGACACGTGAGTATGGTCACCAACTGGCGTAGTAATACTGTAAGACTTGTTTTTTATTTCAATTTCAAAGGTTAAAAGAATTAAACTAGAATAATGTGTAGAATGATAGTATTAAAGAAAGAAAATGATCGTGTTCTCTTAACGAGTCTCAAGGTAAAGACGATTTAAAATATTATAGATCTAAAAAAAGTGAGTGGAATAGGATGAAATCACTACAGCAGTGCCTATGCAAGGAGAGGTTGTCCACTTTTATCGGTGAGTATGGTATGCTAGAAAGGTAATTTGTACAGTACAGTACAATAAGAAACTTTGGCGCGCGCAATTTCTAGACTAGTTTTAACGATCTTTATGATAGGTACTCAAGTTTAATTCTAAAAAAAAAATATAGGTACATTATTCTCCCCAGCAGAAACAGGCCGGGACGGTAGGGCGACGAGCGCCCCTCCCCCAAACCGGGGCAAGACGGGGACACCGTGGTTCCCAAACCCGAGGGGGCCATCTCGAAACCCGCGATGGCCCAGGGTCAGTCGGGGTGCGAGGGTTATGCTCTATGGGCAACCTTACACCCCGGCGTCTGTAGACCCAAGACGGCGTGCGGTTTTAGTCGATTCAAGCCCGACATAACCGCCCCCGCTGGCCGGCGGGGGGGTATCCGAGGGGATTTCCGCACGAAAAAAAAAAAAATAAAAAAAAAAAAGGTACATTATTCTCCCCAGCAGAAACAGGCCGGGACGGTAGGGCGACGAGCGCCCCTCCCCCAAACCGGGGCAAGACGGGGACACCGTGGTTCCCAAACCCGAGGGGGCCATCTCGAAACCCGCGATGGCCCAGGGTCAGTCGGGGTGCGAGGGATATGCTCTATGGGCAACCTTACACCCCGGCGTCTGTAGACCCAAGACGGCGTGCGGTTTTAGTCGATTCAAGCCCGACATAACCACCCTCGCTGGCCGGTGGGGGGGGTATCCGAGGGGATTCCCGCACGAAAAAAAAAGAAGTCCCTTTGTTCTACCCCAAATTTTTAGAATTTGGTTCCTCATTTATCTTAAATGGAGAAACTATTTTGCTTATGAAATCCTACTAAGTAACACAATAAACGGTTTATTTACATCCAGTAATACCCAAACCGAAACGAGTAATACTGTTACTGGGTGGGAAAAAAAAATCCCATCGTGTCACACTGTTACTCGTTGCGTATACCAGGTCACACCAGGTTATTTTTTCCCTAACCAGTGATACTACCTACCGAATATTGATGTTACAAATGGGAATAAAAAATCCCATCGTCTCATAAGTGTTCTGGAAAATGTGTCGGTAGTTCTTTCACACAATAAAGTGTTGATAATTCTTTCACAGAAAAATTTGTTGTTATTTACCCTAAAAACGGCTTAACGGATCGGTATGGCGGGCAGCAACTGGATTAAAAATATGTTAGTAATTTACTAAGTATTGCTTCCGTAGGTTCGGCCGGCGGTACGTCTTGATTGGCACTGCGGTGTTGCCAGCATTCGTTGGGGTTTCACGAGTCTTTTCTACGAGCTACCTTATGTATGTGGTGCTGGAATTTTTTGAAGCCTTTATTGGATCTGGCGCATATAGCACTATTTTTATCCTAGGTACGTTTCACGTTACATATTTTCTTTATTTTATAACATATATAGAATGTAGAAGTTCAATATTTCCACATTTAGTTAACTTTTTTTGCATAGTACGTAGGTATCTATAGTAGCCCTGTTTTTCTTACAGGTATGTAGGTTTATTACCTAACTGGGCTTAGTGTAGTGGATGGACTATATAAATGGAATGGACAAATGTTTTAGGTACAACCAACCTACTCTGACGTTGTTATAATCACTGTCCTATGGTGGACACGAAAAATTGTTATTTATACTATCTTTTTTTTTTATTCGTGCGGAAATCCCCTCGCATACCACCCCGCCGGCCAGCGGGGGCGGTTATGTCGGGCTTGAACCGTCTAAAACCGCACGTCATCTCGGGTCTACAGACGCCGGGGTGTAAGGTTGCCCATAAAGCATATCCCTGGCACCCCGACTGACCCTGGGCTATCTCCGGTTTGGAGATGGCCTTCTCGGGTTTGGGTACCACGGTGTCCCCGTCTTGCCCCGGTTTGGGGGAGGGGCGCTTGTCGCCCCACCGTCCCAGCCTGCTTCTGCTGGGGTGACAGGCGGCCTCACCTGCCACCCCCAGGCCTGTGCTCATGGAAGACGGAGGTCGTTAAGCGTGTTATTTATACTACCTAACTTTTCTTCTCCTTTTATAAGATAAGATAGGTATAACATACCTACTTGTCTGAATCCTATCTACCAATCGCACAGGATCAAAGTCTTGTGAATTGACGATAAAAGATTTGTTCTCATTTCAGCTCTCGAAATGGTGAATCTTAAAAATCGTGTCATCGGAGGCAGTATGCTATCCTGCACATACGCGCTAGCACTCTCATTGCTCGGGTTCCTTGCTTATCTTGTGCCCTATTGGATTCCACGAACCTGGGCCATCTATGCCCCCGGCATCCTCTTCATCGCTTATATCTGGATAGCTGAAGAGAGCGTCCGCTGGCTTATCACCAAGGGTAGACTGAAGGAAGCAGCCCATAGTATTTTGAAAGTTGCGAGAGTAAATAAAAAGCGATTGAGTGTTAATACTGAGACCATATTGTACTATTTCGCTTCTGAAGAAACGGTGACAACGAAAGAACCAACAGTAGAAAAAAAGTTTTCATCAACATCGTTGAAGAAAGTGCCTGTGTACAAGCAGGTGCTGAAGTCGAAGATCATCATGTGCCGTATAGTGGTGGTCTCGTTCTGGTGGGTGACGATAACGATGGTGTACTACGGGCTCACCATCAACTCGGTGTCACTCGCCGGCAATAACTATTTAAATTTTATCTTGACATCGCTTATCGAGATTCCAGGTTATTTACTCAGCTTAATCACTTTGGACCGCTTCGGGAGGAAGACCTCCATCATGACTGCACTCTTAATAAGTGGAATGTCGCTCCTCGTAATAGGACTAGTTAATAACAGTGAGTGTGTTTACTCATAATTCACTGAAATAAAAGTGTGTGTGTGTGTACATAAATAAATACATATATAGGTACATACCTACATTACATTACTACAAAGATTCTGTTGCAATTCTATTCATAACAACTCCTTCCTGAGAAGAATTGTCTCCGTTATGCATAAGCTCCATACATGGTAAGAGATTATCCTCATGATCGGGGTAATAAGGACAACTTGCCGTGGCAAAGTTGCAGGCAAACCATAATATTAAACTCTCAAGTAAATTATTGATTTAAGTTATTCTTAAAACCTATTAGAGTCTACTCGAATCAAAAACATTATTCTGGGAGCCTTATAAGGTTGGTTCCTTATTCAGGGCTCTTCTTACTGAATATTAACAACCTGCTGAAGCATAAAAAAAAGTTATAGATGACAACATGAATAGGCCGGTTCGACCGAGAAAGTGCTTCCATCCTCACGCAATGTCGACCTGAAGTAGCAGTTTGTGACAATGGGCACGGTTAGTAAGAGAATCTCTAGAATCTCACTTCCATTCATTTTCCCTAGTCTATTTCCTGTCGTAACAAAAATCTGCAATAAGTAACTGATGTGATGTTGCTAGCGACCAAAACTTATGGCGAGCACTTTACATCAGATTGACCAAATCCTCATTTACCTAATACTGAAAAGAAAATACCCAAGGCCATTTCGGCAGAATATTAGCTCCGACCAACAAAACCTGTCCCAGATCAGAGAAGTGTTGTCATTAGCTTTAACAAGGACACATAAGAGGAGCTTTTTGCGACACAGTTCGAGTAGGTAGGTACTCATAGAAGGACACTACATGTACAACTGAGAAAGTATGAGTCTGTGAATGAGTTTACACCCACGTGGAAACAATTCACCTATGAAGATTTATTCTGATTGTACCTTTCGCAGCTAACGTTATAATGGGTTTGACATTGATAGGGAAGCTATGCACGAGCATGACCTTCTGTTCAATCTACATCTACACAGTCGAGTTGTTTCCCACGCAGGCCCGCCACCAGCTCATGGGCATTTGCTCTATGGTGGGGCGCTTCGGGTCCATGATTGCACCACAAACCCCGTTGTTGGTAGGTATGTCTATGTTGTATTTTGGTAGTTTTTATGAGTTAACATCTTCGGAATAAAATAAATAGTCGAACAGATATTTCAGGCTTACTTACATCGGTACCTACAATTATTTTGTTCTGATATCTTGCGAAATCATGTTACGAAAATCCGCACCGTTTTCTTTGAAATGGTGAGGTTGATGGTGGTTCACTGGCGGGTGATAAGAGGATGTTCTTGACGTCATAATCATTCCCATCAAATGTATTCGGAGAAGTGGGTAACGAATAGGCAGGAACATTACTTTCGTTATGAATCCTAGTAATATCACTAGGTACATAGTATAAAACAAAGTCGCTTTTCCCGGCTGTCTGTCCCTATTTAGCTTAGATCTTTAAAACTACGCAACGGATTATGCTGGTTTTTTTAATAGATAGATTGATTCAAGGGGAATGTTTATATGTATAATACATGCCTAATATCACGCGGGCGAAGCCACTGGCGCCCGCTAGTTAGGTATGAATTTAATAGGTAGATTGTTAGTTTGAAAAACGGTTGAACAGATATGGATGTAATATGGCACAGAGGTAGATTAAGTATAGTCTGCAATAATACACAGGTTACTTTTAATCCCGGGAATTGGTTACTGTGGGATGTGGGAACAGAAACAGAACCGCGGGCAATTGCTAGTAGTAAATTTAAACAATGCTTGGGGACTTAAAGTCATAAATTGTGTGTACGCAGATAGCTTACATGGCGTGTCTGCCATACTTACTCTTTGGTGCAATGTCAACGATTGCTGGCCTGCTTATGCTGTTGACTCCTGAGACGCTGAAGCTCAAGCTGCCGGATACCATTGAAGAGGCAGAGAATATGGACATCATTCCTCGGTCCAACAAGCGAGTAGACATACTACGTAACAGTGAAGTGATAATAAAATGATTTTGTTACTGAATTGTACTTTTCAACTTTTGTTTCTTTTGCTAACTTAGGCACTCTAGTGATACGAGCAGAGCTTAGTACAGAGAAATGAGACTCCAGCAGCCTGCCTCGCTGGGCGATGCAAATTCGTAGACTTTACAAAATTTCAGGGACTTTCCGAATTCTCAGGATTTCAAGTTCTGTCGATATTTCCTTCACCGTTAAAGCGAGTAATATATTCATTTAGGGGGCTAGGGGATCAGACGACAGTCGCTTACGTAAAAGCTAAGATACACCAATGATGGTGATCTGCTCAATGTCCCGGGCTCCTAAGTGCAAGTTTTGGATGCAACTGGGATTGGCACCCGGACGGCGAGGTGTTCCTGGAACCGCTCTAGATCTTGCAGCCCGGCGTCTACAGTTGTCGATACTTGCTCCATAAAACATACCCACATGTTGGTTCATCAGGAAAACGCGTCGTCTGCATATAACAAAATTTTCTGAGTTTACAATGCATTTATAAACGTCATTAATACAATATTCAATAGGAGTGGTCCAGAGTTCCCTGGAGCCCTCCTGATGGAAAATTTGTCGCTCTCGACGAGTAACCTAGTACAATAACTTATAGATTGACACCTGTCCTCGACATATGAACCACTTAAAGAGGGGACCCCTAATACCCATCGACAGCAGTTTGTGCAGCAGGGTTGCTTGATTCGGTCGAAGCATTGACTGTAATTAGTGTACCTGTGTCGTCGATCTGGGACGGTTACGCCATTGACTCAGTCAAGTCACTAAAAACATCTAGGTACCTTTCAGAGTACGCCGCAATAGCGGCGGTAAGGCCCATCATGGAGGATTGGCTAGAGAGGCGACACGGAAGCCTCTCGTACCGACTGACGCAGGTGATCTCCGGGAAGGGGTGCTTCGGGGACCACCTGCATCGGATCAGGAAGGAGCCAACGCCTGAGTGTCATCACTGTGACGCGAGCGAGGACTCAGGGCTGCACACGCTGGCGGACTGCCCGGCGTGGGAGGTGCCGAGGCGTGACCTCGTGGCAGCCATCGGGGTGGGAGTCCTCTCGCTCGGCAGCATGATTGCGGCAATGGTGCGGAGCGCGAGCGCGTGGGCCGCCGCCACCTCCTTCTGCGAGCATGTGATGCTCGCGAAGGAGATGGCGGAGCGCGCCCGGGAGAGGTTCAGAACCCTCCCGGCCCGCCGAGCCCGCAACACGCTCGCCTCGCGTCGCAGGCGACTCAGGCGCCGGAGGTCGCTTAACGACCTCCGTCCTCCATGAGCGCAGGCCTGGGGGTGGCAGGTGAGGCCGCCTGTCACCCCAGCAGAAGCAGGCCGGGACGGTGGGGCGACTAGCGCCCCTCCCCCAAACCGGGGCAAGACGGGGACACCGTGGTTCCCAAACCCGAGGGGGCCATCTCGAAACCGGAGATGGCCCAGGGTCAGTCGAGGTGCGAGGGATATGCTCTATGGGCAACCTTACACCCCGGCGTCTGCAGACCCAAGACGGCGTGCGGTTTTAGTCGGTTCGAGCCCGACATAACCGCCCCCGCTGGCCGGCGGGGGGGTATCCGAGGGGATTTCCGCACGAAAAAAAAAAAAAAAAAAAAAAAAGGTACCTTTCAGAGTACGACCTCCGTCCTCCATGAGCGCAGGCGTGGGGGTGGCGGGTGAGGCCACCTGTCACCCCAGCAGAAGCAGGCCGGGACGGTGGGGCGACTAGCGCCCCTCCCCCAAACCGGGGCAAGACGGGGACACCGTGGTTCCCAAACCCGAGGGGGCCATCTCGAAACCGGAGATGGCCCAGGGTCAGTCGGGGTGCGAGGGATATGCTCTATGGGCAACCTCTCACCCCGGCGTCTGTAGACCCGAGACGGCGTGCGGTTTTAGTCGGTTCAAGCCCGACATAACCGCCCCCGCTGGCACGCGGGGGGGTATCCGAAGGGATTTCCGCACGATAAAAAAAAAAAAAAAGGTACCTTTCAGAGTGTTAGTAAAGTGCATTACTTCCAGCAGGCTCGTGGTCACACCAGCTTGTTACACTGGTGTGACCAACAGGAATTTATTTTACTCGTGATTACACTACATTGCAAATGATCGTACTTGACTGAATTAGTTAAGTATCTATAGTGATTTCAATACTTTGCTCGATATGTACTTGACAAAGGATACTACATAAATACTTCATAGACTGGGATATCCAAACTTATTCATGTTTGTTTCTATTTAATTGACATTGTCACTAGTCATATTGTTCATATTATAATACCTTTTTTTTAATATTTGGGAAGTTCCTCGAGATCAACAAATATCGTACCACTTGTTTTCGCCCTGATGAGCGATAAAAAGGGAAGCACGTATTCGGCTTTGTTTGATATTTTGCAAACCCGGTTTCCGGAATGGAAGCCGGAGAAGTTCCACTTAGACTTTGAGGTAGCAACATCTAATATACCTACTTAAAATATTTTTTCCAAACATCATAATCAAAAGATGCTACTACCATTTTACAAACAGTCTGTGGAGAAAAGCAAAGTCTATAAACATAACAGAGAAAATTTATCGCCGTATCGTAGGTTTGTGTACAGCTCTTCCACTTTTACCTGAAACCCAATTAAAGGAGGGATGGATTTATATACAATCGCAATGTATTGAATTGCAAAACAAAAAAGTTACAGCTTTTATGGCGTATATGAGGAATACTTGGCTGAAAGTTGATACATGTATAATGGAATGGTGTGTTAGCAATGAGCGCCATCGAACTGACAATGCTGCGGAAAGTTACAATTCTGTAATAAATAAAAATATCAACAGGAATTATGTTAATGCATAAATTACTTAAAGTGCTACAGGATGACATCAGCATAGCAAATTTCGAACAAGTACCAAACGAGCGAAGAAAAATAGAGAAGGAAGAAGACCAAATTATATTAAATTTACAGATGCAACTTCTACATAACGAAATAACTGTAGGACACTATTTAGAGATTTTGCGATAGGTTTTTCCTAGACGAGTGTTGGTATATATTATAAGTATATTCTCAATGAAAACAATGTGGAGGATTTAATTTTGTTTACTTTTGGTTCATTTTAATATATATATATATATATATGGTTCATATGTACTAATAAAAAAGAAACTAATAATAAAAAAAACCAACAAATAAGTACATACTTATTTTATTCCCCACACTAATGTGGTCACGAGTCTTATGTTTCAATAGCTTACTGTTGTTCACTACACACAGTGTGACCACGAGTAAAATAAATTCCTCTTGGTCACACCAGTGTAACAAGCTGGTGTGACCACGAGTCTGCAGTCATTACTTCTTCGTTTTAAATACATATTACTTTGTAAAGAATTTAGGAATATCTTTAATAAAACACAGTTTTTGTAACATAATAATTATTTTTAATATCCTTAAAAGTTTTATATACACCAACATCGAATGCATGAACAACTACAACATATTAAAGTACAAGGGAGCACAACAGTTTTATAAATGTTTTTGTATCAACTATACGTATGTACATCTACAGTTCACATTATATACTTGTATTTATCAACACATATTATATGGACGTCCATCTACTAAATGCACAAGTTAACATTCATTCAAACTATACCTAATGGCGACTTGAACTAAGCCTGCGCCGCCGCATACATAAATATTGTTTCCAGAAATAAACCTCGAGTGTTTTAAGTATTTAATTTAAATCTTTAATTTTGTTTAAACATTTGGTATCACAATATATTGCGTTCAGTAGTAACTTAAATTATTACAGAAGAATACAGTACAGACGTATATCAAAATTGTATTTCTAAATCGCCAGCACCTACATTTAACAAATTCATGTACATTTCGTGTAGTAGATCGACGTCCTTGATTATTTAACAAGTGATACATTTACAATAGAAACGTTTTGCGACACTACTAATAATATCATTTTTATGGAGCTACGACGACCGACGATAAAAATTAAATTGGTCTTTAGATTACAGGATTATAATTTACAATATTCATACGATTAGTTAGCCGGCGAGGAGGTCCGACCGACCGCCGGCTGTGCGAGCTAGCGAACACTTACGAGGTTCCTAATGGTTCGTGTTCCCTTCCTATACAGAACATCGGAAAGCACTAGGTTGGGATGAAATAAATTTAAATAAGTTTCACATTGTTACGATCTAGCAAATAAGAAAACTATTGTAATAATACGTGGACAGTCAAGTTGTATGTAACAGGTGCTAATTATTTATATTATATATTATTATGTTGTGATAAAATATGGTTTGATCTTGACGGTAACAGTGTACTGTATTAACAAATGGCGTCAAATTATATGCGTTGTAGTTGTAGTACACACAACTTCACAAGTACTTCAATATTTTTACAGAACTGACAAATTCACAACTTTTACCTGTACCTAAACCAGTCTAAGAAACATGTTTTAAAGTGATGTCATTGGTTACAAATATAACAAGATGCTATTGTATCTGAATATTAAGTTAAAATAATTTGTTATTTTTTTTAATATGACCTTAAGATTCGAAGACGAGGATGCTTAATGCTCAAGTTGTCAACTTGGCTATTACGGCTACTTCGCGCTTCTTCCTGTTGTGCATTTGTATAAGCATTGTTTATATTCATTGCATTGCCTCTGTGGCGTAGCGGTAGTGCATTCGACTGCTACGACAGGGGGCGCGGGTTCGATTCCCGCTCAGTGCAAATATTTGTATGCATGAATATATCTATTTGCATTGGTCTGGGTGTTTCATGTATAATATGTATGTATTTACAAAAAAAAAGTATCTAAGTATGTTTATCCGCATTCTGGAACCCATAACACAAGCTAGTTAAACTATGCTTACTTTGGGTCTAGAAAGCGCTGTGTAGAATGTTGTAGAATATTTAAAATTTATATTTGACAACAAAAAATTAACATTAGTAAACCTGTTGTCAAAAAGTAATACTGAAACACTTTTGAAGCTATGACCGAGCACCATAAACTTTGTTCGAAAATAACATAGAAGTACTCAATATGGTTTATTCTAAAATTCACAAACTTTTTCTACTCAAAGTTGGTGAATTGGGGAAACTTTTAAAACATTCTTTTGTATAAACGCCGTAGGTAACCTTGGACCAAGTTTGGTGATCAAACTCAGCCACGATCCAAGGTATCATTGGGACATTGAGACCAATTAGTTCAGCAATTGTTAATAGATGGCGTTGGAGCTATTTCTACAAGACGTGACAACTGTATGTTAAGAAAAACCACAAAAAAATTGAATGTATAAAGTGCTCTCCATGCAAGTGCAATAATACGAGTGAATACAGCGTACATTATTAACATAAATCACTGAAGATTAACAGCAAGAGATATAAGACGACAGTGAATGTGTTTGATACTATGCTGTATGAGGCAATGTTCCACAACAGTTGTCTAGTATACGCACACCGTTGGAATGGGTACGGCCGTACAGCGTCTAACCCAAGTGCACGTAGCGAACACACGCTAGTTGTGACCCCTTTTTGTAAATCACTTGGCAAAAGATTAGACAGGTACTTCAAAATACGAAAATACCGTACAGGACCTTCTACAGCGACACTAAATCGAAGGGCTAGCGGAAATCGCATACTTTTTAATTAATACTGAAGTTATTTTTACACTGTTGACGTATAACGTGATGGACTCTAAGGTGCCTCGATTTATAATATTTCAATAAATTATAATAACCATTACCAAAATATAAATAATAACAACTGACACCATGATACATATAAAAATGGACAAGAAATATAATATCCACGTTGCGCAACGTGTTGCATGACAGTGTTATTACATTAAACTATATTATGTTCCGTCGCTTCTCTTCTTACGAGCCTCTTGAGAGCAAAGAGAGGGTTATAGCTAGGAGCAAAGATCTTGACAATGTGCTCTAGGTGCGCAGTCACGAGTTTGTAGTATGTAGGTCTCTGTGGGGCCGGCGCGGGGGGCGGTGGGCGCGGGGGGCGGGGGGCGGGGGCGCAACCAGTCTTAGATATATGAAACGAATCACGGGCCCAAAGGGCTCACGTCATTGGTTCATCAATCCTTTTATTGGTTTTTTGATTGGTCAGACAGTGCACATGCGCCAACTTTTTGATGTTTAGTCAAGATTTTTATCGACGTATATTACTAGTTAATTAGGAAGATGTGCTACTAAGCAGAAGTATAATTTATATTGATTATTACGTTATTTTCTGTTCATAATCATGCATCCACTTTACACATATTTGGACGTGGTGACGCCCCCCTGCCTCACGCCCCTCATCCCGCGCAAGCCATGGGAGTGCCACGCATGAATTTGCCAAGCTGTTATGGTTTAATCTCATTCAATTTTGGTACCAACCTTTTTTTTTAATTGCTTCCATCTCTTAGTTAGAGTTAAATAATAATACGTGCAATGAGACATTCAATGCCCCACAACTGTTACAACGCGTTACAAATATCTTTATATTATTAAATGCAACGTTGCAGATCACGAGTAACATTGCCGGTTGCACGCGTTACGTACAACGTTGCAAACATTACAGGCACTGTTACATGCAACGTTACATGATACAATCATTTTAATAGACACGTTTACATTTTCACACGAATTATTGCCAGTTTATAATCACATTAGAAGATTACATTTACATTACAAATTACACCAATTTAAAACTACTACCTGGAATTAGTCAAGAATTGAAGTCATGATGAAACGATTGTGAAAACTTGTTTTAAACAACTGATACTTTAAATTAAAATAGAAAAATAAAAGACATAAATGACGCGAACATGAAGCGTTTCATGTTAATTGTATTGATTGGAATTCAAGAAATTGAAAACGTCCGATAGCAACTGTCATGATCCTAAGGCAAATCCTCTTCTCTGTTCATGAAGTTAATTGACGTTTTACATACTGAGAAACTCTTACTAGTAGGTAGCGGAAAAACAATGACAAAAACATCATTAAACATTCACTACGTGAGTTAGTGATATGACATTTGCAATTGATGAATGTCGACATTTTCCTTGATGGTAATATCCATTAAGGATAATGTGAGTTTTATACATTAGTAAGCAGTACGAATGAATTAGTAACACAACATTTTGAGCAGACGAAGTCACATCATTGAGTGATATGATGATGGACCTTATACCCACCCGGGCGGCGGCACGGCTGATGATTTTAATGAACGTCTTCATAATTAAAGCCAAGAACGAACGGCTCGTTTAGATTTAACGCCTGAATCCCAATCACAACAGTTGAACTTAAAATAAGTTGTCGAGATACAATAATTCCATAATGTACAAGGTTGACTGAACAAAGTGCAGCTATGTAGGCATATATAGATTAGTTCTCTATAATTGTAACTGCGAATCGGGGTATGTAATACACCTCTGCCTACCCCTTCGGGGATACAGGCGTGAAGTTATGTTTTATAGCTATATATAATCACACTGTTGTGACTATTCGCACTATTTCGATTGTAATTTCTTTTCAGTGACAAGATTTTATAACAAAAATATGAGTAACGCTCTCATTGAGATACCATTTTGCAATTGAAGGGAAAGATTCGAGGCCCACACCTAAAGTTAAGAAGAAGAATTCTTGAAGTTTCGTTATTAAAACCTTACATTCCCAAGAATGCTTATAATTTAAATAAATTTTGATGAATCCTTGGCCCCACGCCTACGGGCAGACTGCCCGCTTGACGACAGCGGACTCAATGAAACTAGATCTAAAGACTAGCCTACCACCAGGTTCACCGCACACCACAACCTACCTACTGATATTTGAAGACCAAACCATGGCACCGTCACAAATAAGATTACTATAAGTACCCACTAACAATATTTATAAATAGGGTAAGTTGTACACCACTTCGATAATTAGCATCGTTATATTTATTACTAGCTGACCCGATTTTTAGGGTTCCGTAGCCAAATGGCAAAATACGGAACCCTTATAGATTCGTCATGTCTGTCTGTCTGTCCGTCCGTATGTCACAGCCACTTTTTTCCGAAACTATAAGAACTATGCTGTTGAAACTTAGCAAGTAGATGTATTCTGTGAACCGCATTAAGATGTTCACACAAAATTTGGAAAAAAACAATAGATTTTGGGGGTTCCCATATTTAGAACTGAAACTTAATTTTTTTTTTCATCAAATCAAACATCATTATGACGATAACTACTTTTATAACTTTTTGAATCGTTATATCTCAGAAACGGTGGCTCGTAGGAAAAAAAAAGTCCTTAACTATTTTTTATAGATAATTTTATGATCTACAATTTTGTCTAAGGTACTTTTATGATAAAACTTACTGTTTTGCTGAAAATCGCGAAATATCATTATTTTGACCTTTGACCTTGAATAAAAAAAAATCCATACACGGGAATGATGGGGAACTTTTAAATATTATTTATAATTATGTTTTGAACAATTTTACTGATTTTCAGCTTGTTGGGACTTTATGCACCTTTGAATGTCTAAATTGACCGGACTATATGGTGTGGTGTGGTGGTCTAGCGTTTATTCTTATATAGGTTCTAACATGTAAATATGCAACTTTACTTAAATATAAGGCTAAGGACAATATGTTTTGTTTGGAATTAACAAATGTAATAATTATTTTGCTCGCTTTTGGATACTTGTAACGGGAAGTTCGAGACACGCTTCGCCGACTGATAAGCTACACTCGGATAAAACTATTGGAACATATTGATGATATTATAATAATATAGTAACATATATGTTAAATGACGTAACGACAACGTGTGTTGCCAATTCAATATAGAATTTAGTTACATAATCTTTCTTAATGTTTTAAGAACCGCAAAAATATATAATTCGCTTGACTACAACATTGCTGTAATGTTTGCGACAAGTGCTGCGGTGGGCGGGGGCGGCTCAAACGCAAAGTCGCGCCCCCCTACAGCTCAGTGCTCTCTCAGGAACACACGTGAACCTATTCCCGAGATGACAAGTACCCCTTCATCCTACTGCCGTGTTATGAACAAAAGGGACAACTAACCAAAACAAAAATATGAGATAAACTAGTTTAAAGTTTTTCGACGGTTTATTGGCTGGGAGAACCGTGTGTGTATCATTAAGACGACCTCTGTGGCATAGCGGTAGTACGTTTGACTGCTAAGTCACAGGTCGCGGGTTCGATTCCCGCTCAGTGCAAATACGTCTATTTGCATTGGTCTGGGTGTTTCTATGTATAATATGTATTTATTTACAAAAAAAAGTATTTATGTATGTTTATCCGCATTCTAGAACCCATTTATTTACAAAAAAAAAGTATTTATGTATGTTGATCCGCATTCTAGAACCCATTTATTTACAAAAAATAAGTATTTATGTATGTTTATCCGCATTCTAGAACCCATATGACAAGCTCTGTTCTTATAGTTTGGGTCTGGATGGCGTTGTGTAATTTGTCCTAGAATATTTATTTATTTAAGATTAAAAATACCATTAATTAAGGTAGTAGTAAGTAATTAAATACCTAGTGAACCTTATATTGGAACATATTTTATCTAAACGCCAAAATTACAACTAAAATATCTGTATATTTTTATCTTTTAGTAAATAACTCATTCTCGTCAGGTTTTTCAACGTCAAAACGCGATACACACATTGTATACAACGCGCAGTTACTTGTCAAAGGAGACAATTAAAATGGCCGGTATAACACCCGGTTATTGTCTCTAAGTCATATCAAGTTAATTAGTTACTGTACAACTGCTCATATTCATAGATTGTTCTTTTACTACAATAATTAATATAGATTGTATTACTTGTTTAATAGTTGTCATTCTATTGTAGTCGCTGCAACGAATCACCACTCATAATAATACTTACGACGAAGAAATGAGTTATGTTAGAATTGGACACCATTTACAATTGTAAGTTGTTCTAACCGTTTAACAGTTTAACTGAAAGAGTTTTTAAGAGTTTCGAAGTATCACTGATATTACATTATTGCCTGAAGAACGGTACATAAATATTTCGATTCATGTGTTAGCGAAATATATATTTTATTTTTTGAAATTACATATAGTGCCAACATACTACTAACCGCAAATATGGTGACATGGATAAAAAGTAAATATTTAGAAATACTTGTGAATTTTGGAAGAATTTTCCGAAGAATCCTGCGACTGTTCCTACAAACTACCGACATCTATCTTAATTGGTAACAAAAATAATAACTTTACTAAAAAAGGCGTCCCACGCCACGTTGCGAGCTTCGCTGTTCGGCCGCGCGTTGCACGAGGCGATGGTCGAGGCTAAGGAACGCTATGTGATTGGCAACGCCTAAATATTACTGCAAAATTCTTTCTAATAATTATTCTTTACGAATCTTTTGTAATGATGTAATAAATAAATGAATTCTAGCTCAAGACGAGAGCCCTCCATCTAGAGAAGGCTACTTATAAAAGAAACACACCTAATTGTGTGACAGTAAGCGGTTACCGATGCTTACAAACGTTTGCGACGCCAAAGATGGCGCTCACTTGTCGCTAACCCTCCTCCCACTCCCTCTTTGTTTTCCTCTCAAGGTATCGTGACTCCTCTGGCAGTACAAGCGTTCGTAAGCCACAGTAACCATTAAGCAACAGGTGGACCTTGCGTTTGTTTGCTACTAAGAGTGCAAAATCAAATAAGAATAATATAAAACATGTTAATTTGGAAGAACAGTGGCGCTCGAGACCCTCGTGCGAGCGCTGCCGCGTCGTGCGGCCGTGGGCCGTGGGCAGTGCGGAGCGACCCGTCGCGCTCCACGCACAGCCGCCTTGCGACACTCGCACGCACCTCCACGGGATGCCTGTGTTGCTGTGTGAAGCTCGCCCACACTACAGCCCCACTAGTTTACAATCAAACAGAACTGCTGCGAAGATTTTAAATATTAACTGGGTCTAATATGAATTTTTTGACGTGACAACGTTTTATAAATCGATGGAGCCGGCTGCACGCACCAAAAAACATGACATATGCGGTGTTACCATATGACGTATGCGGCGTTACCACATGACGTATGCCGCGTTACCTCGCGTTCTTATGACGTTGTCACGTTCAACTATCGTCCGTAAACCGACTTTACAAACAACCGATTTTTTACAAAAAATAATATTTTTATCCACATTCTAGACCCTATATGACAAGCTCTGTTTAGTTTGAGTCTAGAGAGTGTTGTGTAATATGTGCTATGTACTTACTTGATGCATAAAATTGTTCATTAACATTTCAATTAATAACGAAACGAAAGGTCACAGTTCTGTTTGCCATAGTGTGGACCAGGCTTTATCACTCTACTTAAGTCAAATTTTACTTTTACGAATGTTGAAGTGATTCCTAACTTAAGTGGTTTTGTTTGTTCGTTTGTGATGGAAATAGATGAACAGATCCGATTCCGAATATGTCTGATCTGAAAACGTTTGAATAGCATTGTTTTTCAATTTTCCCGCCATATTTGAGTTTCGATAAGTATATAAGTCCAAACTTGACACCTATAGCGAGATTATTCGCCACGTCTGTTTTCTATCAACTTCAAAATAAAGAGATTATTCATGGAGTTTATTTGCGAGGAGGGATACTACTCTGTCCGCCTTGGGTCGCACCGTACAGAACGAACATAAATTAGATACGTATCTCTGTTGTGCCATCCTTCTAGCAGGTGAACGATATAAAACTATTCATTTGGAGCCCTTTGAGGGTCACAGCACATGTCTACTTCTACTTCTTGAGGAACAAAGTGAAGACGAACTCGTCTATAGCGAGTGGCACATGAACCGTGTGTGTGTCAACAGTGGGACGAACATTACCAGGAACATTTGAGGAAGTCGCATCAGGTTCGACTTCAAGATAAAGACAACATTCAATTACATTTTTAAGCATTTTATATGCTTACTTGTTCTAAAGATTTAGATCGGAGAAAGAGAACATCTAGAACGGGACTTGAACCCGCGACCAGTCCCTTACAGGGGGAACGCTCTGACCAGCTGAGCTATCTAGACACGTCCCAGATATTCGAAATACTCCGATATATTATATACGTCTTAAGGCGACGCTGGAGCCGTCTACCGAAATTCTTGCGTACTACGGAAACAATGAATAAATTTACAGTCATTTTTAAACATTGTTTTTTGATGACTCCGCCTAATTAATTCGGATATATTCGAGTATATCGGAGTATTTCGAATATCTGGGACGTGTCTAGATAGCTCAGCTGGTCAGAGCGTTCCCCCTGTAAAGGACTGGTCGCGGGTTCAAGTCCCGTTCTAGATGTTCTCTTTTTCCGATCTAAATCTTTAGATAAAGACAACATTTTTGTTCGTCGTACCAAATAGAATATTAGAAATACATACAATATTAGTTTATAATTTTTCATAAAATTGATATCTTGTGATATAAAATGTGCAATATTTGTTATAACAAAATCATTCTTAATATGTCATACCATAGGTATCAATTTAGGTTTAAAAATTTCACGTTGCTGAATAGAATGAATATGATTTTTACTTACGTTATTCATAATTATATGTAAATTTACATATTGGAATTTTTAACGCGTTATTTTTATAGATACTAGACTTTACAAGTATTATGCGGCAGTTTTAGAGTTTCAACATGTCAACCCGATCACAAAACACGAATTAATAATAGACCAGAACTAAGTAAATTATAAGTTTACATTTGCCGGAGACCACAACCGACCATCAACCCACCTGTAACCTGGATACTAGGACCGAGATAGAGAATTTTGACTACGATATTCGGAGTCTGAGGAATAGCTGAAATAAATTAGAAGTAATAATTAAGTTACTCAATATTGAAGACAAAGAGTGCCAAAGATTTAGTTCGAAGCACAGAGTTAAGTTGTATAGGTAAAGTTAAAAATTATACGATAATCATAACGATTATCATATAATTTTCGGGTACTTGAGAGGGAAAAGGTTAAAAGTAGTTTCAATTAAAATCTGTTCAAGTTTAAGAGGTCGTCTTTGTATGAATTGTATTGACTGAGATATTAAAATATGAAAATGTTATGTTTGTTGTATGTTTTACTTACGTTTATTGTAATCTGTATTTACGATATTAATATTTTGGAAGAAGCAGCGATAGTCCAGTAACGTACGTAACGGACTGCTGAGACGAGGTCTCGAGTTCGATCCCCAGTCGCCTCGGGCACACACCTCTGACTTTTCGTAGTTATGTGTGTATTAATAATAAATGTTAATTATCGTTCGCTTAACAATGTGCCCGGTAGATCGCAATAGGTTCGCCCCCTATTACATTGGGATCTTAACATAACTGGTGAATCGTGGGTGTGTAGTACATCTCTTCCTATCCCTTCGGGGATATAAGTGTGAAATTATGTTATGTTATGTTATGTAATATTTTGAAAACGGTAGTAAGTTTATATTTTGAGAAGATTGGCGGTTGCGTTTGAATCGTTCGTGGATAGTTCATCGGTGTGGATCGCATGAAAGCGGGAGATATTTTTATATACGGTAATTACGTCGGGATGAGCGAGGACCGAAACAGGAAGGTCAAGGGTAATCGCATACATTTTTTTATCTATTATAATTTTATGAGTATGGTAGAATTAAATCGTATCGTCACTCTCGTGATCAAGTGTAATGTGTTCTTAAATCTATAATAATATTTCGTAATATTATTGAATCCTTGGATACTTATTTCATATTTTTAATAGTAATGTAGTTCGTGTTATCATTAATATGGTATAGTTACTGTGGGTGTCTCAAAAATGAATGAATACTTAGAAAAGTTGCGTAAAACTCTCAGGTTAAAAAGGTTAAATCGTATTATAAAACGATAGTTAATTAATAAAATTGTGGCCCGATCTGTATTTAGTAAATTATAAATGTTATTGTTAGTAGTTTATGGTCAATAAATGGGATGTGTGAATATAGTGTGGGCGAGGGCGGGTCAGCGCGCGGGCGGCGCCGGGCCGGCGGCGGCCTGCAGCGGGTGCAGCAGCAGCGCGGCGGCGGCGGCGTCGGCGGCGGCGGCGGGGTCGGCGGCGGCCGCCAGCACCTGCGCCAGGCGGCGCCAGCAGTCGGCGCGCGCCGGCGCGAGGGCGCACGCGTCGCGCAGCGCCTTCTCGGCCAGCCCCAGCCAGCCCAGCCGGTAGTAGGCCGCGCCTGCGCGCCACACCACGCACGTTACCGGCCAAGCACTCGTGTAGGCCCAAGTAAGAGATAAAGTGAGCAGGAGCAAAGCCTTAGATACAACCAGGAACAGTGCTAACGTGACGACAATGATAACTAGAGATCGGAATAGGTAGAATATTAAGTAATATAGAGTAGCCAATACCTCCTCTAAAATTCCGGAATCATAAACGTGACGATTCAATCCTGGGATTATAGAAACTTCAAATTACTTATTGCGCTTTGAATACATTTGTACTAAATTATTATATTAAAAATCTGATTATGTTTTTAGAATGCCGTACTAAAAGTGTTAAATTAAAAAGCGTTATTTTGTCTCCTATTATTTATCTGATTATATTATAATAAAATAATGTCAATTTAAATTAATTAATAATTCCTACATATGTGAAAGATATAGTAAACTATAACATTACATAAAATGGGTGTATAATACACCTCTGCCTACCCCTCCGGGGATACAGACATGAAGTAATGTTAAAATAAATCATACAGCATTCATTTTTGTAACAAAAGATATTAAGAAACAGTAAACTGCCGCACCACCTAAATAATATTTACCGAATTGTACAACAAAATGTATTTAAGGCATAAGTTAAAATGTATTAAATATTCACGTAAACAATTCCAACTTAGTTTTAGTTTAACTATTTAAAAAATTTGATTCTGCCACAATTTTACAACGGAACGCTAAAAATTGGAATATGATTCTCCAAATCAATAATTTGTGACTATACTCCAAATCCAGTCTATGTTTTCAAAATCCCGGGTTTTATTTTTCATATATATGATTCCGGAATTTTAGAGGAGGTATTATCAACTCTATGTTACTTACTTCTTCGAACTTCAGGTAAATTACTCTACCTATTCCGATCTCCGATGATGACGACATCTATTTTTTTCTTTTTTTTAATACACAATCTAAAACTACCAAAAAGAACATCCCATTAAACTATTGCCAATAAAACTATCCTTGACACGATTTCTATCAAAATTTGTATAGTACTGCTACTAAAAACGTCCAAAACGTAATAAAATAAATCTAATAGAATATAATCAATTAAAAATAATTTAATAAATATTATTAAATAAATAAATATTATTCGCGTAAATTTTTGACAATATTACAATAACTTGTAATACATCCCAAAAATACACGCATAATACCACTTCTGTAAAACATAACGCGCAAATTGTTAAATATTGGCAACCTTTAACCAGTAGGCCAGCGTAGGCGTGTTGGCCAACACCGAGCTCACTCACCCAGCTGTACCATGCTGTCCAGGTGCGTGGGGTGTATCGCGAGCGCGTTCTGGAAGCACTGCCGCGCCTCCTCCCACTCGAAGCTGGCTGCGTGCACCATTCCTCTCTGCACACAGTTACATACGTTTCACTTTAAGCATAGGACACGCTCATCAAACATGTAGCGCCATCTAGCAAAAACAAGCTGAACTTCTACAGGACTACTAATCCTGCATCTCGCGAAGAAAATTCTCAGTAGCCGTAGTTATAAACAGAGTTAGATACAGAACTTCTCTTGCATTAATACAAGGTAGACATACATACATACATACATAAACTCACGCCTATATCCCCGAAGGGGTAAGCAGAGGTGCTAGCACCCACATTTCGCCAGTTTATGTTTAGGTCCCAATGTAATAGGTGGCGAGCCTTTTGCCATTAACCGGGCACTTATAAACCTGCGATAAATACACACATAACTTCGAAAAACATCGAAAAGTCATTGGAGTGCGCCATGGTAAAACCTGGGATCGAACCCGAGACCTCGTCTCAGCAGTCCATTACCCATACCACTTGGCTACCGCGGTTTGAACACGCTTTAAATGGCCGTTATACGGATTCAGTTACTCTGCCTGAATCGTGGCCTAAATTAACGTGGACCGGCGTAAGTGGTAAGCATAGGGTCTCGCCAGAATGCTCATATTCTCTCCCTACTATACAGTATATGGTTCAGCCATACAACACCTTATTTAAGAGAACGCTTTCACTTCCTTTCTGATACGCATGGAGGTATTTAAGATCATCAGTAAACCTAATTTTAAAAATACCAATGCATTCCACAGGCTTTTTGAATAATCGTGTTACAGCAGTTCGATTGTGGGATAAATTACCGGTTAAAATAAGACGAGCTGAGACTTTAATTAAATTTAAAAGAATGGTCAAGGAGCATTATTTGTCCAGTGTATCACGTGTAACATAGACAATATCCTATGCAAAGTATGTATGTTTTGTTATTATATCAGTTTAAGTGTGTGTATATTTAAGTACCTATGTATGTGTATAATTATGTATATATTATACACATTCAATAGGGCGCTAACAAAATACCGAGCACTCCAAACAATATATCCATCCAAAGTTCGCCTTGGCAGAAATTGCGTTAAGCGATAAGTATACACATTGTACTGTTATTTTCTTTTTAATTTCCGTACCATTACTATTCTAATTGGCGTGCGATAAAGTAAATGAATAAAAATAAATGGTATCCTGGAAGAATTTTACTAATTTAATCAAACTATGCACAAATCCAAATTTTATCGGCTCGATGGATCAAAATGGAGTATGAAAGAATGTTTATCGTTTCATAATAAAAAATTAAAAAGCGATGTGATTGGTGAGTGTACCAATAGAAGAGATTGTAGAGGTTCTTAACACTCTTGAGGCGGAGGGCCTTTTTGTACGATACCGGGTGAAAGCCGTTAAGAGAAATAGGAATAGCAACAGTATCCAATAGACATTTTTGCTGTAATATGTTATTATAAATGAACAATTTTCATTTAATTTCAACTCAATCTAAATGAGGTACGAACTGTACATTAAATATTTTTTCAAAAAAATTATTGATGTGTTCCAGGAGCGACACCAAAGCCGAAAATGTGATTTATTAGGATTTTTGTCTGCTTGTCTGCCAGTTATTATCGATTATTATTATCGAAGCCACTGAACAGAATTGGCAGAAATTTTGCAAGGACATTCTTCTAGTGGTCATAAACTACGCTGTGTATCATCATCATCAAAATTGACCTAATTTATATTACTCATAACTGTATTATTACTATATAATAATAATAATGTTTTATTGGTCTTAGAGAAAATATACAATTATTGTCTTATACTATGCTGTAGTGAGAGTCACAAACGTTTCTGATACTGGTTCCCAAACTAGGCTGGCGCGTGTTATTTGGGAGACAGTTTTCAGTCAAATCATATGACTCAGTATTCAGTAATTGCAACTTGTAATTAACTTTATTTTGTTTACAACAGAAAAATACATGATAAAAAGCAAAAAGGTACGGAGGCAATAATGGCTACATGCAGATAATGACCAGCCTAAAAATATCAACAACATAAATGTAGTGTTGACCATTCAAGAAGATAATATTTACCACATATTACAACACGCCTCCTTAAATTTATAATCTTGAACTTTTACAATAAACAAAAACACTGTTAGTTGAAAATATCCTAGATATACTAAATTAATCTTAACCCTGACCTATTACTCAAAAATTTTGTTTTATCTAAACTTTTAGTTAACATATTCGCTAAGTTAAATTTTGAATCTATTTTTACAATATCAATTATACCCTTTTCATAGTTTTCATTGATATAATGATACTGCACTTCAATGTGCTTTGAGTTCTTTGTAAAATTGCCAAATTTAGCAATAGAAATTGCACCTGAATTATCTTCATACACTTTAATTGGCTTATCAAATTTTACATTGAATGATTCACTCAACAAGTTTCTAATGAAAAGTAATTCTGTCACTGCTTCTGACATAGCGGTATATTCTGCAAAAGTTGAACACTTAGTTACTGTACTTTGTTTATGTGTTTTCCAAAAAATTTAGTTTTCATATAATCTAATAATAAAACCTGTTGTAGATTTTCTATCTACATTATCTCCTGCATAGTCAGAGTCTACCATACAATCTAAAGTTTCAATATTTATATTATCAGAGTATTTTAATTTAAAATCTTTAGTCTTAAACAGATACTTTAAAATTCTCATTGCATATTTGTAATGTGTTCGATCATAACAGCTTTGATATCTACTTAAATAATTAACACTATATGATATATCCGGCCTAGTGCCTGCACTAATATACAATAATTCGCCTATTATATTTCTATACTTTATACTGTCATCGAATTGTCTGGCTGGTTCTAATTTCAAGTTAGTTTCCATTGGAGTGTCATATAACTTAGTATTTTCCAGCTTATATTTTACAGCCAAAGATTCAATATATTTTGTTTGACTTGAGGTCATTCTAGTCCTATCATCACTATAATTAATATCTATGCCAATATAACTTTTAATTTTCCCCAGATCTTTCATTTTATATTTTTTCATTAAATTGGTTTTTACCTCTTTTATTTTATCTTTATTTTTACAACAAATTAAAAGATCATCGACGAATAGTAATATATATATATATTGGATCTTTGCTTGCATGATTTACATATAAACAGTAATCATAATTACTTCTGACAAATTTCAACTTTTCAATAAATTTGTTGAAACAGTCATACCACACTCTAGGGCTTTCTCTGAGACCATAGAGTGCCTTTTGCAACTTATTGTATCCAGTTTCATAACCTTTCGGCTGATTTATAAACACTTCTGACTTTACATAACCATTTAAAAATGCGGCCTCAACATCCATTTGTTCTATAAATAAATTATTTTTAC
The DNA here is from genome assembly GCA_946251805.1 of Cybosia mesomella. Lineage (NCBI taxonomy): Eukaryota > Metazoa > Arthropoda > Insecta > Lepidoptera > Erebidae > Cybosia > Cybosia mesomella. Next base: position 31,319,755 of record OX276403.1, on the reverse strand, counting down.
AACTGTATGATAATAAAATCTTTAATGTTTGCATTTTTCCTACTGGTGAGTAAACATTTTCAATATGTTCCTTCTGCTGGAATCCCCGAACAACTAATCTAGCTTTATAAATATTATTACTTTTTCTTTTAAAGACCCACTTGACATCGAGAACCTTTTTATCTTTTGGCCGTTCAACAATTTGCCATGTGTTGTTTTTGTTTAAACTATTTATTTCAGAATCTATTGCTATTTGCCAGTGTTTATTATCGTGGGAGTTCATCGCCTCCTCAAATGTATTTGGTACATTTGCATCAATGTAATTTACATAAATAAAGTGTGATACTGGATCACCATATCTAGAAACTGGGCTTATCTTTCTTTTAGACCTTTTTTCTATCACAAGCTCGTCCTTATTATTATTACTTATATTATCATCAGTAATAAGATCTTCGAGGGTATCAATAGAACTAGGTTCAATTGCATCTATAAATTCTTCATCAATATTGGTTTTAATTTCATTTTTGATATTGGAAATCTCATTATTTTCTGAATCTCTATCTTTTTCATCATCAAGTTTTTCTAAACAAATCAATTGAGTATTCTCTTCAACTACCTGTACATGTCTAGCATTAAGTATTCTATTATTTAGTAAAACTCTATAGCCATTTTCATTATAGCCTACTAACACCCCTAATTGGGCCTTATCATCCCATTTACTTTTCCTTAAAACTTCTGGACCTTGGACCTGGACCCTGACATATAAACTCTACTTCCATAAATCTTTAAATGTTCTACATTTGGTTTAATACCAAAAAATATTTCATAAGGAGTTTTATTCTCTACTGTGTTAGCAATTGTGCGATTCTTTAAGTATGCAGCTCTTTTTATAAATTCAGGCCAATACCTTTTTTTTTACCTTTTTTTTAAATTTATTTTCTACTAGATTAACAAATTCTATAAAACAATTAGCAGTTTCTGCTTTGCTTTTAATACAAAAAATTCTTGTACATTTACTATAATCATCGATAAATGACAGAAAATATTTTTCTCCGCCATAACCAGTTGTGCTATGGGGACCGTTTAAATCAGTGTGAATCAATTCTAAGATTCCAGTAGTTTTAGTTCTTTTGTTTTCAAATGGTATGTTAGTCATTTTGCTGTCAATACAATTAGAACATTTCATTTCTGTGCTTTCAATCTTGTCTGGTAAACCGTCCAGTAATCTATCGTTTATCAACTTACTTTAGTATTGAAAATTTACATGACCAAGTGCCCTATGCCATTTCTCTTTTTCACTTAATTTTATTGAATTTACATACATTTCATCCTTCTCATTTTTTGGAACAAAACTTTTAATAGAGTACAGATTATCTATTTTGTTGGCAATAACTATTAATTCTCTTGACTGATTATAAATCTTTGCACATTCATTTTTTGCTACTATTGTGCAAGTTTTAGTTATTTTTGAAAAACTCAACAAGTTTTGCTTAATACCTTTTACAAAATAAACATTTTTTAATTCAATATGCTTTTCACTATAATAATTTTTAAAAGATATTTTGACTGTACCTACTTTGGTTGCTTTCAGCATTTTACCATCTGGCAATTTCACATCAATTGGTGTTTTTAAATTTATACAAGTGAAGTAAAAAGTGTAATTCTTTATAATATGATCTGTACACCCACTATCTAATAACCAATTAATTTCCCCTTTGCTACAGGACCCCATTACCTGGTTTATTTCCAGATTACCAACTTGAGCTGTCCATGACTCTCCTGCAGGGCCGTCGTGCTGAGCGCTTGAAGACTCACCTCTGGGATAGCTTTGACCTCTGCCTCGACCACGAACTCGATGAAATCCCCCTCTGTTGAAACCTCTTTGTACTCCCTGCCGGTGTTTACTAGTTGGATATCTGCCTTGGGAGCTTTGTTGACCTTGGTAGTTCTTCTGGCCATGCCAACAGTCCTTCTTGAGATGGCCGGTCTTTCCGCAGATAAAACATTGTGCTTTAGTTTTTGTTGCAAATGTACTCATATCACTTTTCTTCTCTGTGTCGCTAGTAGTCATATCTTTCTCCTTTATTTTAGACTTAACATAATCTACTGTTCTTTGCTCTTCTGGTACGACATCAATAAAATCTCCTATATAACTATAGCTTGGAGGTAAAGCCCTCAGCAGGTATCTCATCTTCTCGGGTTCATCTAATTTTCCACCAGCAGCTCTAAAATTATTTATTGATTTCTCAAAATTAACAAAAAAATCTTCTATTGTATCGTAATTGTTTAATTTAATCTCTTCAATTTTTCCCCTACATATAATTTGCATAGCAGTAGACTGGGTTAGGTACATCTTGTCAAACTTTGTTATCATTCGATAAGCTGTTGTACAATCACCAATATATTCTAATTGTTTATCTGAAATTGTGCTCATTATTATAGTTCTGGCTTTTAAATCCATTTTCTTCCAATCTCCTATTTACGCACCATCAAAAATGGGCATCATTATGTCGTCCACCTTGGCGTGTTTAGCCATTTTGTTGAGGTGATAATTAATTGTAGCGGCTACTAATCAATAGTACTTTACGCAAGGCGGGAACTACTTACTTTCCACGTGGTCGCGATTTTTTTTTGCGATCTCACCGAATTTTTTGTTAACCATCCAACTACGCAACCACGCTCTGCTACCATGTTAGAATGGTGGAACTTTAACAAAGTAGGCACTTGCAACTTGTAATTAACTTTATTTTGTTTACAACAGAAAAATACATGATAAAAAGCAAAATGGTACGGAGGCCATAATGGCTACATGCAGATAATGACCAGCCTAAAAAAATATCAACAGCATAAATGTAGTGTTGACCTTTCAAGAAGATAATATTTACCACATATTACAACAAAGATAAGTAACCTTTTCTGTTATTAATTTTTGTATTTTGGTAGATAGTTTCCAGTGAAACATATGATACAGTATACGCAAAAGTAACGACATCTTATACATTTTAGGCTTAACAATATCTATAATATTAACATCGTGATTAAATAACTTTATAATCATCGTAGTACCTAGATATGTAACATGTTTTGATATTAATGCATTAAAATGTATATGTGTATGTGTGTGTGTGTGTATGCGTGCGTGTGTGTGTGTGTGCGTATGTGTGTGTGGGGGGGGGGGGGAGAGGGTGTGTGTAGGTATATGTGAGTGAGAAACCTTGATATTGAACAACAGCTGTTTACTCCAAATAATTAAATAGTGCTTCAGTGCCTTCGTTTAGTTGGAGAAGCCAACAAGTAGCTATAGTTTTAACTTTGTGGCTATTAAGTCCCACTATACTTTCAAGTTTATTTAATTGGTTATAAAGCTTGCTACCCATACTCTTGAACTGACACCTGGCGATAGGCAGATCATCACAAAATTTAGTGCAGATTAGTCGCTCTTGGACCTGGGCAACATTCGGACCGTAAATCATCGCGCTGTCATGAAAGGCAATTAGCAGTAAAATATCAAAATCTCGGAACTCCACAGAGTTATCTACATGTACAAGATAGTTGAGTAGTGACACATAAAAGTCATATCCCTTTAATAATCATCATCACACTATTCTATTAGAGAACTAGCCGAATTTATTGCGATGTAACATATAATCCTCTATTTCGAGCCAGTTCTCAACGGTATCGGGCTCAGTGGAAATACAAATTATTTTTTAAGATGTTTTTATCCATAAATGCCATCAAAGAAACCTGCCCTAGTTTAATAGTGATTTGTAGTAGCTTAGCTCGGCGTTCCTGAGTCAGTCCCCAAAAACTGATTTCTTGGACATAATTAATAATTGAAAATATAACAATGAAATAACCTAATACATGTTGAGTTCGAAACTGTAGAAGCAAATACACCTTGATTTAATCCGGATTTAACGCAAACGAAGTCGCGGGCAACTGCTAGTCATGAATACAATAGAACGCTTACCGTATATAAAACAAGATGGCTGAAAGGTGTGAGCGTCGCTGCTTCTGAAACACAGCCCGCCGCCGCGGTCACTCGCCCTAGCCTGCAAAGGTTAATGTTAAATTGTATTTTAATTATATAATATTGAACCTTTTTTAGCTGTAAGTTTCCCAAAAATTGTAAAATAAAATAAAATAAAATTTATATAAGTCAAGAAATGAAAAGACTCATTCATTTCATATCATACAAATGATTGAATGATTGAATCGCTCATTCCCTCACTCAAATACGACGGCACCCTCCGACAGAGCGTGCTCTATGCGATACGCGCCGGCTGTCTCACTAACTCACTCACTCACTCACTCTCACTCATTCACTCACTCACCGAAGGCACAGCTGCGCCAGCAGAAGCCAGGCCTGCGCGCGCAGCTCGGCGCCGGGCGCTCGCGGTCTTTGCGCCGACAGCGACGAGGCGCCCTCCGACAGAGCGTGCTCTTTGCGATACGCGCCGGCTGTCTCACTCACTCACTCACTCACTCACTCTCACTCACTCACTCACTCACCGAAGGCACAGCTGCGCCAGCAGAAGCCAGGCCTGCGCGCGCAGCTCGGCGCCGGGCGCTCGCGGTCTTTGCGCCGACAGCGACGAGGCGCCCTCCGACAGAGCGTGCTCTTTGCGATACGCGCCGGCTGTCTCACTCACTCACTCACTCTCACTCACTCACTCACTCACCGAAGGCACAGCTGCGCCAGCAGAAGCCAGGCCTGCGCGCGCAGCTCGGCGCCGGGCGCTCGCGGTCTTTGCGCCGACAGCGACGAGGCGCCCTCCGACAGAGCGTGCTCTTTGCGATACGCGCCGGCTGTCTCACTCACTCACTCACTCTCACTCACTCACTCACTCACCGAAGGCACAGCTGCGCCAGCAGAAGCCAGGCCTGCGCGCGCAGCTCGGCGCCGGGCGCTCGCGGTCTTTGCGCCGACAGCGACGAGGCGCCCTCCGACAGAGCGTGCTCTTTGCGATACGCGCCGGCTGTCTCACTCACTCACTCACTCTCACTCACTCACTCACTCACCGAAGGCACAGCTGCGCCAGCAGAAGCCAGGCCTGCGCGCGCAGCTCGGCGCCGGGCGCTCGCGGTCTTTGCGCCGACAGCGACGAGGCGCCCTCCGACAGAGCGTGCTCGATGCGATACACGCCCGCTGACTCTGCTCGAATTGACGCTAGAAACCAAAAATATTTGCATATTCATATCCATGTCCACGAGAATTATAGAGCACAAAGTTTGATGTTAATAAGATTTCTCAAAACCCTTTGACATGGTTAATCACATACCTACTATTTATATTATAAATTTAATGTGGTGACGGGCGTGAGTGGAGCCGCGGGCAATAGTTAGTCCGTATACAAAGTAAGGACATACAGGGACCGATGAGCCTGTATTTAGATAGTATCACTTAGATTATGTTAAATTACAGTTAGGAAAAATAATTCTTTGGCATACCCCAGGGTTCACCGTTAGGACCTTTTGTGTTTTAGTATACGTGAATGTGTTGTTTTATTACAATATACAGATACGAAATATCAATAGCAAATAAAATAAATACTTAACAAATTAAGTAAGTACAAAAAATGATAATAAACACGATTGTAACTTTAGGAAATGATAAGTAGTTGCAAAAAACATACCCCCGTCCCTGGTACTTTGCGTATCGTCGTGCTGCGAGTCAGATAATGCGTCCAATTCCGCGTACCCGTTGTGTTCCGATTCCACCTCCGACTCCGAACTGCTCACTAGCATGAGCAATTCTTTACCTGTAGCTAACGCCGCCTGATGATAATACATTTTGGGTTCATGGGTATTGTAAGTAATGTAATGTTTAGGCATTCAGGCAGTCGTGCAGCGTGCTGCGTGCGGCGCACCTCCGGGCTCTCCCACGTGAGCTGCAGCGCGGCCAGCGCGGCCAGCGGCCAGTCGGCGGCGGGGAAGTGCACGCGCGCCAGGCGCGCCGCGGCCAGCGCGCGCGCGCCGCGCGGCCCGGCGCACGCGCAGCTCCACAGCGCCGCCGCCACGCGCAGCCCGCCGCCGCACGCCGCGCGCGCGCGCAGGCAGCCGCGCGTCGCGTCCTGCGCACAACACGCTTCGCCGCGTTACTCCTGGGCCGCGGCTCATACATAATAGATGCAAACCGAAAGACTGCCAGTGAGAGTTTACAATCACTTAAAAAAAATACAATCACTCAAATTTATTTTTGTCTTCAGTATATACTATCGCCTGTCTCGGTTTTTGGGAGCGTTTCCTTAACATCCTGTATACAGTTTACTATGACGTTACGTCATGACAAAACGTTATGCTTCTTTTGGACTTAACGTCAAAATATTCTGATTTTATTTTACATTACTATATTCTACTGTTAAGTTTGGTAGGATTCCACTCTCTGAGACCAAGAATTTAACCTATGAAACAAATGCTAGAGTTTAAAATCTTTTACAAAATATCAATAAAAGGCCAAACTCGATCTTTCCAATTTTCTTAAAAAAATTCTAAAAATAAATCATGATCTCTTTCGTGCAAACTTTCCACCAAAATAAAAACACAAAATAGAAACTGGCTAAAATGGCCTTATCCGGTGTTTTATGTCTATGGATATGAATGTCTAACTGTATGGAAAACGTTTGTGACATGAGTTATGCAATAAGGACAGGCTAGAAAGAGAATGGCATTTACAACTATTTGTCGACGGCATTTGATTTAGTTGACCACAGTTATCTTACACAGGAGCCTAGTCACGCGCTATTTACGAGTCATTTTTAAGATAGTACAAATGCTATCTACGAAAACAATGGTAATTTATAATGCTTAAAGGTTTTAAATCCACTTCAAAGATAATGAGGCCTGGAGTGCCACAGGGCACACACCTTGGTCCTCTTTGCTTCCTAGTATGTTAGTATTAAATTAGCATCTTAGTATTTTATTTTACATGTACACTGAAACACACAAGAAACGTATCTCACGTACTTTTCGCTACATCAGATGCATTACATCGAAATTTAAAATAAAAAAGGTCAATTAAGGAAATTCTAACTAGTCTCCGTATTGCTTACCATCGCTTCGTTGAGCATCCCAAGGTGCATGTATTGTAATGCGAGGTAGTAAAACGCTAGATGGTCGTTATCGTCGAGTTGTACCGCCCTTATCAGCAGTTTTAACGATTTGTCGTTGGCGGCGTCCTTGTCGATCCGACCATTGGATTTCTGTAAAACAAATAAGTTATTTTTTATTGTAAAATGTTTACGGTATACTTTTCACTAAACTTTCTGTTATATATAACATAGGTGGCAAAGGAAGACATTTTGTATGACACTGATCTCGCCTGATGCTATCAGCCTATAAACCTTCATCTTTCCTCAGATTTGTTAAAAAAAATTAGAAATCTATTCCCACGTGTTTTAAGACATAGATAATATAGTGTATAGCATAAATTTATCAATAGTAGGCTGTTTTATTTTTATTTTTAGAAACCTGTGACTACGGCCAGTGTAACCTGGTCGAAACGTCAGGCAATCTAAAGGTATGTATATACCTATACATGATCGCGTTAATTCTCGTTGGATTGTTCTGTAATTCTTGTTGTATAATAGTAGGCTGCTTATGATATTTTAACAGTTTTCCTTAACAGTTTATGAGTTAAGGTGATCTACGTTATAATAACGAAAGCTTGATGCCGCACCTGAGCTTTCATCTGGTAGCCGATGCCCGTTTGCAGACAACAGCGCGCTAGCATGGGCCCGTCTTGTTCCTCTTCTATTGACAACGCTTCTTCCGCACTCTCTATACCCTCTTCTATCTGTTGAAAACTCACCCTTATAACAGTTGTGGGATACCTTATTTGTTATTTCAAAGAAATTTCAAACAAGAAAGAAAACAAGGCAGCAATTGACTAGTTTTCGTGTAGTGAAGAAAGGGCCATACACAGGGTGTTAGGGAAGCTGAAGTGTGTGATTATAAGTATGTAGGATCCTTAAGCACAACCAACATAGTGTGTATGATTCTTTATAATATTATGTTAGTGCTGCTACGTATTTTACCTTATTGCACTTTGATAATGGAGTTGAGTTAATAACGAACGCTCTAACGGAAAAAGGTTGTTTCTTTCAATATTCTCATAGGAATCTCATCCCGAAAATCAAGAGATGTTTTTTTATGAAATAATCGTTTCATGTAGTTGTACTAATACGATGGAGCGTGAATACTCGTAATGCATATAAAACATTTAAAAAATCATGATTTATAAAAAAAACTTAAACCGATCGAAAGTACAATCGCTCAAATTTATTGTATTCGGTATCTACTATCGCCTGTCACGGTTTTCGGGAGCATTTCCTTAACACCCTGTATATTAGTGTACTTTCGCATTACGTCATGACAAAACGTTATGTTTTTTTTGAGCTTCAACGTCAAAATATCGATTTTATTTTACATTATTATACTGTACTGTTAAGTTCGAGTCGTTAGAGTCGTTAATATAGCGAGTGTAGTGTGTGTAGCGAGTGTAGTGAGTATAGTTAGTGTAGCGAGTGTAGTGAGTGTAGTGAGTATAGTTAGTGTAGCGAGTGTAGTGAGTGTAGTGATTGTAGCGAGTGTAGTGAGTGTAGTTAGTGTAGCGAGTGCAGCGAGTGCGGCGGCGCTCACCCAGCCCATGCGGTAGCACGTGTTGGCGGCCACCAGGCGCAGCGGCGCGTCGCGCGGCGACAGCGCGGCCGCGCGCCGCGCCACGCCCGCCGCGCGCACGCCGGCGTTCCACGAGCTGCTGCCTGCGGGCCGCACGCGTGCCGTGTTAGGGGGCAACATTACATTCATACTTTATATTATTTCATATTATTTCATATTGTGGCATCATTATTAAACGCTTTGCACGTTGCTCTCACACAATATAGAGTGCTCGAACCGACTTCAGTGGTTTTATTTAAGTACACCAACAAAGCTTGACACCGGCGACCTAAAAAGCTCATTCTGACACTGCGACATTGTTCCTTCGAGCCGGATTCACCTGGAGAGCTACCAGCTATCTATCATGAGATCTTTGGGGCCCAAGGCAATCTCATTTGCTAGCCGGTGTAACCCTATCCTTCGGTTCTGTTAAACTGTCTGTTAAGAGGCTCCGACGAAAGTGCCCTTTGTCGTGGTTGGGGTCAAAAGGCAAAGTAATTTTTTGCACTTTAAACATGCGGATCGAGGACTCCGCTTGACAAATACTATACTAAAACCTTCCTCGAGAACCACTGTATCCAGTGGTGAAAACATCATGAAATCGGTGCAGTAGTGTTTGAGTTTATCGCGAACTGATGGCAGACGCGAGGAAGGAGTGTGTTTAATAATATGTAATGGTGTGGAAGAATGGCAGACAGCGCGGAGCACGTACCGGGCGCCACGTGCGAGGCGGGCGCGGGCGGCGCGGGCGGCGGCGCGCGCGCCGGCGCGGCGGCGGCCGTGGCCAGCGCGCGCTGGCGCCACACGTGCGCGCAGCCGAACGAGAACTTCATGGCGCGCTCCAGCGCCTGCGCACCCACACCCACACCCACACCAAAGTTACTCGCGCTGCTCGCGCTACTCGCGCTACTCGCGCTACTCGCCCGCCCGAAGCGCACATCCGCCATTGAGGGCCGCGCAGGACTCGAACCGCACGGGTGTCATTTGAGTACCGGGTACCGAGAACTTACTTCGGATTTCTTTCCTTCGGTCGGGACCATGAAGTGTGTTCGACAGTGTAGCAAACGTATCAAAAAATACATTCCTTTATGGATTATGATATGAGCATACCTAGATTATGATACATTTTCAAGCTTTCCGAATTTTGCTGCTTCGAATGGTTTTATGGTAGGGTTCACACCGATTTTTTATTTTAAGTGTCTTCGGGCCCGATTGCGGGATATGCGCGATTCACGGTACCGATTGTCCGAATTTTACGCCCAAATTGCGGATGTGCGTTTCATGGTAGGCCTACAGATCTATGCAGAATCTAAGTACAATCGTGCGAAGTGAACACGAGCCTAAACTACATCAATTAGCAGTCAGCACGGGATTTTGGGCGTGAACGCATGATCGTTTCACTAGTTAATTTAAAATATATATATTCTATTATATATTTTTAAACCTGCACATCATCGAAGACGTAAACAGAATAGCATTTTAATGGCTATTTTCTTAAGATTAAGATCGGAAAAAAGAAAATCTAGAACGGGACTTGAACCCGCGACCAGTCCCTTACAGGGGGAATATTATATAAGGTATTTTCTGAACAATTTTTCATTTCGATTTCGGCCAACGCCATTGTCTCAGTGCCAGCAGGTGACGCACGTCTTGTCCTGGTCCCCTACCTCCAGCACCAGGCACAGCGCCAGCAGGTCGCACACGGCCCGGTCCCGCCCCGCCCTACCTCCAGCACCAGGCACAGCTGGCCCCAGCGCGTGGCGGCCAGCGCCAGCAGGTCGCACACGGCCCGGTCCCGCCCCGCCCTACCTCCAGCACCAGGCACAGCTGGCCCCAGCGCGTGGCGGCCAGCGCCAGCAGGTCGCACACGGCCCGGTCCCGCCCCGCCCTACCTCCAGCACCAGGCACAGCTGGCCCCAGCGCGTGGCGGCCAGCGCCAGCAGGTCGCACACGGCCCGGTCCCGCCCCGCCCTACCTCCAGCACCAGGCACAGCTGGCCCCAGCGCGTGGCGGCCAGCGCCAGCAGGTCGCACACGGCCCGGTCCCACCCCGCCCTACCTCCAGCACCAGGCACAGCTGGCCCCAGCGCGTGGCGGCCAGCGCCAGCAGGTCGCACACGGCCCGGTCCCACCCCGCCCTACCTCCAGCACCAGGCACAGCTGGCCCCAGCGCGTGGCGGCCAGCGCCAGCAGGTCGCACACGGCCCGGTCCCGCCCCGCCCTACCTCCAGCACCAGGCACAGCTGGCCCCAGCGCGTGGCGGCCAGCGCCAGCAGGTCGCACACGGCCCGGTCCCACCCCGCCCTACCTCCAGCACCAGGCACAGCTGGCCCCAGCGCGTGGCGGCCAGCACCAGGCACAGCTGGCCCCAGCGCGTGGCGGCCAGCGCCAGCAGGTCGCACACGGCCCGGTCCCACCCCGCCCTACCTCCAGCACCAGGCACAGCTGGCCCCAGCGCGTGGCGGCCAGCGCCAGCAGGTCGCACACGGCCCGGTCCCACCCCGCCCTACCTCCAGCACCAGGCACAGCTGGCCCCAGCGCGTGGCGGCCAGCGCCAGCAGGTCGCACACGGCCCGGTCCCACCCCGCCCTACCTCCAGCACCAGGCACAGCTGGCCCCAGCGCGTGGCGGCCAGCGCCAGCAGGTCGCACACGGCCCGGTCCCACCCCGCCCTACCTCCAGCACCAGGCACAGCTGGCCCCAGCGCGTGGCGGCCAGCGCCAGCAGGTCGCACACGGCCCGGTCCCACCCCGCCCTACCTCCAGCACCAGGCACAGCTGGCCCCAGCGCGTGGCGGCCAGCGCCAGCAGGTCGCACACGGCCCGGTCCCACCCCGCCCTACCTCCAGCACCAGGCACAGCTGGCCCCAGCGCGTGGCGGCCAGCGCCAGCAGGTCGCACACGGCCCGGTCCCGCCCCGCCCTACCTCCAGCACCAGGCACAGCTGGCCCCAGCGCGTGGCGGCCAGCGCCAGCAGGTCGCACACGGCCCGGTCCCACCCCGCCCTACCTCCAGCACCAGGCACAGCTGGCCCCAGCGCGTGGCGGCCAGCGCCAGCAGGTCGCACACGGCCCGGTCCCGCCCCGCCCTACCTCCAGCACCAGGCACAGCTGGCCCCAGCGCGTGGCGGCCAGCGCCAGCAGGTCGCACACGGCCCGGTCCCACCCCGCCCTACCTCCAGCACCAGGCACAGCTGGCCCCAGCGCGTGGCGGCCAGCACCAGGCACAGCTGGCCCCAGCGCGTGGCGGCCAGCGCCAGCAGGTCGCACACGGCCCGGTCCCACCCCGCCCTACCTCCAGCACCAGGCACAGCTGGCCCCAGCGCGTGGCGGCCAGCGCCAGCAGGTCGCACACGGCCCGGTCCCACCCCGCCCTACCTCCAGCACCAGGCACAGCTGGCCCCAGCGCGTGGCGGCCAGCGCCAGCAGGTCGCACACGGCCCGGTCCCACCCCGCCCTACCTCCAGCACCAGGCACAGCTGGCCCCAGCGCGTGGCGGCCAGCGCCAGCAGGTCGCACACGGCCCGGTCCCACCCCGCCCTACCTCCAGCACCAGGCACAGCTGGCCCCAGCGCGTGGCGGCCAGCGCCAGCAGGTCGCACACGGCCCGGTCCCGCCCCGCCCTACCTCCAGCACCAGGCACAGCTGGCCCCAGCGCGTGGCGGCCAGCGCCAGCAGGTCGCACACGGCCCGGTCCCACCCCGCCCTACCTCCAGCACCAGGCACAGCTGGCCCCAGCGCGTGGCGGCCAGCGCCAGCAGGTCGCACACGGCCCGGTCCCGCCCCGCCCTACCTCCAGCACCAGGCACAGCTGGCCCCAGCGCGTGGCGGCCAGCGCCAGCAGGTCGCACACGGCCCGGTCCCACCCCGCCCTACCTCCAGCACCAGGCACAGCTGGCCCCAGCGCGTGGCGGCCAGCGCCAGCAGGTCGCACACGGCCCGGTCCCGCCCCGCCCTACCTCCAGCACCAGGCACAGCTGGCCCCAGCGCGTGGCGGCCAGCGCCAGCAGGTCGCACACGGCCCGGTCCCACCCCGCCCTACCTCCAGCACCAGGCACAGCTGGCCCCAGCGCGTGGCGGCCAGCGCCAGCAGGTCGCACACGGCCCGGTCCCGCCCCGCCCTACCTCCAGCACCAGGCACAGCTGGCCCCAGCGCGTGGCGGCCAGCGCCAGCAGGTCGCACACGCCCCGGTCCCACCCCGCCCTACCTCCAGCACCAGGCACAGCTGGCCCCAGCGCGTGGCGGCCAGCGCCAGCAGGTCGCACACGGCCCGGTCCCGCCCCGCCCTACCTCCAGCACCAGGCACAGCTGGCCCCAGCGCGTGGCGGCCAGCGCCAGCAGGTCGCACACGGCCCGGTCCCACCCCGCCCTACCTCCAGCACCAGGAACAGCTGGCCCCAGCGCGTGGCGGCCAGCGCCAGCAGGTCGCACACGGCCCGGTCCCACCCCGCCCTACCTCCAGCACCAGGCACAGCTGGCCCCAGCGCGTGGCGGCCAGCGCCAGCAGGTCGCACACGGCCCGGTCCCGCCCCGCCCTACCTCCAGCACCAGGCACAGCTGGCCCCAGCGCGTGGCGGCCAGCGCCAGCAGGTCGCACACGGCCCGGTCCCACCCCGCCCTACCTCCAGCACCAGGCACAGCTGGCCCCAGCGCGTGGCGGCCAGCGCCAGCAGGTCGCACACGGCCCGGTCCCGCCCCGCCCTACCTCCAGCACCAGGCACAGCTGGCCCCAGCGCGTGGCGGCCAGCGCCAGCAGGTCGCACACGGCCCGGTCCCGCCCCGCCCTACCTCCAGCACCAGGCACAGCTGGCCCCAGCGCGTGGCGGCCAGCGCCAGCAGGTCGCACACGGCCCGGTCCCACCCCGCCCTACCTCCAGCACCAGGCACAGCTGGCCCCAGCGCGTGGCGGCCAGCGCCAGCAGGTCGCACACGGCCCGGTCCCGCCCCGCCCTACCTCCAGCACCAGGCACAGCTGGCCCCAGCGCGTGGCGGCCAGCGCCAGCAGGTCGCACACGGCCCGGTCCCGCCCCGCCCTACCTCCAGCACCAGGCACAGCTGGCCCCAGCGCGTGGCGGCCAGCGCCAGCAGGTCGCACACGGCCCGGTCCCGCCCCGCCCTACCTCCAGCACCAGGCACAGCTGGCCCCAGCGCGTGGCGGCCAGCGCCAGCAGGTCGCACACGGCCCGGTCCCGCCCCGCCCTACCTCCAGCACCAGGCACAGCTGGCCCCAGCGCGTGGCGGCCAGCGCCAGCAGGTCGCACACGGCCCGGTCCCGCCCCGCCCTACCTCCAGCACCAGGCACAGCTGGCCCCAGCGCGTGGCGGCCAGCGCCAGCAGGTCGCACACGGCCCGGTCCCACCCCGCCCTACCTCCAGCACCAGGCACAGCTGGCCCCAGCGCGTGGCGGCCAGCGCCAGCAGGTCGCACACGGCCCGGTCCCGCCCCGCCCTACCTCCAGCACCAGGCACAGCTGGCCCCAGCGCGTGGCGGCCAGCGCCAGCAGGTCGCACACGGCCCGGTCCCGCCCCGCCCTACCTCCAGCACCAGGCACAGCTGGCCCCAGCGCGTGGCGGCCAGCGCCAGCAGGTCGCACACGGCCCGGTCCCGCCCCGCCCTACCTCCAGCACCAGGCACAGCTGGCCCCAGCGCGTGGCGGCCAGCGCCAGCAGGTCGCACACGGCCCGGTCCCACCCCGCCCTACCTCCAGCACCAGGCACAGCTGGCCCCAGCGCGTGGCGGCCAGCGCCAGCAGGTCGCACACGGCCCGGTCCCGCCCCGCCCTACCTCCAGCACCAGGCACAGCTGGCCCCAGCGCGTGGCGGCCAGCGCCAGCAGGTCGCACACGGCCCGGTCCCGCCCCGCCCTACCTCCAGCACCAGGCACAGCTGGCCCCAGCGCGTGGCGGCCAGCGCCAGCAGGTCGCACACGGCCACGGCGTTGCGCAGCGAGTGCGCGCGCTCCGCCTCGAACACGTCGCTCTGCGAAAGCACGGCGTCGCGCACCGCCATGGCCTCGCCCACCAGCAGCAGCAGCACCACCTCCTCGTACTCGTTGCGCGGCACGAACTGCAACGCGCCACACGTTAACATAGCAGCTCCGAAAGTCACCGCCACAGCAGACACAGCGAGGAGGAGGCCTAAGGAAGGCAGTGGGTGGCAGCCTCTCGGCTAGCTACCTGGTTGGGCGCGGCGTACTTGCGCGGCCGCCAGGGCCCGGCGGGCGCGGGCTCGTCGCGGCGGCGCGGCAGCGAGCCCGCGGCGGGCGCGGGCGCGGCCGCCAGCCTCTCCGGCGCGCGGTACACCTGCGGCAAGGTAACGCTATCTGTACAGTTAGTAATTGTACGCGAACGTAGCTGGAGCAATCATTCCGAAGCAGCTCTGCTACCAGCCCCTCACTAAGGAGAAAGCAAATGCGAACAATGCGACTACGAGTAGGTAGTTTTCAAACCGTAACCCCACTAGCAGTGGCGTAACTATACCATCTGAGGCCCGTAGCAAATTTTTTGGATTGGGCCCTCCGGCGTCCCAGTGAAAATAGTCCCGTTAGAATTTAATTTTAATAAACCCCTGATGTAAGTAGTGACCCAAAACTATTAATAATATTATGTGCATTTTAGTTAAATATCTAATAAGTTTTATCTTCAAGAACTTTCAATAAGATTTTTTTATTAATAAAATTATTTTTGCCAAGCTTTCTGTTCCGCAATAACATCATCACAGTTTCAAGGTCGGGCCATAGAATTTTCAATATACAGAATAGCCAAGTTACGTAGCCTGTCTTGTGCCAAAGAGTTTCTTAAATAGGTTTTTATTAATTTTAGTTTCGAAAATGATCGTTCAGCACTAGCTGTAGTCACAGGAATTGTATTCAGCAAATCTGCAAATTTTAATTTACCGCAGTTTTTGATGAATTTTAGTGCATTCAATAGGAAATTACGTGATTTAAAAGATTTTTTTTTTAGCCCCTATCAGATTGTCCAAATAGGCAAATAGGCCTTCCGACAAAATGAAGTTTGTCAGCAAAATTTACGGTTAAATCGCGAAATTTTCTATCGAATGAACTAAATTCATCAAAATCCACGATAACATTAAGATATTTTCGGCATACCCAGTTGATTTTATTCGGATAATTGTTAATTATCGATTTACATATATTATAATTTTTTCAAATCCGCGATGACAGGACTTTCAGTGTCACCGGCTTCTAGCCTATTTCGTTAACAAAATGAGGGAATTCCCCGACCGGCACCAGCACACCCGCGTCACCAATGTACCGCAACAAAAAAAAAAGCAACCAATGGATGCGTTCTGAAAATCGACATCTTTTTGTTTTGAATGTGTTAAAATTTTCATGATTAGTTTGAATTTGCATATAGTCTTTAGTTGTGCCCCACTCTGATTGATTTTAAGTACTTAATTTTTTTAAATTTTTAAGTACTTAGGTACAAAATTTTGTTAAAAATGTTAGGTTATTTCTGAGCTCGTAGCCTCTTGGGCCGGGGCCCTCTTGGGTCGGGGGCCCGTGGCATTTTGCCAGCCCTGCCACCCTATAGTTACGCCACTGCCCACTAGTCGCTTTTGCGCTCGGAAACCGCGTTACGAGGCACCGATATCGTCGTAAGTCAACGATATTAACTTAAGTCTAAAAAATCGCGTAGTGGAAACGTGCGTAAAACTCAATCATTCATTTATCAACCGTGAACTCAGCCCTATGCTTGAAATAAATACCTACGGCCGCGCGGTACGTAAACACGCGATAGCGCTGCCGGCTACAGGTGTTTCAATTTCATCTACCTACTTGAATTTCTTGTAGTATAATGATTGTAAATATTATATTTTTTATTTAAAAATATGAAGTACATTTTAAATTAAATGAAATAGGAAGTATTCAATAAAAATCATGTGTTTTTATTTGTAGATTTAATAAAAAGCACCCTTACAAATATTTTTTGGTAAGTTTTTTTCCATTTAAAGAAACCAAAAATTCCAAGATTTCCTCCATCTTTTATAGAAAAGACGGACATGAGAAACAAGAGACCTAATTTTGTGACACCTTATATAGATAAGGTGTCACAAAATTAGGTCTCTGAATTTGGTGAGATGACTTGGTATCGACAAAACATGTATTTGAAACAAAAAAAAATATCGGGTAATATAAAAAAAATCTAATAAAAAATATAAAAATGGAAAAAAAAATACACCACCAGCGACGAGCCCGTGCCGCACGTGGTAGGCGTGCAGTCCTCCTCGCAGTATTCTCCAAGCGGATGTGGGGGAAATACCTAAATCGTGACCAGCGTCACGTGTGCTCGTCGCGTCACGTGCCGCTGGTCACAGGTGGTGTTTTTTTTGTTTTTATTTCCCGATTTTTTTTGTTTCAAATACATATTTTGTCGATACCAAGTCAGCTCACCAAATTCAATTTTTATAATTATTATGTAAGTACCTTTCCTTTTTTTTTGTGCGGAAATCCCTTCGGATACCCCACCGCCGGCCAGCGGGGGCGGTTATGTCGGGCTTGAACCGACTAAAACCGCACGCCGTCTCGGGTCTACAGACGCCGGGGTGTAAGGTTACCCATAGAGCATTTCCCTCGCACTCCGACTGACCCTGGGTCATTCGCAGTGTCCCCTCTGATAACGGCAGAGGGGTACCTTTTTTTTTTTTTTTTCGTGCGGAAATCCCTTCGGATACCCCCCCGCGTGCCAGCGGGGGCGGTTATGTCGGGCTTGAACCGACTAAAACCGCACGCCGTCTTGGATCTACAGACGCCGGGGTGTAAGGTTGCCCATAGAGCATATCCCTCGCACCCCGACTGACCCTGGGCCATCTCCGGTTTCGAGATGGCCCCTCGGGTTTGGGAACCACGGTGTCCCCGTCTTGCCCCGGTTTGGGGGAGGGGCGCTAGTCGCCCCTCCGTCCCGGCCTGCTTCTGCTGGGGTGACAGGTGGCCTCACCCGCCACCCCCAGGCCTGCACTCATGGAGGGCGGAGGTCGTTAAGCGACCTCCGGCGCCTGAGTTGCCTGCGACGCGCGGCGAGCAAGTTGCGGGCTCGGCGGGCCGGGAGAGTTCTAAATCTCTCCCGGGCGCGTTCCGCCATCTCCTTCGCGAGCATTAAATGCTCGCAGAAGGAGGTGGCGGCGGCCCACGCGCTCGCGCTCCGCACCATTGCCGCAATCATGCTGCCGAGCGAGAGGACTCTCACCCCGATGACTGCCACGAGGTCACGCCTCGGCGCCTCCCACGCCGGGCGGTCCAGCAGAGGGGTACCTGGAGTGACCACGCCCCCCCGCGGGCCTTGTAGGCCGGTCATACCCCGATCCTCTCGTGCAATGGGGTCAGCTGGCCCTGAAAAGGCCCGGTTGGTCAGACTCTTGGCCGTTGACGTTGATGCCAGCTACTCCAGAGGAGCAATCAATGATGCGTCATCGCCCACGTTGCCCAGGGTGCACCAAACTTGGAGGCGATTCAACCAGTCGCACCCTATTATGTGAGTTCTTTTTTTTTTATATATATATTTAGGACACGTCAATTTGACTTCACCTCGCCTGATGTTAAGCTGAAGGTAAAGCCTCAAGAAAGAGGGTCACCATTACATACACGTACCATGTTAACAATGGTGGCACTCAGCTTGACGGCCTCATCAGAAGAGGATTGTCGTCGCAGCACCGCGTGACACCCACCGGTCCCACTGGTGCTGCGGCCACAACCGGCTATGCACTTGCTGACCCCTGAACGCAATCAAACCGAAATTGGATTACCATGGAGGGTTTTTCGCAATCGTGCATGGTGGTACCTACCCGGCCGAATTTTGTGACAAATTTGTGTCATCAAATTTCTACCACCAGTACCTGTACTTATTCCAACCAAATATTGACCAAACCGTCACACCGTCCGCGGCCGTTCTGTAGCGCAGCGCACCCGCGGCTGGTGTGTACCGAGCGCTGGCCGACTGCGAGCCGCTTCGCTCTAACTGGCGCTCGGACCGCTTCTCTGAACATACGCTACCGTGTACAGCTGCTGCGGCACCGCGGCACCGCGGCCCGCCACTCGCTCGCTCGCTCGCCCGCTCGCACTGCTGCGGGGCTGTTACAAGCGCGCGACCCCCACTTCCCCACCTATATCTTTTTACTCGAGAAGTCAGTCCTTCTATACAAGCGACACTATTGGCATCTTTCCTTTTTAATACACTTCCTATTTCACCATCTCTTTATCACAAAATCCATGTAAGTCGGTAAAAAACATTCGTTTCAGGGAAGCTGTTTATGAATTATTATTATTATTAAGCGAACTTCGAAAGACCTTGTTCTCTTTTAGACAATTCATGTATTTCGTTAGACTATCTTCTCCTCCCAAACGGTTGAACCGATTCTAATGAAATTTCACACAAGCAAAGATGTTACTGATGGAAAGGAATTTTCAAAATCAGATTCCGCAATATTGACAGTTCAGGTCAAATTACACTGATGATGCTTATCAGTCAATTTTTGCAACAGTAGAATGTATTGCAGACCTAGTTTATAGTTACTACTGCAGTGCGTTAGTACCAAAATACATTAAGACGGAATCACAGTTGCAAGCTGTTACCTGTCCAGTGACGCCTCGCATCAGCACCTCGGCCAGCTGCCGCGCCAGCGTGAGGCGCAGCGCCTGCGTCGACACCGACTCCACCGCGTTCAGCATGTCCCGGTACCTGCCGGCAGTATCACGCGCTGTTACGCCCTCCGCCGCGGGTTCCGCACCGGGACCCGCTACGTCACGCCGCCATACACACGGCTCCCGGCCAAGCGTGACGAGACTAAAGCCGGCCACACACGTTGCGGTATACTTGCACAAGTCTAGACTTGTGCAAGTCCGCGTTTTTTCGATGTGCCCACAGACGCTCAAGTATACATGTGCAAGTGTCATTTTTGTCACAGCGAGCGTCCAGGTATGTCGTGCTGCGATGGATGACGCTTTGGCAGTAGTTGGCATTATTTATGCTACAAAAAACATAGGTAGGTACATACTTTCATATCCATTCATACATACTCTTTCCTCTTTCCAAGACTTCCCTCTGCTTACCATCAGGCGAGGCAAAGTCAAATTGACGGAATCTATATACAAAAAAAACATACATACATCATACATCATACATACATACATCATACATGCATACATACTCTTTCCTACTTCCAAGACTGCCTTCGGCTTACCATCAGGCGAGGCGATGTCAAATTGATGAGTCCTATATAAAAAAAACAAATAGCTATAATAATTGCGTCTGGAGGTCTGGATAATGAATTTATTATGAAGAAAATCTCACTCATTTTGGCGGGAAATTGATCACAGAACATACGTACGTATAGGCGCGCGCCTAGTACGCTACTGAGACTTGAACGCAACGCTGGCAGCTGGCACACACGTTCATGTATACTTGTACAAGTCTAGACTTGCGCAAGTTTGGAATCGAAAGTTGGAACTTTTTTTGAGATTTGTACAAGTCTAAAACTTGCGCAGTTATCTTCCAACAGCCGTTAAAAGCCGCAAGCGGCCGGCATAAGGGCTTGGACACTTAACCACGGTGCGGCGCCGCCTCCGTGTAATGGCACGACGTCGTGCTACGGCACGGTGCCGTGTACGGTGCGCTTCGCCGGTTCAAACGTGTACTTAAAACTTGCAGTTCTTGGCTAGATATGAACTGCCAAAGACGTATTCTTCTCCTGTTATTGATAAGACGACGAATGTAGAAAAAAACAGAATCAAAGATCTAGACAAGAACTGCAAGCCGGCGCGGCGGAACGTTCATGGCATCGTGCCGTAAGACGACGTACCGTTTCGCAGGGGCGGCGCCGCGCCGTGGTGGTGTGTCCGCGCCCTGAGACCATACATTTTACAGTTATTTTATCTGTATCCAGTTTGAAGAAGTTTCGCCGGCTTGCGACGCCGCCCGATGCACCGCTTCACGGCGACGTTACAGTACCGCGTGCGCTGCAGGTGCAGCAGGCCAGCTCCGAGCGAGCGCGGAGCGGAGATGAGATGGGCGGCACCTATGCTGGGCGTGGGCGCACCTGTCGATGGCGGCCTGCAGGCGGCCGGCGCGGATGTGCAGGATGGGCACGCGCTGCAGCGCCGTCTCCAGCGTGGGCCCGGCGCGCGCGCTGGCCGTGCGCTGCAGGTACAGCAGCGTCAGCTCCGACGACAGCTCGAAGCTGCGGATCTGCGCACCGCGCTCGGTTACTCGCACACACACACCTACTGCACACTGCGGCCGCAACGGAGGTGGCGCTCGCATTGCCAGCCGCAGAGGGGACTTGGGAACATGGGAAACAATGGAAAAACTGAAAGGAATTGACCTAAAAGTTCAGTTTCCCCATTCTTTCTCCCAGAATCCCAATTACAGAGCATATACAGAGAGGAGGCGACCTAAGTGACTGTACACTGTGACCCCAGACCTCTCGGACCATGACGTCTTCACAGTAGGCGTGACATTAGTCATTGTACTATTCGGCGTTCGTCCTAAGCACAGCTCTCTTAGCCTCAGGGTCAACAAATATAATTCTACTCGATGCTAGGTGGCGATACTTTGTATCCGAGCACGTCCTTGTTACATTTAGTTACATCTGTCTATCGAACTAATCCCTCTTCACCACACCTTCACCCCTGTAGAGGCCCGCGTTCTTTTATAAGGAAATCTAATTACAACACCTTCTCTCTGTATATGCCCTGTGCTCGCAACATTCATCCGGAGAATCATCAAAGCGTCGGCGTATCACCTTGCAAGGATCATGGAAGGACTCCTTGACCCCGGTTCAAATCCAGCTCATTATAGTAGTCGTAGTATCTCTTTATTGTACACCAAGAATAAGATGAAAGAAATACAAATATTACACTATGGTAAATACAATTGGCGGCCTTATCGCACTGTGGCAATCTCTTACAGGCAACCATTGGATGGAGTAAAAGAATCGGAATTTGTATTTGGGTAGTGTGGTGTACTTGATCAATGTAGGTACCTAAATATAGGTACAATTTAGATCATTGCCAAACGAACATTATTTTAAAACTATACAAACACTTACTTATAAATATGTACACACCTACATATACATACATAAAATTACAATTACACAAAATACACATATTTTCGCAATACACTACATACATACCTATACATATATATATGATATAAGGAGTAACCAATGTCTAGATATAGCCGATGTCTCGCAGATAGTGATCGCTAACGGATTTTTTAAACACCGTTAAGGATTGTGCGCGTCTAATAACTACCGGCAGTGCATTCCACAAACGAACCGCTTGAACGGAGAAGGATTTGTCTGTGAAAGTTGTAGAATGCCCCGGCATTTTTAATCTTAAATTCTCTGCCGATCTCAAGAACTTACAATGAGTATCGCTCAAAAAATTAAAACGTTTTTTAAGGTAAGAAGGAGTAGTAGGGTTGAAAAGTATACTATACAATAGGGAGAGTTTGTGAGCATTCCGGCGAAGGCGGATAGGTAACCACTTGAGCTTTTTTCGATATTCAGAAACGTGATCATATTTGCGAAGACCAAATATGAATCTTATGCAGAGGTTCTGGAGTCTCTCAAGCTTATTTAGTTGGTCTTCAGTGAGATCTAGATAGCGGGCATCTGCATAATCAAGGATGGGAAAGAGAAGTGACTGTGCTAACGCAATTTTGGTAGCAATCGGTAGGAAATTACGTAACCTACGCAAGGACCCCGCGGCCGCAAACATTTTGCGACTGATTGCCTGCAACTGAGGACCCCAGGTTAAGCAACTGTCCACATAAATCCCTAGGTTCTTAAATTATACCCTATTACATACATTATACCCTACCGACATACTTGTAAACCTTTTTATTTAAAACTAACTGTCCCCGCGGCTTCGCACATGGCATACTTCGTCCCGTGGCACCTATTTGTCCCAAACATTTTTATTAGCCAATTTCTTAAATTTTTATCTCCATAAGAACCATCCTCATACTTCAAGGAATATTATAAAAAAAGAATAAGCAAAATCGGTTCAGCTGCTCTCGAGATTTGCGCTTAGCAACACATTCAGCGATTCATTTTTATATTATAGAATAAAGAGGTAGAATTAATATGTTTACAAAAAAAGCAATATGGCTGAATTTTCCCAACAGGAATAAGTCGGCTCGACTGGGGAAGAACCAGCCTCTCATTTAATATAAACGTTAAATCACAGTAGCTTAGTAGTAATAGTTTGTGAGTGACTCGTCCATTTTTGGCAATTCAGAAATAAGTACGCCTTACGAGTCCGTCTTAAACCACAAGTACTTTACCATTTCTGCCTCTCTTTCCGCTTGCTTGAAGCGACTCGTCGAGGCGGGTATAGTGTTTAGTTCCAAGCATAGTCCCTTGATAGCGTATGACTCGGCTACCACTCGAAGACTCCGTCTGTAAAAATATACGTTTTACAGTAATTAATAAGTTCGATTCATTATATCGCTCAATTCACACTAATATAGTGGCCGGCAGTAGCGTCACGTTTTACTGGTGGTAGAAATTTGATGACACAAATTTGTCACAAAATTCGGCCGGGTACCTTTTTTTTTTTTTTTTCGTGCGGAAATCTCTTCGGGTACGCCCCCGCCGGCCAGCGGGGGCGGTTATGTCGGGCTTGAACCGACTGCGGTAAAAATAAATGCTGTATGATTTACTATAACATAACTTCATGCCTGTATCCCCGAAGGGGTAGGCAGAGGTGTATTATACACCCATTTTATGTAATGTTATAATTTACTATCTCTTTCACACATGTAGGAATAGCTATTTATTTTCGGCCGGGTACCTAGGTACCACCGTGCACGATTGCGAAAAACCCTTTATAGTAATCAAATTTCAGTTTGATTGCGTTCAGGGGTCAGCAAGTGCATAGCCGGGCAGGGGGGTTGTGGTCGCAGCACTAGTGGGACCGGTGGGTGTCACGCGGTGCTGCGACCACAATCCTCTTCTGATGAGGCCGTCAAGCTGAGTGCCACCATTGTTAACATGGTACGTGTATGTAATGGTGACCCTCTTTTCTGAGACTTTACCTTCAGCTTACCATCACGCGAGGTGAAGTCAAATTGACGTGTCCTAAATATGAAAAAAAAAAAAACAATTGACGCAGCAGTTTAAACTTTATCTCGATTATAGTAGCACTAGCTCTCCCCTGCGGCTTCGCACGTGGCAACTGTTCAACCCATACATGCATTAGTTTTGCAATAATTTATGGAAATTTGCCCGATTTGTTGACATATATGATTACTGCTCCGCTCCCTTGCGTAGTAGCGTGATGATATATAGGCTATAAACTATCTCGAAATTCAACTCGAACCAGTTCCTAAAATTAGCGCATTCAACCAAACAGACAAACAATTTCTTCAGCTTAATAATATTAGTGTAGATTATTGTATAAATTGAAATTTGAGAAAGGCGTCTTCGAAAATGATTAGGTACACGATCATTAGGCCTGGGGGTGGCAGGTGAGGTCGCCTGTCACCCCAGCAGAAGCAGGCCGGGACGGTGGGGCGACTAGCGCCCCTCCCCCAAACCGGGGCAAGACGGGGACACCGTGGTTCCCAAACCCGAGGGGGCCATCTCGAAACCGGAGATGGCCCAGGGTCAGTCGGGGTGCGAGGGGTATGCTCTATGATGGGCAACCTTACACCCCAACGTCTGTTGACCCGAGACGGCGTACGGTTATAGTCGGTTCAAGCCCGACATAACCGCCCCCGCTGGCCAGTGGGGGGGTATCCGAAGGGATTTCCGCATGATAAAAAAAGAAAAAAAGGTACAAGATCATTCCAAGTTCCCGCTAGAAAAAAGCGCTGATCTTGAACTGGTGTCGTTATTCGCGTTTAAGCAATGGGATTATGTAACGAACATGTTTTATAGCCCGCTAATTCACTTGGTAGTCTGTAATTACTCTGGAAAAGGATGACATCTACGCCACACGCGGCGTTACTCTGCGTTAATTTAGCGTAAAGGTTAAATAATAGTCGCATGCCAGCGCTAGCACGAGTTCATACAAAGTTTGAACGATAAAACATCTCTAATCACACAATATGAAAAATATATAGAACGTAATTATCCTAACACATTTTTGAATGAATATATTTACATCAAGTGGACATCGTACTGCAGTTCACATTAGGGCAGAAGAAAATTCAGGCTTAGCCCCGAGAGTACCAAAACATAGGCGATTCATTTAGAGCATCCTAAAGTTGCATCATAATCGGATGAACACTTTAGGAATGCATACGGAACAACCAAAAAGTCACATCATTGCTATATCTATAGAGGATTCTAGAGTTGAGTTTTAATATTTATTCCTCGTCGTTTAAATGTTCTAATAAATGAATAAATATTCTACGACATTCTACACAGCGCTATACACAGAATATCGACGCCAAGTAACAGTATTTGCACTGTTGCGTTCCGTTTAGTGAGTGAGAGTGCCGGAGCCCAAACTCCTTTCCCATCCCCTCCCAAACTCCTTTCCCATCCTTTCCTTTACAGGGTCGGCAGCGCGAGTGTGACGCCACTGGTGTTGCACACGTCCATAGGCTGCGGTAACCGCTTCCCATCAGGTGGGCCGTGTGCTTGTCTGCCACCTTAGTGGTATAAAAAAAAAAGAAAAAAAAAATCTAGACTCAAAGTAAGCATAGTTTAACTAGCTTGTGTTCTGAGACTTCTGAGTTCCAGAATGCGGATAAACATACTTATATACTTTTTTTTTGTAAATACATACATATTATACATAGAAACACCCAGACCAATGCAAATAGACATATTCATGCATGCAAATATTTGCACTGAGCGGGAATCGAACCCCCGCCCCCTATCGTAGCAGTCGAATGCACTACCGCTACACCACAGCGGCCGTCAAAAGAGGCCATTCTAATTCCTCTCTATAGAAAACTTGTGACCTTTAAAAAAGCTACGTTAAGAAGAGTGTGACACCGCATACAATTACGTATTAATTGTTCGTATAATTAACATACGTATTAATGTCCTTCCGCAATATAATCAGCAATAATTATTTTTGAACTTCCGCCATTTGTTGTGTACAGTCGCGGTTATTATCCTACTCATATTATAAGCGGCGATAGCCCAGTGGCTTATGTTACGCTGCTGAGACGAGGTCTCGAGTTCGATCCCCAGTCGCCCCGGGCGCACACCTCTGACTTTTCGTAGTTATGTGTGCATTAATAAATGTTTATTATCGCTCGCTTAATAATGTGCCCGATAGATGGCAATAGGCTCGCCCCCTATTACATTGGGACCTTAACATAACTGGCGAATCGTGGGTGTGAAATACACCTCTGCCTACCCTTTCGGGGATACAGGCGCGAAGTTATGTTATGTTTGTTATGTTGTCATATTATAAATGTGAAAGTTTGTCAAGATGTTTGTTACTTTTTTTCTGGCTAACCTAGCTGGAATTTGGCACAGGGCTAGATTATAGCCAGGAATAACATATAGGTAGGCTACTTCCTATCCCTGGAATAGGTTGCCATGGGTTGCGGAAACGGGATCAGAGTTCCAAGCGCATGGAGCCGCGGGCAGCATCTAGTATAAAATAATAACATAACATAACATAAACTCACGCCTATATCCCCGAAGGGGTAGGCAGAGGTGCTAGCACCCACATTTCGCCAGTTTTATGTTTAGGCCCCAATGTAATAGGTGGCGAGCCTATTGCCATTAACCGGGCACTTATAAGCCTGCGATAAATACACACATAACTTCGAAAAGCATCGAAAAGGCATTGGTGTGTGCCATGGTAAAACCTGGGATCGAACCCGAGACCTCGTCTCAGCAGTCCATTACCCATACCACTAGGCTACCGCGGCTGATAATATAAAATAATATAAATATTTAATTTGATCACGTAAAGCGATGATTAAGTTATTATATCTAAAGCCTAGCATTAGTTTTTGTTGAGGATAAGCCTTCACGCTTGACTCCTACTAGTTACAACCTTATCTGTTGAATGGTAAGGTAACCTAAAAGGGACAAACAGACAAATAAATCTTTATAAATATAATACTTTAGTGTACTAACTGATGCCCGCGTGGACATAATTTATAGCAGCAAACTACATCTACAAAGTGTTACAATGACAGAGACATCTAAGGCACAGTACAAGCAAATTTTATTAGTCCAAAGATCAAAGTATCGGGCACACCGAACATACCAATGATCTATAACGTACCTATAAGTACTACGAAGCAGCCGCGTGTGCGCCGAATCAATATTTGCATCGATAAGTAACAATCTGTTTATCGCGGTATTTGTGAGGTCATACAAACTTAGGTCTGTACATAGCTTTTGTGACAGTTTTAAGAGTTCATCGAGAGATTCGAATTCTGCCCATTACACTACAGACGTGAACACAAGCAGTTCAGCTTAGCTAGAGGGGTTAATGGCAATACTAGCAATTTCGGTTACTAGTAGATACGTTAGCTAGTTACAAATAGTGTGAAATGAGTGTGTAAATCTATTCAACCATGAACAACTTCTGTAATTGGCTATAATTAGTTCACAATTTAGAGAGGAATGTAATCTAATTAACTTCCATTACCTGAATACGGCAGTTACATGTTTTTAATAACTTATAACAGTACCACATCTTTCAAGTACACCACTGCTTCATATAATTAAACAGATAAACCTGAATAAATTCACAATTTTGAAGATTATATAAACCAATATCACATCCCCCTGTCTGTCTCTATGAGTGCTTACGTTATGTAGCCTTTGTAAGCATTATTTGTAACCAAAAGAGAACAGGAAATTAAATTGTTGTTATTCATAATAATATAAATGTAAAAAAGTGTTAAAAAAATTATGTACTTACACTGGCAGCTCTTTCTCCTTTAAAGTATTTAATTCAGCCTGTTCATAATGTTTCAATGCTTTATCATAACATCCACAAGCATAGTTCAACTTGCCAAGCAGAAGATGAGCATCCAAAGCCACACCGTCACGCTTGCCTGTTTCATCGGTGGCCAGTGTCAGGTATCCCTGGGCTTCCGTGAGCTCTCTTTGAGCTCTCTCAATGTTCTCTTTGGTCGGTGGCCACTCATCTAAGTATGCTTCAAGTTTTCCTTCTCCAAGAAGAAAGTGGCAAAGGCTTTCTGTAAATATAAGAAACTAATTAATTAAGCTTCAATTGATAAAAAAAAAATCACAACACTCTTGAATTGAAAAATATGGGTGTGAAACGAATGTTTAAAATATATTGTGTCTATATCCTGAGAAGTACATTCTTGGACTGAAAATGTTCATACAGAATGCAATCAAGTGGAGTCTGGCATTGTGAGTCCAGGCACTGGGATGAATAGCAACACCCATTTAATCATTATATGTCCACAAGTTCATAATCAGTGTTTCAGGTCCAATCTTACATAGTATGTTTTTGTTGTTTGATTCAAGCTTACAATCACATGTAGTCAGTTACATATACTATGGTCAACTACTATTGTACTAAGACAATAAACAAGCTCAAACCACCAAATGATAAGCAGTAAGTAACCTTAGTTCACAGACACTTGCAAACTAGATGTTCCACCTCCACAGAGGAAGGAGCAAAAAACCAAGGTAAAAAATATGAAAGGAAGGGAGGTTTTCGCTACTTTTGTTCTATCATTAAATTATGAGATGCACTCAAAGTCAAAAGGATGGGAAGAAATGGGTGGGACTCCCCTAGTCCAGCTGGCTCACACCGGTTGGGAATAGTGCCAACCCCCAAGCCACATAATCACGGTGTTACGTGTAGATTACTTGATTGTTTACCACATTTCTTATTTCTTTTGAGCTTCTTGTTGGTTACTGTTACAAACTCCATATTCACAGATAACTGATAACAGCGAACTGAAAGGCTTCACCGGTATGAGCAATACAATTGATACTACTGATAAGCTATCTATTATTATCAGTTGTCATTGGTAGCAGTGAACATGGCCCTGGCAGAGAGCCTGAGTATTCAAATCTTAAAACACTTTATGTAATATTATCGGAGGTTTACGCGTATGTCACACATTGAAATAAAACTATTTTTAACGGATTCTAATGCGATTTATTTGATGTTATTTAATATTTTATTTTTATTATTGATCAATGACAATGTACTGTAGCTGAGCAAAATAATGATTTTTAGCTCTTTTTTGTCGGTAGTGTAGGACACGACAGCTGAGGCATGCCTATTAACCAATCATAGATTATATTAAACCAATCACAGGCTCATGGAGCTTGTGTCATCGGTTGCAGTCCTTTTATTTATTTATATAGTGCACATGTGTGAACTTGATGACATATGTTCCATACGGCACTAATAAGTATACGGCACTTGTAATAATAAGTAACTAAATTGGTGATGTGGCTTTGTACAAGTTCTTTTGGAGTATGTTGTCTGTAGCTTATATATTATTGATAATTATGTTTGCGTACCATAAAATGTCAGATATATGTGTTGAACAAAAAAATTTATCATAACATTATGTTACAGCACCACATATTTGCATTTCTACAAATAAATGATTTTTAATAGGATGTGAATATGTGAGTTATATTAGTATCTTATCACCAGGGTTCGCAAACAGTTGATTGGTATGATTAACAATATAACAGAGTATTTCATTGGTGTTAGCATTTCGTTGAAATATGTGGATGTATTATCTGACATATCAGGAAATGTGAATATACTTAATAATATATCAAAACCAAGAAAAAGTATTGCATGGTGTTCATATAGTAGGATGCCTATACAATAAAGGAAAACTATTTTTATAGTGACGAATAGCTTCAAAATCAGTTTAAACTTTGCATTATAAAACTCACAGTACTCAACGGAAAACAATATTTATCTTCATGTTTTACAGTTGTATTTATTAGATTATACCTACTCTGTGAGTTGTAGATCCCAGTGAGTCAGCGACTAACATGTGTATCAATGCTACTATTGTACAGGGGTATTAAACGCACAATACTGACCGTGCTGCGCCGACCTGGCCTTCAACTGCTGAGCCAAATCTATTGCCTTTTTCCAATTCGACTCTTCACGACTCTTTTCGATGTCTATTTCAAAGCTCCTAACAGCATTCTTATTCCTCGATGTCATTGTAACACGGGAATAAACTTAATAATATGTCACAACATCTAATTAAATGAACACTTCACTCGTACATTGATAAACCTTTCAGAATTTTCATTAGAATCCAAGATCAGCAGTCAGCAGCAACTTGAAGGCCAAAATTTGACAGATATGACAACATAATTCGCGGAATCCTATTATGTAGTGACGGCCCTATTCCGTTAGCCAATTCATAGCAATAAAGACAGCTAATGTGGTACCATTCTGCTGATAAATAACTTTCTAAACTATTTTATAGACTAAATAGCTTCTAAAAATTTAATTTGTTTCATTTTTTTTAAAGTTGTATTATCTGAAATAATACAATACCAAAAAGATACAAATAATAATTAATAATTATGTATATAGCCTCGGTGAGCATTTAGGGTTTCGGAGTGAAATATAAAGCCTTTACTGGTTGTTACACAGTCTCATATTATTTATTTTTCAAACAGTTTTTACACGTACAGTGGGTCGGTACGGGTTTTCGTAATACCATAACATAACATAACATAACATAAACTCACGCCTATATCCCCGAAGGGGTAGGCAGAGGTGCTAGCACCCACGTTTCGCCAGTTTATGTTTTAGGTCCCAATGTAATAGGTGGCGAGCCTATTGCCATTAACCGGGCACTTATAAACCTGCGATAAATACACACATAACTTCGAAAAGCATCGAAAAGTCATTGGTGTGTGCCATGTTAATACCTGGGATCGAACCCGAGACCTCGTCTCAGCAGTCCTTTACCCATACCACTAGGCTACCGCGGCTATTAGTATCTTATCTTATATTATTTATTCTTATCTTATATCGTAATACCGAAACGATTAAATTTATAATGTGCCAATAGCAGTTTTTGAATCTATTTATTTTATTAACAGTGTATTGATGATACCGAGTACAAACTACGTATTGATGTTACCAAACATAACTATTATATTTTTCACGTAGCATGGGTACGGTGACATTTGACTAATTCCATTTCATGCATGATTCATTTCGAAACAATTTACCTAACGCGGAATACAGGAAACAACACTTAATACGAAGATAAAAAGAAAACTGTTTTATTTTGCATTTTTAACTTAAAACTATTTTTATTTCTCCGTAATTATTTAAACTTTAAATATAAACATTCCAAATACATAATTCTTGATGCGTGAATCGGAACAGGTTGCGTTAGAGATTGACATAGTAAAATCGTTATAATCGATAAATTGTCGAATAAAGTATCATAAATCGTTAGTTGTATTTTTAACTAAAATACGATTATAAAATATAATTATGTAATAATAAACTTTAAACAAAGCATTTTTGTCTTTGTGGAGCTTTATTATAATATAGCAACACTGCTTAAGCATGAGCTGGCAGCCATCTTGTTATATCAACTCAGTACGAGTGCGTCTGCCTTGTATGCGGTCTGTTTTCTTTGTTTTGAGCTTGCGTGGTGTTTTTGTTACTTGTTTTTGTTATTGACTATCGTTGTGCTTTGTTGTTTTCGTTACCGTTTTTTGTTATTGACTTTTGTTTTGTTGTTTTTTTTTGGCAAAATGCCAAAAAGAACGAAAAAGACTGTGCTTGGTAGTCAAGCCCGTGAATTTGTAGTTCGATTGCGGGATTACTTTGAGCGGGAACGTGAGAATGGCGGAACGCTATTGCCTGTGTCCAACGTTTTGGATCGAGTGGCAGATGCGTTAGACATTGGGCGGAACACGGTTTCTCGAATCACTCGAGAAAAATATGGTGCTCACGATACAGAAGAAAATAAGTTGTCCACCCCTAATAAAAAGCGAACCAAAAAGGCATCTGTAACAGATGTAGACAGTTTTGCGGCCGATGCTATACAGAGCCACATTTATAACTATTACCAGAATAAAGAATTACCGACGCTTCTAAAGCTGGTCAAGTCTTTAAAAGATGCTGATTTGTTTACTGGAAGTCCTACATCCTTGTGGCGCGTATTGAAGGACATTGGTTTCCAATTCAAAAAAGTAAACAAAAGAAAAATTGTCATGGAGAGGGGCGATATAGCACTTGCGCGGGTTACCTTTTTGAAAAAGGCTAAAGCGATTACCGATTGGAGCAATGTCGTCTTCCTGGATGAAACTTGGCTGAATGCCAATCATACGGTCGGTAAAATGTGGACTGACGATACACCTCATGCCTCGACCAAAGTGCCAGAAGGAAAAGGGGAGAGATTGATTATTTGTCACGCAGGCACATCGAAAGGATTTGTAGAAAATGGGCTACTTGCTTTTAAATCGAAAAAGACGGGAGAATATCACGAAGATATGAATGCGGAAGTATTCACGGAGTGGTTTCAAAATATGCTTAGCAATTTCGAAGAACCCAGCACAATTATTATGGACAATGCCCCATATCACTCCGTGCAATTGAACAAACCGCCGACTTCTTCCAATAAGAAGAGCGAGTTGATCGAGTGGCTCCAAGCCAATAATGTGGAAGCCGATGAGACGAAATTAAAGGTGGAGCTAGTGAAGCTCGTAAAAATGCACAAGCCCCAAACGACATACAAATTAGATATGATGGCAAACGAATATGGTCACGAAGTCCTGAGGCTTCCACCGTACCACTGTCAGTACAATGCCATTGAATTAATTTGGGCCCAAATCAAAGGTAACTTGTTTAACCATAGTCTATTTACATACTGACAAAAATATGATTATGTTTATTACTTGAATTCTATGACTCAATTTGTTTTTTATCTTGTTTCAGGATACGCTGCACGAAAAAATACAGCTCCGCCTTTTACAGCCACAAAAATGATGGGGTTATTGAAAGAGGGATGCAAAAATGTCACTGGCGATGACTGGAAGAAAGTAGTGGAGAAAACCAAAAATCTAATCTTACATGACTGGGAGCGAGACATTAGAATAGACTGCATAATTGATTCCCAAATAATTATTCACGTCGACGAGTCAGATGACGATGATGATGATGATGATGATGATGAAGATGATGAACATGTTTGATTTTTAATAAATAATTAAACAGGTTATTAATTTTGTTTTACTTTTTTTCTTCAAAATTATTAGTTAATAGAATCGATTTCTTCTTCATGAATAAATGATCTCGATAAGATATATAATCGATTTTATTTCATGCGATTTTATCTTGACTACATCTCTAGTAACTTCAAATCCCAAACGTCACCGTACCCATGCTACGTGAAAAATATTGTACGTATTGTTGATACCTAACTCGGATACGTTATTTAAACGTCACGCTTGTCATGAAAGTAACAATTTCTTACAGTTTAGAACGCCCACTTCTAAAGTCCAGTTTTGTATCTTACAAAACTTATTTTTACGCGGGATTGTAGTTGACCCCAAAAAAAGTGTACCACAGATTATTAATCCCGGTAACGTGACGGTAGGAGCGCGGCGCTCGCAGATAGGATGGTCAGACTTGCACTCGGCTATATGTCATTGAATAAAACAAAAAGTTCTTCAAAGCAAATAAACAAAAGGGTCTTCAGCATGCAGTAAATAAAATAAGGCCTTAGCCGCTGTATGTGGCTGGTAGAGGTACATACCGCGCGGGTTCGATGAAAAGATCTGCGGCTAGAATGGAATAGTTTGCTACATAAGTAGTATAATCGTATACCCATTCAGTTCCTCTACCGCAGACGGTAGAGAATACAGCTTAGGTGTGAATAGGCCTTAGTATTGAAGTTAGTACTTTTTTGTTACGTTTTTGAACCAAACTATGTGTTCATAAAGCATCTTATCAAATAAGAATGAAATTTTTGTTCGTGAAGGATGTTACTATTCATGACTGAAAATTTGAAGTAATAACCTAATTCAATTAGGTACCTAAAAAATATTATAAATCGTTGTAACACATGTTTTTTTATACTATATAATAATACAATTTCATCATAACTTCTCAGAACAGTTACTTTGGAAACATTTGCACTCAATTGTTACCTATTATCTCCAAAAGATGGCAGCACTATTGGCCAACTTAAAGTAATATTTCATCTTCTTAATAATAAGTCAAGTATAAGTATTAAGTAGTTCATTGCTTACTCGACTTATGGGCTACGTAGGACTTTCGAGTAATCTATATGACTCATATTCGACATTTATTTAGGCAACTACTGCTGATTTTAAGGTCTGCTATCCATCCATCTTCAAAGAGGTGATAGCAGATATTATTATTTTAATATCTAACACACCTTAGTACCTTTCATAAAAAAAGGCCAAGCCCAAATGGTGATGGGCGGTAGCGGGTATCAATACGCCTCTACTATATACTACTCGCTCGGAAGGGCCCTTTGTAAGAGCGAGATCATCACTAAAGTGATGATGATGATATGAAACTGAATAATCCCCAGAGGACAAAGTTAATATTATTCATGTTTTAGGTATTGATTGTTTTATGAAAGGGTTAGGAGCTAAGGTGATCAAAAGATTAGAATTTTTTAAGAATCTGTCTTTGACTGTACATTGTTTGTAGGTAAATACCATCAAGTTTACCAACATGGACTGACGATCTACAAAAAGTAGCAGGGCTATCTGGAGGCGCTAGGCGGAGGTAAGAGGTGTCCGTGCAGCGGTGAATTGCAGTATATAAGCAAGTAGCATAAACAAAGCAGATCTTTCTGTTCCTTCGGTGATGAGTAGCGAAGACAGAGGACACATGTGATGTCGTGTTCAGAGCACATTTACATAAACCGCGCGTCATGCGCTCCCGTCACCGCAGCGTCGCGACGTCGCCCTAATTAGATCACCCCTTGCATATCGTTCTATGTAGGCATGTGGACTGTTCGCGAATGAAAGATTATTATGGAATATAAATTGCATCGGTATTGGTGACTTTGAACAATTTGATAATGACCCGAACATTTTAAATTTATGGGTAAGTATTTTGAAAATTAGTTAAGAAATATATTGATTCTTATTATAGCTGGAGATACGACTGTTTTGTTAGATGTGCAGTGCATCATGGCCATTAAGTGCTTATAACGAGATCTAGACGTTTGCAAAGTTAAGAAAGGTAAATTTTACACAACGTGGCGTTCAATTTGTGTGACGTACCTATACTTTTAATTATTTGTTTATTTTCGGGTTATTATAATGAATCATCAGGAAACAGGTTTTACTGGTGGTAGAAATTTGGTGACACAAATTTGTCACAAAATTCTGCCGGGTGGGTACCACCGTGCACGATTGCGGAAAACACTCCATAGTAATCCAATTTCGGTTTGATTGCGTTCAGGGGTCAGCAAGTGCATAGCCGGGCAGGGGTATTGTGGTCGCAGCACTAGTGGGACCGGTGGGTGTCACGCGGTGCTGCGACGACAATCCTCTTTTGATGAGGCCGTCAAGCTGAGTGCCACCATTTTACACATGGTTCGTGTATGTAATGGTGACCCTCTTTCCTGAGACTTTACCTTCAGCTTACCGTCAGGCAAGGTGAAGTCAACTTGACGTGTCCTAAATATTTATATTATATTTAAAAAAAAGGAAAAATAACGACATTTAATACTTGCAATGTTAGATGAGCTTGGTTCAGACGGCAGCGACAGCGAGAAATTGATGAGGAAGAAGTTGATCACGCAAGTAGTACTCAGATCAAACCCAAACTAAACAGGTAGCCTCTGACAGTGATGACGTTAATGACGTACCACTATCTCAGCTTGTACGATTTAATTTTCTCTCATCAACATCGTCTACATTGGACTGCCCGGAGTCTCCTGTATACGGCAGTGTGCATCAGGGAGTTCAGTGGAGAAACTCCTGAGAAACCACCAACCAAGAGTCCAGGCGTTCGCAGTAGGTGCCAAGTAAAAAAGTACAGACAGACTACCATGAATGTCAGAAATTTATTTGTCCTGAACACATAATATTGCGTTTTGAGCATAATGTGGGAATTTGATCGCTGAAGATGACCACTGTTACGTCCTGATACTGATGTCAAAATTGTTATTTTTGTGATGGTTTTTCAAGATCTCAGCCTTATTTATGCTTCATGCTTTGTTATGAGCAAAATGTCTAGTATTTTCAATTTTAAAAGGGTTAAAGAGGATGTCCTATTATTTTAGACATATTTTTTTTAGTAATTTTTTTGAATATAAGCACTAATGGTTTTGGTTATTTATGACTGATGTGACATTGATGTTAGTGTAATAATTTTCCACCTGAACAGCGTCGAGTTAACATTCCAGTTGGATTTAACACCAATGTACGTCATTATGGTTTTAACCAACCTGCAAAAAAAACCGATTTAAAAACCTAAACCACCTTCATTTGGATTCCTGGAGATCATTTACGCTGAAAAGCTTGAGCTGTAATATCCAGCAGCCGAGAATATCTGCAGCCGGGATTTAGATATTGAAATCTAGTCCTCAAATACTCAGCAGGGATTTCGGGCGGGTCGGGCGAGAATCTTTAACCCCTTTAATAGCGTTTAGGTAGTTCTCTGCGGTATTAGCTGCAGAGTTAATGTCAGCGCTGAGACCTATGCACTGCGGATTGGTCAGGATTAAAAAAGAGCAGGGTTATCATTTTGGAAACGATTTTAATCACAGTCGTAACGTGAATAGTCGGCGGATTCCAATTAGCTACCATACTAGAAAGAACTAGCGTAAAACTAAACTTTTCTGAAAGCGCATGCTTACGTTACGGTTGGGTTTGAAGATCTGAATAAGGGAACTGATGATAGGCGTTTTACGAGAACCATGCCTGTTCTCGTAAAACGTGTATTCATTGTTAAATAGTTTTGTAGTGCATATTAGTAGATAATCGAATATTGCGTTGCATACTTATTAATTATTAAGTAGTATGGATTCAAATTTGTTGTGTCATTTTAGGGTTCCGATGTTCCGTTGACATTGGATAAAATATTTATTTTAGTCATAGACATATTACACATTATTGGCTTCAGTTTCAAAAAGTTCTTAAATTTAATACCATTTCAAACGACTATGCTATCTGTCTACCAAATAGCAGATATTTAGAATTCAAATCACAAAGGACAACAAAATTCCAAAATTAGTGACCCAAATGTCATGGCCGCGGTTACGTAAACTACCGACGAGCTATACGCAAACGTACTAAATTCCTTGACGAATGTATCGTGCAGCTGTTGGAAGGGGTGACGCGCGAGGGCGCGGGCGGCGCGAGCGGAGACGTCGCGGGTCTTCCCCGGGTGACACTGCGCCGATCACAAGGCCAAACGACCCTAACACCGCCTTCAGTGGTTGCTGGTACACAAAATACTACGTCGATATTCCACTTTCTATATTTAACTACAATTTATGGACGTTTAATAGGTAATTTACCAATTTCTGGCAACATCTGCCGTATTACGCTGACATATCTACGGATTTGGACTTTATTTTTACGAGCTGTTGCCCGCGGCGCCACCCGCGTAGAATTCGGATCTCCGCAACCCATGGGAACCCATTCCCGGGATAAAAAGTAGCATTAGTGTTATTCCGGACTATTATCTATCCCTGTGCCAAATTTACAAACATACTTACAAACTTTCGCGTTTATCATATTAGTAGCATAGAGTAACGCGAGTAAATCTTTACTGAAGTCCCGGTCGCATCCGAGATCTTTATCTCGGAGCTCGAGGTCCACCTTCCAGCTTTTACTTCTCCACTTCGCACGGTCTTGGGCATCCCTGGCAGTGAGAACATTGGCACGCATGTCTTTTTCTACGACCCCAAGCCAGCACTTCTTGGGTCTATTCCACCGATCCGGGCTCGGCGGGGGCGAAGCCAGTTTTTTTTATATTTTTTATTTTTTTATATTCTACGACATTCTACATAGCGCTTTCTAGACCCAAAGTAAGCATAGTTTAACTAGCTTGTGTTATGGGTTCCAGAATTCGGATAAACATACTTATACTCGTATACTTTTTTTTTGTAAATACATACATATTATACATAGAAACACCCAGACCAATGCAAATAGACATATTCATGCATACCTACCGAACCAGCGCCCCCTGTGTAGCAGTCGAATACACTACCGCTACGCCACAGAGGCTATCAAACAACATTTGTTACCCACATAGCCGGGCGGTCGCCACAAAACGAGGCCGCACCCTGCATTACATCTGCGAAGTTAAGGAGAAGAAGATTGCCGCAGATGGGACATACCCCGCAGCATATTCATCACCAACCCAATAATAGTTTACCCGATTGGCCATCGAACCTGGAACCTGCCGATCACTTGAAAATTAAGCACAAATGAACTCTTCATGACCAACATAGAATACGTTTGTTATTATTATAACACCATCTCTCCTATGTACGCTATAGACCTATATATACTTCTGAGGAAGGTATTCAGTAGGTCGCTCGTTAACACTAACCTACACCACATTGCCGAGTCTAAATGGAAGTTGTTGGTTTATTCAATATTTTTCCTAGGTACGTATCCAAAGTGCTCTTTAGTGGCCAACTATGAACGAGACCATTGCCCCAGATGGCACTTTATTACCTGCGAGCCATTTGCCAGTAGCGGCCTCCCCGGGACCATCGCCTGCGTAATATCAAGCCAAGGCCTGTTAATGTCCAAGATAGGACTATATAAACGCGTACGGTCACAGGGGCTACATAGATTAAGTTTTAGTATCATATAAAAACTAGGTTATAGTTAGCGTCGTGTACATGTTAGGTATATTCATTTCGGGGGTGCGACTGGTTGGATCACCTCCAAGTTTGGTGCACCCTGGGCAACGTGGGCGATGACGCATCATTGATTTCTCCTCTGGAGTAACTGGCGTCAACGTCAACGGCCAAGAATCTGACCAACCGGCCCTTTTCAGGGCCAGCTGACCCATGTCGGGGCATGGCGGGGGCATGCGAATGGCCCAGGGTCAGTCGGAGTGCGAGGGATATGCTCTATGGGTAATCTTACACCCCGGCGTCTGTAGATCCGAGACAACGTGCGGTTTTAGTCGGTTCAAGCCCGACATAACTGCCCCCGCTGGCTGGCGGGGGGGTATCCGAAGGGATTTCCGCACAAAAGCACAAAAGGAATATTCATTTCAATGTGTTATGTTCTGCGAGTACCTACCTAGGTGGCTGGTTATATTTGATTTATTGATAGACTGGTTCCGCCATGGTAAGCTATACCTAATAGGTAGACATAGTATACCTAAAAACAAGGCATTCATTTAGAAATATCTACTCAAAACAAAGATGTACGCGTGGAAAATATGAACGGCACGCCAAATTCATGATCATTTGCTGTGGAGCACAATTTTCCACGACAAACTAGGTACTTTAATGCAGTAACAAGCGATTGTAGCCAGTATAGCTCTCGTGCGCTCTCTCCTCGGGGCAGGGGGCCAGGGGGTCATGAATGACGCACCTGTGCAGGCAGCGCGGCTCGATTTGGGTCAATGTCGGGGCCCATCCCGCCCGCACCGTGCCGGGGGTAAATTCGGGGCAAGAAAATTACAGTTCGCTTTCCTCGCGACAAAATTGCTTTACCTTTAAATTCATAAGTGAGTGCGATGAGATTGAAATGTTCCGTTTTCAATTTACAGTGTGTGGTGCGGATGCGGACGCGCGATGAGGTGTGTTCTAACTTGTGAATGTTTAAGCATAAAATGTAGCTCATATTTATTTTGTAGAAGAAAGGAGGAACTTATATGTATTCATGAATAAACGACAATATAAACGATTCATATTGATTTGGGGTAATCGTAAACAGGTTTACTGCCTACTGCCTACTGAATTTAGGTTATTTTTTCTTTTTATTATCTTCAATTACTATTAATTAGTATAAAAACAATAACATTATAACAACAATATAATAACAATATCTGTATACCTATATACAAAGCTGCAGGTTTAGGCGTCAAAAAATTCCTCCCCATCGACGTCAACTGGGAGGGTGGCCAGAAGGCTGGCGGCATTGCCACGTTGAATGGCAATGCCAATCCTTTGTGCGAGGAATGAACCAGCCCTCTGGTCACGGGTAGCGTCTATAAGCCGTTTTGAAATTTCTTTAAATAAAAGACGGGCACTTGGACCCCATGATCCCAGCGTCTCAACCCCAAACGGCTCAAATATGTATGTATTATCTTATTATCTAGCACCCGCAGGAGGAAATTCCTTTCAAACCATTTGGTTTTCAAATGTGAAAGTAAATAACAAAATAAAAACCAACTGACGGTACACTGACTGACAAACAATGAAATACAGTTAAATACTAATGTCAATAGCCTGATTCCCAGTGACATAAAATGCAAGGGTCATCCCAGCTCTTACCACCACACAAAGTGACTTACGGAAGGAACGGTTACTAGCAATAGACTCACCTACTTTATGTAGGACCGACAAAATAGTTAGATAAATATAGGTGTCCTATTCCTTCTGGATTATAGAGGCGTGAGTATATGAATGTATTAAAGTTTATATATATAAATTATTGTTATTTATTTTATTAAAGCATGATAAAAGCATGCTTTATCCATTATAAGTATCAACCTTATCTATCGTGCTCCTTACTACAGGCTTATGGTGCCGGTGCAAGAAGCTACACGTGCGTAAACCCTTTTTTTTTTTCTTTTTTACATGCTGTTACGCTCGGCACCTCCGGCTACGGGGCAATAGCCGGAGATCGTGTGTGGACTCTCCCATCTAGCAGCTGGATGGGTATACCCACTAAACCCCACGGTGAGCCATGCTCTACGCCTTGTTGGGGGGCCTGAAACTATGCAAGAATACTTCTAAAGCGACCCCCCCTAGCGCGTGCCCACTAATG
Source organism: Cybosia mesomella (assembly GCA_946251805.1). Lineage (NCBI taxonomy): Eukaryota > Metazoa > Arthropoda > Insecta > Lepidoptera > Erebidae > Cybosia > Cybosia mesomella. The sequence goes on along the minus strand of OX276403.1, from coordinate 31,279,216 downwards.
TGGGCACCACACCTATGACACTCTAGGCTAGGTCAGCGGGTGGAGAGCTGTCCCTATCCCTCACACCCGCAGCCACGCTTAGGGTGGCATGAGGCGCAAATACTCGCGCCTCCGCCGCCCGGCTCGCCGGCGGTGGTTTGGATCAGCAAGGGGATCTCCCTCCCTGATCTGCTCCTCGCCTTCCTTCCGCGAGCAGACTTCCTCGCAGAAGGTTGCGACCGCGGTGAAATTCCTATCGCTGGCGGCCATAGATCAGATGATGGCCGCCAGCGAGAGATCACTCCCTATAACTGCAGTGAGGGCCCGGCGCTGCGACTCCCAGGCCAGGCAGACCGCAAGCGTGTGCTGCGCCGTGTCCTCACTGCAGACGCAGTGGTGGCAGGCGGGACTCAATTCCCTCCTAGCGACCTTGAACAGGTACCTTCCGAAGCAGCCGTGCCCGGAAAGCACCTGCGTCAGTCGGAAGGAAAGGGTCCCGAACTGCCGCCCTGCCCACTCGACTATGACCGACTGGAGCGCCTCGACGACAGCAAAACTAGCGCGTGGAGCCTCCAGCCGGGTTGACCACCTCTGTAATATCTCCGAGCGGGCGGCGTCACGCCACCCGCGAATCTCCTCGGACGGAGACCGACTGCCACCATCCGCCCGGTACGCTACTGTTCGTCGATACACTTCGGCGAGCACTTTCGCCTCCAAGTCCCACGGGGGTGTTCCGGCCAACGCGCAGGCCACCTCCGTCGATACGGTACGTTAACCACGTATGACCTTGACCGCCATTACCCTCTGAGGGCGCCACAGGCGGGCTTTATTCTCGTCGGTCAAGGCCGCTGCCCACACCGGCGCACCGTATAGCGCCACTCGTGTACAGTCGCTGCAAGCGACGCTGGGTCCCCCTAGGTTGGGCAAGAGCCGACCAAGGGCAGACGCAACGCCGACGAGCTTCGAGGCGAGCTGCATGAAGTGCTCGTCGAAGCGCCACCTCCCATCCAGAGTTAGGCCCAGATACCTCATCTGGGCCTTGATCGGTAAGGGGACCGAGCGGACCTCGATCGCGGGGTGGACCACGACGGGGCCCGTGGAACAACAGTGCCTCCATCTTGTTCAGGGCCACCCGTAAACCCAGCGCCTCGATGCGCTCGACCACCTGGGCTACTCCCCTGGTGGCCAAGCGTGCTGCCTCTTCATACGATTCCCCGGAGGCTGTGACAAGCGTATCGTCTGCATAGCAGATGACGCCCAGCCCCCGGGGGAGAACACCACGAAGCACCCAGTCGTACCCGATGTTCCACAGTAGCGGTCCGAGGACCGATTCCTGTGGGACGCCGCACGACATGGGCCGACGTTGCAGCACTCCGTCTCGTTCTCTAAATAGTCTGCCACTAGCCGCCTCAGGTAAAGGAGCACCCCATGATACCGGAGTGCTCGCGTCGAATAGTCCCCTGAGGCGTTCTTCCAAGTGGTCGAGAGTCAGGGCCAAGACCTTGGCAGGTATGCCGTCCGGCCCAGGGGCGGTGTTCTTTGAACGAATTCTAAGGACAGCCGCCCCGAACTCTACCTCCGTGACGAGCGGAATCTCCTCTTCGTCATTACCTCGATCTTCGGCCAGTGGTGCCATAGACGGGGGCGTGTGTTCCGCCCGTTCCGGGAATAGACCCTCGCGTTCCGAATTCCGCGTGCCATATGACCCCTTCTGGGGCCCTGGTTCCGGGAGAGCTCAAATCGGATATAAGAATGATCCGAGAGCGTCTCTACCTCGTCCAGGACACGCCAGTTCCTTACTCATCTGGCGACGGCAGGGGTAGCGAACGAGAGGTCCACTATCGACTCCCCCATCCGCCATCGCCAGTACGTGCTGGTTGAGCCTCTGTTCAGAAGACAGAGGCCAGCTTTTCGACCGCCCTACCTCTTGCGTTGGTGCTGGGAGATCCCCACGCCCTGGAGTGGGCGTTGAATTACCATTACCGAACCGTCTCTACAGCAAACGTAAACCTGGGACAGGGTCATTATGACCCAGTTCAACAATGATTTTATTTTGCTATTTTGTGTCATGAATTAGTTTGAGATTTTATGATATACTACTTATATTACTATATACTATTGATATATCACTTCTTGATAATATTTTTTTTATTTTTTTAATCAAGTTAATATTTTTTGTCGTATAACTATTTTGGCTACACAGTGTTCGTAGCCTTAAACAACTCACAGTGAAGACGAAATTTCATTACAAAAATAACTGCAACTTATTACTTTGAATGTGTTGATAATATTTCTTACTGTGGGAAAGATGGCACGAAATGGTATAAAACTTTTTTTAGGCAAAATTTTCACACTGCTGTTTAATAATATTCTACATGGGAATATTATTAAACAGCACCAGCACCTTGAACTAACTCAAAAGGCATAGGCGGCAGAAAAAAAAGTCATGTTTTAAAAAAAATTGGTTCTGGCAGTTGTAAATAAACACCTTTCTTTACGTAAAGGTTCATTAAAATCTTTCTCAAAAAAATGCAAAAAAGAATGGAAAAAAATTCTGACAAAACATCTAGCGAACCCCCTGTTGAGCTTACTGATTTTCGAAAAAAATGCCAAGATTGCCCTTATAAAAAAAATAGAAAGACAAGACAAGACAATAACACTTGCCAAAAGTTTATAAACCCTGTGTACGTGATTTCTTGTTAGAAAAACTGCAATAAACACTTGAACCAAAACGACAAATTATAAGAAAGTTCCTGGTATGATTGTCTAATATAATTTGCAAGAACTCATCTTTGACCTTCGATATAAGTAAGTTTTGAATGAGAATACTTTTATTCAATTTGTTTAAAAAATTTTTAGAAAACGGTTCCTTTTTTGTAATGTATGTAACGGTCTTTATGAAGAATCGGTTTTCAGATAGGTAGGACATGACGGTATTCCCGTCCAACTGAGCAGTCCGACTGGGGAAGTACCTCTGCCCTACAGAATACCGCGGCCATAATAATCTCGTGTTGTGTTCTCGGCGGTGAGTAGGGTAGCCAGAGCTCACTGAGAGTTTTTGTGCTGTCAGAGGGAAGAGTCTTCCTTCTGACAGCACAAAAACTAAAAAAGAAGGGAGGGGCGAGAGTAGCCTTTGGTCTTCCCGGAAGACTAAAGGCTATTCCTGCTTTGCAATTTCTTTTTTTTAGGGTTGGCAGCGCGAGTGTGACGCCCTTGGTGTTGCACGCGTCCATAGGCCACGGTGACCGCTTCCCATCAGGTGGGCCGTGATCTTGAATGCCACCTGAGTGGTATAAAAAAAAAAAGATGTTATCATCGTCGCAAGAAGACATATTTTCAAATTAGAAAAGAATATTACAATTAAAAATGTTTTTTTTTATACTAGCTGAAATTGTAAGAGAGTCATAATGACCCACCTCAACGCTCGTGTAAAAATTTTCCGCCATAATGACGCCAGATTAAAATGAAGTAGTTAATATTATGTTATCTCAATACTACCGCGATGTCAAAAGTGTACCGCGTGGTTGGACAGAGCTCATCCTTTGTTCTCGTTCGCTTCACTTATTAGGCAATGCCCTGTCGTACTGGTGCCTGCGTTGAGCTAGTCGAATAAAACTAGTTTCAAGTAACCGTTTTGAAACACCACTGCCACACCTAGCTATGTTAATTTAAGATAACTGGGTGGATACCCCCCCCCCTCCCCGCCCGTATGTAATGCAGCGATGTTTTCAGCAATACTATTTAAATATTTAGCACACAATTCCTATCTTTATAATGGGACTGCCACCGGTCATAAAGAACGTCTTGGATAATAGATTTGCATAAATCTAGATTGTCGGGTTGCAAGTTACTTAAGTGTAGCTTTTTTTAATTGTATTGTGTCAATTATGAGTTGCAAATTATATTCAAAGATAATTCAAGCCAATATAAAGCATTTAAATGAAGTCGTAGTAACAATATCCATTAAAAGGAATGCTTTGTATGTAATTTCGTCGACGATCCTATTCAATGATACTTTATTTAGTTACTAGCTTTTGCCCGCGGCTCCGCCCGCGTAGATATCGGTTATCGCGACAAAACAGCCTATGTCCTTTCCCAAGGTCTAATCTACCCCTGTACCAAATTTCAGCAAAATCGGTTCAGTGGTTTAGGCGTGAACGCGTAACAGACAGACAGACAGAGTTACTTTCACATTTATAATATTGGTAAGGATGATTTCTTCACAATTATCTAAAGACTAAAGTCACGTGGGTAATACACTACTACTAACTACTATCTACTGATACTCCTAGAAACCCATCTAACTAATCTAAATTGCTTTCAATAGGAATTTGTTCACGCCAGTATTCCACTGGGTTCGGTCCGAACCTGCAAACTCGATGCTTGAGCTATTATGTACCTTTTTTTTTTTCGTGCGGAAATCCCTTCGGATACCCCCCCACTGACCAGCGGGGGCGGTTATGTCGGGCTGTACCTACCGCTAAGGTTTGTTATGATTCCCTTTTTAGGGTTCCGTTGCCGAATGGCAAAAAACGGAACCCTTATAGATTCGTCATGTCTGTCTGTCTGTCCGTCCGTATGTCACAGTCACTTTTTTCCGAAACTATAAGAGCTATGCTGTTGAAACTTGGTAAGTAGATGTATTCTGTGAACCGCATTAAGATTTTCACACAAAAATAGAAAAAAACAGTAAATTTTGGGGGTACTACCCCATACTTAGAACTGAAACTCTTTTTTTTTTTTTTCATCAAAACATACGTGTGCGGTTATCTTTGGATAGGTCTTCAAAAATGATATTGAGGTTTCTATAATTTTTCTCTAAACTGAATAGTTTGCGCGAGAGACACTCCCACTAGCAGTGGTGAAATGTGTGCCCCCCCCCCCTGTAAATTCTAAAATAAGAGAATGATAAAACAAAAAAAATGTATGATGTACAGAAGAATGAAAAAAAGATTACCATGTAAACTTCCACCGAAAATTGGTTTGAACGAGATCTAGTTAGTAGATTTTTTTAATACGTCATAAATCGTGAAACGCAATTTATCTTCAATCAACTCAAACATAAAATTAAAAAAAAAGTATTATTATGTTACTTGCTGCTACGGATCCCTTCATGGGCGAGTCCGACTCGCACTTGGCCGCTTTTTTACGTGTGGAACCCCCACGGGCTTCACCCCAATGGTGGTAACAATTTGGCACAAATTTCTCGGCCTCTGTGGCGTAGCGGTAGTGCATTCGAATGCGACGACAGGGGGCGCGGGTTCGATCCCCGCTCAGTGCAAATATTAATATGAATGAATATTTCTATTTGTATTGGTCTGGGTGTTTCTATGTATAATATGTATGTCTTTATAAAAAAAAGTATGCAAGTATGTTTATCCGCATTCTGGAACCTAAACTAAGCTTACTTTAGGTCTAGAAAACGCTGTGTAGAATGTCGTGGAATATTTATTTATTTAACAATGATGGGTATGTCGGAATCGAACCGACTAAAACCTGAGACCACGGCTCCTATCAACGCTAACCGATGGCGTGGACGGCGGGCTGTATTGATGTCACAATCAACGTGGCAACACCCACACTCTGTGTTTGGTAACTGTAGCGGATTTTATCGATAGTGTTACCAATATCCGTAATCTGAAATTACCCAGTTTATGTTAGTGAAATACCCTAAATCAAGGATAAATAACATTAGATTTTAGTATGAACTTTATTTTCGAAACCGTTTTACAAACGCTATTGTTCCGTAATATAATTTCATAAATATGCAAAGATCTGCCACCTCTGTCAAACCATCTTTTTACTTACTAGGGTTCGGTGGATATCCTTGGCTGTTGATATTGTGGACTCCGATAACCTGCTGACGTGGTGGGTTTTCTTCTTTAATTATTTTTGCATGTAGTAAGGTATTTCGATGGATTTTAGCTTGAGAGGTTTCGTTAGATTCATATTTACTGTGAGGTGACACTGGGTATATCAAAATAAAATAAAAAACAAAATGGCAGATTTTTTGCTCCTGAACGGGTCAATGGATTTTAGCTTCAAAGGTGTATGTCATAACTGAAAAGTATCCAATAAAATTATTAATAAAAAAATCATAACCCCACTGCCCTAAAAAGACCGAAACAAGTTTGATAGCAGGTGAGTCATTCGCAAATCAGAAACCGACAAAAAATATAAGTTGTCCCGCCTGCAATCAAACTTGTTTCGGTCTTTTTAGGGCAGTCGGGCTTTTAATTTTTAAATATAATAATTTTCTGCATATGTAGATATATTAACCCTATTTTTTAGGTTGGTGCAACCTTAGCACCTACTTACAGATAGACTACAGATGTAGTTATCATTATGATAGATATCACTCAGAAGTGTTTTTTAATAGAGCGACAAAGATAGGGGAAGCGCGGCCTCATGCAGTGGTTATTTTTTTTTGTATATCTATCCTGATATAATAGTAATCTGGTTTATTCCAAACAATGACCTATGACTTTGGCTGCTCACTCTGCAATGTGTAATGTGTTGAAGTCCAGTGTCCACTGACACTTTCATCTTTTACTAGGCGTCTTGAAATCTCTAAGTTTGGGAATACGGTGTCTCTTTAGTTCGATGAACTGCATGCTTCCTATGCACTCTAGATTTGATGCCAGTTCGTTGATATATGGTGATAAGCTGCATTGGTACTTCTTGCTGTAAGTTGCTACTGCATCTTATTGTTATTAATATTAATTTCCTTTCATGCTTCAACCAATTGTACTTATCCTACCTCCTACTATCCTACTTCTCATCTTATCCTACAGGGAATAAACCCTACTTCCTACTAACATTATAAATGTGAAAGCTTGTGAAGATGTTTAGATATTCGTTACTCAATCACGCTCAAACGGCTGAACGGATTCGTTTGTTTGGTACAGGGATAGATTAAAGTCTGGAATAACACATAGGCACATGGGCTTTATCTATGGAATAGGTTCCCAAGAATTGCTGTAACGGCCTCAGAATTCCATGGTGTATTTCCTGAAACGAAGCGATTTTATGACAATATGGGCAGAGCGAAGGCCCAAGTTATTGCTTATTTATAATTCTATTATATTCTTAAACTAGCGGCTCAGACCATCTCGGCATAACACGGGTATAAAATCATATAAAAATCCTATGATCCGATTGCGCTTCTATTGAATTTTATGCTTCGGACTTTAAAAAAGACGGACTTCCATAAAACCATTCATCCCTTATTTTTAACCCGTAGGGGTCAAATTTACAAAAATACTTTCTCAGTGGATAGGTACTTACAAAATAATATGTATCAAATGCCCAAATTCCAAGTTTGTTACCCAAGCGGATTACTTTGCTTTGTGGAATCAGTCAGTCGGGACAAGTAATTAAAAATATAGTTAACTGGTCATTTTCATAATTAGATACATATTTAATTTTTGCGAACAAAGCGCATTATTTTCAAGGTTAACGATTTTTTCTGGTGTCGCTTATCGCTTTATCCTTATCATACTGGTATATAAGCGATCTGTCTCCGCACATCACTGTATTCAAACACAAGATGATGAAACTAGTGCTATTATTCTGCGTGCTTGCGGTCGCGGTCGGTGTTATAGCTGCTGCAAAGTTGGCTCCCTCAGCGCCTGGGCTGGTTGAAGACTCCAGTGCGCACTTGCTGCAGAAACGTGGTGTGGCTCCCATTAGCACAAAACTACTTGAGTCATTAGGAGGTTAGTCAGTAATACTCAATTGAGGATGTTAGTACCATTTACATGTGTACTTTCCCTTTGAAGTAGGCAGATACAACGTCTATTCACTTGCCACGAACTTATCCAACCCGACTTCTATACTATCCTATCCTAATTTCGTGGACATTCAGTCCGCATATATTTTTGTTACAAAATGAATATGTAATCTAACTATTGCTTATTGAAATAAAAACATTTATAATGGCATTTGTAATATTTATTCACTGTTCCTTCTTTTTTAAAATAGAGTTAGAGGTAGAACTCATTCGTTATTTTGTCTTCTTCTTCTAATTCAAAATGTTTTTTTTTAATGCTCTTTGAAACTGTGACCGTGAAGCAATACGCCTTTGCAAGACGACCTGGGCGAAACGTCCGCAAATAAAATAGTACTATGTACATAAAGTATAACGTCTAGATAGCAATACGACCGTCATTACAAGGCGTCATGGGAGTAAAACGTCTATACTTAATAAAAAAAGCGGCCAAGTGCGAGTCGGACTCGCCCATGAAGGGTTCCGTAGCAGCAAGTATTGTACGAAAGATAAATTACGGTTTACGATTTATGACGTATTAAAAAAAAACTGCTTACTAGATCTCGTTCAAACCAAATTTCGGTGGAAGTTTATATGGTAATGTACATCATATATGTTTTATACCACCCCAGTGGCAGCAAAGCACACGGCCCAACTGATAGGCAACGATTACCGCGGCCTATGGACGTGTGCAACACCAGAGGCGACACACTCGTGCTGTCGACCCTGTAAAAACCTTCTAATGCCCTTCTTAAACATCCCCATATTGTAGTCGCTTTGGAATACCACAGCAGGTAGATTATTCCACAGCCTGAGGGTGCGTGGAATAAAGAGTCGTTCATACTTCACTGTCCGCACCGTTTCCGTTCGCAACATGTGTGGATGAATTCCCTGTCTGTAGCGAGCGGTGCGATGATAGAATGTGGCCGTGGGCATCATATCAAACAATTCTTCTGAACACACCCCATTGTACAGGCGGTAGAAAACGCACAGATAGGCAAAATCTCTTCTAAGGCTAAGAGGTTCTACACTGCCTGTATGTACGAGATTGTCGACGATCCTATTCAACGATACTTTATTTAGTTATGATTTCTTTACAATTATGTAAAGACTAAAGTCACGTGGGTAATACACTACTACTAACTACTATCTACTGATACTCCTAGAAACCCATCTAACTAATCTAAATTGCTTTCAATAGGAATTTGTTCACGCCAGTATTCCACTGGGTTCGGTTCGAACCTGCAAACTCGATGTTTGAGCTATTATGTACCTACCGCTAAGGTTTGTTATGATTCCCTTTTTTAGGGTTCCGTTGCCAAATGGCAAAAAACGGAACCCTTATAGATTCGTCGTGTCTGTCTGTCCGTCCGTATGTCACAGCCACTTTTTTCCGAAGCTATAAGAACTATGCTGTTGAAACGTGGTAAGTAGATGTATTCTATGAACCGCATTAAGTTTTACACACAAAAATAGAAAAAAAAAACAATAAATTTCGGGGGCTCCCCATACTTAAACTCTTTTTCATCAAACCCATACGTGTGTGGTATCTATGTATAGGTCTTCAAAAATGATATTAAGGTTTCTAATATAATTTTTCTCTAAACTGAATAGTTTGCGCGAGAGACACTCCCACTACCAGTGGTAAAATGTGTCCCCCCCCCTGTAAATTCTAAAATAAGAGAATGATAAAACAAAAAAAATGTATGAACCGAAAATTGGTTTGAACGAGATCTAGGGAGTAGTTTTTTTTTAATACGTCATAAATCGTAAAACGCAATTTACCTTTCATTCAATCAACTCAAACATAAAATTTTAAAAAAAGTATTATTATGTTACTTGCTGCTACGGAACCCTTCATGGGCGAGTCCGACTCACACTTGGCCGCTTTTTTTACGTGTGGAAACCCCCACGGGCTTCACCCCAATGGACCACCATTGGGGTGAAGCCCGTGGGGGTTTCCACACTTGACACAAATTTCTCGGCCTCTGTGGCATAGCGGTAGTGCATTCGAATGCGACGACAGGGGGCGCGGGTTCGATCCCCGCTCAGTGCAAAAATTTTTATGAATGAATATTTCTATTTGTATTGGTCTGGGTGTATCTATGTATAATATGTATGTATTTACAAAAAAAGGATACAAGTATGTTTATCCGCATCCTGGAACAGATAACACAAGCTAGTTAAACTATGCTTACTTTGGGTCTATGTCGTGGAATATTTATTTATTTAACAATGATGGGTATGTTGGAATCGAACCGACTAAAACCTGAGCCCATGGCTCCTATCAACGCTAACCGATGGCGTGGACGGCGGGCTGTATTGATGTCACAATCAACGTAGCAACATCCACACTCTGTGTTTGGTAACTGTAGCGGATTTCATCGATAGTGTTACCAATATCCGTAATTTTAAATTACCAAGTTTATGTTAGTGAAATACCCTAAATCAAGGATAAATAACATTAGATTTTAGTATGAACTTTATTTTCGAAACCGTTTTACAAACGCTATTGTTCCGTAATCTAATTTCATAAATATGCAAAGATCTGCCACCTCTGTCGAGCCATCTTTTTACTTACTAGGGTTCGGTGGATATCCTTGGCTGTTGATATTGTGGGCTCCGATAAGCTAAGGGTGCGTGCTGACTTGGTGGGTTTTCTTCTTTAATTATTTTTTGAGGTAATAAGGCATTTCGATGGATTTTAGCTTGAGAGGTTTCGTTAGATTCATATTTACTGTGAGGTGACACTGGGTATATCAAAATAAAATAAAAAACAAAATGGCAGATTTTTTGCTCCTGAACGAGTCAATGGATTTCAGCTTCAAAGGCGTATGTCATAACTGAAAAGTATCCAATAAAATTAGAAATTAAAAAATCATAACCCCACTGCCCTAAAAAGACCGAAACAAGTTTGATAGCAGGCGTGAGTCATTCGCAAATCTAAAACCGAAAAAAAACAAAGTTTTCCCGCCTGCTATCAACTTGTAGTCGGGTTTTTAATTTTTTTAATTAATAATTTTCTGCAAATATTAACCCTATTTTTTAGGTTTGTGCAACCTTAGCACCTATTTAAAGATAGACTACATCTATCACTCAGAAGTGTCTTTTAATAGAGCGACAAAGATAGGGGAAGTGCGGCCTCATGCAGTGGTTATTTTTTTTTGTATATCTATCCTGATATAATAGTAATCTGGTGTATTCCAAACAATGACCTATGACTGTTGCTGCTCACTTTGCAATGTGTAATGTGTTGGAGTCCAGTGTCCACTGACACTCATCTTTTACTAGGCGACTTGAAATCTCTAAGTTTGGGAATACGGTGTCTCTTTAGTTCGATGAACTGCATGCTTCCTATGCACTCTAGATTTGATGCCAGTTCGTTGATATATGGTGATAAGCTGCATTGGTACTTCTTGCTGTAAGTTGCTACTGCACCTTATTGTTATTAATATTAATTTCCTTTCATGCTTCAACCAATTGTACTTATCCTACCTCCTACTATCCTACTTCTCATCTTATCCTACAGGGAATAAACCCTACTTCCTACTAACATTATAAATGTGAAAGCTTGTGAAGATGTTTGGATATTCGTTACTCAATCACGCTCAAACGGCTGAACGGATTCGCTTGTTTGGTACAGGGATAGATTACAGTCTGGAATAACACATAGGCACATGGGCTTTTATCTATGGCATAGGTTCCCATAAATTGCTGTAACGGCCTCAGAATTCCATGGTGTATTTCCTGAAACGAAGCGATTTTATGACAATATGGGCCGAGTGAAGGCCCAGGTTATTGCTTATTTATAATTCTATTAAATACTTAAACTAGCGGCTCAGACCATCTCGGCATAATACCAACACGGGTCTAAAATCGTATAAAAATCCTATGATCCGATTGCGTTTCTATTGAATTTTATGCTTCGGACTTTAAAAAAGACGGACTTTCATAAAACCATTCATCCCTTATTTTTAACCCGTAGGGGTAAAATTTACAAAAATACTTTCTCAGTGGATAAGTACTTACAAAATAATAATATTATACATAGATACACCCAGACCAATACAAATAGAAATATTCATTCATAAAAATTTTTGCACTGAGCGGGGATCGAACCCGCGCCCCCTGTCGTCGCATTCGAATGCACTACCGCTATGCCACAGAGGCCGAGAAATTTGTGTCAAGTGTGGAAACCCCCACGGGCTTCACCCCAATGGTGGTCCATTGGGGTGAAGCCCGTGGGGGTTTCCACACGTAAAAAAAGCGGCCAAGTGTGAGTCGGACTCGCCCATGAAGGGTTCCGTAGCAGCAAGTAACATAATAATACTTTTTTTTAAATTTTATGTTTGAGTTGATTGAATGAAAGGTAAATTGCGTTTTACGATTTATGACGTATTAAAAAAAACTACTCCCTAGATCTCGTTCAAACCAATTTTCGGTGGAAGTTTACATGGTATTGTACATCATACATTTTTTTTGTTTTATCATTCTCTTATTTTAGAATTTACAGGGGGGGGGGGACACATTTTACCACTGGTAGTGGGAGTGTCTCTCGCGCAAACTATTCAGTTTAGAGAAAAATTATATTAGAAACCTTAATATCATTTTTGAAGACCTATACATAGATACCACACACGTATGGGTTTGATGAAAAAGAGTTTAAGTATGGGGAGCCCCCGAAATTTATTGTTTTTTTTTCTATTTTTGTGTGTAAAACTTAATGCGGTTCATAGAATACATCTACTTACCACGTTTCAACAGCATAGTTCTTATAGTTTCGGAAAAAAGTGGCTGTGACATACGGACGGACAGACAGACACGACGAATCTATAAGGGTTCCGTTTTTTGCCATTTGGCAACGGAACCCTAAAAAAGGGAATCATAACAAACCTTAGCGGTAGGTACATAATAGCTCAAACATCGAGTTTGCAGGTTCGAACCGAACCCAGTGGAATACTGGCGTGAACAAATTCCTATTGAAAGCAATTTAGATTAGTTAGATGGGTTTCTGGGAGTATCAGTAGATAGTAGTTAGTAGTAGTGTATTACCCACGTGACTTTAGTCTTTACATAATTGTAAAGAAATCATAACTAAATAAAGTATCGTTGAATAGGATCGTCGACAATCTCGTACATACAGGCAGTGTAGAACCTCTTAGCCTTAGAAGAGATTTTGCCTATCTGTGCGTTTTCTACCGCCTGTACAATGGGGTGTGTTCAGAAGAATTGTTTGATATGATGCCCACGGCCACATTCTATCATCGCACCGCTCGCTACAGACAGGGAATTCATCCACACATGTTGCGAACGGAAACGGTGCGGACAGTGAAGTATGAACGACTCTTTATTCCACGCACCCTCAGGCTGTGGAATAATCTACCTGCTGTGGTATTCCAAAGCGACTACAATATGGGGATGTTTAAGAAGGGCATTAGAAGGTTTTTACAGGGTCGACAGCACGAGTGTGTCGCCTCTGGTGTTGCACACGTCCATAGGCCGCGGTAATCGCTGCCTATCAGTTGGGCCGTGTGCTTTGCTGCCACTGGGGTGGTATAAAACATATATGATGTACATTACCATATAAACTTCCACCGAAATTTGGTTTGAACTAGATCTAGTAAGCAGTTTTTTTTTAATACGTCATAAATCGTAAACCGTAATTTATCTTTCGTACAATACTTGCTGCTACGGAACCCTTCATGGGCGAGTCCGACTCGCACTTGGCCGCTTTTTTTATTAAGTATAGACGTTTTACTCCCATGACGCCTTGTAATGACGGTCGTATTGCTATCTAGACGTTATACTTTATGTACATAGTACTATTTCATTTGCGGACGTTTCGCCCAGGTCGCCTTGCAAAGGCGTATTGCTTCACGGTCATAGTTTCAAAGAGCATTAAAAAAAACATTTTGAATTAGAAGAAGAAGACAAAATAACGAATGAGTTATACTTCTAACTCTATTTTAAAAAAGAAGGAACAGTGAATAAATATTACAAATGCCATTATAAATGTTTTTATTTCAATAAGCAATAGTTAGATTACATATTCATTTTGTAACAAAAATATATGCGGACTGATTGTCCACGGAATTAGGATAGGATAGTATAGAAGTCGGGTAGGATAAGTTCGTGACAAGCGAATAGATGTTGTATCCGCCTACTTCAAAGGGAAAGTACACATGTAAATGGTACTAACATCCTCAATTGAGTATTACTGACTAACCAGTTAATGACTCAAGTAGTTTTTGGCTAATGGGAGCCACACCACGTTTCTGCAGCAAGTGCGCACTAGAGTCTTCAACCAGCCCAGGCGCTGAGGGAGCCAACTTTGCGTCGCCGTCAGCAGCTATAACACCGACCGCGACCGCAAGCACGCAGAATAATAGCACTAGTTTCATCATCTTGTGTTTGAATCTCCGTACGAGACAGATCGCTTATAAACCAGTATGATAAGGAATAACGCGATAAGCGAGACCAGAAAAAATCGATAACCTTGAAAATAATGTGCTTTGTTCGCAAAAATTAAATATGTATCTAATTATGAAAATGACTATCTATATTTTTAATTACTTGTCCCGACTGGCAAAGTAAACCGCTTGGGTAACAAACTTTAAATTTGGGCATTTGATACATATTATTTTGTAAGTACTTATCCACTGAGAAAGTATTTTTGTAAATTTTACCCCTACGGGTTAAAAATAAGGGATGAATGGTTTTATGAAAGTCCGTCTTTTTTAAAGTCCGAAGCATAAAATTCAATAGAAACGCAATCGGATCATAGGATTTTTATACGATTTTAGACCCGTGTTGGTATTATGCCGAGATGGTCTGAGCCGCTAGTTTAAGTATTTAATAGAATTATAAATAAGCAATAACCTGGGCCTTCACTCGGCCCATATTGTCATAAAATCGCTTCGTTTCAGGAAATACACCATGGAATTCTGAGGCCGTTACAGCAATTTATGGGAACCTATGCCATAGATAAAAGCCCATGTGCCTATGTGTTATTCCAGACTGTAATCTATCCCTGTACCAAACAAGCGAATCCGTTCAGCCGTTTGAGCGTGATTGAGTAACGAATATCCAAACATCTTCACAAGCTTTCACATTTATAATGTTAGTAGGAAGTAGGGTTTATTCCCTGTAGGATAAGATGAGAAGTAGGATAGTAGGAGGTAGGATAAGTACAATTGGTTGAAGCATGAAAGGAAATTAATATTAATAACAATAAGGTGCAGTAGCAACTTACAGCAAGAAGTACCAATGCAGCTTATCACCATATATCAACGAACTGGCATCAAATCTAGAGTGCATAGGAAGCATGCAGTTCATCGAACTAAAGAGACACCGTATTCCCAAACTTAGAGATTTCAAGTCGCCTAGTAAAAGATGAGTGTCAGTGGACACTGGACTCCAACACATTACACATTGCAAAGTGAGCAGCAACAGTCATAGGTCATTGTTTGGAATACACCAGATTACTATTATATCAGGATAGATATACAAAAAAAAATAACCACTGCATGAGGCCGCACTTCCCCTATCT
Organism: Cybosia mesomella; assembly: GCA_946251805.1. NCBI lineage: Eukaryota > Metazoa > Arthropoda > Insecta > Lepidoptera > Erebidae > Cybosia > Cybosia mesomella. The sequence continues at coordinate 31,263,920 of OX276403.1, read as the reverse complement.
TTGTCGCTCTATTAAAAGACACTTCTGAGTGATAGATGTAGTCTATCTTTAAGTAGGTGCTAAGGTTGCACAAACCTAAAAAATAGGGTTAATATTTGCAGAAAATTATTAATTTAAAAAATTAAAAACCCGACTACAAGTTGATAGCAGGCGGGAAAACTTTGTTTTTTTTCGGTTTTAGATTTGCGAATGACTCACGCCTGCTATCAAACTTGTTTCGGTCTTTTTAGGGCAGTGGGGTTATGATTTTTTAATTTCTAATTTTATTGGATACTTTTCAGTTATGACATACGCCTTTGAAGCTGAAATCCATTGACTCGTTCAGGAGCAAAAAATCTGCCATTTTGTTTTTTATTTTATTTTGATATACCCAGTGTCACCTCACAGTAAATATGAATCTAACGAAACCTCTCAAGCTAAAATCCATCGAAATGCCTTATTACCTCAAAAAATAATTAAAGAAGAAAACCCACCAAGTCAGCACGCACCCTTAGCTTATCGGAGCCCACAATATCAACAGCCAAGGATATCCACCGAACCCTAGTAAGTAAAAAGATGGCTCGACAGAGGTGGCAGATCTTTGCATATTTATGAAATTAGATTACGGAACAATAGCGTTTGTAAAACGGTTTCGAAAATAAAGTTCATACTAAAATCTAATGTTATTTATCCTTGATTTAGGGTATTTCACTAACATAAACTTGGTAATTTAAAATTACGGATATTGGTAACACTATCGATGAAATCCGCTACAGTTACCAAACACAGAGTGTGGATGTTGCTACGTTGATTGTGACATCAATACAGCCCGCCGTCCACGCCATCGGTTAGCGTTGATAGGAGCCATGGGCTCAGGTTTTAGTCGGTTCGATTCCAACATACCCATCATTGTTAAATAAATAAATATTCCACGACATAGACCCAAAGTAAGCATAGTTTAACTAGCTTGTGTTATCTGTTCCAGGATGCGGATAAACATACTTGTATCCTTTTTTTTGTAAATACATACATATTATACATAGATACACCCAGACCAATACAAATAGAAATATTCATTCATAAAAATTTTTGCACTGAGCGGGGATCGAACCCGCGCCCCCTGTCGTCGCATTCGAATGCACTACCGCTATGCCACAGAGGCCGAGAAATTTGTGTCAAGTGTGGAAACCCCCACGGGCTTCACCCCAATGGTGGTCCATTGGGGTGAAGCCCGTGGGGGTTTCCACACGTAAAAAAAGCGGCCAAGTGTGAGTCGGACTCGCCCATGAAGGGTTCCGTAGCAGCAAGTAACATAATAATACTTTTTTTTAAATTTTATGTTTGAGTTGATTGAATGAAAGGTAAATTGCGTTTTACGATTTATGACGTATTAAAAAAAACTACTCCCTAGATCTCGTTCAAACCAATTTTCGGTGGAAGTTTACATGGTATTGTACATCATACATTTTTTTTGTTTTATCATTCTCTTATTTTAGAATTTACAGGGGGGGGGGACACATTTTACCACTGGTAGTGGGAGTGTCTCTCGCGCAAACTATTCAGTTTAGAGAAAAATTATATTAGAAACCTTAATATCATTTTTGAAGACCTATACATAGATACCACACACGTATGGGTTTGATGAAAAAGAGTTTAAGTATGGGGAGCCCCCGAAATTTATTGTTTTTTTTTTCTATTTTTGTGTGTAAAACTTAATGCGGTTCATAGAATACATCTACTTACCACGTTTCAACAGCATAGTTCTTATAGTTTCGGAAAAAAGTGGCTGTGACATACGGACGGACAGACAGACACGACGAATCTATAAGGGTTCCGTTTTTTGCCATTTGGCAACGGAACCCTAAAAAAGGGAATCATAACAAACCTTAGCGGTAGGTACATAATAGCTCAAACATCGAGTTTGCAGGTTCGAACCGAACCCAGTGGAATACTGGCGTGAACAAATTCCTATTGAAAGCAATTTAGATTAGTTAGATGGGTTTCTGGGAGTATCAGTAGATAGTAGTTAGTAGTAGTGTATTACCCACGTGACTTTAGTCTTTACATAATTGTAAAGAAATCATAACTAAATAAAGTATCGTTGAATAGGATCGTCGACAATCTCGTACATACAGGCAGTGTAGAACCTCTTAGCCTTAGAAGAGATTTTGCCTATCTGTGCGTTTTCTACCGCCTGTACAATGGGGTGTGTTCAGAAGAATTGTTTGATATGATGCCCACGGCCACATTCTATCATCGCACCGCTCGCTACAGACAGGGAATTCATCCACACATGTTGCGAACGGAAACGGTGCGGACAGTGAAGTATGAACGACTCTTTATTCCACGCACCCTCAGGCTGTGGAATAATCTACCTGCTGTGGTATTCCAAAGCGACTACAATATGGGGATGTTTAAGAAGGGCATTAGAAGGTTTTTACAGGGTCGACAGCACGAGTGTGTCGCCTCTGGTGTTGCACACGTCCATAGGCCGCGGTAATCGCTGCCTATCAGTTGGGCCGTGTGCTTTGCTGCCACTGGGGTGGTATAAAACATATATGATGTACATTACCATATAAACTTCCACCGAAATTTGGTTTGAACTAGATCTAGTAAGCAGTTTTTTTTTAATACGTCATAAATCGTAAACCGTAATTTATCTTTCGTACAATACTTGCTGCTACGGAACCCTTCATGGGCGAGTCCGACTCGCACTTGGCCGCTTTTTTTATTAAGTATAGACGTTTTACTCCCATGACGCCTTGTAATGACGGTCGTATTGCTATCTAGACGTTATACTTTATGTACATAGTACTATTTCATTTGCGGACGTTTCGCCCAGGTCGCCTTGCAAAGGCGTATTGCTTCACGGTCATAGTTTCAAAGAGCATTAAAAAAAACATTTTGAATTAGAAGAAGAAGACAAAATAACGAATGAGTTATACTTCTAACTCTATTTTAAAAAAGAAGGAACAGTGAATAAATATTACAAATGCCATTATAAATGTTTTTATTTCAATAAGCAATAGTTAGATTACATATTCATTTTGTAACAAAAATATATGCGGACTGATTGTCCACGGAATTAGGATAGGATAGTATAGAAGTCGGGTAGGATAAGTTCGTGACAAGCGAATAGATGTTGTATCCGCCTACTTCAAAGGGAAAGTACACATGTAAATGGTACTAACATCCTCAATTGAGTATTACTGACTAACCAGTTAATGACTCAAGTAGTTTTTGGCTAATGGGAGCCACACCACGTTTCTGCAGCAAGTGCGCACTAGAGTCTTCAACCAGCCCAGGCGCTGAGGGAGCCAACTTTGCGTCGCCGTCAGCAGCTATAACACCGACCGCGACCGCAAGCACGCAGAATAATAGCACTAGTTTCATCATCTTGTGTTTGAATCTCCGTACGAGACAGATCGCTTATAAACCAGTATGATAAGGAATAACGCGATAAGCGAGACCAGAAAAAATCGATAACCTTGAAAATAATGTGCTTTGTTCGCAAAAATTAAATATGTATCTAATTATGAAAATGACTATCTATATTTTTAATTACTTGTCCCGACTGGCAAAGTAAACCGCTTGGGTAACAAACTTTAAATTTGGGCATTTGATACATTATGTATGTATTTACAAAAAAAAGGATACAAGTATGTTTATCCGCATCCTGGAACAGATAACACAAGCTAGTTAAACTATGCTTACTTTGGGTCTATGTCGTGGAATATTTATTTATTTAACAATGATGGGTATGTTGGAATCGAACCGACTAAAACCTGAGCCCATGGCTCCTATCAACGCTAACCGATGGCGTGGACGGCGGGCTGTATTGATGTCACAATCAACGTAGCAACACGTAGCAACATCCACACTCTGTGTTTGGTAACTGTAGCGGATTTCATCGATAGTGTTACCAATACCGTAATTTTAAATTACCAAGTTTATGTTAGTGAAATACCCTAAATCAAGGATAAATAACATTAGATTTTAGTATGAACTTTATTTTCGAAACCGTTTTACAACGCTATTGTTCCGTATCTAATTTCATAAATATGCCAAGATCTGCCACCTCTGTCGAGCCATCTTTTTACTTACTAGGGTCGGTGGATATCCTTGGCTGTTGATATTGTGGGCTCCGATAAGCTAGGGTGGCGTGCTGACTTGGTGGGTTTTCTTCTTTAATTATTTTTTGAGGTAATAAGGCATTTCGATGGATTTTAGCTTGAGAGGTTTCGTTAGATTCATATTTACTGTGAGGTGACACTGGGTATATCAAAATAAATAAAAAACAAAATGGCAGATTTTTTGCTCCTGAACGAGTCAATGGATTTCAGCTTCAAAGGCGTATGTCATAACTGAAAGTATCCAATAAAATTAGAAATTAAAAATCATAACCCCCACTGCCCTAAAAAGACGAAACAAGTTTGATAGCAGGCGTGAGTCATTCGCAAATCTAAAACCGAAAAAAAACAAAGTTTTCCCGCCTGCTATCAACTTGTAGTCGGGTTTTTAATTTTTTTAATTAATAATTTTCTGCAATATTAACCCTATTTTTTAGGTTTGTGCAACCTTAGCACCTACTTAAAGATAGACTACATCTATCACTCAGAAGTGTCTTTTAATAGAGCGACAAAGATAGGGGAAGTGCGGCCTCATGCAGTGGTTATTTTTTTTTGTATATCTATCCTGATATAATAGTAATCTGGTGTATTCCAAACAATGACCTATGACTGTTGCTGCTCACTTTGCAATGTGTAATGTGTTGGAGTCCAGTGTCCACTGACACTCATCTTTTACTAGGCGACTTGAAATCTCTAAGTTTGGGAATACGGTGTCTCTTTAGTTCGATGAACTGCATGCTTCCTATGCACTCTAGATTTGATGCCAGTTCGTTGATATATGGTGATAAGCTGCATTGGTACTTCTTGCTGTAAGTTGCTACTGCATCTTATTGTTATATATTAATTTCCTTTCATGCTTCAACCAATTGTACTTATCCTACCTCCTACTATCCTACTTCTCATCTTATCCTACAGGGAATAAACCCTACTTCCTACTAACATTATAAATGTGAAAGCTTGTGAAGATGTTTGGATATTCGTTACTCAATCACGCTCAAACGGCTGAATGGATTCGCTTGTTTGGTACAGGGATAGATTACAGTCTGGAATAACACATAGGCACATGGGCTTTTATCTATGGCATAGGTTCCCATAAATTGCTGTAACGGCCTCAGAATTCCATGGTGTATTTCCTGAAACGAAGCGATTTTATGACAATATGGGCCGAGTGAAGGCCCAGGTTATTGCTTATTTATAATTCTATTAAATACTTAAACTAGCGGCTCAGACCATCTCGGCAAGATACCAACACGGGTCTAAAATCGTATAAAAATCCTATGATCCGATTGCGTTTCTATTGAATTTTATGCTTCGGACTTTAAAAAAGACGGACTTTCATAAAACCATTCATCCCTTATTTTTAACCCGTAGGGGTAAAATTTACAAAAATACTTTCTCAGTGGATAAGTACTTACAAAATAATATGTATCAAATGCCCAAATTTAAAGTTTGTTACCCAAGCGGTTTACTTTGCCAGTCGGGACAAGTAATTAAAAATATAGATAGTCATTTTCATAATTAGATACATATTTAATTTTTGCGAACAAAGCACATTATTTTCAAGGTTATCGATTTTTTCTGGTCTCGCTTATCGCGTTATTCCTTATCATACTGGTATATAAGCGATCTGTCTCGTACGGAGATTCAAACACAAGATGATGAAACTAGTGCTATTATTCTGCGTGCTTGCGGTCGCGGTCGGTGTTATAGCTGCTGACGGCGACGCAAAGTTGGCTCCCTCAGCGCCTGGGCTGGTTGAAGACTCTAGTGCGCACTTGCTGCAGAAACGTGGTGTGGCTCCCATTAGCCAAAAACTACTTGAGTCATTAACTGGTTAGTCAGTAATACTCAATTGAGGATGTTAGTACCATTTACATGTGTACTTTCGTTTTGAAGTAGGCGGATACAACATCTATTCGCTTGTCACGAACTTATCCTACCCGACTTCTATACTATCCTATCCTAATTTCGTGGACAATCAGTCCGCATATATTTTTGTTACAAAATGAATATGTAATCTAACTATTGCTTATTGAAATAAAAACATTTATAATGGCATTTGTAATATTTATTCACTGTTCCTTCTTTTTTAAAATAGAGTTAGAGGTAGAACTCATTCGTTATTTTGTCTTCTTCTTCTAATTCAAAATGTTTTTTTTAATGCTCTTTGAAACTATGACCGTGAAGCAATACGCCTTTGCAAGGCGACCTGGGCGAAACGTCCGCAAATGAAATAGTACTATGTACATAAAGTATAACGTCAAGATAGCAATACGACCGTCATTACAAGGCGTCATGGGAGTAAAACGTCTATACTTAATAAAAAAAGCGGCCAAGTGCGAGTCGGACTCGCCCATGAAGGGTTCCGTAGCAGCAAGTATTGTACGAAAGATAAATTACGGTTTACGATTTATGACGTATTAAAAAAAAACTGCTTACTAGATCTCGTTCAAACCAAATTTCGGTGGAAGTTTATATGGTAATGTACATCATATATGTTTTATACCACCCCAGTGGCAGCAAAGCACACGGCCCAACTGATAGGCAGCGATTACCGCGGCCTATGGACGTGTGCAACACCAGAGGCGACACACTCGTGCTGTCGACCCTGTAAAAACCTTCTAATGCCCTTCTTAAACATCCCCATATTGTAGTCGCTTTGGAATACCACAGCAGGTAGATGATTCCACAGCCTGAGGGTGCGTGGAATAAAGAGTCGTTCATACTTCACTGTCCGCACCGTTTCCGTTCGCAACATGTGTGGATGAATTCCCTGTCTGTAGCGAGCGGTGCGATGATAGAATGTGGCCGTGGGCATCATATCAAACAATTCTTCTGAACACACCCCATTGTACAGGCGGTAGAAAACGCACAGATAGGCAAAATCTCTTCTAAGGCTAAGAGGTTCTACACTGCCTGTATGTACGAGATTGTCGACGATCCTATTCAACGATACTTTATTTAGTTATGATTTCTTTACAATTATGTAAAGACTAAAGTCACGTGGGTAATACACTACTAAAAGATAAAAGATAAAATATTCTTTATTGTACACCATAAAAGTATTTCTATATAAATAATATCCGACTTAAGTTTAATGTACAATGGGCGGCCTTATCGCTAACAGCGATCTCTTCCAGGCAACCTTTGGATGAATAGAAACCAAAAGAGATGATAAGGGTAGTGTACAATGAACAATAAAAAGAAGAAAAAAATTATAAATATGTTAGATAAATAAACAAAATTACATATAGATCAGTTGTATTCAATATATATAATACAAAATATTTACATAATTATACCTATACTATCCATATAGTCCGGTATATATATAAGATAGTCACCTAACGGGAGATGGACAGATAGTGATCTTTTAACAGTTTTTTAAAAGACACCAATGACTGTGCTCTCTTTATATATAGTGGCAGTGCATTCCACAGGCGAACTGCCTGAATAGTGAAAGATTTATCGAAGAATCTTGTAGAATGTACTGGCATTTCCAGTCTCAAATTTTCTGATGACCTCAGAAATCTTGAATGTGTGTCACGAAGGAACTTGAACCGTTCTTTGAGATAAAGGGGTGTACAAGGATTAAACAATATGCTGTATAGTAAAGAAAGTATATGAGTATTCCTTCGAAAGCGAATTGGGAGCCACTTGAGTTTGTTACGGAATTCGGATACGTGATCATATTTGCGTAAACCAAATATAAATCTAATACAGAAATTCTGAAGAAGCTCAAGCTTGTCAAGTTGCTCCTCGGTGAGATCTAGATAGCTGACGTCGGCATAATCAAGAAGTGGGAGTAAAAGAGTTTGTGCAAGCGTAATTTTGGTAGCAGTTGGAAGCATCCGAGAGGGCCATAGTTTACCCGAGCTGGCTAGGGCCAGGGCGGCGAGAAGTGTCGTGCGGTGTTCCACAGGGGTCGGTCCTAGGGCCACTCCTGTGGAACATCGGATACGACTGGGTGCTTCGCGGTACGTTGCTCGAGGGTGTCAGCATAGTGTGCTATGCTGACGACACCCTCGTTATGGCGCGGGGAGCAACGTACCGAAGCGCGGCACTGAAGGCCACGGCAGGGGTTGCTCAAGTCGTGGGTCGAATACGGCGGCTGGGACTCGAGGTGGCTCTCCACAAATCCGAGGCTATGTGTTTTCACGGGCCTCGGAGGGGGCCACCTGCGGGAACCAGCATAACCGTAGGGGGCGTAAGCATCGGCATCGAGCCCACGATGAAGTACCTTGGGCTCGTACTCGATAGCCGATGGGACTTCGGACCTCATCTCCGAAGTCTGGTCCCGAAACTGAGGGGGGCTGCGGCCGCGCTATCGCGGCTGATGCCCAACGTTAAGGGACCCAACGCCCCCACTAGGAGACTGTACCTGGGGATCGTGCGAAGTATGGCCCTATACGGGGCCCCCGTATGGGCGGAGACTCTGGCGGCCCGCAACGTGGCTGTTCTTAACAGCCCGTTAAAGGCGATGGCCGTCAGAGTCATCAGGGGGTATCGCACGATCTCCGTCGAGGCGGCATGTCTCCTAGCTGGGACCCCTCCATGGGACCTGGAAGCGAGAGCCCTTGCGCTGCTGTACCAGTGGCGCAAGGAGGCGCTGGAGCGGGGCCATAGGCCGGAACCCCGAGAAATCAGGGCTCAGCGGTCCCTGCTCCGCCAGGAACTCATGGAGACATGGAGGGTGCGACTTGAGCACCCAAGGTGGGGGGAATCCACCATTGCGGCGGTGAGACCGATCATGAAGGAGTGGTTGGAGAGGGACCATGGGGACCTCTCCTACCGGATGTGCCAGATGGTTACCGGACACGGGTGTTTCGGTAAGTATCTGTGGCGCATCCACCGGGAGACAACGCCGCAGTGCCAGCACTGCGAGGATCCTGGCGAAGACACGGCGCTCCACACGTTGGTGGAGTGCCCTGCGTGGGCGAGTCAACGCCGGGATCTCGTTGCGGTCCTGGGCGTGGACGTTCTCTCGTTGGAGACCATGGTGAGGGCCGTGGTCTCCGACGGGAGCAAGTGGCACGCCGCCGCCTCTTTCTGCGAGCAGGTAATGCGCGCGAAAGAGACGGCGGAGAGGGAGCGGGAAAGAACCCTGCCCCCCGAGTTTCGCAGTCTGCGGCGAGGACGCCGCAGACTCATCTACGCCCAGGACTACCGACCTCCATGATCGGGGCCTGAGGACGGCAGTTGGCCGACTCGCCGTCCTTACAGAAGCAGGCCGTGGCGGAGGCGTGTCGTGTGTGCCCTACACACGCCTGCCAACTCACCGAAGCGGGATAAAACCCGACCCCACCAGGCGAGGCCGCGAAGGCGGCCAAAGTCCGCCGGCAACCCTGGGGTTATCCTTTCGAGGGCTTACCCGGGCTGCCCGGCAACGGACACTTGGGGAGGACACCGTGCGGTTTTAGTCGAGACACGACATAACCACCCCCGCTGGCCAGCGGGGGGGTATCCGAAGGGATTTCCGCACGTAAAAAAAAAAAAAGCAGTTGGAAGCAAGTTTCGCAATCTACGCAAGGACCCTGCAGCTGCAAACAGCTTGCGGCTGACTTCCTGTAATTGATGACCCCAGGACAATGTGTTATCAATATAAATACCTAAATTCTTTACATTATCACTGATTTCGATAGGAGAACCATTAAAAATAACTTGGGGCAGCTGTGTATAGTCAATGCGTGACATCATCCAGGGGCTTCCAACGACAATGACTTGCGTCTTTGCGGGGTTTACCTGAAGCCCATAGTTGTTGCTCCATTCACATATGCGTTCTCAGTCCATATTTATAATAGCAAATGCTTCTGACAGCTGACTCAAAGGCGCCTGCGTGTATATTTGAAGGTCATCTGCATAAAGGTGGTAGGATGAAAGTAATTGTTTTGAAATGGAATTTATAAAAACGGCGAAAAGTAATGGAGATAGAACGCCGCCCTGCGGCACACCAACTGTTATATCGCACCATGAAGAAAAGGAATCTTCTATGCGCGTACGTTGCCGGCGGCCAGACAGGTAACTATGAAACCAATCAATCACCGTTGGAGATATGTTAATGGAGCGCAGTATGCCTAGTAGGATTTGAAAATCAACAATGTTAAAAGCATTACTGAAATCCAATAGAGTAAGTACTGTTAGCTTTCCTTTCTCCATGCCCAATCTTATGTCATCCGTAACATTCACCAAGGCTGTAATGGTACTATGACCAGGGCGGAAACCAGATTGAAAGAGATTTAGAAGTGAATTTTTAAAGAGGAAAGCATTAAGCTGAGTGTGTACAAGACGCTCAAGAACTTTGGAGAGGAAAGGTAATATAGATATCGGACGGTACTGGGAAAAGGAAGACGGATTACGTTTCTTGGGCAAGGGGACAATTTGTGCTTCTTTCCACGCAGACGGGAAGAAGCCACTAGAAATGGAAAAGTTTAAAATGTGAGTTATAATAGGAAGGATCTGGTCTAGAATGGGTAGAATCATTTTACGGCTAAGACAGTCATTGCCAACAGCATTTGATGTAATTGACATTACGCTCTTCTTAACATCACAATCCGTGAATTGATCAAAGACGAAGGGAGAATAGTTAGGAGCTGGAAGTGACGAAAGATGGTTAAGAGTATTTACTTTAGCAGTCCCTCCAAAATCGGACGAAGATGAGAAATGCTGATTAAGCGCTTCGAGGTCAACGTTTTGAGGAGTATCTTCTCTGGACTTTCCAACTCCTATGGTTCTCAAAAACTTCCATACTTTAGATGTATCACCGTTTTCGACGGAGACATGGATATATTGGCGTTGTGCATCCCTACACACCTTATTGCAGTGATTCCGTATTGCGACATATTTTTCCAAATTATTGGAGGTTGGTCGGCACTTATATTTGTATTTGGCTGCAGCCTTTTTCGCCATTATGATCTTAATGGCATCGGTAAGCCAAGGAGCTGGTAGATGTTTCATTCTGATTGCACGCACCGGTGCATGCGTGTCAAAAAGTCTAATTAAATTCGAAGAAAACATATTAACTTTGTCATCAACAGATTCCGAAGCAAGTAATGGGCCCCAGTCAATGTTGACAGCGTCATCACGAAGTTCATCATAGTTCATGCTACCAAAATTGCGCTGCCTAAGAATTTTTGCCCTTGCCTTAGGAGGATGCAGTTTATATGAAAGAAATATAAGGTCGTGATAGGAAAACATATCGGCATTGCATTGACCATGGCTAGCGACATGTTCAACAGATGAGACTAGAATGAGATCTATAAGGGTAGGAATACAGTTAGGAAAGTGATGGGTAGCATTTAGAGGAAGAATAGAAAGATTGCAAGATAGTGATGTGCGCCGAAAAGAAGAAGTACGTGAATCATTTTTTAGCTGGCAGGTGTTAAAGTCTCCCATGACGATTGTATGCCTGTAAGAAGGTGTTAAATTTTCCAAAATGCGTTCAAAGGACGAGAAAAAGTTAATATCTGATGAAGGGCAGTAGTACACACCAAGTAGTACTTTGGTATGATAAAGGTCCACTTCTAAAAACATATGCTCACCCGCATTCGGAGGTGGTGGCTGTACTGATATATCAATGATGCGAAAAGGAATTTGAGTACGCAGATAAACTGCAACGCCACCAGCACGACTGTCTGCGCGATCATTTCGGATTAAATGGAATCCTGGAAGAGAGTATATAGAAGTTTGATGAAAGGGCTTTAGCCAGGACTCAGATACAAGTATTGCATGGATATTCTTGCAGTCGAAACACGCCAGCATATCAGTGAAATGGGCAGGAATACTCTGGGCATTAAAGTGGACTACATTAAAATTTCTGGGAACATCAGAAAAATGAGAATGCAGTGTATCAGTAAGTTAAGGAATACTGACAAAACTATCGTTGAGGCTAGAAGCTGTGCGAAAACTTTCACCATCACTTCCATCATCAGTATCAGTCATTAATATATATATACCAACACAATATTTTTATTCTAGAAGTTAATAGTAATAAATATGTATATGAAAAATAAAATAAATATGTATAAAGTATCAATATAACAGTTCTATCCACCCGCCAGTTGAGTGTCACAGTTATTTAAATGAAACTCTACTACAGACATCGTGCAGAAAATAAATAAATAAAGTAATTATAAAGAAAATAGATACAGAAAAACTCAAGCAATAGTTGGAAACTTCAACCATCAAACAACCAAAACAACAAACAAGTTGTAAAACATAACGTTAAAAATTAATTTGACGTGTATTCGACTTATAAAATAATGCTAAAAGTGAACAATTTTTATAGCAAGAACGGATGGAACGCAACCTTAGTTATTGTTTTGACGTTTTGACACTTTTGACATTAAATTGAAAATATTTTAATCAACAAGTCTTTTTGATAATTAAATATTGTTTGCAATTGAATTTTACATTTGAATGTGAAGGTACCTACTGTATTATCATCAATTTGGAAAGAGGGTGAAAGCAAAACATATATATTATGATTATATCAACAATGGAAAGTAATTACCCGAAGTCTGCAGCAATATGAAAGACAAAAATAACACAATTACTTTTTAGTCGCAGCAGTTCGCCTAGATTTAGTACTTGTAGTAGTAGTTGTTGTTGTACTGGTACTCTTCGGGGCTGCTGCCAGCTCTTCGTTCGCATATTTTATGTTATTGAGCTCGTGTATGGACTACTACTAACTACTATCTACTGATACTCCTAGAAACCCATCTAACTAATCTAAATTGCTTTCAATAGGAATTTGTTCACGCCAGTATTCCACTGGGTTCGGTTCGAACCTGCAAACTCGATGTTTGAGCTATTATGTACCTACCGCTAAGGTTTGTTATGATTCCCTTTTTTAGGGTTCCGTTGCCAAATGGCAAAAAACGGAACCCTTATAGATTCGTCGTGTCTGTCTGTCCGTCCGTATGTCACAGCCACTTTTTTCCGAAACTATAAGAACTATGCTGTTGAAACGTGGTAAGTAGATGTATTCTATGAACCGCATTAAGTTTTACACACAAAAATAGAAAAAAAAACAATAAATTTCGGGGGCTCCCCATACTTAAACTCTTTTTCATCAAACCCATACGTGTGTGGTATCTATGTATAGGTCTTCAAAAATGATATTAAGGTTTCTAATATAATTTTTCTCTAAACTGAATAGTTTGCGCGAGAGACACTCCCACTACCAGTGGTAAAATGTGTCCCCCCCCCTGTAAATTCTAAAATAAGAGAATGATAAAAAAAAAAAATGTATGATGTACAATACCATGTAAACTTCCACCGAAAATTGGTTTGAACGAGATCTAGGGAGTAGTTTTTTTTTAATACGTCATAAATCGTAAAACGCAATTTACCTTTCATTCAATCAACTCAAACATAAAATTTTAAAAAAAGTATTATTATGTTACTTGCTGCTACGGAACCCTTCATGGGCGAGTCCGACTCACACTTGGCCGCTTTTTTTACGTGTGGAAACCCCCACGGGCTTCACCCCAATGGACCACCATTGGGGTGAAGCCCGTGGGGGTTTCCACACTTGACACAAATTTCTCGGCCTCTGTGGCATAGCGGTAGTGCATTCGAATGCGACGACAGGGGGCGCGGGTTCGATCCCCGCTCAGTGCAAAAAATTTTATGAATGAATATTTCTATTTGTATTGGTCTGGGTGTATCTATGTATAATATGTATGTATTTACAAAAAAAAGGATACAAGTATGTTTATCCGCATCCTGGAACAGATAACACAAGCTAGTTAAACTATGCTTACTTTGGGTCTATGTCGTGGAATATTTATTTATTTAACAATGATGGGTATGTTGGAATCGAACCGACTAAAACCTGAGCCCATGGCTCCTATCAACGCTAACCGATGGCGTGGACGGCGGGCTGTATTGATGTCACAATCAACGTAGCAACATCCACACTCTGTGTTTGGTAACTGTAGCGGATTTCATCGATAGTGTTACCAATATCCGTAATTTTAAATTACCAAGTTTATGTTAGTGAAATACCCTAAATCAAGGATAAATAACATTAGATTTTAGTATGAACTTTATTTTCGAAACCGTTTTACAAACGCTATTGTTCCGTAATCTAATTTCATAAATATGCAAAGATCTGCCACCTCTGTCGAGCCATCTTTTTACTTACTAGGGTTCGGTGGATATCCTTGGCTGTTGATATTGTGGGCTCCGATAAGCCAAGGGTGCGTGCTGACTTGGTGGGTTTTCTTCTTTAATTATTTTTTGAGGTAATAAGGCATTTCGATGGATTTTAGCTTGAGAGGTTTCGTTAGATTCATATTTACTGTGAGGTGACACTGGGTATATCAAAATAAAATAAAAAACAAAATGGCAGATTTTTTGCTCCTGAACGAGTCAATGGATTTCAGCTTCAAAGGCGTATGTCATGACTGAAAAGTATCCAATAAAATTAGAAATTAAAAAATCATAACCCCACTGCCCTAAAAAGACCGAAACAAGTTTGATAGCAGGCGTGAGTCATTCGCAAATCTAAAACCGAAAAAAAACAAAGTTTTCCCGCCTGCTATCAACTTGTAGTCGGGTTTTTAATTTTTTTAATTAATAATTTTCTGCAAATATTAACCCTATTTTTTAGGTTTGTGCAACCTTAGCACCTACTTAAAGATAGACTACATCTATCACTCAGAAGTGTCTTTTAATAGAGCGACAAAGATAGGGGAAGTGCGGCCTCATGCAGTGGTTATTTTTTTTTGTATATCTATCCTGATAAAATAGTAATCTGGTGTATTCCAAACAATGATCTATGACTGTTGCTGCTCACTTTGCAATGTGTAATGTGTTGGAGTCCAGTGTCCACTGACACTCATCTTTTACTAGGCGACTTGAAATCTCTAAGTTTGGGAATACGGTGTCTCTTTAGTTCGATGAACTGCATGCTTCCTATGCACTCTAGATTTGATGCCAGTTCGTTGATATATGGTGATAAGCTGCATTGGTACTTCTTGCTGTAAGTTGCTACTGCACCTTATTGTTATTAATATTAATTTCCTTTCATGCTTCAACCAATTGTACTTATCCTACCTCCTACTATCCTACTTCTCATCTTATCCTACAGGGAATAAACCCTACTTCCTACTAACATTATAAATGTGAAAGCTTGTGAAGATGTTTGGATATTCGTTACTCAATCACGCTCAAACGGCTGAACGGATTCGTTTGTTTGGTACAGGGATAGATTAAAGTCTGGAATAACACATAGGCACATGGGCTTTATCTATGGAATAGGTTCCCATGAATTGCTGTAACGGCCTCAGAATTCCATGGTGTATTTCCTGAAATGAAGCGATTTTATGACAATATGGGCCGAGTGAAGGCCCAGGTTATTGCTTATTTATAATTCTATTATATTCTTAAACTAGTGGCTCAGACCATCTCGGCATAACACGGGTATAAAATCATATAAAAATCCTATGATCCGATTGCGCTTCTATTGAATTTTATGCTTCGGACTTTAAAAAAAGACGGACTTCCATAAAACCATTCATCCCTTATTTTTAACCCGTAGGGGTAAAATTTACAAAAATACTTCCTCAGTGGATAGGTACTTACAAAATAATATGTATCAAATGCCCAAATTCCAAGTTTGTTACCCAAGCGGATTACTTTGCTTTGTGGAATCAGTCAGTCGGGACAAGTAATTAAAAATATAGATAACTGGTCATTTTCATAATTAGATACATATTTAATTTTTGCGAACAAAGCGCATTATTTTCAAGGTTAAAGATTTTTCTGGTGTCGCTTATCGCTTTATCCTTATCATACTGGTATATAAGCGATCTGTCTCCGCACATCACTGTATTCAAACACAAAATGATGAAACTAGTGCTATTATTCTGCGTGCTTGCGGTCGCGGTCGGTGTTATAGCTGCTGCAAAGTTGGCTCCCTCAGCGCCTGGGCTGGTTGAAGACTCCAGTGCGCACTTGCTGCAGAAACGTGGTGTGGCTCCCATTAGCACAAAACTACTTGAGTCATTAGGAGGTTAGTCAGTAATACTCAATTGAGGATGTTAGTACCATTTACATGTGTACTTTCCCTTTGAAGTAGGCGGATACAACGTCTATTCACTTGCCACGAACTTATCCTACCCGACTTCTATACTATCCTATGCTAATTTCGTGGACATTCAGTCCACATATATTTTTGTTACAAAATGAATATGTAATCTAACTATTGCTTATTGAAATAAAAACATTTATAATGGCATTTCTAATATTTATTCACTGTTCCTTCTTTTTTAAAATAGAGTTAGAGGTAGAACTCATTCGTTATTTTGTCTTCTTCTTCTAATTCAAAATGTTTTTTTTAATGCTCTTTGAAACTATGACCGTGAAGCAATACGCCTTTGCAAGGCGACCTGGGCGAAACGTCCGCAAATAAAATAGTACTATGTACATAAAGTATAACGTCTAGATAGCAATACGACCGTCATTACAAGGCGTCATGGGAGTAAAACGTCTATACTTAATAAAAAAAGCGGCCAAGTGCGAGTCGGACTCGCCCATGAAGGGTTCCGTAGCAGCAAGTATTGTACGAAAGATAAATTACGGTTTACGATTTATGACGTATTAAAAAAAAACTGCTTACTAGATCTCGTTCAAACCAAATTTCGGTGGAAGTTTATATGGTAATGTACATCATATATGTTTTATACCACCCCAGTGGCAGCAAAGCACACGGCCCAACTGATAGGCAGCGATTACCGCGGCCTATGGACGTGTGCAACACCAGAGGCGACACACTCGTGCTGTCGACCCTGTAAAAACCTTCTAATGCCCTTCTTAAACATCCCCATATTGTAGTCGCTTTGGAATACCACAGCAGGTAGATTATTCCACAGCCTGAGGGTGCGTGGAATAAAGAGTCGTTCATACTTCACTGTCCGCACCGTTTCCGTTCGCAACATGTGTGGATGAATTCCCTGTCTGTAGCGAGCGGTGCGATGATAGAATGTGGCCGTGGGCATCATATCAAACAATTCTTCTGAACACACCCCATTGTACAGGCGGTAGAAAACGCACAGATAGGCAAAATCTCTTCTAAGGCTAAGAGGTTCTACACTGCCTGTATGTACGAGATTGTCGACGATCCTATTCAACGATACTTTATTTAGTTATGATTTCTTTACAATTATGTAAAGACTAAAGTCACGTGGGTAATACACTACTACTAACTACTATCTACTGATACTCCTAGAAACCCATCTAACTAATCTAAATTGCTTTCAATAGGAATTTGTTCACGCCAGTATTCCACTGGGTTCGGCTCGAACCTGCAAACTCGATGTTTGAGCTATTATATACCTACCGCTAAGGTTTGTTATGATTCCCTTTTTTAGGGTTCCGTTGCCAAATGGCAAAAAACGGAACCCTTATAGATTCGTCGTGTCTGTCTGTCCGTCCGTATGTCACAGCCACTTTTTTCCGAAACTATAAGAACTATGCTGTTGAAACGTGGTAAGTAGATGTATTCTATGAGCCGCATTAAGTTTTACACACAAAAATAGAAAAAAAAAACAATAAATTTCGGGGGCTCCCCATACTTAAACTCTTTTTCATCAAACCCATACGTGTGTGGTATCTATGTATAGGTCTTCAAAAATGATATTAAGGTTTCTAATATAATTTTTCTCTAAACTGAATAGTTTGCGCGAGAGACACTCCCACTACCAGTGGTAAAATGTGTCCCCCCCCCTGTAAATTCTAAAATAAGAGAATGATAAAACAAAAAAAATGTATGATGTACATGGTATTGTACATCATACATTTTTTTTGTTTTAAAACTTCCACCGAAAATTGGTTTGAACGAGATCTAGGGAGTAGTTTTTTTTTAATACGTCATAAATCGTAAAACGCAATTTACCTTTCATTCAATCAGCTCAAACATAAAATTTAAAAAAAAGTATTATTATGTTACTTGCTGCTACGGAACCCTTCATGGGCGAGTCCGATTCACACTTGGCCGCTTTTTTTACGTGTGGAAACCCCCACGGGCTTCACCCCAATGGACCACCATTGGGGTGAAGCCCGTGGGGGTTTCCACACTTGACACAAATTTCTCGGCCTCTGTGGCATAGCGGTAGTGCATTCGAATGCGACGACAGGGGGCGCGGGTTCGATCCCCGCTCAGTGCAAAAATTTTTATGAATGAATATTTCTATTTGTATTGGTCTGGGTGTATCTATGTATAATATGTATGTATTTACAAAAAAAAGGATACAAGTATGTTTATCCGCATCCTGGAACAGATAACACAAGCTAGTTAAACTATGCTTACTTTGGGTCTATGTCGTGGAATATTTATTTATTTAACAATGATGGGTATGTTGGAATCGAACCGACTAAAACCTGAGCCCATGGCTCCTATCAACGCTAACCGATGGCGTGGACGGCGGGCTGTATTGATGTCACAATCAACGTAGCAACATCCACACTCTGTGTTTGGTAACTGTAGCGGATTTCATCGATAGTGTTACCAATATCCGTAATTTTAAATTACCAAGTTTATGTTAGTGAAATACCCTAAATCAAGGATAAATAACATTAGATTTTAGTATGAACTTTATTTTCAAAACCGTTTTACAAACGCTATTGTTCCGTAATCTAATTTCATAAATATGCAAAGATCTGCCACCTCTGTCGAGCCATCTTTTTACTTACTAGGGTTCGGTGGATATCCTTGGCTGTTGATATTGTGGGCTCCGATAAGCTAAGGGTGCGTGCTGACTTGGTGGGTTTTCTTCTTTAATTATTTTTTGAGGTAATAAGGCATTTCGATGGATTTTAGCTTGAGAGGTTTCGTTAGATTCATATTTACTGTGAGGTGACACTGGGTATATCAAAATAAAATAAAAAACAAAATGGCAGATTTTTTGCTCCTGAACGAGTCAATGGATTTCAGCTTCAAAGGCGTATGTCATAACTGAAAAGTATCCAATAAAATTAGAAATTAAAAAATCATAACCCCACTGCCCTAAAAAGACCGAAACAAGTTTGATAGCAGGCGTGAGTCATTCGCAAATCTAAAACCGAAAAAAAACAAAGTTTTCCCGCCTGCTATCAACTTGTAGTCGGGTTTTTAATTTTTTTAATTAATAATTTTCTGCAAATATTAACCCTATTTTTTAGGTTTGTGCAACCTTAGCACCTACTTAAAGATAGACTACATCTATCACTCAGAAGTGTCTTTTAATAGAGCGACAAAGATAGGGGAAGTGCGGCCTCATGCAGTGGTTATTTTTTTTTGTATATCTATCCTGATATAATAGTAGGTATATAGACATGAATTGTCTCCATCCAATGTCAATGGTTTATCAATCATTAATAATTCTATGTCCTAGTAATAATAAATTGGCGTCCATGTAAGTTATTTAATGTCATTATGAATTGATTATATTATTCATTTTATTTATTAGGTGTATTTTGTGTAGATATTATTTCAGATGTCTTATTAAACATTCAATAATTTTATATAATTTTATGTAAATTAATTTCAACTTTTATCATCAAAGTATTCTTGTATACTGTTATAGCTTTTAATTAGTAGAAAGTTTTTTAATTTGTTAACAAAACTGCAAAACTTTTCTTCATTTTTTATGGGCTCGGGTAACTTATTATAAATTTTTATTGACATGACCAAAGGACCAGAAGAATGCATTTCGAGTTTGGAGGTAGGTAGGTTTAGTCTATTTTTGTGTCTCAGTGTATACCTAGTTTGTATGTTTTCGCGTGTAGTGTAGTGTTCTGGGTATTTACGGACAAATTTACATACTTCCAAAATATAAATGCATGGCAATGTTAATATTTTTAGTTTCTGGAAATGGGGTTTGCAAGTGTCTGTTTGTTCTATATTTACTAATATTCTTATGAGTTTTTTTTGTTGAGTAAATATAGTAGGCGCATCTTTACTGTTTCCCCACAAAATGATACCATAGGTCAGCCAAGAGTATGCATAGGCATAGTAGGTAACCAAAGCAGTCGCCAAGTCAGTTGTCTTTTTGACTTCCCGTAGGGCATAAGAAAACCTTGCTATTTTGGCTCTCACGTTTTTGACATGCGGCTTCCAAGTTATATGAGTATCTATGGTTAAACCAAGCAAGTTGAATTCCCTAACAGCTTCTAATTTTATGTTCTCATAATTGAAATTTATATCTATTGGTGGCTTTTGGTGAGGGTGGAAGGTTATTATTTTTGTCTTTGTATAGTTAATCTCTAAATTATGCTCAGCCATCCAAGATGATGTTTTCTTCAAAATAGCATTTAATTTCTCTTTTAGGTTTAAGTTACTTTCACATGTGATAAGCAAAGAAATGTCATCCGCAAACAGTACACATGGTCCCTCAATAGCTTTAGGCAAATCGTTGATGTAGATGAGGAATAGTAAGCACCCTGTCACGCTACCCTGCGGTATTGAGGCCTTTACTTCTAGTTCGCTGGAACAATTTTTTTCTATTTGGTTAGTATTCTCGTTAAAGGATTCAATCTCTACCAGTTTTTTCCTGTCTGTTAGATATGATGTGAGCCACTTGTGAGCTTGTCCCCTTATACCTATTCCGTATAGTTTACCCAGTAGAATATTAAACTGTACTTTGTCGTAGGCCTTAGTCATATCAAGTAGTACTCCTACTGCATATTTTTTGTTATTTATAATATTTAGAGCCTCCTGTATGTACTTATAGACAGCTAAGGTTGTTGATCTATTTTTACGGAAGCCGTAGTAATCTGGTGTATTCCAAACAATGACCTATGACTGTTGCTGCTCACTTTGCAATGTGTAATGTGTTGGAGTCCAGTGTCCACTGACACTCATCTTTTACTAGGCGACTTGAAATCTCTAAGTTTGGGAATACGGTGTCTCTTTAGTTCGATGAACTGCATGCTTCCTATGCACTCTAGATTTGATGCCAGTTCGTTGATATATGGTGATAAGCTGCATTGGTACTTCTTGCTGTAAGTTGCTACTGCATCTTATTGTTATTAATATTAATTTCCTTTCATGCTTCAACCAATTGTACTTATCCTACCTCCTACTATCCTACTTCTCATCTTATCCTACAGGGAATAAACCCTACTTCCTACTAACATTATAAATGTGAAAGCTTGTGAAGATGTTTGGATATTCGTTACTCAATCACGCTCAAACGGCTGAACGGATTCGTTTGTTTGGTACAGGGATAGATTAAAGTCTGGAATAACACATAGGCACATGGGCTTTATCTATGGAATAGGTTCCCATGAATTGCTGTAACGGCCTCAGAATTCCATGGTGTATTTCCTGAAATGAAGCGATTTTATGACAATATGGGCCGAGTGAAGGCCCAGGTTATTGCTTATTTATAATTCTATTATATTCTTAAACTAGCGGCTCAGACCATCTCGGTATAACACGGGTATAAAATCATATAAAAATCCTATGATCCGATTGCGCTTCTATTGAATTTTATGCTTCGGACTTTAAAAAAAGACGGACTTCCATAAAACCATTCATCCCTTATTTTTAACCCGTAGGGGTAAAATTTACAAAAATACTTCCTCAGTGGATAGGTACTTACAAAATAATATGTATCAAATGCCCAAATTCCAAGTTTGTTACCCAAGCGGATTACTTTGCTTTGTTGAATCAGTCAGTCGGGACAAGTAATTAAAAATATAGATAACTGGTCATTTTCATAATTAGATACATATTTAATTTTTGCGAACAAAGCGCATTATTTTCAAGGTTAAAGATTTTTCTGGTGTCGCTTATCGCTTTATCCTTATCATACTGGTATATAAGCGATCTGTCTCCGCACATCACTGTATTCAAACACAAAATGATGAAACTAGTGCTATTATTCTGCGTGCTTGCGGTCGCGGTCGGTGTTATAGCTGCTGCAAAGTTGGCTCCCTCAGCGCCTGGGCTGGTTGAAGACTCCAGTGCGCACTTGCTGCAGAAACGTGGTGTGGCTCCCATTAGCACAAAACTACTTGAGTCATTAGGAGGTTAGTCAGTAATACTCAATTGAGGATGTTAGTACCATTTACATGTGTACTTTCCCTTTGAAGTAGGCGGATACAACGTCTTTTCACTTGCCACGAACTTATCCTACCCGACTTCTATACTATCCTATGCTAATTTCGTGGACATTCAGTCCACATATATTTTTGTTACAAAATGAATATGTAATCTAACTATTGCTTATTGAAATAAAAACATTTATAATGGCATTTCTAATATTTATTCACTGTTCCTTCTTTTTTAAAATAGAGTTAGAGGTAGAACTCATTCGTTATTTTGTCTTCTTCTTCTAATTCAAAATGTTTTTTTTAATGCTCTTTGAAACTATGACCGTGAAGCAATACGCCTTTGCAAGGCGACCTGGGCGAAACGTCCGCAAATAAAATAGTACTATGTACATAAAGTATAACGTCTAGATAGCAATACGACCGTCATTACAAGGCGTCATGGGAGTAAAACGTCTATACTTAATAAAAAAAGCGGCCAAGTGCGAGTCGGACTCGCCCATGAAGGGTTCCGTAGCAGCAAGTATTGTACGAAAGATAAATTACGGTTTACGATTTATGACGTATTAAAAAAAAACTGCTTACTAGATCTCGTTCAAACCAAATTTCGGTGGAAGTTTATATGGTAATGTACATCATATATGTTTTATACCACCCCAGTGGCAGCAAAGCACACGGCCCAACTGATAGGCAGCGATTACCGCGGCCTATGGACGTGTGCAACACCAGAGGCGACACACTCGTGCTGTCGACCCTGTAAAAACCTTCTAATGCCCTTCTTAAACATCCCCATATTGTAGTCGCTTTGGAATACCACAGCAGGTAGATTATTCCACAGCCTGAGGGTGCGCGGAATAAAGAGTCGTTCATACTTCACTGTCCGCACCGTTTCCGTTCGCAACATGTGTGGATGAATTCCCTGTCTGTAGCGAGCGGTGCGATGATAGAATGTGGCCGTGGGCATCATATCAAACAATTCTTCTGAAGACACCCCATTGTACAGGCGGTAGAAAACGCACAGATAGGCAAAATCTCTTCTAAGGTTGAGAGGTTCTACACTGCCTGTATGTACGAGATTGTCGACGATCCTATTCAACGATACTTTATTTAGTTATGATTTCTTTACAATTATGTAAAGACTAAAGTCACGTGGGTAATACACTACTACTAACTACTATCTACTGATACTCCTAGAAACCCATCTAACTAATCTAAATTGCTTTCAATAGGAATTTGTTCACGCCAGTATTCCACTGGGTTCGGCTCGAACCTGCAAACTCGATGTTTGAGCTATTATGTACCTACCGCTAAGGTTTGTTATGATTCCCTTTTTTTACGTGTGGAACCCCCACGGGCTTCACCCCAATGGTGGCAACAATTTGGCACAAATTTCTCGGCCTCTGTGGCGTAGCGGTAGTGCATTCGAATCCGACGACAGGGGGCGCGGGTTCGATCCCCGCTCAGTGCAAATATTTATATGAATGAATATTTCTATTTGTATTGATCTGGGTGTTTCTATGTATAATATGTAGGTATGTATTTACAAAAAAAGTATACAAGTATGTTTATCCGCATTCTGGAACCCATAACACAAGCTAGTTAAACTATGCTTACTTTGGGTCTATGTCGTGGAATATTTATTTATTTAACAATGATGGGTATGTCGGAATCGAACCGACTAAAACCTGAGACCACGGCTCCTATCAACGCTAACCGATGGCGTGGACGGCGGGCTGTATTGATGTCACAATCAACGTGGCAACACCCACACTCTGTGTTTGGTAACTGTAGCGGATTTTATCGATAGTGTTACCAATATCCGTAATCTTAAATTACCCAGTTTATGTTAGTGAAATACCCTAAATCAAGGATAAATAAAATCAGATTTTAGTAAAAACTTTATTTTCGAAACCATTTTACAAACGCTATTGTTCTGTAATCTAATTTCATAAATATGCAAAGATCTGCCACCTCTGTCGAGCCATCTTTTTACTTACTTGGTTCGGTGGATATCCTTGGCTGTTGATATTGTGGGCTCCGATAAGCTAAGGGTGCGTGCTGACTTGGTGGGTTTTCTTCTTTAATTATTTTTTGAGGTAATAAGGCATTTCGATGGATTTTAGCTTGAGAGGTTTCGTTAGATTCATATTTACTGTGAGGTGACACTGGGTATATCAAAATATAATAAAAAATAAAATGGCAGATTTTTTGCTTCTGAACGAGTCAATGGATTTCAGCTTCAAAGGCGTATGTCATAACTGAAAAGTATCCAATAAAATTAGAAATTAAAAAATCATAACCCCACTGCCCTAAAAAGACCGAAACAAGTTTGATAGCAGGCGTGAGTCATTCGCAAATCAAAAACCGAAAAAAAAAACAAAGTTTTCCCGCCTGCTATCAAACTTGTAGTTTGGTTTTTAATTTTTTTAGTTAATAATTTTCTGCATATATTAACCCTATTTTTTAGGTTTGTGCAACCTTAGCACCTACTTAAAGATAGACTACATCTATCACTCAGAAGTGTCTTTTATTAGAGCGAGATAGATAGGGGAAGTGCGGCCTCATGCAGTGGTTATTTTTTTTTGTATATCTATCCTGATATAATAGTAATCTGGTGTATTCCAAACAATGACCTATGACTGTTGCTGCTCACTTTGCAATGTGTAATGTGTTGGAGTCCAGTGTCCACTGACACTTTCATCTTTTACTAGGCGACTTGAAATCTCTAAGTTTGGGAATACGGTGTCTCTTTAGTTCGATGAACTGCATGCTTCCTATGCACTCTAGATTTGATGCCAGTTCGTTGATATATGGTGATAAGCTGCATTGGTACTTCTTGCTGTAAGTTGCTACTGCACCTTATTGTTATTAATATTAAATTCCTTTCATGATTCAACCAATTGTACTTATCCTACCTCCTACTATCCTACTTCTCATCTTATCCTACAGGGAATAAACCCTACTTCCTACTAACATTGTAAATGTGAAAACTTGTGAAGATGTTTGGATATTCGTTACTCAATCACGCTCAAACGGCTGAACGGATTCACTTGTTTGGTACAGGGATAGATTATAGTCTGGCATAACACATAGTCACATGGGCTTTATCTATGGCATAGGTTCCCATAAATTGCTGTAACGGCCTCAGAATTCCATGGTGTATTTCCTGAAACGAAGCGATTTTATGACAATATGGGCCGAGTGAAGGCCCAGGTTATTGCTTATTTATAATTCTATTAAATACTTAAACTAGCGGCTCAGACCATCTCGGCATAACACGGGTATAAAATCATATAAAAATCCTATGATCCGATTGCGCTTCTATTGAATTTTATGCTTCGGACTTTAAAAAAGACGGACTTCAATAAAACCATTCATCCCTTATTTTTAACCCGTAGGCGTAAAATTTACAAAAATACTTTCTCAGTGGATAGGTACTTACAAAATAATATGTATCAAATGCCCAAATGTCAAGTTTGTTACCCAAGCGGTTTACTTTGCTTTGTGGAATCAGCCAGTCGGGACAAGTAATTAAAAATATAGATAACTAGTCATTTTCATAATTAGAAACATATTTAATTTTTGCGAACAAAGCGCATTATTTTCAAGGTTAACGATTTTTCTGGTGTCGCTTATCGCTTTATCCTTATCATACTGGTATATAAGCGATCTGTCTCCGCACATCACTGTATTCAAACACAAAATGATGAAACTAGTGCTATTATTCTGCGTGCTTGCGGTCGCGGTCGGTGTTATAGCTGCTGCAAAGTTGGCTCCCTCAGCGCCTGGGCTGGTTGAAGACTCTAGTGCGCACTTGCTGCAGAAACGTGGTGTGGCTCCCATTAGCACAAAACTACTTGAGTCATTAGGAGGTTAGTCAGTAATACTCAATTGAGGATGTTAGTACCATTTACATGTGTACTTTCCCTTTGAAGTAGGCGGATACAACATCTATTCACTTGCCACGAACTTATCCTACCCGACTTCTATACTATCCTATCCAAATTTCGTGGACATTCAGTCCGCATATATTTTTGTTACAAAATGAATATGTAATCTAACTATTGCTTATTGAATAAAAACATTTATAATGGCATTTGTAATATTTATTCACTGTTCCTTCTTTTTCAAAATAGAGTTAGAAGTAGAACTCATTCGTTATTTTGTCTTCTTCTTCTAATTCAAAACTGTTTTTTTTTTTGAATGCTGTTTGGAACTATGACCGTGAAGCAATACGCCTTTGCAAGACGACCTGGGCGAAACGTCCGCAAATAACATAGTACTATGTACATAAAGTATAACGTCTAGATAGCAATACGACCGTCATTACAAGGCGTCATGGGAGTAAAACGTCTATACTTATAGAAATTCGTCACAAAATTCGACCGGGTACATTGCATTCCAGAGCATTCCCCCTGTAAGGGACTGGTCGCGGGTTCAAGTCCCGTCCTAGTTGTTCTCTTTTTCCGATCTAAATCTTTAGAAAAAAGTAAGCATACAAAATGCTTAAAAAATTAAGTGAAGAAAGGTTGTTATAAGATCTCAAGAGTAACTGGTCTCGATTTAGTAATGTACTGAGGCAAATTAGGTCTAGTAAGTGCTCCAACGCGCGTATATGACTGTTAATTGAGTCAATGGCGAAGCCATCTTTGCTGCCCAAATCACTCTGGCATTTATGGTTATTTCCTACGGCCTGGCTCAAGGCTTCCACGCATGGAATTATGGGGCTCGAATTCAACTCCTTTTCATCGCTGAGAAGCGGTTAAATCAACATGTCCGAGGCCATGGATAATTATGAGGTGCACAAAGCTACCTTGCCCCAATACCATGGCATAGTTCTACATTATATTTTTATTTATCAATTAGGGTTCTATTCGGCCGAACAGAGGTCGGAGTTAATTCGATAAGAGAAGAATGTGTGTATTTTGATGCCCAGATTTGCTAGCTAGCCGCCGACAACCTTTGCACAGTTCAATTCTGACCCAGAATTGCGTTTTAAATTCAGGCCGATCTCAAGATCAGCTATGGCGTCGGATACATAATGAAGATCCTTTAATCATGTAGATGTCCATTATGATCCCCCGCGAGGGAGCTTCACTCGGTCTGCGCTCTAGTGGAGTTAGCGTTCCACACTAGTTGCAAATTTTAATTCATATAAAATATGCTATCCTTGACTATAAGCATTGAAATAATCACTATCTCACAAATTATTAAACAGACCAAATAAATCTAGTGTCCAGATTTTGTGGTAAGGTCATGATCTCTAAGTCTGTTAAAAAAATGATTTAATACTTACTACACTCGATTTCTCCACCATTCTCGTATCTTGTGTTCAATTGCGACCATCGACTTAAAGTTCAATTATATATGCAATGTATGCTTGGTATCAATTTAAAGAAAAAACTCTATGATCACTAAAACTATATAGTGTCTGAGTATAGTTTGAGCTATTACTTGAGTCTTAGATAGAACTGGGTTTGCTCAGTAAAGGTCAGATAAAAGTTTGGCTTATCCAACTTTAAAAATCAATTGTAGTAATTCTAGTTTCGTGTATAAATTCGTATGCTTAGGTATGTACGATGGGGTTTTGCTGATGGAGCTTGTATTTGTACTTTATCTATATGGTAATAATTCTCGTTCTGCGTGATTTTATGAACTGAATAATTATCATCCTTAAAACTCCATTTTACCTTAACCACATGGGGAAGGGAATTACTGTCAACGTTTAACATTATTATCTTTGAATATTTATACACCTCATCTTACACAGACATGGTTTAAAACAGCTTATACACATTATTCAAGATTCAAGATTCATTTATTGCATAAACACGGGTTACATGGATGTTGTTATAATATAATTGTCGTTTGTTACAGTGCCAACATGTTTTGCCCAGACAGGCGTACAAAAATTATTGATAGTAACAATTATAAGTTATGTTATGTCACAATTAAGAACATTAAATAGTAAATCACAATAATATTAAACATAGTCAACAGCATAAATAGGAAATTAACTAGCTCATGTCAATATTTTAAAAATGTCAATACAAAAAATGTCAAGTTCTCAAAAATAAATTGTACATTAAATGAAAAACAAAAATGTAGCTAAGAATATCATGCATAACAATGTTTTAAAAATTAGCATTAAGGAAATCCATTATGTTGTAGTAACACTTACGATATAGTATGTCCTTCAAGGCCTTTTTAAAGAGATTAATGGGTAAATTCTTAATGGTTCTAGGTAATTTGTTATATATATTAGGGGCTAGGCAGAAGATGCTCTTGTTCATGAGCATCGTTTTAGCACTTTGTATTTGCAGTCTACTGCTGTTTCTTTGACTGCGTGTAGAACCATCAGCCAATCGGAGAAACAGCCCTGGATTAGATTTCACAAATATGGCAGTTTCATATATATATATAATGACGGGAGTGTAAGAATATTACACGTCACAAAATATTCTCTGCAACTATCTGTCTTTTTAAGATTAAAAATAGACCTAATACGCGTTTTTGTGCTTTAAATATAATTTCCTTGTCGGTGGAATTGCCCCAGAAAATTATGCCAAAACGCAGGACGGATGCTACCAATCCGTGGTAGGCGGTAAGTAGGCAATCTGTATTAGTGATTGGGGAGAGCTTAAACAATGCATATGCCGAATTGCTAACCTTTTTACAAATCTCCTCAATGTGAGCCTTCCAATTTAGCCTCCTGTCAATGATTACGCCAAGAAACTTTGCCGCATCTACAACCGATATTTGCTGACCATTTCCGCTTATGACCATATTTTGAGAATGTGTTTGGCGTTGACTGAAATGCATTATTTCTGTCTTATTTAAATTAATTTTTAAATTATTATTGTCGAGCCAGGATATAACAGATGTCAAGGTTTGATTTATGTCAGATTCATATAGGTCAGGATTATTCGATGGTATAACTACGGTACTATCATCCGCAAATAGGGTAGTAGGGTACTTGATTATTTTAGGTAGGTCATTGATGTATAAAATAAACAATAAAGGACCCAGAACGCTACCTTGTGGAACTCCTTGTTTAATTGTGCGTTCCTCAGAATAATAATTAGTTTCAAGGTTTTGACTATTTATTCTGGAAATAGTTGTTATTTGCCTTCTGCCACTCAAATATGTTTTGAATAGATTCAATATATTGCCACGTATTCCGTAGGCTTCTAACTTATTGATTAGGCTTGTGATGGTACCACCTCTAGCCAAAGCTGAGTAAAATTCATTTTTATCTATTCGACGCGCCAACCGTGCCAAAGTTCCAGCACCCTACCCAGATAGGGGGACGTAGCGCCCCTCCACCGCGCTACGCTGTGGGACTCGTCTCCAGACTTGGACATCCCTCCACTGGTCTTGGCTGTTTCGAGGGATAATGAAAATGAACGCGAAGAAAGGGGCAGTCAAAATATATACAACAAACAGTTAAATACGTTAATTTTGGTTACTTGTCTCACATTTATTCAATCGCACGCCTAAGTACAGTTTACAAAATAACGTTCCTCAACAACTCGTGTTCGTACCGTGAAGACTTTAACTTCAATCTTCCGTCTGCCATAACTGGCGCACCACCTCTGTGCTTTAGCCGCTCTTTGCAGACTACATCGGGAGTTGAATCACGAGCCCTCCAAATGACAAGACGGTTGTAATAACTTATACGACAGTAGATAAGAGTCTCGGCACGTCAGTTTGCTCTGCACTCATTCATACGATATTCGTATTCCGCTAATCATCAAATAACGCCGCTTCGCTTGAAGATTACAGGGCAGATGTCATCAACGGCCCGTGGCTACTCCAAAGAGTAACCAGGAGCCTCCGTTTATACAAGAGCCTGGTCTACCGTCTAGCTCGTTACATGTGACTCTCAACCATACATCTCTAACACAGGTACCGTAAACCAATATCAACGCAGTGTCGCTTCAAACAACTTTTAGATTTTACAGTTAATTAATACACAAGTACTCTGGGTATTCTATTACTCAACCGTGGAGAGCAATACATAATACATATATAAAACATTAATTATGATAATAGTAGAAAACAAGGAATTGACTCACCAAGTCTCACACACCACAACTTACTCGCCTAGCCTAGTCGGGGTTCTAGCCCGTCGTCACCCCAGAGCGCCCATCTCGTCCGTCCAGCTCGCGAACTCAAAACTAACTGCCTGTCATACCCCAACCTTTCTCCATCCGACGCCATTTTAACCTATACCTCGTATTTATGCTTGTGATTTACAGACACTTAACCAAAACTGGACTCCAATAGTTTGCACGTGTTTGGGTCGTACATTTGTATAGAATCGGTGCCAGTATCGCTAAACAATGGCCTTCACAAGAAATCAAGACGCAACGTCCTGTTGTTTATCTGATTTATGGCAGTGAACGATAGCAACGATTTACACCAGATGTGTATACATGAGAATAATTATAAAATATTAAATTAATAAGATATTTCAAATGCGCCTATTGGAGTTTATTAATTTATATATTGTTACGTGATTAGTATACTATCACAGGCTATTGTGAGCAACGAAATCGAAAGCCTGCGTCATATCGCAGTACAGTGCACAGACAGGTGTATTACTGTCAACGTTTAACAGCACTCTACGATTTTTTACGTACAATAAGTACGTAAAAAATCGTAGAGTGCTAGGTTAATGGTTGCCTTTTTCCGGAAACCCTTTTGTTCCTTGCAAAGAATATTTTTTGTTTCCAAGTATGGGTACAGTTGATTATATATATATATTTTGCAAATATCTTAGACATTATTGGAATAAGTGCTATAGGTCTGTATTTTTCTATGTTATCTTTGCTTTGTTTTTTATGCAGTGGTTTCACAATAGATGTCTTTAAGCTATTGCGGAAAATTCCAGCACTGATACTTAGGTTTAATGAGGTGACTTAGGTGAACAGAAATGCTACCACCTACACATTTTATTATTTTAGTTGAAATGCCATCGCTACTTACACTACAAGTATTCCTCAAGTTGTTGATAATATGCAAAATATCCGCAGGATTACTGGGTGACATGAATATTGAATCCCTTCTACTTGTAATCAAACTGGTTACCTTTTGACCCGTATCCTGCCCCAAACTGACTTTATCAATGGAATAATTGTTAAAATGTGTGGCTATTGTTTTTGGATCAATAATGACATCATTGTTGACACGAATATGACGTATATCATCTATGGGTTTACCCAATTTACTACCATTAATGATTTGCCATGCTGCTTTCGATATATTTTCGGAAGTTTTAATTTTGTGATTGTTTTGTGCCCGTTGAGTTAACTTTATTATTTTTTTAAATCTTTTGCTGTAGTTTATGTAGTTTTGTTTATTTTTCTCACTAGGACTTTTTCTATAGGTCCATAAAAGTGATTTTTTTCTTTTACTACACATTTTAATACCTCGTGATATCCAACGAGGTTTTTTACACATACGCTTGGTAACAACCAGACAAACAAATGGAAAGCATAAGTCATAAAAAAAATTAAATTGTTAAAAAAAATGTCATACGCTGTATTAGTAACTTCAGCAGAGTACATCTCAGAAAATGTAAGGCTTTCGATGCAAGACTTGAATTTAGAAATATTCTCCGCTGCATATATCCGCTGCTTTCTACGCCTATGCTTAAGGCAAGATGTTTTAATCAAAGGGCAATGAATTAATTGTGCCGTATGATCCGACAAACCAAATTCTAACACTTCAGTCTTACAATGTTTTTTATAATTGTGTGCAAAGTTGTCTATACAAGTCCGGCTTTTAAGCCGCGTTGGTTGTTTTACAGCAAGTATCAGATTGTAATTTAGAAGTAGACAGCTAAACTTCAAGATTACCTCATTACTTTTCATCACATCAATGTTGAAATCACCCGCAATTACAATGTTATTATATTTTTTCTTACTAATAGTGATTAATACTTGTTCCAACTTGCTAAAAAATATCCCTAAATTTGTTTCATAAGGTGTCCTATATATACATAGAATTAGTACGTTGTAGCTTGTGAGCTCCAAGCCACAACATTCAAACGCACTTATAGCTGATAGCTGTGAAAATTCTGGTAGTTCTTTCCATAGGTTACCATTTTTAACCAGAATACACGCACCACCTCTTTTTTTTTAGTCCTGCAGAAAGAAGCACCTAGTGTATAGTTAGGGACCTAGAGCTGGATTTCATCGCCTGCTTGAATAAAGTGCTCTGTTATGCATATCACATCAATATTTCTTTCACTATCTATTAGTTCTTCTAAATGAACAGCCAGCCTGTCAGTTTTGTTGAGTAGTCCCGCAATATTCTGATGCAGTATATTTAGTGTATATCCAGTTACGAAAAAACTCATCCTCCGACTCATTTATATTTATGGCACTGTGGTCTAAGTTATGTGTCATGTAATCCTGCAATTCCTGAATAACCCTGTGTACTTCATTGAATATGGTTTGCATTCCATTATTGTTTAATAAGCCTGTTCTTCTGTTAAACATCGAGTGATCAGCAATTAAGTCTCTATTCGAGTCAATCAGGTGTGCATATCCATTTGTGATCGCATCCAGGTACAGTAAGTTGTTGAATGCTTCAACCCTACAGTTGAACATAGTGCTGTAATCGTTACATTGATATGTAGGCAAGCAAATTATTATATTTGTATTATTAATTTTTTGTATAGTATTTCGTATTTCAATGATCAAATCCATGTAATTGTTTGTCCTCTTGAAGTCGTTTTTTCCTACAAGTAGAATACAGTAATCATTTCTGGTATATGATGATACTTTCGTGATCATACTCTGAAGTAGTTGTTTTGTATCTGCATAAGGTAAGAGAAAGTGGCATATCTCGAAGTTATCCGCGAAAGTGTTTTCAGAGTTTGACAATATATTATTTGTTTTGTTTGTACTCAGTATGCATATTCTTCGTTTTCTATAGTTTATCTGGCCACCCTTGGCGATTTGTTTCGGTTGTTGGCTGGATTTTTGTGCCAGTACCGGTCTAGATATTTGTATACTCCTATCGGATTCGTCATAGTTATCACAGGGAGCCTCAGTTTGTGTATATAACGAGTTTTTTTTTGTAAAAGTATGCTTAGTTGTCGATTGCTGAGTCTCTTTTGGTGTTTGACTTCTTATCTTTTTAGGACTTTGTGTTACTTTTTTAAGCATATCAGTTTTCCTTTTCAATTCCTCATTTGTTAAGTGAAGGTCGTGTATTTTTAATGACAGTGTTTCAATTTCACAATGAGCACTTTTTACTGTCCAAAAATGTTGATGCAGCTTCACTGTCTTCCATAATATTATTGGACAGTGAGCGTCTGCGCCGAAAGGTGATATTTTCTTGTAGAATATACTGCTTCCGGGCTGTTTGGCCGTGGTCCATCGGAAACTTGTGTTCCAGACGTTTCGTCGATCACTGCGGTCGACATCTTCAGTGGTACACGTCGGGACGCCGTCGAGTGCGGAGAACCTTCCTCGGCGGCGAACTCGGTGCGACTGATGTAAAGGCCCGAGTCACTGGCGTATTTATAGGTGCAATGGGAGGGGCTAAACAACGTGATCGCTCCTGATTGGTTGAGAGCAGCGCAACCGATGCGCTCGATACTGCTTGGTCGAGGCTAAGCAAGGGGGATACCGGGGATGGTGGTGGCATCGTCATGTTTGAATTGTGATGACGCGCGGCTCTCAGTGCTGGATACCAATCTTTTTGGAGATGAAAACCTTCGTTTTTTCTATTAAAATTATTGGGATGCTTGAATATTTCAATGGCTTCTCGACATAGCCGTGGGAAGAATTGTGAAGTGGTGGCTAGAACCTTCGTGTTCTGAAATTTGATGGTATGATTACCATCCTCCTGGGTGTGTTCCGCAACCGCTGACTTGTCGAAGTGGCCGAGGCGGCAATTTCGTTCATGTTCTGAAAGGCGGGTCTTGACGCTTCTTTGAGTAGTGCCCACGTATACCGAGCCACATGAGCAGGGGATTCGGTAAACTCCAGCCGAAGATAGTGGGTCACGAGGGTCCTTGACTGAACGGTGAAGATTACGTAACTGCGTCGTGGGCTTGAAAATAGGCTTAATGTTGTAAGCTTCTAGAAGTCTCCCGATACGATCCGTTGTACCATAAATGTATGGCAAAAAGGCCTTCCCTAGAGGGGCAGGTTTCTCCTCATCCTGGTTCGTAAGAGAAGATTTCCTCGGATGAAGAGCTCTTCGTATCTTCCGGGCAGAGAATCCATTCGCTTGGAAGGCCGAGTCCAGGTGGCGTAACTCGTTTTTAAGGTGTTGGGGCTCACAGATGCTCTTAGCTCGGTGGACCAGGGTCTTGATGACTGACATTTTCTGTCTGGGATGGTGGTTGGAGTCCTTGTGTAAGTAACGGTCTGTGTGTGTAGGCTTTCGATAGACCCGGTGACCAAGGCTGCCATCCTCTTTTTTGGATACCAGGACATCGAGGAATGGCGGGTCTCCGTTCTTCTCTACCTCCATGGTGAACTGGATGTTCGGATGGATGCTGTTCAGGTGATTCAGGAACTTAGTCAGCTCCGTGTCTCCATGACTCCAAACCACAAAGGTATCGTCCACGTAGCGGAACCAGACCTTAGGCTTCTTGGGCGCTCGTTCAAGAGCGGCTTCTTCGAAGAATTCCATATAGAAGTTCGCAACTACAGGACTGATGGGGTTTCCCATGGCTAAACCCTCCACTTATTCATAGAACGTGTTGTTCCACTGGAAGTATGAAGTCGTCAACACGAACTCGAACAACTCTGCGATGTCCTTAGAGAACAGCGGTCGGATACGTGACATAGTTTCCATGACTGGAACTTTCGTGAACAGAGAGACGACATCGAAACTGACCAGACGATCATCCGGGTGTAGTTTGAGATTCTCAAGTTTCTCCATGAAGTGGCGCGACGCCGGCCGTGAAAGCCTTAAGATTAATATAGGTGATATTTTCAAAAAAAACATTCTTTTTTCTTATATGTTAATTTTTTATATTATATTTAAAATGGTATTTATTAATAAATTATAGCAAATTCTTAACGAAGTTAATCAGTTCAAGCATAATTTCACATCCAAAAAGTGAACTCGTCGTCACTTGGGATAGAACCTAAATACTGAAAATTGGCAATCCGTACACAATAGCCACGCTCCACACTGACTACGAAAGCTTAGTGAAAAATTATTAAGCATATGGCATGTAGCAGTGGTGGCCGGTTAGGTAGCTTATCGGTATTTTGAAAAACTAATGAGATCAAAGTCCAATCTTTTGTTTACCGTATTCATCAGCACATTAGAGATTTGAATTTTAACCGTTTTTATGCACAGTTTTAGGGATTTATTTCACAAAATACTCAAATATAACACTACGAAATTATATTGTTTAGCTTATTGTCAATCCTTGCAAGTTTTATGTTCTTTTTTTACTATACGACTCACTATTTGATCACTTTTTTAATTTTTTCGCGGGACACTTCACTAACACGTCCACCTCTCATGATCAGTTTTTGACGTTTTTGTTATGTACACATCCCCTCATAACTTTGTTCACTTGTCCATAGTTTACTGTATCTTTCATGAAACGTAAATGCTGATCATTTCAATATTCTATTCTCTATTTTCTAATGGTATTTCTGCCATCCTCGTCTCTATCATTCGACGACATCTCTGTATTATCAGCACGATAATAATTATGGTAATTATTATAACACAAATATAGGAAATTGCTATTTCCCAATACACTCTATGTGTAGTCAATAATATATATTCTCTATCAGACAGTATATCCATTGTCAAACAGCTTATTTGTTTATGTTTAGCTACAATTGACAGTTAGTTATATAACGCTGTGTGCAAAGTTATGAGTCATTAAAATAATTACAATAGGTTGTACTTTACCAAGTAATTTTTCAGCTTCAGCTTATTTTATCACACCCGCCTAACTCATACAGATCAAATTGATTTATTACTAGTCAAACTTTTATTTATACTTCACAATAAAGCACTAATATCTAAATCGGGCTAGCATTAGCTAGTCAAGACACCTATCAGTTTATCAGCCAACACGTACGAGTTCGCACTCTCGTGGTTGTAACTGTTGTCTGTCATCTCTCCTTCTCGTCCCTCGCAAGCGCAGCCAATTCTCCCCCTCGCCTCTGATGCTGCATTCTGCCAATGGAAAAAATCAAAGCCAGTCAACTGTTCCTGATTGGTTTGTGTTTTAGCGTCGTTGCTTCTGATTGGTTCATATTTCAGCGTCGCTATCGTGTGTCTTCCGCCACGGAATTGGCGGCAAAATCTTCACGATAATAATTTTTTGTGCGTGTTGATTTATGAGCTGTCAAATGTGCATTTTAAAACTCTTACGAAATATCTCCTTTTCACAAATTTATGACTTTGCTAAGTGTTAAACATACACGAATTCCATAGAATTTCGTGCTGCTAATGACTCTCAGTAATGAAAAATCCTGACATTTTAAGATATCAACTTCGAATATAAGTTAATTTATTGATCTTTAGTACTCGTTTGAATTCTCGGTCAAGTTATTTTTTTTTCTTTATTTTATAGTTATTTATGAGGGTGACTGGCGTCTCGTTTGTTTCACGAGGCAGTGTGAGGTATGTTATCTAGACTCCTTAGAATTTATTTTATACAGATGTTTTCGGCGATGAGAGAAAGAAAATAGGATTTGTTTTGGCAACAAACATAATTATTTTTGAATTTTAAACACTGGCTAAGTATCTCCAATAATTGGCCATCTCAAACATCAAAGCCTTAGATGGCTCAGGGTTAGCCGCGTTGCGAAGGAATTACCTTATTAGACCGCTTTACACCCTGGCACTAGAGAACCGAGACGCATTGCGGTTTTGGTCGGTTCGAGTCCGACATAACTACCCCCACAGGACGGTGATGGGGTAACCGTGAGGATTTCCATAATCGTTTTTTTTTAAATTGGTTGAAGACTCCGACTTAAAGCTGAAACAAACATTTCAAAAAACCTAAAGATTTTTTTGTATGTTTATGTGAGTTATTTACTAGGTTTGGTAGTCACTCCTTCATCTTCAACTACCTACTGTACGATTTTCAATGAAATTCTGAATGAATATAGCTTATACCCCGGATAAATTCAAAGCTACTTTAACATACGAAAAATCATAACCCCACTACCCTAAAAAGACCGAAACAAGTTTGATAGCAGGCGTGAGTCATTCGCAAATCAAAAACCGACAAAAAAACGTAAGTTGTCCCGCCTGCTATCATACTTGTTTCGGTCTTTTTAGGGTAGTCGGGTTTTTAATTTTTTATTTAATAATTTTCTGCATATATTAACCCTATTTTTTAGGTTGGTGCAACCTTAGCACCTACTTAAAGATAGACTACATCTATCACTCAGAAGTGTCTTTTATTATAGCGAGAAAGATAGGGGAAGTGTGGCCTCATGCAGTAGTTATTTTTTTTTGTATATCTATCCTGATATAATAGTAATCTGGTTTATTCCAAACAATGACCTATGACTTTGGCTGCTCACTCTGCAATGTGTAATGTGTTGGAGTCCAGTGTCCACTGACACTTTCATCTTTTACTAGGTGACTTGAAATCTCTAAGTTTGGGAATACGGTGTCTCTTTAGTACGGTGAACTGCATGCTTCCTATGCTCTCTAGATTTGATGCCAGTTCGTTGATATATGGTGATTAGCTGCATTGGTACTTCTTGCTGTAAGTTGCTACTGCATCTTATTGTTATTAATATTATTTTCCTTTTGCTCCTGTTACTCAATCACGCTCAAACGGCTGAACGGATTCGTTTGTTTGGTACAGGGATAGATTATAGTCTGGAATAACACATAGGCACATGGGCTTTATCTATGGCATAGGTTCCCATAAATTGCTGTAACGGCCTCAGAATTCCATGGTGTATTTCCTGAAATGAAGCGATTTTATGACAATATGGGCCGAGCGAAGGCCCGGGTTATTGCTTATTTATAATTCTATTAAATACTTAAACTAGCGGCTCAGACCATCTCGGCATAACACGGGTATAAAATCATATAAAAATCCTATGATCCGATTGCGCTTCTATTGAATTTTATGCTTCGGACTTTAAAAAAGACGGACTTCCATAAAACCATTCATCCCTTATTTTTAACCCGTAGGGGTCAAATTTACAAAAATACTTTCTCAGTGGATAGGTACTTACAAAATAATATGTATCAAATGCCCAAATGTCAAGTTTGTTACCCAAGCGGTTTACTTTGCTTTGTGGAATCAGCCAGTCGGGACAAGTAATTAAAAATATAGATAACTAGTCATTTTCATAATTAGATACATATTTAATTTTTGCGAACAAAGCGCATTATTTTCAAGGTTAACGATTTTTTCTGGTGTCGCTTATCGCTTTATCCTTATCATACTGGTATATAAGCGATCTGTCTCCGCACATCACTGTATTCAAACACAAGATGATGAAACTAGTGCTATTATTCTGCGTGCTTGCGGTCGCGGTCGGTGTTATAGCTGCTGCAAAGTTGGCTCCCTCAGCGCCTGGGCTGGTTGAAGAC
Source organism: Cybosia mesomella (assembly GCA_946251805.1). Lineage (NCBI taxonomy): Eukaryota > Metazoa > Arthropoda > Insecta > Lepidoptera > Erebidae > Cybosia > Cybosia mesomella. The sequence goes on along the minus strand of OX276403.1, from coordinate 31,225,203 downwards.
TCCAGTGCGCACTTGCTGCAGAAACGTGGTGTGGCTCCCATTAGCACAAAACTACTTGAGTCATTAGGAGGTTAGTCAGTAATACTCAATTGAGGATGTTAGTACCATTTACATGTGTACTTTCCCTTTGAAGTAGGCGGATACAACGTCTATTCACTTGCCACGAACTTATCCTACCCGACTTCTATACTATCCTATCCTAATTTCGTGGACATTCAGTCCGCATATATTTTTGTTACAAAATGAATATGTAATCTAACTATTGCTTATTGAAATAAAAACATTTATAATGGCATTTGTAATATTTATTCACTGTTCCTTCTTTTTCAAAATAGAGTTAGAAGTAGAACTCATTCGTTATTTTGTCTTCTTCTTCTAATTCAAAATAGTTTTTTTTTTTTGAATGCTGTTTGGAACTATGACCGTGAAGCAATACGCCTTTGCAAGACGACCTGGGCGAAACGTCCGCAAATAACATAGTACTATGTACATAAAGTATAACGTCTAGATAGCAATACGACCGTCATTACAAGGCGTCCTGGGAGTAAAACGTCTATACTTAAAAATACTGGTGGTAGAAATTTGATGACACAAATTTGTCACAAAATTCGGCCGGGTAGGTACCACCGTGCTCGATTGCGAAAAACCCTCCATAGTAATCCAATTTCGGTTTGATTGCGTTCAGGGGTCAGCAAGTGCATAGCCGGGCAGGGGGATTGTGGTCGCAGCACTAGTGGGACCGGTGGGTGTCACCCGGTGCTGCGACGACATTCCTCTTCTGATGAGGCCGTCAAGCTGAGTGCCACCATTGTCAACATGGTACGTGTATGTAATGGTGACCCTCTTTCATGAGACTTTACCTTCAGCTTACCATCAGGCGAGGTGAAGTCAAATTGACGTGTCCTAAATAAAAAAAATAAAAAATAAAAAATAAAATAAAGTGCACACTCGCATTTAAGAGGATTCTTACAAAAAAAAGGTTCAATAGGTAAAAAAATACAAATATAATACTATTTCTTCATACAACTTCGGTGGCAGACAGCAGTCGATATTGCTGTCAATATGCTATGTACCTTTTTTTTTCCGTGCGGAAATCCCTTCGGATACCCCCCCGCCGGCTAGCGCGGGCGGTTATGTCGGGTTCGAACCGACTAAAACCGCACGCCGTCTCGGGCCTTATGACGCCGGGGTGCAGGGTTGCCCATAGAGCATATCCCTCGCAAATATGTTATGTACCTTTTTTTTTCGTGCGGAAATCCCTTCGTATACCCCCCGCCGCCCAGCGGGGGCGGTTATGTCGGGCTTGAACCGACTAAAACCGCACGCCGTCTCGGGCCTGAAGACGCCGGGGTGTAAGGTTACCCATAGAGCATATCCCTCGCACCCCGACTGACCCTGGGTCATTTCCGGTTTCGAGATGGCCCCCTTACTTGCTCTCCACTGTGCCATCTGCTAATCAGAGGGACACGTGGAAAGCTTCCGAACAGCCCTCAAGAGGGCCGTCCTCGCCTCGGTCGGAGTTAGCCGTAGGCGGCAGCGTCTCTCCCACCCTAGGAGAGAGGCGCTGCTGTCTCCGTTGCCCAGGGTGCACCGCGTGGAGGTCCCCAACCAAGCACCCCAATAGGAAACAGTGTGAGATTAGAACTGCTCTCGTTAGTATATTTTTATTTAATATATATACTATATATATATATATATATATCTGGACGTGAAAAAGGCCAGTGGACCCGATGGGATACCAGCAATAGTGCTCAGGACTGGTGCACCTGAGTTGTCTCCACCTTGTCAATTACAGACCAATTTCAGTAACGTCCATACTCTGTAAGACTCTGGAACGTGTACTGAACAAAAAGCTGTTGGCATACCTCGAAATGAACGATCTCCTCAGTGGTCGGCAATATGGCTTTCGCCAAAACCGTTCCACTGGGGACCTTCTTGTGCACATTTGGAGTGAGGCCATCGAGAGGCACGGAGAGGCACTTGCCGTTTCTCTCGATATCTCGAAGGCTTTTGACAGGGTCTGGCACGATAGCCTAATTGGCAAGCTTCCGTCCTACGGCCTTCCCGCTGTCTTATGTGTCTGGATCACTGACTTCCTGAGGAATCGGTCTATCCGGGTGGTCGTTGACGGCTGCGCATCTGACTGATTAGCGATCGACGCTGGGGTCTCTCAGGGGTCGGTACTCTCGGCTACATTATTCTTGCTGCACATTAACGACCGGCTCAAGCCCGGTACTTTTGGGTACGCTGACGACAGCACAGTAGTCGAGAGTTACGAGTCCAACCCCCAAGCCAGCGTGGGACAGATCCGATCTCTCCGAGAGGCTATGGTTAAGCATTTGAATTTGTCCTTGAAGGCGGTCTCCGATTGGAGTGATGCTAACTTGGTCAAGTTCAACGCTACCAAGACCCAGGCGTATCTCTTCTCTGCCAAGCGAAGTCAATTTCAGCCAAACCCCACATTCCGAAAAACATCCGTGCCGATAACCGACCGCCTCGAGCTTCTTGGCGTTACCCTGACGTCCACCCTCAATTTTGGGTCTTACATTGAGGCTAAAGCTTAAGTGGCTGCTAAAAAGCTGGGCATCCTGTCGAAGGCGAGACAGTACTTCACACCGGAACAGTTGCTCAACTTGTACCAAGCGCAGGTTCGATCCTGTATGCAGTACTGCTCGTACCTGTGTGATGGCTCAGCTAAATACCACCTGGAAGCGCTTGAGACAATAGAGAGACGGACCAAGAGGCTCATCAATAACGATGCACTCGTTGAGAAAAGGCTTCAGAGCCTTGAACATCGACGCAAAGTTGCAGGCCTATCGGTTTTTTACCGGATGCATTTCGGAGAGTGTGCGCTGGAATTGCACAACTTGATACCTCCAAGCTCTTTCCACCAACGAACGACCAGACGCACAGCGACGCGCCACCGCTACATGGTGGATATTCCACTCACACGCACGAAACGTTTCGGCGACACATTTATTATGGGTACAGCTAAGGAGTGGAATTGCCTGCCTGAGTCTGTGTTTCCGGAAAGCTATAACCTCGGAATCTTCAAGTCTAGAGTGAATAGGTTCCTTGTAGGCAAACGTGATCCATCGTAGACATCATCGTCACTTACGATCAGGTGAGATAGAGGTCAAACGAGAGCCTATCATCCATAAAATAATAAAAAAGTACTATTAATATAATAGAAACACAAGGAAATGATGTTCTTGGTGATCAGGAAATACAGGAACAGGGCAGGACCAGACCACAGACCTCACCTGACAGTAAACGGTTTCCGTCACGTATACACGTTTGCAAGACTAGAGTCGTTTCTAGTGCGTTGGCACCTGCCTTTCTAAAAAGAATACATGTGTTCTCGTTAACATGCTACAGTTAACCTAACTTTCTTGCGTTAGGAGTGGGTTGTCGGGGTTCCAGCCTGCGACTTATCAGTCAAAAATCTGGTATCTTAGGCTCTAGGCTGCCGTCGCTTACTTATACGCCACAATCTACTACTACTCGTACAAGTCGATATTATGTAAGAGGGTGGTACTTACCGGGCGAGCGCCGGCCGCCCGCTGGCACTGCAAGGTCTAAGGCGCGAGGCTCCGCGACCTCCATCCACTAAACTGCCTCAATTTACGATAATATTCCCCATTCATTTAATTGCGATAGCTCTACTAAATAGAACATATTACTACCGCTCAATTTAGTATACATAAAGTAACAGATTTAGACGAGGAAGGCATCAATTTTAGTTTCCGAATAATTTCACTAAAGATAGCCATAATTTTATTACGGCGGTGCGGTGTGCGCGGATCTAACAAAGATTCATTGTTCGAGGGAACGATTCGGCCGGGGGAAAGGAGAGGTGAAAGATGGATGTTCTTAGGAAACCAGTCTTAAAATAGCTAATTTTGAATGTAATTATACAACATATGCTGCTCATGGCAGTGTATCATGGAAAGGTAGGTAGAAGTGTATTTTATACCTACATTTTACTCAGATATTTGTTCCTACTTAACAGAGGGCAAGTTTGCTTTCTTCAAGCGGATATTTCATTATCTTTATGTTTTCTGTCAGACACCGCTCCTTAATAATCACGCAGTTTAAAATTATAATACAATAATTAATTGAAAATCTTCCTATAAACAAGCTTTTATAAAAAAAATCCGTTGTTTTTATATAGCAATAGAGTGTTTACTCAGACAAAACAAATGAGACTAAACTCGATAGGCTTAACTTATTTAGTTTTGGAGCTTCTATGGCCACCTTCCTACTCCATCATCAGACCCTCAATACCATATGATACTAGAGGATTGTCAAGATGAAATGAATGAGCCCAAACTCGAGAGGCTTAATAGTTTCTATGGCCACCTTTTACTCCATCATAAGAACCTGAATACCATGTCCCATCAGCGAGTGTGTTAAGACAAAACAAATGAGCCTAACTCGATAGGTTTATTTTGTTTAATTTTGGAGTTCCTATAGCCATCTTGCTACTCCATTATCATACCAGCTCCATGGTACCATATTAATGTATTGTCATCCAAACTTAACAGGCATGCAAAATTTCATGTCAATCGGTTGAGGATAACTGCTCCAAAATTCAGTTGCAACACTTGACCCGCACTGACATACAGAGCAAGTTGAATAAATACTTGCAAAAAAGTGCCTAATGCAGCATATCCTCAGGACTTAAAAATGAAATGTGCCTGTAGTCGTAAAGTGGGGTTGGCATTGAGCGAGATGCGCCGCCCGGTCGCTGCGGATGCTGTGGCCTTGGCTGCGAGCTGCACTGCACCTAACGTAACCTAGGTACGTATTGGCGCAATACTACAAACAGCTACTTGAGTAAGTATAGAACATTGTCAACGACACGATAACATTAATATAATTCTAATTAATCTAATTCATGACTACACAAATATCAAAATGTGCCAGGACCCAGTAGAGCTTCAATCAAATGTGGATTCAAAGTTGTATTAAGTCAACTGGGTTTGGGAATCCAGTTGACTAAAGAGCTGATAACATAAGCTAGGGAACTAATTAACAATGAAGATGTTCAAAATTGTCTCGCTGGAGTCACGGACACCCAAGACTGTGACATGATTTCTCAGTTGGGATTTTTAGAAGAAGCGTTAAAAACTCAGACTGAAAGGATTCTCTTACGAAATCTATTCTCTCGTTAAAAAACCGACAGTCAAGAGATGCACTCGCGTACTGAGGGTTCCGTACACGATTGGAATAATGGAAAAACTGTGGTGGGACTCCTCCCAACCAGATGAACGGACGACCTTAAAAACGTAGCTGGGATAGACTGGACGCGGAAGGCGGAGGATCCGGTGCAGACCTATGTCCAGCAGTAGACAGCATTTGGTAATAACATTTTATTAATTGAATTTCGTTTTAATAACTTTTTTGTGTAATGTACCTACCTAATTAAAAATTAGTAATGAATCACTACATTTATAAAACAAACTCCTCCACCGCATCTGTCTGTCTGTTCGCGGTAAACTCAAAAACTACTGCACTGATTTTCATGTTGTTTTCACCCATGGATAGAGTGCTTCTCGAGGAAGGTTTTAGTATATCATTTGTCAAGTTTTACTAAAATTTAATGATATTTGTTGGAGGTGTCGAGTAAAAATAAGCCGTCTGGGAGCTTTCAATGAATACCCTGCCTAAATCGTTTGGAATATAATAAAGTAATGGAATTGTGTATCTTATATAGGTTATGGTGGTGGAATATGGTCCTATGGGTAGCGGGTACGGAATCAGAATTCCATGCGAGTGAAGCCGCGGGCATATATAATTTAATAGATAAACTCTTAGTCGGTGAAAAGTACCTACTTTTAGCTGAAATACACCCAAAAGCAGTTCTGACCGAACAGGCTGGTACCTATAAAATAGTTTGGATTGGTTAATAGAAGGATTCTGACGGGACGTAGGCGGTTTTGACTGTCGCTCTTAATCAACACTGCTCCTTACCACGAGAACAACAGGGAATGTCATGATCAACTGGTTGAATGTATGCAAATAGAGAATACATTAGAAATCAATTTATTACAAAGGTGAGCGGTGGTGTGCTCCCAGGCTTCAGTAGGCATTACGAGTACATAAAATGTAGTACAAAATAATTATAATAGGCTATTTCATTTCTTACAGTCGTAAGCGTTCATAAACCACATTATTAACTTTCAGTTTTGAAATCAGCATTGGAAACCGGTCTTCTAGCATGAACATGAACCAAAGCAGATGGCGGGCTGCTGCCTCTGCCTACCCCAGAGGGAAAAAGGCGTCAGTTTATATATGTTTGTTGTTTATCATACATAAATACATCCGTCTTAAACCTTAACTTCCCGTACGAGTGCTGATTGTTTCATCGTACTGAGCGCACTTTTAATATGTTAAGGAACACCAGACAGTACGCAACGCAGCTTTAAAAGACGAACCCTTATTTTTATCATAGCATGACTTTACCTGCTACACCCATATCATTGCCACACAATCACTTTACTACGAGTATAAGCGAGTAAGATACATCAGCAGTCGTGAGCTACGGCCGCTTAACTCGTCATAAAGCGAGGGCTCATTACAGTTAATTAATTGTGTATCGACTGTTAACAGCCGGCACTGCGCCTGCGTCAACAATAAACACTCCGTTGTCTTTTATGATAGCGGGCATTCGGAGGGGCGCGGACGTGAGCAGGGCCACGATCAAAGTCTATGAATTTTATTACTAGCCTTAGATAAATTTAAATATTCTAGGATGATTCACATTGCCAAATAGACCCGAGCTTAGCATAACTTGTGATATATGAGTTATAGCAGATGCATAAACACGCACACAGAATTTCATCGAAATCAGTTCAGCCATAGCGATGTCGAATTGACGAATTATTCCACTTAAATCACCTAGGTGAATTAAGTATCCCCAACCGGTGGACTTAAATCACCCGGCTTTTAAAATCATAGTCGACCGTAAGAAACTAATATTTTGAATATAATTTAAATGTATCTACCTACAAATTAAAGTTAGCAAGCAAGAAAAAATGCTTCATGAATTCATTCATTAAAATAAAAACAGTTAATACAATACAATTTTAATGCATTACTTATATCAAGATTTATTATGTATACGTTTATATTATGTATTCTTCATCATAATGCTCACGCAATTCTCGCTCTGGGCTAGGCAGAGACAACACCATGCCATTTGCTGTTTTACTTACAAAGTAAATTTATGTGTATTTAGAAATATTCTATTTTGTCATCACGAGCGACGGCTTAAAGAAAAGAGTCCCATTCATCCTTTTGATAACAAAGGCCGAACGCGCAGCTCCACATTGTCTGTGGTGACAGTGACAGCGCACGAGAGGAGCCTGGCAGCGAGTTACGACGTGACGGCACGGAGCACGCTCATAATTCCGCGTGAGTTATGGTGCACAGTCACATAGTACCTACATGTTGGAATACTACCCCTTGGTATGAATAAAACATATTAGATGTACTCACACCCATATTATATCCTCGTAGGGTTGAGCAGACCTGAATCTTACTTTAGTCCTTATCCCAAATAGTGAACCTACTACAAAATCGGTAAAACGGGACCATATTACCAAGAATCCGCTGTCCTTCCGTCTGTACGTCTGTCACAAGGCTGTATCCCATGAACTGTGATAGTTAGACAGTTGAAATTTTCACAGATTTCCTAAAAAAAGGAATAATATAAATATTTAAATCCCGACCCCACCAGGCGAGGCTGCGGTGGCGGCCAAAGTCCGCCGGCAACCCTGGGGTTATCCTTTCGAGGGCTTACCCGGGGTGCCCGGCAACGGACACTTGGGGAGGACACCGTGCGGTTTTAGTCGAGACACGACATAACCACCCCGCTGGTCGGCGGGGGGGTATCCGAAGGGACTTCCGCACGTTAAAAAAAAAAAAGAAAAAAAAAAGGGGGGCTCCCATACATCAAACGTGATATTTTTGATTGGTTTTGCTCGATATTGATAACGGCACACAAGCTTGAAGCTTAAGGTATATATTCACTTGAAAAAAATATTTAATACTAGCTGACTCCGCAGACTTCGTACTGCCAATCTGCAATTGATAACAACTTCCATATTTATTCACCTTTTAAACCTTCTCTGGACCTCCACAAATAATTCAAGACCAAAATTAGCCAAATCGGTCCAGCCGTTCTCGAGTTTTAGCGAGACTAACGAACAGCAATTCATTTTTATATATAAAGAAGATTTCAAATATTTAAGGGGGGCTCCCATGCTTCAAACGCGGTATTTTTGCCTTTTTAATAGATAATGGTAAGGAAATTAACTTGGCTGATTTTTTGTTTTAAAAACCGGCCAAGTGCGAGTCGGACTCCCAATTTTCAGTTAAAGTTTGTACATCATATATTTTTTGAGTTTTATCATTCTCTTATTTTACAAGTGACGGGGGGGGGGGGGCACACACTTTTTACCACTTTGTAAGTATCTCTCGCGCAAACTATTCAGTTTAGAAAAAAAATATATTAGAAACCTCAATATCATTTTTGAAGACCTATTCATAGATAGATCCCAGTAGTGAGGAAGTTGGGGAGCTCTTTTGAGGGTGTCATGGAAAGCCCAGACACTCTTCAGCCAGTAGTGCTGCAGTCCATAGCTCCCCACACATATGGGGTTGATGAAAGAAAATTTTTTTTTTTCTGTATGAAAATCTTAATGCGGTTCAGAGAATACATCTACTTACCAAGTTTCAACAGCATAGTTCTTATAGTTTCGGAAAAAAGTGGCTGTGACATACGGATGGCCAGACAGACAGACATGACGCAACGGAACCCTAATAACCCTTTTATACTCGATAGTACAAGATTTCTTACTAAATTAAAAAATGTTTGAACGTGGTTCGAATCGACTACGTCAAAAAGGGACCTTTGGCGTTCATTACAACGGTATGGATCACCCCAATATCACAAAAAATAAAAAGTTAAGAACTTATTTCAACCAATTAATTATAGCCTATTACGGTCTACTGCTGGATACAGGCCTCTGCCATAGCACCCACTTCGCCTTGGGTATACAGACTATCCCAGTTACCTTTTTCAGGTCAATAATTCATATGGCTGTGGGGCGTCCCACCATTCGTTTCCCAATTCACGGTCTCTACTGCGTCTGAGATGAGTTCAGTAAAAGATAAATTACTATGAATTTTGATTAAATAAATTGGCAACTCGCGGAGTACAACCCTAAGGCCTGCTCTAGGGTTGTTCACGCAGCCAGAGTGTCTTTCAGAGTCTCTAGGTTAACAATCTTAATTTATATTCTGAATAAATTACCTCACACATATCTTAATAATTCAGATTGATTCATAAGGTCGTGTTTCACGGCACATGCAAACGTCTTTATGGAGGAAGAATTTATACTAATCGCACTCCTTTTGGCTCTTGAAAATTATAATTCATAATTTGATGTGTGCGCCGCTCCATTTAAATGTACAGAATTATGCGCGATATGAATAATAAATTTAAATATTCCGATACGGAATTCAAAACGCTCGCCAGTATCTTTTTTACAGACCAACTGTGAGAAATCCATAATTCAATTTATTTAAAATGTACCTTTTTTTTTTTTTTTTTCGTGCGGAAATCCCTTCGGATACCGCCCCCGCTGGAGAGCGGGGGGTCTCCAGCGGGGGCGGTTATGTCGAGCTTGAACCGACTAAAACCGCACGCCGTCTCGGGTCTTAAGACGCCGGGGTGTAAGGTTACCCATAGAGCATATCCCTCGCACCCCGACTGACCCTGGGCCATCTCCGGTTTCGAGATGGCCCTCTTACTTGCTCTCCACTGTGCCATCTGCTAATCAGAGGGACACGTGGAAAGCTTCCGAACAGCCCTCAACAGGAACGTCCTCGCCTTGGTCGGAGTTGGCCGTAGGCGGCAGCGTCTCTCCCACCCTAGGAGAGAGGCGCTGCTGTCCCCGTTGCCCAGGGTGCACCTCGTGGAGGTCCCCAACCAAGCACCCCTATTTAAAATGTACCTATGCGGAACATAATTACATTGTATGGAGTTCAGGGCTTTCTGAACTAATAATATGAATTCAGAGATACATTCCGGCTGTATGAGGTCAGTTTAATAAAAGCTCTAACATTAGGCGGTTGTTTGCTACCGTCGGTAAATTATAATTATATTGGTATATCTACATTACATTTCGACAGTAGGTATAGTTATCGACGGGGTGCGAGGGACATATCCCTCGCACCCCGTCGATAACTATACCTACTTGCCCATAGAGCATACTATGGGCAACCTTACATCCCGACTTTAGACCCGAGACGGCGTGCGGTTTAGTCGGTTCAAGCCCGACATAACCGCCTCCGCTGGCCGGCGGGGGGTACCCGAAGGTATATATGCGCACGAAAAAAAAAAGGTGTAGTTTGTGTGAAAATCTTAAGGCGATTCATAGAATACATCTACTTACGAAGTTTCAACAGCATAGTTCTTATAGTTTCGGAAAAAAATGGCTGTGACATACGGACGGACAGACAGACAGACATGACGAATCTATAAGGGTTCCGTTTTTGCCATTTGGCAACGGAACCCTAAAAAGGTATAGTTATCGTAAAGAATCATAGATACTCTTTACGATATGTTACTGGTCGTCGTGTATGTGTGTGCGTCTATAGATATGTGAATCCTTATTTACCGGTATATTGTGGTACAAACAGCGTCGACTCGCGCGAAGGAAATATCTTTTTTATCACTTTACTTAAATGTGATTACGACGACAGAAAATATAAAACCGTGTTATTTTAGGGTCCATATTGGAGGCATATATTTACGAGTCCAATTTTATAGTCGCATAACTTGACAAGCAGGCCTGTCATAACGATGTATTTTAAAGGATATCTAGGGCTTAGCGTTTATTACCATAAACGGCATAAGGTTCACCCCTATTACCTAGAACCGAAGTAGGAATAGTTTGATCATACACAATAGGCGATACAAATGCATAGTTCAATTGTGTAAATTACGACATTCATAAGTGTTACTATGCGACCTAACTGAACGTATTTGAAATCAAATCAGGATCATTAGCAGGTGTGCCAGCGGTTGGCAGACAGCGCCCGGTGAGGCCCGTGTGCGTCGTATTAACATTGGCGAGCGCTTGTCTCGTCATTAGCCGACTTGTTATGCGAGCTTGTAGTTCAAGAGCCCACAGAGTGCTCACTCATAGACACGACGCACTTAAGGATGGTGTTGTAGCATGTTTATAGGTTTGTTTGTCAGATCACCTACATGAAGCTGGCATTCAACCTCAACATATTGAGATCTTGAACTTTATTGTTTTACGCTCGGGACATAATTCTTAAAAAATGGATAGGTAAAGGTTGAGTCATCTAATTGTGACGTCACTATAAATGATAATCATCATCTTAGCGTGCATCTGAGGCCTTAACCTCGGTGCCAAGGAACCGCGAGTACATACTGTCAGCGTCGTGTGTCGTGAACGTGATCGAGTTCGAGATCATAGTGAAACCAGTGGTAATGGTGTTACACGTAACAAACGAATGCGAATGAGGGTACATCGACATATTTACTCTTAAAACTGTTTCACCGTTACCGCCAGTACTTCAGTTCCTCCGTGATCGTGGCGCTTGTAACAATATCGGACCCTCTAAACAACACATGCTAAATGTCGCGATAATCATAATCACTACATAGTATTAAACAAAGTCTCTCGTAAGTCAAGTAAAACTAAAGAACGGATTTTTATTAGGGTTTTTTAAATAGATGTAGTGATTCAAGACAAAGGTTTATATGTATAATACATGCATAAAATAGAAGAGAAACACTGATAATTTCACAGGTTTCTAATGTGATGTCGTAAATAAATTCATTTTTTTGTGCCTACTTTGCAAACGCTGGCTTGAAACCTACGAGATAGATTGTGCACCTTAAAAAGGTCTACACAAAAGTCCACGATGGTATATATATGTCTATCTCTTAGGGATAACCCACAATAACCATTTTTTATCCTTTACTTTTTACAAAGCTTTTATTTACGAAACGATTTTAAGCAATACAGCATTAATCCTTATCCAATAACATGTTTGTATTGTCAAATGACAAAAAGCTGTGATCATTGTATATACAGACATTCTGTAGTATGTTTAGAATCAGAATTACACCACCACCAAGCCGGGGAGGGTCGTCTACCTACGGTTGTGTAGTGTAGCCCAAAAACATTGCAACATCAGCTAACATTATCATCAGTGGGATGGAACCTATAAAATATCTTTAAACATAAGCTGTGCTCAAGCACAGCTGCATCTAAGCATTTAACTTACAGGATTTAACCAGGAAGTAATATGCGAGCCACAAAAGTATCTTTAATAAAAACGAATGCTTCATAAGAGGCTGGCACACGACCTCACACCCGACCTCATTACAGCTCGCTGCGATGTATCAAATCTAAGTCAGCGTGCGCTCCCCGCCGCGGCCACCCGCTGGCGAGCAAGCTTTGCAGCTGCAGCCCGCTGCTGCCGACGTTTTAGAGACACGTTAGCGATAAGTGGGTAGTTTCCTATACTTAAAATAAATTGTTTAACTGAGCTTATTAAGAAAAGAATAGTAAAAGAGCGGTAAAAGTTACGTTATGTTTTCATCATCCACCGAACCGCTAATAGTAAATTATTTGACAATAATGAGGCGTCACGTCATACCTTGTTATATCACACAAGTTTCCATTGAACTTACCGCTTTGATGTTTGGTAAATGGAAATTAATTTTACTTGGTACCCTTGAGAGCATTCCGGTTTGTGTTTATAGAGGAAGCAAGATAATTTGCGTTTGGTTAATAAGATTGTTATTACAAATTATCTCCACGTAAATTTATAATGCAACGCGACTAGAACTCGAATATTCTACTAAGAAATATTAATTTAGCCCCTTTTTTTTTCGTGCGGAAATCCCATGTCGGGCTTGAACCGACTAAAACCGCACGCCGGCCGTCTCGGGTCTTAACACGCCGGGGTGTAAGGTTGCCTAAAGAGCATATCCCTCGCACCCCGAAATATAGTACCTTTTTTTTTTTTTTCCTGAGGAAATCCCTTCGGATACCGCCCCCGCTGGAGAGCGGGGGGTCTCCAGCGGGGGCGGTTATGTCGGGCTTGAACCGACTAAAACCGCACACCGTCTCGGGTCTTAAGACGCCGGGGTGTAAGGTTACCCATAGAGCATATCCCTCGCACCCCGACTGACCCTGGGCCATCTCCGGTTTCGAGATGGCCCCCTTACTTGCTCTCCACTGTGCCATCTGCTAATCAGAGGGACACGTGGAAAGCTTCCGAACAGCCCTCAACAGGGCCGTCCTCGCCTCGGTCGGAGTTGGCCGTAGGCGGCAGCGTCTCCCCCGCCCTAGGAGAGAGGCGCTGCCGTCTCCGTTGCCCAGGGTGCACCGCGTGGAGGTCCCCAACCAAGCACCCCCTGAAATTTAGTACCTACTGTGGTTTATGATCTGAGTCGTCTGGTAAAGTTCTTGTGAACTACTAGCTGTGGACAGCGGCTCCCCCGCGTGGAATTTTGATCCCGTTCCCGCCACCATGTACCAAACAGGCAGTTTCGTTCAGCCGTTGGAGCGTGATTGAGTAACACATATCCATGCATCGAAACATCTTTTTCGACACATCTCACATTTATAATATTAAGCAGGAAGTAGGTTTTCACTCGTTCTTGTTGCTCTTAGGGAGCGCCGTAATAATATACGTTGTAACGTTTTTGGTCACGTCTCAGAGGCACGGGCGCAGTATACTGTATCCCACCAAAAACATAAATGTAAAAAAGGAGAGCCAAGTTCAATACAAAAATTATGCTTGGCATGTGGGCTTCGCCGCAAAAAGAATGGAGATCTAAATGAGTGACAAGTTCTATGCAAAATCGAAATATGTATTTATACAATTTGAACAAATATTAAACTTTATTTCTTTGCTTTATTGGATACCTATAACCATTGCTGTTATTTACTACTTGTAACTAGATGGCGCTGTTTGGTTACGCCTATTATTTCTACATCACGCTAGCGAGACCGCGCCGCACTATATTAAATTTGAAGCGAAATGCAGTGCATTAAATCTTTACCTACCCTAACGCTTACGTCTTTCTTTTTTGATTCCTTACTCCTTCCCTACTACCCCTGACCACCCTGAGGTTCCTTGTACAAATTGTACATGGTCCTTCAGAGCCGAATTTCCGGAAGGTCAATTCCAGAACTCAAATATTTGGGTTACCCATCCCGTAAAACCTCAATACTGGTGGATCGCCTTTAAGAGGTCAACAGTCAGTTTGTGTGCTGGGTTGACTGTGGTGGAGGCTGTGGCCGAAACCTTTTGGTCCTGTGCTGAGTGACGGTGCCGGTCGCGCGGAGGCGACTGGCGAGCAAGAAAGGTGATCAAGCGGGCGAGCAATAGCGGCGGCGGAGCGGAGCCCCCTGTGTCCCGCGGGGGTGTCGAGCTGTGCTGGCTGCTGGCGGAGCGGCAAGTTCAACCTGAGCTGGGGAACCAAGGAGGTGCGGGGATATGGAAGGGAAGTGAATGAGTGAAGAGTTCAACTGTGAGTACACTTTCATTACCTTTCAAGAGTGCATATTCATCACTCATATTGAGTGCAGTTTCATAACTTTCAAGAGTGCATATTCACCACAATTTAGTGCAATTTCATACTTTTCAAGAGTGCAATTTAATACCGAACTAAAGGTGCAAGTTCGTTACTTGTTCAAGATTTATTACGTGTGTGCAAAATTCAAGCCGATTTGAACTTTAAATTTAGTACTTCAAAAAACTTTAACTTAGTTTATAGTAAAATTGTTTCGGACTTAGAATAATTTGTGATAAAACCAATCTACGGGGAACCTATGCCCGATTTTGGTCCGAGTTCAGTACACGTTTTAAACACTTGTAAAATTTTTCAACATTTCATTGTTTGATTTAGTTCAACTTTGCACATATTTACAGAGTATTTTGTTGGAGATCGGTCATTTAAATTGTTAATATGGATGCTCTTTGTAAAACACAGTACAGCTTGTATTCAAGCATTCAGCGAGCAATGGTCAATTTTAGAAAATCTCCCAAAGAGAGACTTACACAAGAATACATAGAAATTAGAATAGAAACTCTAGAGAATGATTGGAAATTGATACGTAAAAATCATGGTAAAATTGTTGAGCTCGCTGATCCTGATACTTTACAAGAGCTGCCATATATGAAAAATGATGTATATGGAAATACGGAGGAATTATATTTCGATTACAAAGCTTTAATGAGAATCAAATTGAATGAAATAATTAAGATCGATAAGCCTCCACAAAAAAATGAGTCAGGCTCATCCGTGAAACTGCCCCAAATAGTAATTCCCAAATTTTCGGGAAACTACCAGGAGTGGCCTACGTTTCGGGATTTATTTATCTCATTGATTCATAGGAATGAGGCTTTAGACAACGTTCAGAAATTGCAATACTTGAAGGGACAGGTCACGGATGAGGCAGATCGATTGTTGCGTCAATATCAGATCACTGAAGCAAATTATGCCGTGTGCTGGGATTTGTTAGAAAAGCGCTTTAATAACAAGAAATACCTCGGTGGTTGTATCATGAATAGGTTGTTTAGTATGCGTCGCTTAACCACAGAATCGGGTAACGGCTTGAAACAATTGTACGACACAACTAACGATTGTTTAAATGCAATGACAAA
Source organism: Cybosia mesomella (assembly GCA_946251805.1). NCBI lineage: Eukaryota > Metazoa > Arthropoda > Insecta > Lepidoptera > Erebidae > Cybosia > Cybosia mesomella. The sequence goes on along the minus strand of OX276403.1, from coordinate 31,209,471 downwards.
TCTCGGGGTTGACATCAGTACGTGGGATGTTCTCATTATCCACATGCTAACTTTCAAATTAGACCCAACGACGCGCAGAGAATGGGAATTGAAAGTTCAGAACGACCCTTCAGTAGAGTTCCCGACTTATGTTCAATTTAAAGGATTTATAGAAGGACGTTATAGGGCCCTAGAAAATCTAGAACGAAAGGGTTCGGCGCACAACGATAACAATTCATCCAATCGACACCAGGCAAAGGTACATTTAGCAACCGATGACGAGACAGTGCCATGTGAGTTTTGTTCTGAAGCTCACAAGCTCTGTTATTGTAAGAAGTTTGCCAAATTAAGTGTAGACAAACGTCAGGAGTTTGTCACCCAGAACAAAATGTGCTTCAATTGTCTAGGCGGGAATCACATGATAAGGCAATGCGAAAAAAAAACCACATGTCGTATTTGCAAAAAACGACATCACTCTTTGCTACATCCAAAACCAAATGAGGAGGTTCAGGCGATTCTCCTGAAACAGAAAACGTGACTGCATGTCTATCTACAGGTCAGCACTTAGTACAAAGACAAGTTTTACTAGCCACGGCGCTAGTAAATGCTGAGTCGAGATCAGGCGACTTCAAAGTCGTCCGTGCTTTATTAGATCAGGGCTCACAGGCGTCTTTCGTCACCGAAGACGCAGCACAACTGTTGAGGCTAAAAAGACATCCAGCAAGAGGGTTAATATCGGGATTAGGCAGTGACAAGACAATTCTGTCTAAAGGTATGGTCACCATATTGGTTCAATCACGAGCCGATCCCAATATCAGTCTAAAGATTCAGGCATATGTATTGAAGAGCATAACTTCATATCTTCCGAATAGGAAGGTAAAACCAACCGATTGGTTAGAGATCAAAGATATACCACTCGCAGATCCACAGTTCAACACGCCCAACAAAATCGATTTTTTGTTAGGCGCAGAAGTCTATAGTCAAATTTTAAGGGAAGGCGTGAAACGATCTCCATCGCAAACACTGATCGTACAAAATACTTCCTTTGGGTGGATCGTCTCCGGTCTTCTAATGTCAAGCCGCAAGTCAGATCAAATTCCCAGATCAATAACAGTTATGCATACTCACGTTTTCGAGGATGACCTTCTTCGAAAATTTTGGGAAATTGAAGAACCGTCAGTATCCTTAGAGAAAATGTTTACCGAAGAAGAACGGCGATGTGAAGAATTGTTCAAAGCCACCACACAGCGTGATGCAAGTGGACGTTACGTTATCAGGCTCCCATTTCGAGAGACTGAACCGCCGTGTCTGGGAGGTTCCCGAGACATCACGTTCAAAAGATTCAAGGGGCTGGAAAGAAAGTTCAAACGAGATGCTGATCTCAAACATAAGTACATAGAGGTTATAAAAGAGTATCGGCAATTAAATCACATGAAGCCTGTGGAAAAAGAGGACAAAAAGAAAGAAGTTGCAGTGTACTTACCTCATCACGCCGTAGTCAGAGAGGACAAAACCACCACCAAGGTGCGAGTAGTTTTTGATGCTTCCTGCAAGAACAACAAGGGAGTATCGTTAAACGATACGCTGATGATTGGACCGACGCTACAGCCTGAGTTGAGACACACGATTTTAAGATGGCGAGTTCATCCAATCGGGTTAGTAGCCGATATAATTAAAATGTATCGCCAAGTTCGCGTAGCTGAAGAAGATCAGTCCTTTCAAAGGATTATTTAGAGGGATCATCCGGGTGAAGAGATCAAAGACTACGAACTCCTCACAGTGACTTTCGGTACAGCTTCAGCGCCTTATCAGGCAGTCAGAGCGTTGCAACAGGTAGCTTACGATGAAGGAGATCAATACCTGCTTGCAAAGGAACGAGTCTTGGACGCGTTCTATATGGACGACTTACTTACCGGTTGTCAGACCGTCAAAGAAGGCGTGGAAGTGCACCAACAGATGTGTGAGTTGCTCAAAAAGGGAGGTTTCGAGCTTCAAAAATGGAACAGCAACGATAAATACCTGCTAAAGATGATCACTGAAAAAGAAAAAGAGAATGAAAGTAAAGGACAAATAAATCAAGAAGATAGATCAAAGGAAGAAGAGGAGAAAGACAGAGAGATCAAACTAGATGAAACAATAAAGATTCTAGGACCTACCTGGGAGCTGAATCACGACGATATGAAGTACACGGTGAAGCTGCCACCCTCGACGGCTGGACCTGAAACTAAAAGGAGTGTCATATCAGAGATTGCACGACTTTTTGATCCTTTAGGCTGGTTAGCACCTGTCGTGATACTGGCAAAGATCTTCATCCAGAAATTGTGGCTATCTGGTATAGAATGGGACGAAGAAGTTCCGGAAGAACTTTTAAGAGAGTGGAAAACTTACCATTCGGATCTTGTTCAGCTGTCGGACTGTAGAATCCCCAGGTGGCTGCACACGAGGAACGAGGATGCGGTGGTTGAACTGCATGGATTTTCAGACGCCTCGAAGATGGCCTACGCAGCAGTAGTTTACACGCGCGTTGTCTCAAAGGAGGGTGAAGTTCACGTGTCACTACTTACAGCTAAGACAAAGGTGGCACCAATAAAGCAACGCAGCATTCCCAGGTTGGAATTGTGTGGTGCATCCCTGCTCACACAATTGTTGGGGGAAATGGCTGCTGTCCTGAAAATCCCAAAAGATCACGTTCATGCATGGACCGACTCAACCATCGTATTAGCATGGCTCAACAAACACCCCAGCCATTGGAAGACCTTTGTGGCCAATCGCGTCTCAGACATACTGAGCCATTTAGATGCGTGTCAGTGGGCACACGTATCCACAAAGGATAACCCAGCGGACTGCGCTTCGCGCGGAGTTCAGCCAGCAAATCTAGCTGGTAACACGTTGTGGTTCACTGGGCCAAATTTTCTAAAAGAGTCGACCATTGTATACAGCAAGCCAAAGGAGCTGAAAACAGATTTAGAACAATCTCCCGTAAAGGCACACGTGGGTGCTGTGGAGACAGACTCATCAGATCAATGGTGGAGTAAATATTCGTTACTTCGCAAGCTGCTGAAAGTGGTTGCGTACTGCAGACGCTTTCTGCATTATAAGAAGGATACGCCTCGGCCAAAGTATCTCAAGATGGTTGAAATCCAGGATGCATTAACCAGCTGCATAAAAAGGTGCCAAAGCGAAGAGTTTGGCATTGAGATAGGTGAATTGCAGGAAAGGAATTGCGTGAAATTCAAGGACAGCAAAATTAAGTCACTGACACCTTACCTAGACACAAAGGGTGTGTTGAGAGTTGGAGGACGGCTTGATGGCGCTCAGCTAAATGAAAATACAAAGCATCCAATTGTGATGCCCCACAACTCTCATCTGACGCATTTGTTAGTGGCAGATGCACATGACAAGACTTTGCATGGTGGGCCACAGCTCATGATGTGCTATTTGCGTACTGCGTATTGGATCTTAGGGGTAAAGGGCCTAGTAAGGCAGTACGTACGCAAATGTGTGGTATGTGCAAAGTGTTGAGCTGAGGTCAAAAATCAGTTTATGGGCTCATTACCATCAGTTCGAGTCACACCAGCCAGACCTTTTCTAAATACTGGTGTCGACTATGCGGGACCCATAAATATTAGAATGACAAAGGGCCGCGGCCACAAATCATACAAGGGGTATATCTGTCTCTTCATATGTATGGTCACGCGAGCCATTCATCTCGAAGTCGTAAGTGACATGACGACTCAATTATTCATTGCTGCATTCCGTCGTTTTGTGGCAAGACGAGGCCATTGTGCACATATATGGAGCGATAATGGCACAAATTTTGTGGGTGCGGCAAAGGAACTCAAAGAGTTAGCGGACATCCAACAGTCCATTGCAGAAAACCTGGAAATGGGTGGGACAGAGTGGCATTTCATACCCCCCCATTCCCCAAACTTTGGTGGGCTGTGGGAAGCGGGTGTCAAGTCCACTAAATTTCATATCAAAAGAGTGGTCGGAGATTCAACGCTAACCTTCGAGGAAATGACCACGTTCCTTAGTCAGATAGAGGCTTGCCTGAATTCAAGGCCTATGATGGTGGTGAACACTGAAGATCCGGGTGAGCCGGAGCCTTTGACGCCGGGACATTTTTTGATAGGGGAACCGTTAGTGGTAGTCCCTGGAACAAGCTACGAGTCAAATAATGTTAGTACACTTACTCGGTGGCAAATGGTACAGAAGATGGTTCAGGGTTTCTGGCGACGATGGTCGCAAGAGTACTTAACTAGTCTGTTACATCGGTACAAATGGGCGTACAAAACTCTAGAACCAAATATCGGTGATTTGGTCTTAATTAAAGAAGACGACTTACCTCCAAGCCGGTGGATGCTAGGCCGTGTAGTAGACAAACATGCGGGTTCTGATGGCATCACGCGGGTAGTCACAGTCAAAACCAAAGGTTCTGTGGTTAAGAGACCGACTTCAAAGCTGTGTATATTACCAGTAAATGACTGATTGTGTAATTTAGAATTAAGTTTTGCACTTTATATTTGTTAGAGTGCCATAGATTTATTTGAGTTGTATTTACAGAGTACTTACAATTACTTACATGTTCGCAATTTATATTTACCTAGTTTGCAGAGTTCAGACTTGATCTGACTTGTCTTTTCGATTGACTAGTCGATATTTATGTTCAAGTTTTCTTAATAAGTTGTTCTATTTTGAACATTTGGATCTTTGTTTCTTTTAAATTTAAGGACATAGTCTTTCAATATGTCCTTGGCGGGCGGTATGTTAAAGCCATCGTTAACTAGCTTTAGAGACTAAGCATATTTTGTACCAGAGTTTAATTACACTACTTGTAACTAGATGGCGCTGTTTGGTTACGCCTATTATTTCTACATCACGCTAGCGAGACCGCGCCGCACTATATTAATTTTGAAGCGAAATGCAGTGCATTAAATCTTTACCTACCCTAACGCTTACGTGTTTCTTTTTTGATTCCTTACTCCTTCCCTACTACCCCTGACCACCCTGAGGTTCCTTGTACAAATTGTACATAGGTCATCTGGAAGTAGGTTAGATTTAGGTACTATATGTCAGTCAGTCAGTCAGTGCTAAAATTTACGAGTTTTTGACCTTCATATCTTTATAACCGTTTAAGCTAGCTTCATGAAAATTGGGCTTCTACATGTCCTTATGTATATAATTAAACACACGTAGTTTTATGTGTTTACGTTAAAGAGGTTTTGAGTTATAGAAGGGTCAAAAGTGGCACCAAGTGGTTCGTGTAATGCAACACTCGGCGCTGGCTAGTCAGTTCCTTTGCTTGAACTTGGCTTAATATGCTACCGCGTGTCTAGATACGATAGTCTTGTCTTTATTTTATTTTTTATTTATTTATTCACCTTACTTAAAACTACCATTACAGGTTACCCCAATGCGATAGGTAATACTTACTTACTAATAATATATAATGATGCCTTCGTGAACTCACTCATACAAACCATAAACAAATCAATAATTTCTCCAATTTTGTTGAGGGCGCGAGGAGCGCGATTGAACGGCGCCTCGGCCCGCAGGTTAGTGCGCGCACGCGGTATCGCCAACAGTGGCGGCCGGCGCCGGCGCCACACGTACCGCTCCGGCACACACAGGGACAACACACCCAGTATCGCTGGGTTATGTGACTTACCCCTCAGTATCCCGAAAATGTATGTTACTAGCGCGAGTTCCCGCCTAACTTTTAACTCGTTGTATCCCACCATTCCCAATACAAATAAGGTGGGATAATTTAGGGGATAAAAGGGGTACACGTCATACAACCTTAGATACAGATATCGGGCAAACTTGTTCTCTATCCGTTCCAACATTAGGCTATATTTAGCCTCATGTGGTGACCATATAGCCGCGTTGCCTTCCAGCTGACTTCTTACTAGGGCATTATATAAGGCTATGATCGCTGCTATGTTCGTAAAACCTTTTGCTCTTCGTAGTATAAAACCTAAGTTTCTGTAAGCTTTCTTACATACCGCAGCTATATGGTCACCAAATGATAGAGTCGTATTAAGATGGACGCCCAAATCTCTGACCTCGTTTACCCGAGTCATGGCCACTCCACCCACTTCATATCGGTACAGCTCGGGGTTACGCGCTCGACCAAAGCTTTTTGTTACACTTTTGGCGGAGTTGAACTGTAATCCGTTCCTGCCACTCCACTCTACCACCCTGTCTATGTCCCGCTGCAACTTCACACAATCCTCCTGATTCCCGATGGCCATATAAAACTTCAGGTCATCAGCAAAGGCACTTTGCATCTCTTACGACCGTCGGCAGGTCATTGACCATCAGTATGAACTCCAGAGGTCCCAAATTGCTACCTTGACTTACACCTGATCGCGTGTAATACGGTTCCGAGACTTGTCCTGAGTACTCCACGTATTACTGTCTATCTCTCATATAACTGGCAAACATCCGCAGTAGATGCGGGGTAAAACTTACGCCCGCGAACTTTGTAAGCAGAATGTCATTATGGACCCGATCAAAAGCTTTTTTAAAATCAAAGTAACCGGCGTCGACCCGCATCCCACTATCCACTACGGGTATGATGTCTACCATGTAATTGAGAAGATTACTAGTTACACTCCGACCTGGCCGGAAGCCATGCTGTGCGTCCGCCAGTTGCCCGCTTACTTGCGTGTAAATGCTGTCGTGTATAGCGGATTCAAAGACCTTAGCTGGCGTCGACAGGACCGCCACAGGTCTATATCCCTCCACATCAGACGTCAACCAACCCTTCGGCACAGGTACAACTCGGGTGATTTTCCATCTTTCTGGAAATTCCTCTGACGCCAATGAGGTATTAAATATATGAAGCAACGGCTCTTCAAGTACCCCTCGACAGTCCCTAAATACGTAAGGTGGAATTCCGTCGGGACCTACGGATCTCTTGGGCTTGAGACGTTGCAGAGCGGTACGCACGTCACCCAAACGTAGCCGGTCCAGCTGAACACGCGCAGCTGAGTTGTTACTGCCGGCGTCTATCACGCTAGCCTCCACATCCAGTTCCGCCTGTTCCGCTTGGTATACTGAATGAAAATACCGCCCGAATTCATTTGCGCACTGGTGTCCAGTCAAGACCTCACCGTTCAACAAGATATTTCGCGTACCCGCTTTTCGCCATTTCGACCTTATGTAGTTCCAAAACGTATTGTACCAATCTGGATATACGTAACCGAGTGGTGCACTTTTTCTCTTTTTCTTTGGAACAAAAATGTCTAAAATAGAATTAATAGTACTGTAGAAAATATTTAAACCACATTCTAAATCCATGTTATAAATCAGTCCAGTCTATATTAGCTATTGAGAAATATAAAGATGGAGAATCTGCCTTATTAAAGTTCCACTGTACCGGTACATAATGCGCATTAGCAGTGGTGTGCGGGGCCGGCGCGGCGGTCGCCTTATTACCAGCCATAGAACAAAGGTTGAACAGGAAAACTGAAATTCCCCTGTTCCGGCACGTTCATGCTTCAATGAATTTAGTACCCCCTGAACTTAATCATGAGAACATAGTGCCCTCGGGGGACCCACTCTGTTGTATCATTATTTTAATTAAATTGACTTTTGGCGCCTATTGCGTTTGTTTAATTAAAATTTAGGGAATGATAACGTAATATATTCTGTTAATGTTGGACAGGTGAAAGTGACTAATACGTGTAAACAGTACAGGCGGACTATTGTGTTGCCCTTCTGATTAGTTTTGTTGAATGGACATGTATAATAAGTAATGGTAGGATTGTATTAGCGATGGTTATTAGCATGACCTAAGCCCAAGCCGGGGCACCTTCTAGCTGGTACGCCTGCTGATCTATGACGAGGCTTTGGCGCGGCTTAATAAGCCAAATAGAAATGGATAGAGGAGACAAGCGGACCCCAGGTTCGGAGGGGAAAGCCTCGGATGCGACCGGGATCACCGCTATGATGATGATAAAGACTCAGAGCTTCACCTTACCGAAGTATAGGCCCCTCCCCCAAATCGGGGCAAGACGGGGACACCGTGGTTCCCAAACCCGAGGGGGCCATCTCGAAACCGGAGATGGCCCAGGGTCAGTCGGGGTGCGAGGAATATGCTCTATGGGCAACCTTACACCCCGGCGTCTGTAGACCCGAGACGGCGTGCGGTTTTAGAAAAAAAAGGTACGTAAGAGGTGGCAGGTGAGGCGGGGGTGGCTGGTGACGCCGCCCGTCACCCCAGTAGAAGCAGGCCGGGACGGTGGGGTGACTAGAACCCCTCCCCCAAACCGGGGCAAGACGGGGACACCGTGGGACCCAAACCCGAGGGGGCCATCTCGATACCGGAGATGGCCCAGGGTCAGTCGGGGTGCGAGGGATATGCTCTATGGGCAACCTTACACTACATCTTAAGACACGAGATGGCGCGCGGTTTTAGTTGGTTCAAACCCGACATAACCACCCCCGCTGGCCGGCGGGGTTGGGTATAAAAGAGAATTTCCGCATGAAAAAAAAAGGTACGTAAAAATCGAACCGACTAAAACCGCACGATATTCCCTCACGTCTCACTGCATTACCGAGCAACCAGGGGCACTTATGGGGTACTACCAGATTTTTACTAGGACGTACCTAGTAAGAGCTGGGGGCCCTGGAACCCCGATCGGACTTGGCCTGGCGACCTAGACGATAGCGAGGATACGGCCAGAAGGTATACTTGTATTTATTTTATATACTTTTCTCGTAGTTTGTGTAAATTTGGCTGCAGATATAGATATAGAAGCAGTTAATCTTGTCTTTCCAACTGTTCCTTTGTTACTTAAATGAATCGAGGCATGAAGTAACTTCGGACTTTACAACATTCGTGAGATAAATCAAATACAGTTCTCCTTTTAAAGTTATGTTCCAGGCTCGTATAATTTGCACGAGGCTCGTAGTTATATAAAATGGTACAGAATATAGGTAAGTACGTAAGTTTTAATAACGTCAATTACAAATCTTTCGACAGGTCGAACTGTGGAGCACTGCCTGTTACTCTAATATTATAGGACTCAAAAACATATCGTTAAACATTATCTCGAATGTGCCTTATCAAAACAAAGGAAATTCATGAAATTCTTAGGCTGCCTATGACTCAAGACGTAATCATCAGGTACACTGCCAGGTACAAGTCACTCTTACAATGAAACCTTGACCAGCTTTCAGGACAGCTGATTATTCCTGCATCCATTCGTCGACTGAAGAAACGATGAAATATCTTTCACCTGTAATAGTACAACATAAAGAGGTGACTCTTTTACTGACCTTGATGGAGTGACCTTGCTCTCAGATAAAATAAGCTAGATAAAAAAATATCACAGCACAGAATATACAACTATGACGGCCTCTGTGGCGTAGCGGTAGTGCATTCAACTGCTACGACAGGCGGCGCGGGTTCGATTCCCGCTCAGTGCAAATATTTGTATGAATGAATATGTCTATTTGCGTTGGTCTGGGTGTTTCTATGTATAATATGTTATGTATTTACAAACAAAAAGTATATTAGTATGTTGAAGTAGAATATCGTAGAATATTTATTTATTTATTACATTTGTACCTACAAGAAGCAATACGCTTTAATAGAAATGATCATGAAAATATTAGTCTTACAAAACTGTTTGCACAATAATCGTTTAACGGATCAATTGTGCCGAGATTACACTCTGAGCCACGCCTTCGCGTCAAAGCCTGAATAATACATTCGGCGAGCGCTTAGTGTGCACACTGATTGGGGCTTTGTCGATATCCAAGCTTATGATACATGTATACACGATATTGACCTGACCTCAATCATTTTCCTAATGCGAAGGTACCGTAAATCATGCAAATTAACATGGATCTGTAACATATAACGCTACATAGAATTAAAATTTATCACTTTATCATAATAATCTGTTTCGTTGGGTTAATATCATGTCACGAAAACATAGTAGTCCTTTGAGCAGCGGGTGAAAACGTACACATCATGGGCCTCGGTAACCACTTACCATCAACATGCGCGTTTCTGAGCTTACAAGTTTTGTTTTTGTTAAACAACTTTGCATAATTTTTTAAGAGAATGTTTTACAGTGAGAATATATTATTGGTATGAAAATAGCTGAGAGGTATTTTACGAAGCGTGTCCATTATCATAGAATTACCCATTTAAATGTAAAGTAAATGAGTTTCTAGTGAAGAAGAGTGCGCTCGGGGCGGGGCTCGAACCTCATCTAAGAACTTGGAGAGCTTCAAGTGCCATTAAAAATATTTAACAATTGAACATACTACGCAGAGTATGCTGTACGCTAATGGACAGCCGGCGATTACTCTGCACCATGCATAAGTAACAACAGTGTGACTATAGCAATAAAAAGGCTAATGCGGGATAATGAAAACATGTCGCACCCGTCACGTTGCCGGCGCGCCACGCTGCAGTGCAGAGCGAGAGCTGCGGGACCGACAAATACGCAAAAATTACCATTATTTATTCATTTATTTGTATAGAAACTGATACATGTCTCTTGGGTAAATTAAGAATAACATTGACTCTTAGCCAGTAACAAAGTTTCTCGACAAATAATAATTGCATGCTCCACTTAATATAGAAATAATAATACATATACTCACGCCTTTTTCCCTCCAGTGTAGGCAGAGACAACAGCCTGCCATCTGATTCTGTCTTTACGAGCTTCCTCTACTGTCATTAAACATTTTATGCAAGCTCGCCAGTTTCGAGTGGTTTTGACCTGCCCTTTTTTCAATATCTCATTCATTTGATCAGTGTATGTTCTGCGAGGTCGACCCCGGCCTGCCTGCCCACTTACATGCGCCTTACATACTTGGTGTGTCATTCGCTCAGTACTCATTCGTTCTAAGTGCCCAAACCACCTACCTTAGCATACCCTTTTCAATTCTTGTAACAACATCTTTAGATTTATAAATATTTTTACCATCTTATACTACCTTATTCTAACAGTTCTTATACAATCCTTAATTGGGGCATGTATCATTATATCTTTAAAAAAAAAAAACTTTATAACACTTTTTAAGCGTGTGTGACTATGCCGAGTGTACGAGTTTTGGGTACATCATTATTTCTAGATATCGCTTCCTAAAGTTGAATACAACTAAGCAAAATTCTGCACCCAATTTGACGCTAGTACCGAGCTGTTGTATTGGGTCTCGACTCGGTGTGTCGAATGCAATGGACGTTTCGGATGGTTGAACGTTTTGCTACTTAGATGTATCGATCGTGAAGCAATTGCGGACAGGATATTTTGTTAAAAGGTCGTTAACAAAGGTATCTGGTAGCTATCAGCCAACATAGTAGTATTCTGCCCCGTCCCTCTTTCCTCCTCGGAGGAAGCGACAATGTTGTATAAGCAAGTGAGTATGTTCTATAAATGTATTGTAATCTTATGTTTTCTGACTTTGATGCCGTCTATTTCAAGCCAGTGCGGGTTGATGGATGGGCGGTGAATTACAGTCTATTTTAGCTTTCGACGTATCTCAATGTAAAATATTTTAGGTATAATTTCGCTTGGGGTGTGTGTTGGGTAACCTCCTCGAGTGTCGCTCCGATTCCGATCCCGCTGCAGTCCGGGGGGAACGGAATCGGAGCGGCCGGTACACCCTGGGCGGCGGTCAATGGCTTCCCCTTCACCCCTTCATAGGGTTGGCATTGATCGTCGGCCAATACCCAACGTGGCGGGAACACATCGCTCTCCGTACTCCTCTGCTTTCAGAGGAGACAGGATGAGCGATGCTGTTAGTGGTGAGATGGCCCAGGGTCAGCCGGGGTGCGAGGGATATGCTCTATGGGTAACCTTACACCCCGGCGTCTGAAGACCCGAGACGGAGTGCGGTTTTAGTCGGTGCAAGCCCGACATAACCGCCCCCACTGGCCGGCGGGGGGGTATCCGAAGGGATTTCCGCACGAAAAAAAAAAAAAAAAAAAAGGTATAATTTCGCTTAATCTATTTTTAAACTGTATTTAAATTGTCTCAAATATATAAAACTGTACTTAAATTAACATCTAATAATAACCTAAGCTGAGAGTGCGTACATGTGTCTGCCAATGTCTTCCTTCTTCAATATATATTTACTTTATGTTACATAATATTAGGGTTCCGTACCCAAAGGGTGAAACGGACCCTGTTACCACAGATAACATAATATTATTCTACTATTACTAAGAGTCCGCTGTCCGTTCGTCCGTCTGTCAAAAGGCTGTATCTTTTAAACCGGGATAGCTAGACAGTTGAATTTTTCACAGATGATATATTTCATCATAGAATAAAATAAATATACGAGTATAAGGGGGCTCCCTTTTTTACCGTTTTTTCGCTCGATATTAATTACGACAATAGGTAGAGGTAAACTGTTAAGAGTGACTCCCATTGTATAGACTAGGTCCGCAAGGAAGTTGCTCTTGCAATGTTGATCTGAGAGTGCCCATGTCAGCTTTAGAATTTTTTGTTCGGTGATTATTCCTCCGTGTCCTGTCCGATTTTCAGTTTTCTTTTTTTCATCGGCATTTATGGTTATAGGCTACGTTTTGGTGCCAAAACTTAGATGTTACTAATTGTGGTTTTTGAGAAATCAGCTTTTGAATCTTTTGTTCGGCGATTATTCTTCCGTGGTACTTCATAATTTAAATTTGTATTATCTATATCTGTCACATCATTATCATCTATGATTATGCTAAAAATCATTAAAATCGGTGGAAGGGTCTAGGCGCTAGAGGGATACAAACGAAATACATCGAGGGGAGTGAAAGGAGCTTTCGCTCGACTTCGTCTCACTCTCAGCTCAATAATGGTACGAAACCCTTTGTGAGCGTTTTTTTTTAATCCGAAGTTTATAATCCGAAGTGGAAACTTTGTTTCAATTGTGATGTCAACTTTTTTGAAATGTGAAAGATAGATTGTTAATTTTCTATTATAAACATGAATAGTTACATTTTAAACGCTTGCACAAACACAGCTACAGAAGGCAAGGAGAACGAGAAAAAGAGAAGCAAGCAAGGGCAGTGTACCCGACCGCACGAGATACAGCATACTGCTCCTTAAGGTGTATATTGCGTGAGAGGCTGGCCCCTACTTCCCCGGAGGAACCAGCACCAGCCCAGTCATACTAGAAGGACTCTACTTGCTAGCATTTCGGCAGAAATGAATAGGTCGATTGAACAGTTTGTGTGTTGCCAGGTTAAGGTTTTCTGCCTTGTTATGAAAAAAAGGCACATCTAACACTTTTTTCAACATTGAGTTTTATAAAATCAGTAAAAAAAAAGCGGCCAAGTGCGAGTCGGACTCGCCCATGAAGGGTCCCGTAGCAGCAAGTAACATAATAATGTTTTTTTTTAAATTTTTATATTTGAGTTGATTGAATGAAAGGAACAGCGGCGATAGCCCAGTGGCATACGTAACGGACTGCAGAGACGAGGTCTCGAGTTCGATCCCCAGTCGCCCCGGGCACACACCTCTGACTTTTCGTAGTTATGTGTGCATTAATAAATGATAATTATCGCTCGCTTAATAATGTGCCCGGTAGATGGCAATAGGCTCGCCCCCTATTACATTGGGACCTTAACATAACTGGCGAATCGTGAGTGTTAATACACCTCTGCCTACCCCTTCGGGGATACAGGCGTGAAGTTATGTATGAAATTATGTATGAAAGGTAAATTTCAGTTTACGATTTATATTATATTATTTATTATATGTATTAAAAAAAACTACTTACTAGATCTCGTTCAAACCAATTACCGGTGGAAGTTTTCATGGTAATGTACATCATATATTTATTTTAGTCTTATCATTCTCTTATTTTAGAAGTAACAGGGGGGGGGGACACACATTTTACCACTTTGGAAGTGTCTCTCGTGCAAACTATTCAGTTTAGAAAAATATGATATTAGAAACCTCAATATCATTTTTGAAGACCTATCCATAGATAACACACACGTATGGGTTCGACGAAAAAAAATTTTTTGAGTTTCAGTTCTAAGTATGGGGAGCCCAATGTCAGAGTACATGTACTTACCAAGTTTCAACAGCATAGTTCTTATAATTTAGGAAAAAAGTGACGGGCAGACAAACAGACATGACGAATCTATAAGGGTTCCGTTTTTTGCCACTTGGCAACGGAACCCTAAAAAGGAGCATCTTCCCAATTTCTGTGAAATATTATCCCTACCATCTACGAAAATATACTGAGTCCAAAAGGCACATCTGACAGCAAAATTTATATCTATTAAATTGAAAACACATAACAACACAAATGCGTACACACCGAGTACAACGGGAAAGTTTTATGAGCATTTTTGTCTTTTGAATTAAATATGTAATTCTGTTATTTTTCGCTTTTTAGTGCCTTCTTGGTGTTTGAAATAGAAAGAACTTTTCTGGTTAGTTTTGCCTTTTAAATGATATAAAGATATTTTAGTTGTAATTTTGTTGTTTAGATGAAAGGTAATTTTTTTTAATTTATATTTTTCATATTTATAAATAAAATCTGTTCTAATATAAGGTTGGCTAGATATTTTGTTAGTGTACCTTAATTATCTCACATTCGGGAGACACACAAGCGGGATAAAACCCGACCCCACCAGGCGAGGCCGCGGTGGCGGCCAATGTCCGCCGGCAACCCTCGGGTTATCCTTTCGAGGGCTTACCCGGGGTGCCCGGCAACGGACACTTGGGGAGGACTCCGTGCGGTTTTAGTCGAGACACGACATAACTACCCCAGCTGGCCGGTATCCGAAGGGATTTACGCACGTAAAAAAAAAAGTGTACCTTAATAAAAAATTTTTTTCTCTTAATGATACACACACGGTATTCTCAGCCAATAAACCCTCGAAAAACTTTAAACTCTTTCACTCGTCCCATATTTTTGTTTTTGTTAGTTGTGCCTTTTCTTCATAACAAGGCAGTTTTATTGTCTGTCTTGTAAATAAAGCGTAGGGTGCCATTGAAGGCGCTATCTTCAGCTTGTTTTGGGCAAATCCCGTGCCCGGGGCGACCCTTCTCTCTGGAGGGCGCCTGTCCCGCTTTTGCCGCCAGCCTGATGCGCCTAGCCGACAAATTACATTCTACTGCTTTGTTTGTGGAAACTGTACGTGGGTACACTGTGAGTGTTTATATTTTCACGCTTGTATAACCCTGGAGGGATAGACTAGTGTGACACCCTGGCATGACTACGAGACAGACTTATATTACTTAAGTACAACATTCCGCCGGTAACCTTGTGGTTATTCTTTGGAGGGCTTACCCGGGGTGCCCGGCAGTGGACACTTGGGGAGGAAACCATGTGAACACCCATCTCATCATTGGCACCGATGGAGTGGAGTCCGTGGGGGTTGCCACAAGTAAAAAAGAAACTAACTATAACATTAATTTCAACTGTTTTCGATCTCACTTTTTTTGCTACTGCTAATTTCTTAACCGCGAAAATATTTACAACAGACATATTTATATGATAATATTATTCAATATAGAATGAATAAAGATATAAATTCGTAGCGGGTTCGTAGCGAACCGTAGCACGTCTACGATATCGTAAAGACACATATCGAACACGATGCGAATACGAAATAAGGCTTTGTTTTTCATACCATTGTTTTGTAATTTATCGCACCTGTGTACGTAACTACGTTATAACCAGAACATTCTTTATACTACAAAGGTAGCAAATAAGTACGCGGTTCAGCATCGAATACCGAGAGATTTTAACGGGAGTCACCGCCATCTGATGACATACTACCATAGAGTTATACATCTTGATAAACAAATCTTTTTATAGTTTAAGTTGAAAAAAGATCTGGGTAGTTTTCTTTGTGATATTGTCGAAAGTTTGGTTAAATTAAATTATTTAAGTTTGTAGAATATACTGATTCCGTGCTGTTTGGCCGTGGTCCATAGGAAACTTCTGTCCCAAGACACAAGTTGGGACACAAGTTTAATATGGACCACGGCCAAACAGCCCGGAAGCAGTATATTCTACATGCAACTCTGGCCGTAAAAGCCTTAAGATTTATATTTAAGTTTGGTTATTAAAAACATAATAGTAAAAGTGCGGTAGAAATGATGTCCGTTTTTAGGGTACCATACCCCCAAAGGGTGCAACGGGACCCTATTATTAAGACTCTGCTGTCCGTCCGTCCATCCGTCTATCACAAAGCTTTATATCATGAACCGTGATAGTCAGACAATTGAAATTTTTACAGATAATGAATTTCACAACCGTCGCTACCACACCAAATACTAAAAGACGAAATAAAATTAATATTTAAGCTGACTCCCATACAACAAAAAGTGATTTTTTTTGTATTGAAATAAAACTATTTTCAACGGATTCTATCGCGGTTTATTTGATGTTATTTTATATTTTACATTAACGCGATAGAATCCGTTAAAAATAGTTTTATTTCAATGTGTGACATTTGCGTAAACTTCCGATAATATCGTGATTTTTAGGGATTTTCTTTAGAAAAGCCCTATTGCTATCGAGTTGCCGTAGACGTCATCGACGTCGCCGTTGCCAATTTTCTGTCACGGTTTTGGGTATGAAGGAGATGAGCTATCGAGTTGCTGTTTTCGGTAAGGGATTCGTGCTGGGGTGAACCATTGCAAGATAAAAAAAAAATAAAAAGAAAAAACCCTTGTATTCGGCTGAGCTCATCTCAGGAATTCAACTTGTTTTGCTTTGCGGTCGCTTTTGGGCGACTCGCATTTGCTATTTTATCGTTTTATTCCAATTGTTACTTATCCACTCGACCACTAAAAGTAATTGACAAGGCACGGTACCGTGTGCCGCCTGTTCACTTCACACACGTTGCCACTGTACTTACCGAGTAGTCTTTGTGATGTGATAGTTAAGTACCCCATCAATCCACAAACCTGCTGCAACCAGCGATTTCACTGTCACACGAGCAATTGCAGCTACAATTTGTGAAGATGATAGATGTAGGAACAGCAGGAATATATCGTGTTAAAGTATTGGCTTGCGGTATTAGCAGGCATTCATATGAGATCGCCTACATTCGAATTTTCCATACTATTATAAAATTGCAATTTGGATGAGTATGTACATTAGAGATATTTAAAAAAAAATGGGTTATGTAAAATTAGCGATTCTTGTCACAAATTTTTCTTTTTGGAATTCTTGTCTTTTTATCTATTTGTTCGCGATTGACGCAAAAAGTACTGAATTGATTTTGATGCGGTTATTAATAGAAAGGTCTTGGTCCGTATAAAATATGCCGTTTATTTGATTGCAATTGGTTAAGTAGAACCGGAGATATGGCCATAAAACGATAACCGACATCCGCGCGGGCAGAGCCGCGGGGATCAGCTAGTATTAGATAATAAAAAAAAAAAAGATAAGCAGCGATTAACCTCGACACGCTCAGATGCTGATGCAAACGTTTCTTACAACGCAAAAGAACGACAATAGTCAAATGTACAAGATACCTTTTTTTTTTTTTCGTGCGGAAAACCCCTCGTATACCCCCCCGCCGGCCAGCGGGGGCGGTTATGTCGGGCTTGAACCGACTAAAACCGCACGCCGACTCGGGTCTGCAGACGCCGGGGTGTAAGGTTGCCCATAGAGCATATCCCTCGCACCCCGACTGACCCTGGGCCATCTCCGGTTTCGAAATGGCCCCCTCGGGTTTGGGAACCACGGTGTCCCCGTCTTGCCCCGGTTTGGGGGAGGGGCGCTAGTCACCCCACCGTCCCGGCCTGCTTCTGCTGGGGTGACAGGCGGCCTCATCTGCCACCCCCAGGCCTGCGCTCATGGAGGACGGAGGTCGTTGAGCGACCTCCGGCGCCTGAGTCGCCTGCGACGCGCGGCGAGCATGTTGCGGGCTCGGCGGGCCGGGAGAGTTCTAAACCTCTCCCGGGCGCGCTCCGCCATCTCCTTCGCGAGCATCACATGCTCGCAGAAGTAGGTGGCGGCAGCCCACGCGCTCGCGCTCCGCACCATTGCCGCAATCATGCTGCCGAGCGAGAGGACTCCCACCCCGATGGCTGCCACGAGGTCACGCCTCGGCACCTCCCACGCCGGGCAGTCCGCCACCGTGTGCAGCCCTGAGTCCTCGTTCGCGTCGCAGTTATGACACTCAGGAGTTGGCTCCTTCCTGATCCGATGCAGGTGGTCCCCGAAGCACCCCTTCCCGGAGATCACCTGCTTCAGTCGGTACGAGAGGCTTCCGTGTCGCCTCTCTAGCCAATCCTCCATGATGGGCCTTACCGCCGCTATTGCGGCGTGCCCTGCGCTTGGTCGCCCAAGTCGTTCATTCCACTCCACCACGATGGCCTGGCGGAGCTGGGACTGCACGGCCTCGATTTCTCGATGCTCGGGGTTCAGTCCCTGCTCCCGCGCGTCCTTTCGCCACTGGTACAGTTGCGAAAGGGCTTTCGCCTCCAGGTCCCATGGCGGAGTTGGCAAGGAGACTCGCCGCCTCGAAGGAGATCGTGCGGTACCCGCGGATGACCCTGATGGCCATCACTCGCTGCGGAGCGCGCAGCATCCGCACACTTCCGGCCTTCAGGGCCTCCGCCCATATTGGGCACCCATACAGGGCCATGGACCGCACGATCCCCGCGTAGAGTCTCCTGCAGGAGTCATCGGGCCCCTTCATGTTGGGCAGCAGCCACGCCAGAGCGAGAGCTGTGCCCTTCAGTTTGGGGGCCAGACTTCGGATGTGCTCTCCGAAGTCCCATCGGCAATGTACAAGATACCTACCGAACGATTTAAGAACGTAGGGAGACATTATTACCGATGCGTCACCTTATTATGAATATTTACCTTTATAAGAAGACTAACTATTCAGAATTCCACGCGGGTGGAGCCAAGGGCACTCGTCTCCACCCGCGTGGAATTCTGATCCCCTTCTCGCAATCAAAGGGAACCTATTCCCGGGATAAAAAGTAGCCTATGGCTTATACCAGACCATAATCTATCTCTGTACCAAATTTCATCCAGATCCATTTTGCCGTTTTGCGTCAAAGAGTACATAGGTACCTAATAAGTATGCATCCATCCATATGAACTTTCACGTTTATAATATCAGTAGAATATTAGAATATTAAATTTATCTTAATAGGAATATATTTTGCAATGAACACTCAAGATAAGCCCTTATATAAACAGATATTGTACATACTTGACACCGTTTATACAAATCAGCTTACTGGATGATCTGTTTTGACTTCACACGGCAAATTTCGTAAAAACAAATGCTATTATATGATTGAAATGTCACCTATCAGGTATAATCACTGTACTATGCCTATAAAACTTTGAGCAAGCACGAACAGTAGCCTTTTTTTTACGTGTGGTAATCCCTTCAGATACCCCCCCCCCCACCGGCCAGCGGGGGTGGTTATGTCGTGAATCGACTAAAACCGCACGGTGTCCTCCCCAAGTGTGTCCGTTGCCGGGCACCCCGGGTAACGAGCAGTAGGCTGACAAAGTTATTTCGTAATCGGATGAGTAATACACAATAAACAAAGAATCTACGTGTACAGTTTAAATGTTTTGTATTAACACCGTGAAGGAATATTCTTAAGCAAATTGAAGTACTTCGTTGAATAACATCATCTTATGCGTAGAAGCTTTTATTCTGTAAAGGCAAGGGTCCTGCAGAGTAATTAATATACTACGGCCTCGATGGTGAGTCCAGGATACTACAGAATATCACTTTTTAATGATTTTTGTAAGGATATTATTTTAATAACTGGATGTAGAATATTTTTTATGAGCGTACTTTGTATTTGGCCGACGACTACAACGTACCAAGGCCTGTTTGTGCGGCTCACGAGCGCCTCCCAGTTTTATAGACCAACTTTATATTCGATCCATCTCCGTGCCTCGCTCAACCCTCGGTCAATTACACACCAAGGAATTTGAGAATTTTATTAAAAACCTCACTGTGAGTGAAGGCGAAGGAAAACACAATAAAAGTAAAATTACATTCCTTCGGATGATTTTTTATTATTTGCATCTGTTTATGATGAAGCTAGACTAGCTTTATATTGAAAACTTTTTGTGGCATAGTCCGGGATTGTCTCTTGTGTTTATTGAGTTGATTTTATAAGATTCATTTTTATTCATTTATTTTCGTTATTTGAAGTCGTGAGAAACTTTGTAAAATTATATTGAATTAAGCAAAAACGATTAAATCTCTACTAATAGTCCAGTCATTTTAGCGCAAAATGTATGGGTAACCCTTGCATTAATTCCAAAGAAGCTGAAAATTCACTTTAATTTTACATACATACATACATCAGTCCTTACATACTTCACGAGCTTCCTCTTCTGTCATTAAACCTTTCATGCTAGCCCGCTAGTTTAGTGTGCTTTGGACCTGCCCTTTTTTCAATACCTCATTAATTTGATCAGTGTATGTTCTGCGAGGTCGACCTCGGCCTGCCTACCTACTTACATGCTCCTTATACACTTGGTGTGTCATTCGATCAGTACTGTGGAGTCTGGGGTTTGACTTCACAGCTTCTTGTCGATCACTAGTGATGTTTAAATTATAAGACAAGAATTTCTATATGATGAATATATTTATTCATAAATATAACTCTACTGAACGTGTTTTTAGGGGATTTACGCGATATTCTTTATATTTACTGAACGAACTAGAGAGGGTTGCGAACTCTGCTGTGTTTGAGCCTAATGCACTTTTTACTTCTTGATATTCTTTTCTCAGAACCAAGATCGGTGCCTCTGGTCATCCACCGACTCGATCTGTCTGCAAACCTTTTGTTTTTTCCTAAGCTCTCAATTCAAATTCATTAATACATTTTTATTTTAATATCGCTGACGCATGATGGCCAAGCAACTAACTGTAGTGTTCGAAGGAGTCCGAACGCTACAGTTAGTTGAAGTCCCTAGGTATACTTTTTTTTTCTCTCTTATGTTGTTACTATGTCATAGCGATCTGTTTGTTAACAATGAGCTATTTCTTTGGCTGATCTTGATCAGGAATGTCTGTCATCTACTGGATAGAGTGCCCAACGGCACTTTCTCCATTTATTGGTCAACTCTAAATCTAGTTTCCAGGTCATGAACAGCGTGTCGTCTCAATCTGGTGAATTTTACACTCCCTGTGCCTGCAAGCTGTGCTGCCAATTCGTTGACATGTACTGATAATCTTTTTTGATATTTCATACTAAGGTATATTAAACTGGCTTTCTAAGTGCCCAAACCACCTTAGCATACCCTTTTCAATTCTCGTTATAACATTCTCTTTCAGGCCCCACCATCGATCGGTGCAAATTTTGAAAATTTTAATCTAGGTTAAAGGTCACATATAACCGTTTTTTGAGTTTTTCTCATAATCGGTAAGTTTTATCGTAAAAACTTGTGAGGCAAACTATGTAATTATCTGTAACAAATTTTCGTTATTTTTTTTACTATCCACCATTCGTGAGACTGCAATATACTTTTTATTTATTCATTCATCTATCCATACTTATAACTATTACAATAACAACCTAATTGATTAATCGTTATTTTTTTGTGTTTTCGAAGTTTTTTCTTTACTTGACCTTGCTTGTTGCCAAATTTCATAATTCTAAGTCAACAGAAAGTACCCTATAAGATTATATTCTCTAACAAGTGTTTAAAAATATTGCATAAACGGCTCTAAGTTTTGATGGCGTTGACTTAGCAGTTTGATTTTCCACAGCCTCGAGAGATTGCAGACTTGAGTGTTTAATATAAATTGCAACTTGATACTTCCACGTGTTTCTTCTATATTTACAAACAAATGGATATATGGGTAAACGGACAAACAGACAAAGGAGTGATTCCATATAGGTAGGTTCGATATCCCATCATGGAGGATTGGCTAGAGAGGCGACACGGAAGCCTCTCGTACCGACTGACGCAGGTGGTCTCCGGGAAGGGGTGCTTCGGGGACCACCTGCATCGGATCAGGAAGGAGCCAACGCCTGAGTGTCATCACTGTGACGCGAGCGAGGACTCAGGGCTGCACACGCTGGCGGACTGCCCGGCGTGGGAGTCCTCTCGCTCGGCAGCATGATTGCGGCAATGGTGCGGAGCGCGAGCGCGTGGGCCGCCGCCACCTCCTTCTGCGAGCATGTGATGCTCGCGAAGGAGATGGCGGAGCGCGCCCGGGAGAGGTTCAGAACCCTCCCGGCCCGCCGAGCCCGCAACACGCTCGCCTCGCGTCGCAGGCGACTCAGGCGCCGGAGGTCGCTTAACGACCTCCGTCCTCCATGAGCGCAGGCCTGGGGGTGGCAGGTGAGGCCGCCTGTCACCCCAGCAGAAGCAGGCCGGGACGGTGGGGCGACTAGCGCCCCTCCCCCAAACCGGGGCAAGACGGGGACACCGTGGTTCCCAAACCCGAGGGGGCCATCTCGAAACCGGAGATGGCCCAGGGTCAGTCGGGGTGCGAGGGATATGCTCTATGGGCTACCTTACACCCCGGCGTCTGCAGACCCGAGACGGCGTGCGGTTTTAGTCGGTTCGAGCCCGACATAACCGCCCCCGCTGGCCGGCGGGGGGGTATCCGAGGGGATTTCCGCACGAAAAAAAAAAAAAAAAAAAGGTAGGTTCGATATTTTCCTTTTGAGATACAGTACGCCAAAAACCACGATACCACACCAAACTACGTGAAAGCAATGTGTCAATTAGGTAGTGAGGGAGTGTGCGCATTTTTCGTTGAATTCGTATTCGAATAGTCGTCTTTCCTGCGGTCTGGGGCTTCGTAGGGCAAAAAGGAAACATACCTTTTTGTAAAACATTTCCCTCACCCTCACCGTTTCAGAACTATACGAATATAATACAAAGAACAGAAGGTACCACGGAATCGACCCTCACGGGTTTCCAATGTGTGTGAGATTCCAATAAGCCGAAAGCAAGAATTTAGCCGAAGTTGCCACAAGATACGAATAGCAAGCCACTCCTTTGAACTATTTACCGTAATATTGCTTTTTTTAAGAATATAACGAATGGTTCGTAGTAGTAGAGCGCTCGTACTTAAATTGATTTTTAGAGCTGAATCTTTGCCTTTCATGTTTTAAAATGAAACAAGCGTTTATAATGCGTACACAATATTTCGTGTCTGTGCTGTTAACCGTTAAAAAGAGGTTCCTTACTTGGAACTTCAAAAAAAACTGAATTAACTGATTCAGGTCATGCTTATCATAAAAAATCTTTTTTATCGAATCTGGAAATTGATAGAATCTGACATTAGAGTTAGTGTTTCTGGTACAGCTCGCCAGATTTTACCCTTTTTTTATATTTAGGACACGTCAATTTGACTTCACCTCGCCTGATGGTAAGCTGAAGGTAAAGTCTCAGGAAAGAGGGTCACCATTACATACACGTACCATGTTAACAATGGTGGCACTCAGCTTGACGGCCTCATCAGAAGAGGATTGTCGTCGCAGCACCGCGTGACACCCACCGGTCCCACTAGTGCTGCGACCACAATCCCCCTGCCCGGCTATGCACTTGCTGACCCCTGAACGCAATCAAACCGAAATTGGATCACCATGGAGGGTTTTTCGCAATCGTGCACGGTGGTAACTACCCGGCCGAATTTTGTGACAAATTTGTGTCATCAAATTTCTACCACCAGTAAGAGTACCTTTACAAACTAACGAATTTGTCCTACACCGGACAAGCGATACAAATAATGCAAGTTCAAAGATTAGAATGAATTCTGTGCTAAGCCGGGTCAGGTCGTAGGTACCGAATAAAGATAAAAGCTTGTGGCAATGGCGCAGTGCAGACCACTCCATGCACTCGAAATCTTCTCTATGTGATGGCCTTCGAGCGCTCGGCCACTTGTGAATATCGATTATATCTCAACTGATTTGCAACACTGTTTTTACATAACCTTGGAAATATAGTCGTATAGAAAATGTATACGAAACTAAAAGCATACTTACCTGTAAGTAGTTATTTTAACTTATGAAATATACAGTACAAAGCCTTTTTTTTCTTTTTTTTTTTACGTGGGGAATGCTGTTACGCACGGCACCGCCGGCTACGGGGTGGTAGCCGGAGATCGTGTGTGGGACTCTCCCATCCGCTAACCCGATGGGCATACCCACTAAACCCCACGGTGTGCCATACTCTGCGCCTTGTCGGGGGGGCCTGAAACTATGCAGGAATACTTCTATGGCGACCCCCCCTAGCGCATGCCCATTAATGCGGGCACCACACCTTCCATACTCTCAATTGGTTGACGTCCAGGCACACATGGACGTCATCCCCTTCGCGGGTGGCTAGATCAGCGGGTGGAGAGCTTACCCCGTCCCTCACACCCGCAGCCACGCTCAGGGCGGCATGAGGCGCAAGTACTCGCGCCTCCGCCGCCCGTCTCGCCGGCGTCGGTTTGGATCAGAAAGGGGATCTCCCTCCCTGATCCGCTCCGCGCCTTCCTTCTGCGAGATGACGTCCTCACCTAGTATAAAGTACAAGTCGCCTACAAGTACGCCTAGTACAAACCCTATTACAACCTCCTTAACATTTCATTGAGATAAAAGGAATTAGGCTGCTGGTAGTTGCCACATTTCATAAATAGGCACATGACATGATATTGTAAGAAATCTACGTGAATAATATCCTTTAACACTATTTTTAGAGGATTCTATCGCGATTGATTGAATGTCATTTTATTATTTATACTGATCTCGAGATTTTGATGGCTTTTCGGCAGCCATGATCACGGGGAGACTAACTGGCGAATCGTGGGTGTGTATTACACCTTTGCCTACCCCTTCGGAGATACAGGCTTGAAATTATGGTATGTTATGTTACTATTTGCATAGAATGAGCTCACAGTGTTGTTGCATTTTGCTTTTTGTTGGTCTTGATTAAGTGAATGACTGGATCCCAAGCTGGTGGCAAATTGCAAACATCTCCTCTATTAAAATTAGGAATTAAATCGCAATAGAATCGGTGGAAAATAGTTGTTTTTTTCAGTAGGTAAATTGAATTGGTTTCAAAATTTGTATAGGAGTTATCGTTGTCATAATTTTTTATTAAAAATGAATTGATTTTACCTGACAGTCTACGGTAGTAAGCGGTCAAGTGAAATCAATTTCATCTGTCAGTACAGTACAACGCTACGAAGTAAATGTATTATAACATGAATAGTGGAAGTTATAGTCAATATCTCGTCTGACGACACTTTTCCTTCAGATCGAGGGCCCTCAAATTGCCGAGGAGCTTGCGATTATCGATTATATCTCGTTGATGCACCTTGAGCCCTCTGATGCCAGCGCCGGCAATGTCCGATGAGATTATTCTTGCGACGAGAACATTTTGGCTGGATTACGTATAAGTAGGATCTAGCTATGCATTTTAATATCATGTTTAGTTAAACGTATTGCAATTGTCATTTTATATCGAAAAAGTTGCATATAAGGACAGGCTATCAATTGACGGTATTTATTGCCGTACGGGTTGTATTCACAGAGTATTTAAAATATAGTATGTAATGGTTGCACTATACAGGTCAC
This sequence comes from Cybosia mesomella, assembly GCA_946251805.1. Classification (NCBI taxonomy): domain Eukaryota; kingdom Metazoa; phylum Arthropoda; class Insecta; order Lepidoptera; family Erebidae; genus Cybosia; species Cybosia mesomella. The sequence goes on along the minus strand of OX276403.1, from coordinate 31,183,975 downwards.
ACCACAATTCCTCGGTTATAGGAAATCGTGCCGACTCTTACAGAATTATCGACTGGAGATGATCAAACGTCGCGTCGCCTTAAGACGTAATAATGTATCGGAGAATTTCGAATATCTGGGACGTGTTTAGGTGGCTCAGTTGGTCAGAGCATTCCCCCTGTAAGGGACTGGTCGCGGGTTCAAGTCCCGTCCTAGATGTTCTCTTTTTCCGATCTAAATCTTTATCAAACTTAGGTCAATTTTTTACCATCTTTTCACCGGACGGCTTTCACCAGTGAAAGTCATTGTGATCAAAATCAAACTAATAGTACTTATAAGATGCTTTAGACAGATTGCATCGACATTTAGTCCGCATTATTGGAAGATGGAAACTGAGGTTTCAGTGGCGTACTGACGGTGCCCCTTTTGATGAGCTTTTCCAATTAATCCTACCCTCTCCTTCTCTATCCAGAAGAAGTTTTAGGGTTAAAAAAGTATTAATATGAAAAGTATGTATAATTATTGTCATAATTTCTAATGCGATAGCTGTTTTGCATTATCATACAAGATACATTTTTTTATTTAAATGTTAATCTGGTTCAGAATCCCATCATTAGTGCGCCTATTTAACAAGTTAAGGCAAACCGCGACATGGCTCTATAGTTTTTGTTCAGTGAAATCATACGGTATTCTTACCAAGTTTTTTAATCATTCCAATTTGCCTTGAATCACAATATAATCATCATATACGATGAATGCTGCTGCTAATTATAACATGTTTCAAAATGAATCAGCTCTGCTGCTGAAACTTTTAATTATTCATTATCGAACCATTATCGTGTGGCGTGGTGACATTGATGGACCGAATGACGAACAGCTTGATAAGGGAACATTGTGGTATGGTTGAACGTGTAATGACAAAGGAATGCTTAGATGGTTCGGACACGTAGAGACGATGGATGAAAGAAGATTGACGAAACAGGTTTATGAGGTGAGGATTAACGGGCCGCGGTAAATGTTGACCTAGGCGTACAGAAGCTAATCAGATCATAGACGTTTTACAGAAAAGCCAGGTCAAGAGTATCCGCAACCAGCGCGCATGTATGAAAACAATTATGAAAGTAGAAGAAGCGAAAGGCATATGCCACGATCAAAGCAAGTGGATAATGTTGTCACTGCCTACTCCAATGGGAACGAGGCGTGATTTTATGTATGTGGTGGCAGAGCTCAGTGTCAATAATTTTATGCATGAATATGTCTACTGCATTGGTGATTGGGTACCTATATATGGTACTGTGTCATATATCCTGGAATATTAAATTCTCATCGTAAATTCATTTATTTATCAACCTAATATTTTATTTAATGACCTCAAATGTTTAACAACGAATGTAGTACCATTTCCATGTAATTGTACAATGGTGTACAAATCATAAAGTTTTAAAATTAGCTGTCGCAACTTAACAACTCGACTGGTCTTTTTATTGGCTATAAAGTACGGAAGTACTATGTCCCTCGAAGGGCGACAGTGAGCAGTGGGCCGAGGGTACGGTGGCGAGCAGTTCATCATGTGCTAAGTTATTGAAACAGTAATTTTGTTCGCTGACCTTTTACCCTTTTCAAATTTATGGGTACAGAATTTGTTGTGGTTTCTTCGAACACGTGTCCTTATTCACATATCGAGTGTATCTATATAAATGGAATAGCGGGTAGTGTATCGCTTTTTGTCATTAATCTGGGTTCTAATCCCACTAACGCTGCGGTGAATCCTGTAATGAGGGTTCACAAAAAGACCTACTTCTACAATATTAACGTAGATTATAATTCATTAAAAAGTCCATATGACGCCTCCGGTAGTAGGCCCCAACAGCATTTTAAATAGATATTAATTGGGTCACCGCGAACAATTTGAAGAATGCATGCAACACGGTTGTACGGTTGTTCGAACTGCCAACTCGACATAAAAAAATTGTCTTTGTCCTGAAATTTATTTTATGATTTTTCTTCTAATTATGTTTCAAAATAAAGAAAAAATACCAATATTCCTTAATAAGTTTACTTTTAAATTTCATCAAGGATTTTGAGCACCGTTATTGGTGTCAATACAACGATAATATGACGGGGAACCGTTCTCCTGGATACTAATTTCAAGCAATATTTTATATCATCATCAACCTATGCTAGTCCACTGATAGACATAGGTCTCCCCTAATGAGCGCCATGCAATCTTCAGCTTGCCGCCTCCAGCATCTGCCCGCAGTCTTTCGTCTATATAATACATATTATATAAGCAATATTTTATATATATATTTTATATTATAATATTTTTTTGTCTTATTTATCGTTAAAGGACAAAAATCGTGTTTATACATGAACGATTCGCTTCTTTTAATAAATCGACTCGAAAACGACTTTTAAATATATAATTGTCTCTATCGGCCTGAGAGAAGTGCACGGCTGTTGATAATATAAATAAATAAATAAATAATAAATAAATATTCCACGAAATTCTACACAGCGCTTTCTAGACCCAAAGTAAGCATAATTTAACTAGCTTGTGTTATGGGTTCTAAAATGCGGATAAACATACTTAATTTTTTTTATATATATACATACATATTATACATAGAAACATTCAGACCAATGCAAATAGACATATTCATGCATACCAATATTTGCACAGAGCGGGAATCACACCCGCGGCCCCTGTCGTAGCAGTCGAATGCATTACCGCTACGCCACAGAGGCCATGCTCTTAAGCACCTGTATTCGTATTTGAAATGTCATTATCGTTACGTATGGATGCTAATGCCGTCGACTATCAATTAATTTAGTAAGCCAGATCGTACCCACAGGTCCACATTATCAAATAATCGACGATGCCGTTGCCTCGTATGCACCTCACATTCCGCACTGCGGCTTCCATCACTGGTGAGTCTCTTGTGCCGGTTTTCTCCATCTATGCAAGATATAATGACGTCGGCGTAAGCCTCTCAGCTTACTTATCGTGTACTGGGCGTTCAATAGACTAAGGCTTTGGCTCGGGGGCAGGATGGGGATTGAACGCGACACACAGGTGCCTCCTGCTTAGTGCGCTCCACTGAACAACTTTTGAAAAGTGTTAACACGTTCACATGGCAACTATTTTTAACCGACTTCAAAAAACGAGGAAGGTTCTCAATTCATAGGAATCTTTTTAGGGATCCGTTGCCAAATGGCAAAAAAACGGAACCCTTATAGATTCGTCATGTCTGTCTGTCTGTCTGTCCGTCCGTATGTCACAGCCACTTTTTTCCGAAACTATAAGAACTATGCTGTTGAAACTTGCTAAGTAGATGTATTCTGTGAACCGCATTAAGATTTTCTCACAAAAATAGAAAAAAAAGCAATCAATTTTGGGGGTTCCCCATACTTAGAACTGAAACTCAAAAATGATTTTTTCATCAAACCCTTACTTATCTATGGATAGGTCTTCAAAAATGATATTGATTCTAATATCATTTTTTTCTAAACTGAATAGTTTACGCAAGAGATACTTCGAAAGTGGTAAAATATGTCCCCCCTCCCCCTGTAACTTCTAAAATAAGAGAATGATAAAACTAAAAAAAACATGTAAGTAATGTATATTACCATGCAAAACTTCCTCCGAAAATTGGTTTAAACGAGATCTAGTAAGTAGTTTTTTTAATACGTCATAAATCGTAAACCGAAATTCACCTTTCATTCAATCAACTCAAATATAAAAAATTTACTTGCTGCTACGGAACCCTTCATGGGCGCGTCCGACTCGCACTTGGCCGGTTTTTTATGTATGTTCTGCGAGGAGCGTTTTTGTGTGTGTGATTTTAAAGTGTGTAGTAATGTACTGTATAGTAATGTAGTCTCGCCTGTACATGCAGCAGATGATATTATTCACTTTATTTACATTAGAATTCATCCTCACATGTTGCGACCGGAAACAGTGCGTACAATTAGATATGAAAGGCACTTTATTCCGCACACCCTCAGGCTGTGGAATGATCTCCCTGCTGTGGTTTTCCCAAGCGACTACAATATGGGGTTCTTCAAGAAGGGCATTAGAAGGTTTTTACAGGGTCGGCAGCGCGAATGTGACGTCCCTGATGTTGCACACGTCCATAGGCCGCGGTAACCGCTTCCCATCAGGTGGGCCGTGAGCTTGTCTGCCAGCTGAGTGGTTTAAAAAAAAAAACTTGAAATTCTTAACCCGGATCCTTAAAGCGGGTGTGAAAAAGCATCTCGTGAGGCTGGGAGCCACCATTGCATTGTAGCATTATCAGTATCTGTAATGACGACCCCCATTCCCGGGGCTTTACCTTTAGCGTACCATCAGGCGAGGTGAAGCCATCTTGACCTGCCCATTATAAAAAAAAATGTGAAAAATGACAAAAAGTTTGATTTTTAGATAATATTCGATTTTAACACCTCCACCAGTAAACGTCTCTTACTGGAGGAAGTATTACACTACTGTTATCGAGACGTTTACCACGTCTGTGAGTATTATAGAGTACGACAGTATGGTACTCGGTAAAGTACCACAGAGTAATTAATATACTACGTAAAACGTCAGTGGTTGTAACAGTGTCGAAATATCACTTGGATGACATATTTGCCAATTAGTCGGTAGCTTAGTGGTTAAGGAGTCGACCCTACGATCGATAGGTCCCGGTTTCGAATTCTGATGTCACTACTGATGTGAACCCACTCGTAACACAAGCAATTTAGCTTAGCTGGACGGGTTAGGGGGAATATTAGTAATCATCATCATCATCATCATATCAACCGTAGGAAGTCCACTGCTGAACATAGGCCTCCCCCATTGACTTCCATTTTGACCGGTCTGTAGCGGCCTGCATCCACCGAGTCCCTGCGGTCTTTAGGTCATCCGTTCACTTTGAACCACTCAAGAACCTTTCTGCCCCATCGGCCATCGGTTCATCGGTTTGCCATTAGTAATTAAGGTTACTAATATTATTTAAGAAAAAAAACGGTTTTCTTCGAAGTAGCTACTAGGTTCAGTCAAGGCAAACGCATTGACTGAAGCTGGTAGGTACTTTACGTAACTAACGTAAAGAGATCACAAACAAGTCCGCTAGTTTCCGCGGTTCAGTGTAAATAATAAACTAACATCAAAACAACCGCGATAGAATCTGTTAAAAATACATTTACAAATATGAAGTGGTAGAGTCAAGCAGTCATTTTGGCCGTTGCATGAATGGGCCGACTCGACCGGGGAAGCACCACCCTCTCACAGAATATCGACGCCAAGTAACCGTATTTGAACTGTTGCGTTCCGTTTGGTGAGTGAGACTGCCGGAGCCCAAACTCCTTTCCCATCCCCTCCCAAACTTCTTTCCCATCCCCTCCCAAACTCCTTTCCCATCCCCTCCCAAACTCCTTTCCCATTCCCTCCCAAACTCCTTTCCTATCCCCTTTCCTTTACAGGGTCGGCAGCGCGAGTGTGACGCCACTGGTGTTGCACACGTCCATAGGCCGCGGTAACCGCTTCCCATCAGGTGGGCCGTGTGCTTGTCTGCCACCTTAGTGGTATAAAAAAAAAATTACTTCAAGTCCGCTAAGTTTCATCATCATAAATCTTTTCCGGACGTCATATTTAGAACCGATAATACCTACGTCTAGTATGTAGATTTTTGTAACGCTTTGTTAGTGCTGTGAATATGATATATACAGAATTTAACATAACATAACTTCACGCCTGTATCCCCGAAGGAGTAGGCAGAGGTGTATTACACACCCACGATTCGCCAGTTATGTTAAGGTCCCAATGTAATAGGGGGCGAGCCTATTGCCATGTACCAGGCACATTATTAAGCGAGCGATAATTAACATTTATTATTAATGCACACAACTACGAAAAGTCAGAGGTGTGTGCCCGGGGCGACTGGGGATCGAACTCGAGACCTCGTCTCAGTAGTCCGTTACGTACGCCACTAGACTATCGCCGCTTTATAGAATTTAACATTGACTGTTTTATCCGATTATTCCGAACCTGACTCGAAAACCTTACCCGGTCGCGGGTTAGGTTAGAAACTTGAAAAAAAATGTAATATTTGTTCTGAACGTAACCCTCTTCCTAACCTGACCCGACGTCTCGTTCCTATCATAAAGAATTGCGCAGATACGTTTAATTACTTACCTAGCTATTTAATCAAACAGCTTAGAAAATGACTTATAACTGCATGGTTATAAAAAAAATAACCACGAAGGCTAACCTAACCTATCCAAGTCGGATACTAAATATTAAATACTGATTTGACACATATGTACTTTTTATTTTGAGAAAGATTAGAGAGAATGACCAATCTGCGCAATTCGGGTTATGATAGGAACGAGACGGCGTCGGCAGGTTAGGAAGAGGGTTACGTTCGGAACAAATATTACATCTTTTTTCAAGTTTCTAACCTAACCCGCGACCGGGTCAGGTTCGGAATAAGAAGTTTTATTGCCCACAAATTACAAAATAAGTTAAAAATGAGTTAACGTCAATGATCAAGAAACAGGCTCTAAAATTTCAAACATGACATCATCAGAAATATGACAGACGGTTGGACACTTATGTATCATAAAATTGGTTCGAGCGTCCCCCCGGCACGACATTTATGTTTATAGAAGGCGTCATATGCCACTAAACTCGTGATAGTGGGCCCTCGTAAAGTAGCGAGAGTGAAGGAGGACTGTCCGTGCACTTTGAATTCGAAATTTTATGTCGGTTAGCTTTATGTGGGTGCTTTCTAACGAATAGCTTGGTCAGTGACATACACGTGATACTTGAAGACGTTTATTTTGCACATTCAGCGTTAGTAACAAATACAATTAACACGAGGCCTGCAATTTTTAAATGGCACCACAAACTAAACAATTCAAAAATTATACTTCATCATTTTTTTTTCAATTAAATTTTTAAGCATTAAGTATGCTTACTTTTTCTAAAGATTTAGATCGTAAAAAGAGAACATCTAAAAAAAAAAACAATGTTTAAAAATGACTGTAAAGTTATTCATTGTTTCCGTAGTTCGCAAAAATTACGGTAGATGGCTCCAGCGTCGCCTTAAGACGTATATAATATATCGGAGAATTTCGAATATCTGAGACGTGTCTAGATAGCTCAGCTGGTCAGAGCATTCCCCCTGTAAGGGACTGGTCGCGGGTTCAAGTCCCGTTCTAAATTGTATCTTTTTCATCAGTTTTGTTTACCACCTTTGCTATTGTTTGTACAATGAGAACCTTTGAATCGTAAAGTAATTTTCATCTAAGTTTAGCTTAGTTTTCTATGATCAGCGGAACATCAGGAGAAGATGATTCTCAGACGCAAATACTCAAATTAAATTATGTAAAGGCAACAGAAACAGTATTCTTTACTACATTTTGAGAGTTTCCTTCGATATCTCCAGGATCCCATCATCAGATCTGTATCCCATCATCAGAAGTAATCTCATACTATGTATAACGTATCGGCACCTTTCGCGATTAATATGGAACTTACTTTTGCCGACGTTTCGGATGCGTTGCAGCACCCGTGGTCACGGCAAAAGTAAGTTCCATATTAATCGCGAAAGGTCCCGATACGTCATACAAAGTATGAGTTTACACCGCGATAGTTTAACAATAACAGAGGTAATCACTTTTCTAACAAAATAAGAATCATAAAAATCCATTCATAATTGGCGGTGTAATCGCGTAACAAATACACAAAATAAGAAAATAACCGAGTCGAACTCGCCCGTGAAGGGTTCCGTAGCAGCAAGTAAAATTTTTATATTTGAGTTGATTGAATAAAAGGTAAATTTCGGTTTATTATTTATGACATATTAAAAAAAACTACTTACTAGATCTCGTTCAAACCAATTTTCAATGGAAGTTTACATGGTAATATACATCACATGTTTTTTTTTGTTTTATCATTCTCTTATTTTAGAAGTTACAGGGGGGAGGGAGGCATATATTTCACCACTTTGGAAGTATCTCTCGCGTAAACTATTCAGTTTAGAAAAAAATTATATTAGTAACCTCAATATCATTTTCGAAGACCTATCCATAGATGGGTATACCACGTATGGTTTTGATGTTTTTTTTTTTTTGAGTTTCGGTTCTAAGTATGGGGACTCGCAAAATTTATTGTTATTTTTCTATTTTTGTGTGCAAATCTTAATGCGGTTTACAGAATACATTTACTTACCAAGTTTCAACAGCATAGTTCTTATAGTTACGGAAAAAAGTGACTGTGACATACGGACAGACATGACGAATCTATAAGGGTTCCGTTTTTTGCCATTTGGCAACGGAACCCTAAAAACATACATATCGAATTAAAAACCTTCTTCTTTTTGAAGTCGGATAAAAATAGCGTACAATAGCTTAGTTTTGGGTGTATTACTTTAGAAAGAGTAACATCAAGTAATAAACTAAGCATTAATACTCCATAAGTAATGATAATGGCCCTTAGGTGGGCGAGAGCAAGCCGCTACAGCCTCATGAGATTTGTAACGCAAGCCGCCGGCTACATATAACGCTAATGCGTGCTATTCTCTGGAGGGATCAGCATATCAGGGTTAATAGTAGCGCATCGTACCGTGTGCCTGGCTCCAGTGCTGTAGCCACCATACAACACAATCTAACCGTTCAGATGATACAGTGTGTAATATTTAATAAGATAATATTGGTTATTAACTGTAAACTAAAATAGGTATTTATTGAAAAGCACCAGTTGATAAAAACACACAATGAATGCACACACAACCAGCCATTGCCATCTCTAGAATCAAATCGGGTAGGTATTGGATTTATTTATTGAAAGAATTCATATCGTATCTGTACAGTAATGGAATGTGACGTATCTGTGGCACAAAGGAAATATTTCTGTGATCTTTATTTATGGCGGTGCTATTTGCGACGGATGGCGGGGATATGTCGAGGATTAATATCTTTTTCTACTTTTGCTATATGGCCTTAGGTATATACAATACTAAATAATACTAGAGAGGACTCTGTGACGTGGAACTCTGATTCCCGCGACACATAGGAAGCTATTCTAAGGATAAAATGGAGCCTTTGTGCTATTCAAGACGTTTCCTGTAAAAATTCAAGCAGATCCGTTCCGCCGTTTGAGCGTGATTGAGTCACAAACATCTCCACAAACATTTATGTTTATAATATTAGTAGAATTACTGAGCATATATGATAGAGAAAGAGAGAGACCCCGAAAGATGACTGCCCGTCGGGGTTCTGCAGTGGAAATTGTGTATCCCAAAGAGTAGTTAGAGGACAAAAGCTTTTGCCCTGATTCAGCCAATATATGTATGCATATTACATTGGTATTCCTGCCTTACAAGCTTGACTAACGAAGTAGGTTTACACTACAGTCATAATATTATTATATTCCAATCTGGCAACCCTATTCAAAAGGCGGTATTGAAACATAACGTGGTTAAACCCTCATAGCCACGTAGTGGCGATGCCGGAGGCGATAAGTGCGCTCTAATTCAGGTAGTTCCCAGAGCCCCGTGCTCGGGGCTAATCCCACGGGATCTGCTCTATCGCTTATCGACAAATCAGGAGGTTCAGTACGAGAGTTCAAATGTTTTTGTGTATCAGTTTTGCTTCACCAAGCGAAATACTTAGTGAGTGCGTACTGTTGCGGTTGACCCGCTGCAACATCAACATAAACCTCCAATAATTTAGGGTAATTAAACCGCAGCCAAACAGCACTACAAACACATATAATGACGGTTGGAAATCTCCGACAGGCTGAACAAAGATGTATTATATGCCATACATATCTAAATAGAGGAAGACAACACTGTTCAATACATTTTTCTTCTGTTTGTCAACAGATTTTATTTTTGTTTTGCTAAGTAGCTAATTAAAGCTAGCTTTATTCAATTTTTTTTTGTATGAAGAGTAGATGCTAATAACCAAAATGACTAGTATTCTAAATAACTATTATTCGAAGATTAGTAAGCTTTTTTTTCTTTTTTTCCCGGTAAACCCTCGAAAGGATAATCCCAGGGTTAAAGATTAGTAAGCTTAGCTAAATTATTTGATTTAGGAGTGGGTTTACGTCAGGAGTGAAATGGACAGGATTCAAACTCGGGCCCTCTCGATCGTAAGGTCGACCTTAACCAATAAGCCACCGAGGTTTAAGAATGAAGCATGAATCTTGAGTGCTATTAAGGAAAAGATAAAACATTTTTTTTACCACCACGACCACTGAAATTTTCAAATTTCTCCCGCTTACTGCCATGCCTGTAGATATAGCTCCAAGGGGCCATAATTATTTAATAATATCAGTCAGTAATCAATTGGCTTGTCCTCGCCCGTCCATCGATCCGCGCGTTCCAGTTATTAAAACACACATATTTCAAATGGAACATTCTTGAACCATGTTCGTAACACCTATTAAATGAGTAATCAAAAGTAAAATGATTTCCTGCTACGTAAGTATATACCTGCCTATTTCTTGATTGTAGAACATTACGTATGTTATTCACGGAATAGGAATTAAGTAAGAGGCAACGTTGTTCACTTTTTTCGACCAAGAAGGTCGGAAATAAGCATACCTGATGTAAAACTTTTTAATCTTTAGCATGTACTCTTCAACCATTTCGATGGCTAAGTGATCTAAGCAAGTAGCAGAGCCGTGCTTCACTCACTTAAAGATTATACGATTATACAAGTACTTCCGCTCATGATAAATATTCATATTTTCCATTTTAATAGAATTCTAGACCGTGCACGTTACCGTTTCGCCACAGAGAAAATCTTAACTTATATTATGCCATATTTGCATAATATAAGTTCATATATTTGTTATTAAAGGAAGCAAAAATGCCTACAATGGATTTAGTTGAAATTTTGGACACAGAATACGACCGGGCATAGGTTCCTGTAGGTCGCGTGAGCGGTTTGTTTTGTACGCGGGCATAGAATAGTTAGGGCGTTATTGTGTATTTGAAGGTTTGTGATCTACAAATCCACAACATTTCATCACACACCTCGCTGAGATGACCGCTTAAACCACCTTGCAGTAGTGGACAAGTAATTAATAGCGCAGCTCCAACCAGTATCAAATGGAAGTTTAGAATGTGACGAGCGAGTGTTACCGCAGGGGACACGTACAAAGGGACGACTCAACTAACAGCTGACTAACAACTCAAGCTCTTTAAACTAAGATCGTTAAGGTGTGTGGTATGTGTTAAACTTCGCATCAACTTCGGCCTTAAGCCCGTTCACTGCGCAAACATTTTTATTTTAACCTTAAGCACTCTTAATTACTCTCAATCAAACTAGATATACACATTTCCATTTAGGGGTAGGCAGAGGTATATTAAACACCCACGATTCGCCAGTTATGTTAAGGTCCCAATATAATAGAGGGCGAGCCTATTGCCATCTACCGGGCACATTATTAAGCGAGCGATAATTAACATTTATTAATGCACACATAACTACGAAAGGTCAGAGTTGTGTGCCCGGGGCGACTGGGGATCGAACTCGAGACCACGTCTCAGCAGTCCGTTACGTACGCCACTGGGCTTTCCTTTTTTTTCGTGGGAAAATCCCTTCGGATACCCCCCCGAACCGACTAAAACCGCACGCCATCTCGGGTCCTGAACATATACCTAAATAATAACGTAATTATAATTTATTCTATCTGACATTTGTTGAAAAAAATCATGCAGCTAATAATCTAATCTAAAATTCTAAGTCCTAAAATTCGTAACAGTGTTTCAGTCTACCCCGCGAGACCATTCCGAGGGGTGGGCGGGAGGGATGTAGTTGGAAAGGGGCGGCTGAAAGCCATCATCTGCATAGCGGATGAGGCCAGAGCTAGCCGCCTAATGGGATCAACTCGGTTCGTTGATCCCATTTTGGCAATATCAAGCCCTTGAAATGCGCCGTGTAAATACTTCATGGACCTATTGTATTTACAGAACACAGAATGATGTAGAGTAGAGTTTGGAGTACCGAGTTAGTTACTAAATATTGTTTTAAAATATTTTTAGAACATATAGACTTCTTATACCTTTAGTCTTCGAACCATGAACCTAATAATTTTACTGATGACTAGTGATCCGTCCTCGCTTCGCCGCAATAATAGAAAGAAAGCAAGAATATTGCCGTTTTATTTTTTTCTTAAAAAAACAACCGAAATTAGTATTCCCGTTAACCCCCCCAGCTTAGCTAAATTGCTTGTGTTAGGCGTGGATAGTGGCCAGGATTCGAATCCGGGACCTCTAGATCGTAAAACCGTCTTAACTTCCAATTATTGTATATCAAGAACCACACAAAATGCTTCAAAGTTTGAACTGAAAATATGCCAATATGACTTATTTTAATAATAATTGTATTTGAGGTTATAATTAAATTCATTGCGTTCGCTTATTCCATCACTGTGAAACTTTTATTATTCCGAAGAATGAAACACTAGAAGACTATTTTTACCGCAGCCCTAAGTAAGCAAAGCCGTTAAACCTCACTAGTCGACCACGAGTGTAACGCAAACACCAATAAAGGAGAGCAGTTGCTTCTCAAATATATGGTAAAACCTAGACAAAATCGCACTTGGCGCATTCTTAGGGTTCCGTACCACAAAAGGAAATAATAACGAAAATTACACTTCGTTGTCCGTTTGTCTAACAAAGCCATTTTCTCGGGTACGCGTGGAGGTGGTATCAATTAATATCAAATACTCAAATTTGCAACTTGTATAAATTAAACTTTTAAGTTTATGCAATCAAAAGATACCAACAGCCATTTATGGAGCTTATTTTGAAAACATACGCATTTGAATCAATACCCATATGGTTTTACCGTTGAGCTAGAGTCCTAAAATTTGACATGAAGCAAGTTCTTATAGCACAAGCAAAGGTAAAAGATTTGTATTTGTATCATAAAAACACTATGACCACATAATACCAGACGCTCCGTCCACTTTGTTATCTGTGTTGGCGTTCCGGGCTGAGCTAGTTGACATACGAAGCCCTAGTTACTTTTATTTACTGACTAAGTAAAACAAAAAAATCTCACAACTTGAAATCCCCAAGGTAGAGGTGATCTTACCAACATTTTGTCAATCAAGTCTTCGGTTCCAAGTAATTCGGAGCTGGCCTATTGCTGCCAATGAGCACTTTCCCTATACTCCGTGTTGTTATTGAGAATTTCCAGCTAAAAATTCATTAATTAGTTTACACAACTGTTGTTGAAATCGAAAATTTGTAAAATGTTAAAACACGTTTGTAAAAAAATCCGTTCCCGCAGGGGGAACGCACAGGTAGATTTCGTGAAGCAATTAATATTATTTTATATAGAGAACTACGGACTTTAAACAATATTTTTAACATGTTTAATTTTTTTTCTCGAAAACGGTAACTTTTAGCGAAAAACATTTCAGACATTTATTTTAGACTTAAAAATGGCCTATCGATTAAAAATGTTTCCGACTGCAAGAATGTTCACCGGTTAGAAGTTATGATTTTTTTCCCGAAAAATTTTGGATTTTCCCCCCTCCACTTTTAGTTAAAGTTTTAATCTTATAGGTTTATAATTAAAAGTTGTTGGTATTCATGTATACTATGGGATAAAATTTGAATGGTTCGAATATCTTTCATGGAACGTGAAATTTTGAGGAAAAACTGATTTCACAAAAAGTGAGGCCCTACCGTCCCCTTAGGCCGGATTCCACCCGTTCACAAACTTAAACTAAGTTTACACCCAAGCAATTTTTGACCGCAGTTTGAAAGCGATCGGGGCAAAAATGCGACCGTGAGAGTGCCGCAAATTTTGGGAAGTGGAACCATACATACATATATATATAAACTTTTTGACCAGTGGTCATTTCGGACTCAGGGGGTCAGACCTCCTATGAAGAATTTTTTTTTAAATTCGACAGTAGTCAAGAAACCAATAGGTAGATCGACTTCATCGAAATCTACCTTTTTTTTTTTTTTTTTTTTTTTTTCGTGCGGAAATCCCTTCGGATACCCCCCCGCGTGCCAGCGGGGGCGGTTATGTCGGGCTTGAACCGACTAAAACCGCACGCCGTCTCGGGTCTACAGACGCCGGGGTGTAAGGTTGCCCATAGAGCATATCCCTCGCACCCCGACTGACCCTGGGCCATCTCCGGTTTCGAGATGGCCCCCTCGGGTTTGGGAACCACGGTGTCCCCGTCTTGCCCCGGTTTGGAGGAGGGGCGCTAGTCGCCCCACCGTCCCGGCCTGCTTCTGCTGGGGTGACAGGTGGCCTCACCCGCCACCCCCAGGCCTGCGCTCATGGAGGACGGAGGTCGTTAAGCGACCTCCGGCGCCTGAGTTGCCTGCGACGCGCGGCGAGCAAGTTGCGGGCTCGGCGGACCGGGAGAGTTCTAAGTCTCTCCCGGGCGCGCTCCGCCACCTCCTTCGCGAGCATTACATGCTCGCAGAAGGAGGCGGCGGCGGCCCACGCGCTCGCGCTTCGCACCATTGCCGCAATCATGCTGCCGAGCGAGAGGACTCCCACCCCGATGGCTGCCACGAGGTCACGCCTCGGCGCCTCCCACGCCGGGCAGTCCGCCAGCGTGTGCAGCCCTGAGTCCTCGCTCGCGTCGCAGTGATGACACTCAGGCGTTGGCTCCTTCCTGATCCGATGCAGGTGGTCCCCGAAGCACCCCTTCCCTGAGATCACCTGCGTCAGTCGGTAGGAGAGGCTTCCGTGTCGCCTCTCCAGCCAATCCTCCATGATGGGCCTTACCGCCGCTATTGCGGCGTGCCCTGCGCTTGGTTGCCCAAGTCGTTCCTTCCACTCCACCACGATGGCCTGGCGGAGCTGGGACTGCACGGCCTCGATTTCTCGAGGCTCGGGGTTCCATCCCTGCTCCCGCGCCTCCTTTCGCCACTGGTACAGTTGCGAAAGGGCTCTCGCTTCCAGGTCCCATGGCGGAGTTCCGGCAAGGAGACTCGCCGCCTCGAAGGAGATCGTGCGGTACCCTCGGATGACCCTGATGGCCAGAACTCGCTGCGGAGCGCGCAGCATCTGCACAGTTCTGGTCCTCAGGGCCTCCGCCCATATTGGGCACCCATACAGGGCCATGGACCGCACGATCCCCGCGTAGAGTCTCCTGCAGGAGTCATCGGGCCCCCTCATGTTGGGCAACAGCCGAGCCAGAGCAAGAGCTGTGCCCTTCAATTTGGGGGCCAGACTTCGGATGTGCTCTCCGAAGTCCCATCGGCCGTCGAGCACGAGCCCCAAATATTTCATTTGGGGCTTGATGCCGATGCGATTTCCTCCCGCGATGAGACTGGATCCCTCGGGTGGCTTGCTCCGAGGCCCATGGAAGAACAGGGCCTCGGTTTTATGCAGGGCCACCTCGAGACCCAGCCGCCGGATCCGCCTAACGACTTGGGCAACCGCGGTCGTGGCCTTTCGGGTCGCTTCGCGGTACGTCGCCCCGCACGCCGTCACGAGCGTGTCGTCCGCGTAGCACGTGACGGCGGCACCGCCTACGAGCTCACCGCGAAGCACCCAGTCGTATCCGATGTTCCACAGGAGCGGCCCCAGGACCGATCCCTGTGGAACACCGCACGACATTTCACGCCGACCGAGACCGGTCACTGTTGGGTAGATGACGGCTCTCTCCGTCAAATACGCCCCGACTATGCGGCGGAGGTAGAGAGGCACTTCGTGATACACGAGCGCCTCCCTAATGCAACTCCAGGGCAAGGTGTTGAACGCGTTGGCGATGTCCAGGGACACCGCCAACATCACCTCACCCCGGGCTACTGCATCCTCCGCCAGAGCCCTCACGCGCATGATGGCATCCACGGTGGAGCGCCTCTGGCGGAAGCCATATTGGCCATCCGCCAGGTCCGGCCCCACTCTTGAGAGGTGCTCGACGAGGCGCTTCGCAATTACTCTTTCAAAGAGCTTGCACACCTCGTCGAGCAACACTATGGGCCGGTAGGCGGACGGCGAGTCCGCCGGGCGCCCCTCCTTTCGGATGAGGACCAGTTTCCCCGTCTTCCACAATTTCGGAAACTGGCCCCGCTCCAAACATGCGCTGAGAAGCCCTCTCAGTCGGGGCTCGAGAGCGTCGTCGACTAGAGCTAGGACCCACGCTCGGCCTGGAATGCCGTCGGGTCCCGGGGCGGTGTGTTTGGCTCTTAGCCTTCTCACCGCCAGCTCTAGTTCTACCCAAGTGACCTCGGGCACGTCGTCGTCTTCCACGTCGGGCGCCATGCGCAACCGAGGCGGAGTCATCCGCGGTGGAACATGTTCCACCGCCCGCGCTGGGAACAGGGAGCCAACAATTCCTCCGAGCAGATCCGGCTGGAGACACCGGGTTAACGGCGGGGCCTTGGGGCGCAGCTTGCCCCTCACCATCCGGTAGGGCCGCCCCCAAGGGTCCCGCTCCAGTGTCGCCAGCAGCTCGCGGAAGGCGTCCCGTTTGGAACGCCTTATCTCCGCTCGGAGGGCTCGTCTGGCCTCCCTGTATCCCTCGTACAACTCCGCCTCTCGGGCCTCCGCATCTGCGGGGCGGCGACGCCTCCTACGGAATCGGGCCCACCGGCGGTGCGTGATCACACAGCCCCGTCTGAGCTGCGCGATCTCCGACGACCACCAGTAGACCTGACCCCTCGGATTATAGGGCGGAGCCCTAGGCATCGCCGCGTCACAGACACGGGTCATGGCCTCCCGGAACCACTCCGCCTCATCGTCTATGCTGACAGGCCTGTCCGGCGCAGGGGCCCAGGCCTGTACGATGGCGGCTTCCAGGAGGAGCTCCCGATCAAGTCGCTTAAGCGCCCAACGTGGCTCGGGTGGAGCCGGTGCAGCCGGCGCGTCGCTCGCAGGGGGGGACACGTCAAACCGAATGTATCGGTGATCCGAACTTGTGTCCTCCCCCAAAACGACGCGCCAGCCCTGAACACGTCGCGCCAACGAGGGGCTCGCGAACGATAGGTCCACGATGGAGCTACCCCTCGAGGTCACGAACGTGTCCACGGCTCCCCGATTTAGGAGGACTAGGCCGAGTCGTGCGGCCCAGTCCACCAGTGCCCTGCCTCTATGCCCCGTCGCGCCCCTTTCGTGTCGGGAACCCCAGGCATACGACCAGGCGTTGAAGTCCCCGAGCACAAGGACCGGACGGGGCTGGCAGGCATTTACGACGACGGCCAGCTGACGGAGCCACTGCTCATATGCAGCTTGGTCTCGGTTCGGCGTGATATAAGCGGCCACGACCGCTATGTCGCCAACCGCTGCCGCCACGCAGCCGGGTCCCCTTGCAACGACGGCAAGAGGGGGGCTGCCGGCGGCAGGGTTGTGCACCAGTGCCGCCGACCCATCCAGCGCGGTTTCCCAGGTAGGCCCGAGGAACCGGTGGGTGTATGGGTCGGCGACAGCGGCGACATTTATGGCCCACTGTGCCATGCTCTGGCGCAGAAGATCCTGAGCATGGGCACCGTGGCCAACGTTCACCTGCAGGATGCGGAGTTGAGGATCCATTATGGAACCCCCATCTCCGCATCCCGCTGTGAACTGGAGGCGGAAGGCCGGCCTCCCGGCTTCGGCTCCCCTCCGGCGCAGGCCTTGCTGCCAACCCTATGGTCAGCCGGCTTGCCCCCCGCTGCACATCTAAAACAGTGCAACGGGGCGCTACACGAGCCGGCCTTATGACCGGGCTGGCCACAGCGGAAGCAGCGGTCACCCGCCGTTACCTCCGCCGTGCAGTGCACCCCCACATGGCCCACCGACAGGCACCTGAAGCACCTGGCCGGTCGGGCCTGCAGGAGCCGTGCCTGCGCCCTCAGGAAGCCTCCCACCAGGAGGCTCCGCCCGTCTGCGACCTTTTGGGCCGCCGCGATAGGGCAGCCGACAACTGCTGCCCCCTGTCCACCGCGGCCGAAGCGTATAGCTCCGGCCTTCACTGTGTCCGGGGAGCAGTCCCCGGCCTCCGCCACGGCGAGCCTAAGCTCCTCAGCCGTGACGGAGTCGTCCAGGCCCGTGATGCGCACTTCTGCGCATTTAATGGGCCTGGACACCCGGACGTCGGCTGCATCCAATGACTCCCTAAGCCGAGCCGCTAGGGCGTCGGCTTTGGGGCCACTGGCGGCGCCGGGGACCTCAAGAAGCCGGGCTCCCGTCCGTGTGCTCTTGCACCGGACGCCCGGGATCTCGAGGGCCTTGAGGTCCACGTTGGCCTTTACCCTGGCCAACACCTCGGCATACCCCATGCCTCTCGACGCTGCCTCCGCCGTCAAGGTGACGACGACGGCCGTTGTTCGAGGGGCACGGAGCTTCCCCGGTGCTGCCTTCGCGGCGGCCGCGGCCCTCCTGGCCTTTTTGGCCTCTTCTTACTGGTCATCGAAATCTACCTAAAACATCACATTATGAACTTATACTTCAATAACGTAAATACTGTCAGTACAATCTTTCCAACAATAAGTACAAAAAAGATTTTGTTAAATCGGGTCATAAACGACGGTAGTATCGATGCACATACATAAAAACAAAAACAGGCGAATAGAATCTCCTCCTTTTTGAAGTCGGTTAAAAAGATTGAATTTCTGTATATGTTTCTGAACTACTATTATCAACCTCAATCTTTTGCTTTAGGGCTTTTGTGAAAACCACAATTTCGCAAATGTCATGTCTCCGAAGGACGAGCCGTCAAAGGGTTTCACATTGTCTTGAAGAGAATTTATAAAGATGAAGAGTTACAATTTGTAGATTGTCAACTTTTCGGGACAAAACTAACAATAGGATAGTTGGTTGTCAAGTTCAATCAATTTCTTTTTATTAAAAGTCATACACGAGAATCCTATTTAATTTTGTCTTAAGAAATAACATTTTTTTTAGCTTAGCTTAATTGCTTGTGTTAGGAGTGGGTTCACGTCGGTAATCTAATGGCCAGGATTCGAACCCAGGACATCTCGATCGTAGGGTCGATTCCCTAACCACTAAACTAGCGACGCTTGAAGAAGATGTGACGTCAGACTGTGCTATTATCAAATAATTGACTATTAGTGGCGATTAGTCGGGTTATAAGCATGAATGAAATTTTTACATCTATTTTATTATTCTTATTTAATAGTCTTTGTGAAATCTATTTTAACCATATGAAACTACTTTATTAGATATGATTCCTTCACGATGAAGTGAATAATTGTTTGACTGCCAACACATCGCCGCGCTTGTCACCATGGCAACGGCTCCCCTTCAAACGTTATATCATAGTCATTTTACAAGTGAAATAGCTTCCGCATCGCGATCGCAGTGCGCGCCACAGCGTGCCACAACGTGCCACAGTTACATCCCCCGCTTACGTAAGGGTAGTTATTTAAATTGGGCTCTGAATATTTTCTATGAAAATTTCGTAAACTGCGTCGTAAGCTGTGTAGGAAGCCAATTGACGTTGCCACTGCGGTAATTATAGTACGCACATTACAGGAACGTTATGTGGGAATGGCAATGGTAGTCTGCGGTGTCTATCGACATATGCGGGAGACATTATAGTAAACCTTATATAATGAAAACGATTACTAAAACACGGAAGCTTGCCATGTAGATGCATATTTTATATTTATACTACGTGTTGCCCGCGACGTTGCCCGCTTGGAATTCTGATCCCGTTTCCGCAAGCCTTCGTCAAGTAGCTCATATGTAATTCCAGACTATAATCTATCCCGGTACCAAATTTCAGCCAGATCTGTTCGGCTGTTTAAGTGTGATTGGGTACCAAACATTCAAACATCTTCACAAACTTCCACATTTATAACATTAGTAGGTTATTGCATGACATGCGTATATGCATATAACATGCGTCAGAACGCATGAAGGTCTTAAAGGAGATTATGTAATACGTTAAAGAACTGAAGACATTAAAACAATTTGTGTTTTGCTCAAATAGGTGCTTTATAAAAGTAGCTTCAATTTCATTAAATAAATTTAAAAAGAAACGGTTATGGCTAATAGTAAATGTATGTAGTCCAGGTAAGGATTTCTGGCGTCGAACAATAAATTGTACAATAGTCCCAAATGATTGACCTCAAGCAACAACCGAATGAAACTCGATCAACTCATCTTCAAGAATAATCCAAAATTATTTATTACCAACTTATACTTACAGTTATCTATACATATAAGTTATAATTTACATAAACATTCTTTATATTTATAGTTACTTAACCCATTTACCACAACATTCAACAATGTCAAAAATAATAACTATACAATGTCAAAACTACAATAATAAATAGATCCAAAATAATAATTCGCTAATCAAAATCAAAAGTGTTTACAAAAAGAATAAAACATAACATGTGTCATGGCCACTCTGCTCTGCCATTACCAGCACCAATACCCAGTGTACTAGCAACTGGGCAAAGAATTAGTCAAAACCAGACCCCACAACTTAAAGGACTGTAAAGTTCTGAGAGTTGAATGTGCTTTCTGAAATATGGAGAATCCAATTATTCTGAGAAGGCGCTGGGTTAGTGTCACGATCAATGCCAACCCTATGAAGGGGTGAAGGGGAAGCCATTGACCGCCGCCCAGGGTGTACCGGCCGCTCCGATTCCGTTTCCCCCGGACTGCAGCGGGATCGGAATTGGAGCGACACTCGAGGAGGTTACCCAACACACACCCCCCAAAGAAAAGTACCTACTCCACAACATACAAAGGCCGCTCTTATGTCAATTGATTGTTTGCGCACACATTCTAGAATCTTCAAAAAAAGTTTTAGAATTACAACTTAAACGATTCCCGACCCCAACTTCATCTTTCGTAGTAATTGGTCTCCACGAGTCTGCTAAACTCAGTACTTCACTGCCCTCGACCTTGAGTGCCTCTCCAATTAAAATACCCCATTAAAAGAACCGGTGATACATGAAATTGTGCACAATTAGTCCCATATTATTTTTTACAACATTGATTTTGAATGTATGTGCTCACCAAATTATTATTACAAGCGACGTGCCTTTTTATATTTGTGTGTGAGATACCTTCTGGTAAATCAGTCGTCCAGGAACCGCCTGTGCGATTAGGTCGTCACGTTATCTGTACTAGTATTCCTAAATACATTGTTGGTCAAAAAATATTTGAAACGTAATGAATACAGTTTCATTGTGCTCAAGACTCTTGCGTTACTTCGAAACTAGCTGTATCCCATGGCTCCGCCCTCGTGG
Organism: Cybosia mesomella; assembly: GCA_946251805.1. Classification (NCBI taxonomy): domain Eukaryota; kingdom Metazoa; phylum Arthropoda; class Insecta; order Lepidoptera; family Erebidae; genus Cybosia; species Cybosia mesomella. The sequence goes on along the minus strand of OX276403.1, from coordinate 31,162,802 downwards.
AGTTTTGATCCCGTTCCCAATTCCTACGGGAACCTATTCCTGGGGTAAAACATATGTCCTATTTCAGACTATAATCTATCCCTGTACCAAATTTCAACCCGATCCGTTCAGCCGTTCAAACATCCATCCATACATCCATCCATCTATCCAAACTTTCACATTTATTATATTATATAAGTGGGATTGTGCTTGACCGACACAATAGTCGTATTTACGAGTAATTAATTGAAATGGAAGTAGTGACTCTTTCCTAACCCACATTGTTAATCAAATAAAATATATTTATACATTTAGGTCCAAGTGACACTTATGAACATCAAGATTAATGGTTCTACATTTACTTTCAGATGCACGAGACAATAAGTTTGTGAGAAAACAATCTGGCAATAAAAACTCACGACCACTCTTTTCTTATTGCCAGTAATTACAATCATTTTATTACCTAATTGTATCGCCATCTGAAATGCTGCAATATAATAACATCACACAAAGGATGATATTTTAAAGTATTTAAATGCGCAGATATTATAAAAATGTGAGTTGAGAGAGAAAGAGAGGAGACGTTTTCTATATATCTTTATGGCGAAGTGGAATATTGCCAAGCTGATATTTACATTCTGCGGCCTGTGAATTACTAGTAATTCACAAAATAACTGCTTGACAAACAAAACCTTATTTTGTATTCGTATCCCGTTTTATATGCGCCCTTGCGATGTCGTAGACGTGCTACGATTTACTACGAGCCCGCTACGACTTTTTACAACACAGTGTGTTATTGGTTTCATATAAATCCAATGGCGTAGACTGGAGCTACGAGTATGTATAAAATGTATAAAATGCAGCATACTGGTATTCAAAGGAGATATTAAGTAAGAGGAGAAAGAGAGGGTGTGAAAATTTGTCGGGTTTTTTTTTTTTTTTTTTTTTTCTATTTATTGAGGTAAATAAACAGTGACACAATACATATTCAATTATGAGGTATAACAATTACAGTAACAATTGTGACACCAGCAACATTTACCACATATTAGCTAATACAAGTATTTATTTCTAGGGGTTTTGTAGAAAACAAGTACTTAAGTAGAATACATTTCCATATAAGAAGTGGATATTGAAACATATAATTGAAACATATAATTCACCCCGTGTAGGCACACAGCGCGTGCGTAAACATGCATGCACATAAAAAGTATACAGGTACAAAGGCTATTTTACAATTTTACAATTTTGGAAAGACATTTCAAACTATCCGTAAGCTTATTTTATACCTCTTACAATTATCTTTCCCTTAAAAAAGTGTTATTTATTAGAAAATAAATAAGTTTTCAGTTTTAAGTTTTCCAGTAATTTAAAATTCGCACGCAAACAGCCGATCACGCGATGTCGTATCGTGATAAACAATGAACATTTATAATGACTATGAACTATCAAAGATAAAATTAGATTAGATTATTGTGAACCTATACCTAAGCTACTGTATCTATCATATTAAATATATTATTATTGTTACAATTGTCAAATAGCCAATTAGTACAAAGCCAATCTCTCACGCAATAACTTCTTAAATATGCCCGGGCGCGCTGCCATTATATCGATAGGACTAGAATTGTTGTTGTACGATTCAACCATGCGATACATTGGCGAGCGCTTACCAGCTTTAGTTCTGCATCTAGTTGTGGCGAAAATTTTCTGTTCGTTGCGACTGTGAGTTCTAGTGGGTACTCTGTAACATAGTTTCCTTACTAGTGGAATACAATCATAGTGGTTGTGGCAAATATCATAAAGCAACATTGCCTGTAGGTATAAACGTCTATGTTCCAATGTTAAGTATTTATATTTTATTAGTAACTCTTTATATGAGCGCCTATTATGACAACACTTATATTGCATACAACGCAAGAATTTTCTCTGAACAGTTTCGAGGGCTTTGTTATATTTATCATAGAACGGATTCCAAACGGCCACTCCGTATTCGAGCTGTGAACGGACTAAAGAATTATATAAGTGAAGATAAGTAGAGGGCTGAGTAAAGTTAGTACTGGAGCGAACAATAAACCCATACATCCTAAAGGCTTTATTAATAATAGTGTCGATGTGTAGATCCAAATGCAGTTTGCTATCCAAAGTGACACCTAAGTCTCGGATTACCTTGACCCTGTCAAGGTGTATTCCAGATAGGCTGTAACTGAAGCAAGATATATTTTTCTTTTTTGTGAAAGTAATAGACTTACATTTATTAATACTAAGTGCGAGTTTATTCCTCGCACAGTAGTCAGAGAACCGATCGAGATCTTGTTGTAATTCATAGTGGTCTTCAATATGTTCAATTTTGTGGTAAATTTTTAGATCGTCGGCATAGAGCAGAAAATTACTGAATTTAAAGCAGGTGTTAATATCATTTTTAAATATAATAAACAAGAGCGGACCCAATATGGAACCTTGTGGGACTCCAGAACTGATAGAAATAAAGTCAGACTCATGACCGTTTAACACTACTTTCTGTGTACGGTTGGTGATGTAAGACTTGAACCAGCGCCATAAGTTACCGCGAATTCCGTTAAAAGCTAGCTTCTCCAAAAGGATTTTGTGATCCACTCTATCAAAAGCCTTTCGAAAATCGGTATAAATACTGTCTGTTTGTTTATTATCATCCATACATTCAAATAGATAAGTTGTATATGTTAAGAGGTTGGTATTTGTGGAACGTTTTTGTATGAAGCCGTGTTGTTGTTCAATGATTTGATTATGAAGTGAAGGATAAATATATTTGTGGACCAAACGTTCGAAGGTCTTTGACAGGGTGGGCAAAATTGAGATAGGCCGGTAATTTTCTACACTGGTTTTGTCACCACTTTTAAAAACTGGCACTATACGGGCTGATTTAAAAATGGCTGGGAAAACGCCCTCCATAAGACATGCATTAAACATATAGTGTACAGGCCGATGAATTGTTTGAGCCGTGGCTTTCAGAAAAATAGGTGGGATATTGTCCACTCCAGAACCTTTTGACGTATCAAGGCATCTTAATTCCCGAAGTACTGCATCTTCAGAAAGCTTAATCTGACTGAAAAATACATCGGAGACACTGTTGCAATCAGGGACACGATCTATATCAAAATCATTACTTACATCCGAGGGCTCAAAAACTGATTCAAAAAATGATGAGAACAGATAACATACTTCCTCAGACTTATTGCTAACAACATTTTTATAGGACATCGAACGAGGTATGTCTACTTTGTTTTTTCTATTATTTATAAATGTCCAAAAGTATTTTATATTATTTTGTATACTGCTCTCAACCTTAGCCATATACTCCTTGTAACACTTATGCGATTCATTCTTAAATCTATGTCTAAAAATTGAGAACTGTTCATAATCAGATTTATTACCATATTTTTTCCATTTTATCCAATAGTGGTTTTTATTTTTATATATATGAATTAGAGCAGGTGAGAACCAAATAGGAAATCGAGATGATTTTACAACTTTCTTTGGTACATATTTTCTAATTATTTCATATATTTGCTCATAAAAAATTGATACAATTGATTCTGCATCCTTATCAAAAAATAATTCAATCCAGTTGATGTTGGTTATGTCCCTGTTTATCAGTGAGTAGTCTGCATTTTTAAATATAAATTGAGTCCTCGGTTGTATTATTCTATTATGAAAATTCTTACTAATCGGAAATATTGTGTAAAAGGGGGGATGGTTTTCATTAGGACGTACGAGTGCAACTGCGGGTTGAGCGGAGTTACAATAAGTAATATCCGTTATACATAAATCTAAGACACGTCCCTTTTTATTTTTTATTTTGTTATACTGAAACGAGTTGAACAGGTTCATAAAATTAGACAAGACTCGACACGACGCAATGTTATTTGAGACTTCAGGTAGTAAGTACGTACTACATTCCTTCCATTTCATTTTAGGTAAATTGTAATCACCTAGCAAGATATAATTTTTTACATTATTTAAATGCAATATAAACGTCATGTATTCGAAATGCATCGCATAAACGTCTGCACTCGTAGCGGGCGGTATGTACACCGCACTAATTACACAATAACAATCACGCGTTCGTATCTCGACGAGGACGTGGTCGGCGAGCGGTGAGGACGGGTAAGGCGCGCCGATAGGCACCGCGAGTCGCGTCGCGCTCAGTTCAGTCCGCACGGCCACGAGTACTCCACCACCGTCATCCCGACCGGTAGCCGCACGATCACGGTCACATCGAAACACTCGATACCTCGGATCCATGAACTCATTGTCATGTACTTCTGAATGCAACCATGTCTCCGTCAATACAATTATGTCATAGTTATGTGCCAGTGTATTCATGTACAAGGTATGCAGTTTAGTCCGTATCCCTTGACAGTTTTGATAATAAACTGATAATTTATCCATTATTATTGGACAACAAACTAAGAAAGTATTGTAATACAACTTGTGCCCGCTTGACAGTCAGTAGCGAGAAATTATACACCATAATATTTATTTGTGCATTATAATATGTTGAAAACAGTGTCGTCAGTATATAATAATTACCTAAGAATAGCTCATTGTACGAGTAAATGCCCAATGAACACTTTACAAGTATACATTTCGTTGTTACATGCCTTATAAGGATATAGCCACAGCCACCACCAGAAATACAAAGGATATAAAAATACCTACATGTCACACAAATAATACTGTGATTATCATAATAGTTTTTTAGTTTTTTCTTTATTATCCGAGATAGAACGCAACCAATTATTTTGTATTTGTTTAACAAATTATTTACATAGTACACATTACTTAATTTTATTGATGTCAGGTAGGGAGCGAATCGCGATTGTAGGTGACGTATCTTGTTTACGTACCAGTATGATACCATGTTTGACCCATACGTATTTATAACCATGTTTTTTAGCAGAATCACGGCACTGGCGAAATAACATTTTGTTGTTAAGAGTTAAGTGTTCGTTTACATAAATAGTGTTAACTTGCGATCCACCTATACCCAGCTTCGCGCTATCCAGACCCTTTGTAGTACGGTATGCAGAAATAACATTGTCACGGAGCGTTCTAGTTGTAAGTTTTAGTATAATATTCTTCGGGCGCGCGTTATTTTGATCCGCGTGAGGCACACGGTGAACAGCTACGATGTCTGTTTTTAGTATCGGCTGCTTGATAACATTCCCGAGAGATTCTACAATGTTGATAAGGTTCTCACCACGCCTCTCAGGCAAATTGCATATTTCAATGTTGCACTGCCGTGCTTGTTGCTCCATTGAAGAAATTTTATTTTCTAACGAATTTAATTTAAGTGTATACTCATTATTATTGGCGGTAACGCATTCCAAAGCTTTTAAGCGGTCGTCGAAACACTCCTGACGCTCAGATACGAAGGTTTGGTATTTTTCAATGTCCGCGATTCGACTATTAGTATTTTCTAACGATATATTGAGCGCGTTGTAATCAGAGTTGAGTTTCGTAATATTTGTATTGATCTCAATTAGCACCGATGAAATTTTTGCCAAGTCTTTAGATACAGCTGCATTAACCGCTGACGTGACACAGGTTGTTATGGAGTCGGTGATTGTCTTATTCCATACAGATAGCTGCAAGTTGAATTTATCTTCGAGACGCGCCATAATTATTGTGTCATCTTCGGAATCAGGTTGCTTACGTTTACGGGTAATGAAGGACTCATCACATTGTAATTTTTGCTCCTTGTTAACCATCTGAGGAATATTGGTATCTGAAGAAAATTTATTTGGCGGTGAGTGTTGCATTGACATGGTTGATGTCTTTCGACAAATCTTGAGTGAGTGCGATGAAAAATATACAGCTGTCCTTTATCGTAGGGGGGGTGCGGCATGTATTCCCCGCGGTCACATCCGCGCGATGCGATACAGGACCGAGACAACAAAACGTCAACCAATCCACACTAATTTAGCACTAATTGTTATAATCACTTGAGCGAATATTCTTCACACAAACTATGGTATTTAGAGAAATATTAAATACAAACTTTCTGTAACACTACTGTTCTCGACATAAACCCAGGAGCCAACTCCTGAGTGTCATCACTGCGACGCTAGCGAGGACTCAGGGCTGCACACGCTGGCGGACTGCCCGGCGTGGGAGGTGCCGAGGCGTGACTTCGTGGCAGCCATCGGGGTGTGAGTCCTCTCGCTCGACAGCATGATTGCGGCAATGGTGCGGAGCGCGAGCGCGTGGGCCGCCGCCACCTCCCTCTGCGAGCATGTAATGCTCGAGAAGGAAATGGCGGAGCGCGCCCGGGAGAGATTTAGAACTCTACCGGCCCGCCGAGCCCGCAACATGCTCACCGCGCGTCGTAGGCGACTCGGGCGCCATGAGCGCCATGAGCGCGGGCCTGGGGGTGGCAGGTGAGGCCGCCTGTCACCCCAGCAGAAGCAGGCTGGGACGGCGGGGCGACAGGGTGCGAGGCTAATGCTTTATGGACAACCTTACACCCCGGCGTCTGAAGACCTAAGGCGGGGTGTAAGGTTGCCCATAGAGCATATCCCTCGCACCCCGACTGACCCTGGGCCATCTCCGGTTTCGAGATGGCCCCCTCGGGTTTGGAAACCACGGTGTCCCCGTCTTGCCCCGGTTTGGGGGAGGGGCGCCAGTCGCCCCACCGTCCCGGCCTGCTTCTGCTGGGGTGACAAGCGGCCTTACCTGCCACCCCCAGGCCTGCGCTCATGGAGGACGGAGGTCGTTAAGCGACCTCCGGCGCCTGAGTCGCCTGCGACGCGCGGCGAGCATGTTGCGGGCTTGGCGGGCCGGGAGAGTTCTGAATCTCTCCCGGGCGCGCTCCGCCATCTCCTTCGCGAGCATTACATGCTCGCAGAAGGAGGTGGCGGCGGCCCACGCGCTCGCGCTCCGCACCATTGCCGCAATCATGCTGCCGAGCGAGAGGACTCCCACCCCGATGGCTGCCACGAGGTCACGCCTCAGCGCCTCCCACGCCGGGCAGTCCGCCAGCGTGTGCAGCCCTGAGTCCTCGCTAGCGTCGCAGTGATGACACTCAGGAGTTGGCTCCTTCCTGATCCGATGCAGGTGGTCCCCGAAGCACCCCTTCCCTGAGACCACCTGAGTCAGTCGGTACGAGAGGCTTCCGTGTCGCTATTGCGGCGTGCCCTGCGCTTGGTCGCCCAAGTCGTTCCTTCCACTCCACCACGATGGCTTGTCGGAGCTGGGACTGCACGGCCTCGATTTCTCGAGGCTCGGGGACCTGGGCATATGTACCTAAGTATGTATTGGTATCTATGTATTAATTATTCGATGCCTACATCAATTTTACTTTACCTCGGCTGATGGTAAGCCAAAGGTGGAATGTCAAGAATGGCTACCATTATAAATACCAACAATGCTGGAATAGCGGTTTTCAACTTGGTGGCTTCACTAGTTGCTTTTTGAAGGTCCTCTTCAAGGAACCGACTTGTGGGAAGGAGTAAATATGTGTGTCAAAAAAAATATATACAAATGTTCCTGATGCGTCAACAAAAGGAGGTAGTGAACCGTTTTGTTCTACATACCCATCCACTTCAGCTACGATAGCTTAAAGATTTTTTTTAAAGCACTAGTTACCGAAATTACTTGTATTTTCGTTTAGCTGGAGGGGCCAGCTAAATTAAATTGCTGGAGTGGGTTCTCGTCGGTAATGTAATGGCCAGAATTCGAACCCAGGACCTCTCGATCCTAAGGCCGACTCCTTAACCACTAAGCTACCGAAGGTTGCGATTGCTGAACGATCTCTATTTCATTTAATAATACCGACATATGAGACTCATAGTTGCACGAGCGCCGCCGCGCCCCTAACTGTGAGTTACTCGTTGTAATTAAACCGTTTATTCCCTCACTTGGAAATAAAATTATCATACCACACAACCATAAATATTTACGGCAGGGGGCGCGAGTAGCGATGTGATTCCCTCCTGCGGGATACGTTTACATATCTCATACTTATTCTCCACAGTGTGCGAACAAACAGCACTTTTCTCACGCTCCGCCAGCGATACTCAAACAATCGATTGAAATGTAGTGGATAAAGCTGAAATTGTAATCGTGAATGTAGCGTGCCTCGTATAATATTAATGCGGGAACCACCACCTGTACGGGTAGGGTACTTTATGCCAAATGCTACTTTATTGCAACTACTCATCTATATAAAACACAAAAATTGTTGCTTCCTATATCGGTTGCAGACTTTGAAACCATCCAACCGATGTGCTTCAAACCGGTTTCATTAGAAGGCATTTATGGGAAGATGGTTTCAGAGCACTCAAATAGATCCTGATGGTCGCGGGAATGGTATGCCACGCGAGCAGGCCGCGGGGAATACTCAATGTAAATGATTATAGCAACGTGTTAGATAACATAGATTCACACCTGTAGGGATAGGCAGAGGTGTATTACGTACCCACGATTCGCCAGTTATGTTTAGGTCCCAATGTAATAGGGGGCGAGCCTATTGCCATGTACCGGGCACATTACCCGAGCGATTATCAACATTTTTAATACACACATAACTATGAAAAGTCAGAGGTGTGTGCCCGGGGCGACTGGAGATTGAACCCGAGGCCTAGTCTCGGCAGTCCGTTACGTACACCACTGGCCTATCGCCGCTTTATCGAGTAAGATACACCTCTGATATTGCAGCAAAAAACAGGGGTGTTTTTGGGGCTCCACCAAACTCTCCAGGGTGCAAACTGACCTCGCTTCCAAGCCTGTACGTCTGATGATTGACGGGTGAGGCTCGGACGCAGGCTTTTCTTTCGGAGTTGGGAAATCAGATGATGATCGCTCAAATAAAAGTCGTATGTGACAAAAGAAGGAGAAGGTATGAGCGGACTTGGGGCTCCGTGAACAACGCAAAGATGATGATGATTTGTGAAAAAAAAAACAGTTTACATCAGACCATACGTAAAACAGACTTAAAACAAGTCCAAACAAAAACAGCTATAAACGCACGAAATTTTCCTTATTATAATGTGTATACTGCATAAATAATGGATAACATATTTCCCTCGGGAGCAGTGGTGATTGCGGGCCACTATGTACGAATCTCGACTGAAGGGATGTCCCTTTTGAACTCGGGAAACTTTTTGCAAACACGCCACATTAATCCTTCATATCTTAAGGAAAATACCAGAGCTGCAGATTCACCCGATGCGTTGTATATTACATATCTGCTTTGTTTACATATCTACCAAAGTGGTACTTGTGGAAGAAAAACCGGCTAAGTGCGAGTCGGACTCGCCCATGAATGGTTCCGTAGCAGCAAGTAAAATTTTTATAGTTTCACAAGCAATAATAATTTATTTTCTTCTTACTAGATCTCGTTTTTACCAATTTTCGATGGAAGTTTACATGGTAATGCACATCATATATTTTTTTTAGTTTGATTATTCTCTTATTTTAGAAGTTACAAGGGGGGGGGGGGGAAGACACTTCCAAAGTGATAAAAAGTATCCCACATTTTAACACTTTGAAAGTGTCTCTCGCGCAAACTATTCAGTTTAGAAGAACATGATATTAGAAACCTCAATATTATTTTTGAAGACCTATCCATGGATAACCCATAAGAATGGGTTTGATGGAAAAAAAAATGTTTCAATTGTAAGTATGGGGAACTTCCAAAATTCATTGTTTTTTTTTCTATTTTTGTGAGAAAATCTTAATGCGGTTCACAGTATACATCTACTTACCAAGTTTCAACAGCACAGTTCTTATAGTTTCGGAAAAAAGTGACTGTGACATACAGACGGACAGACATGACGAATCTATAAGGGTTCCGTTTTTTGCCATTTGGCAACGGAACCCTAAAAACTTGTGTATGTTTAGTACAAGCATGCTCTACGGCTCTTACAGTCATGAATAATTGAGAGTTATATGGTGTAATATGGTGGAGTTGTTTTAGTTACATTATTACACTAGCAACGTCTTATCTTATTTGAAATTTCAACTGGTTTCAACTATTAACGCCTCATGAAGAAGCTCTCTAATTTTGTATACATACAAATGTAAAAAATGTAACTAGGTCTGCAAGGCGAATGGCTGCTTGCAATGTTGAGCTGAGTGAGACATCGTGAATAAGATTTAGAAAATTTTGAACAGTGATCATTCCTCCTTGGCAAGTCCGATTTTGAATATTCTTTTTGAAAGTCACAACTCTGGACATGCTTTCTGAGCGTGTAAAGTTTGGTCACAGTGTCTCGAGCGGTTATTATGTAATTCCATCTGGATTTTTTTTAACGGTGATCATTCCTCTGTGGTAGCATTAATTTTTCAAAATATATCCATAAACCTTCCTCTGATTGACCTCTTTAATCATGCCAAATTTGGTTCTGATTAGATTAGTAGTTTAGGAGGAGACCTGTGACAAAGAAAATCCTGAAGTCTAGTATGAGGAGCTTTCGCTCGACGTCGTCTCACTCAGCTCAATTACTTGTATTTATTCAAAATATAATTATCCACTTGGGTATCCACTTTTACATTATGAAGATAGTACTTATTTTATGTGATATGGACCCAACAGACCGAAATATTAATTGTGTTTGAGATGGGAAGATGTATGTTACTCAATCACGCCAGAGCGACTGAACAGATCTGTATCAAATTTGATACAGCACATATCCTATCTATATTATCCCAGGAATAGGTTCCTATGTGTTTGGAGAACGGACTCAGTAATTACGGAGGGTGGACCGGCAACAACTAGTTTACGTTTTTAATGTTGCAACGATCATCGATATCTTGAAAACTACTGATGGAATCTTCTAGAAATTAAAACGCATTGTTAATGTCGAAGTACGCTATCGATCCGTCTAGAAAAATCTGGAAAAGCCAATACAAAATCACAAGGACTTCAAATATCTATACCTACTTTACCTACAAATCGTGATAACAAGGGCATTCACCTCTATCGTCGGCACGACTGTGTAGGTATTTGTTTTCTCGAACGCTCCAGTTAAATACCTAACGCCTTATCTCTAGATGATTCCGGAACCTTCTACCCTCCTTATTAAGAGTTATAAAAGGGCGCTATCGACACGAGTCAGTTTATTTTCGAAAGCGACAGTGAACACATCTTACTGAAGCGAACCAAGAGGGTTATACCTGCGACTTATGCAACGACTGTGGACTACTGTGAACTGTTGAGCGACTGGAACTGTTGAAGAGTACTGTGTGTGCTAGTTATTTAGTTGTCTAGTTTGTGGTGAGCGAATAAACCTCTTTGTTTATAAACGGCATTTAATTTGTACCCCGCGCACGTAACAATAATTATTAACCAGTTTTTTTTTTCAAATAGTAGAGTGTACGTGTACAAATAAATACTACATTATATAATGGGTAATGGCTATCATGTGGGATAAGTAGACGAAAAACGAATAAGGAGTTCCTAGTAAAAGTTCCTACTTTTACTAGTTACCGTAAAGTTAGATGTAGCTAATTTATATACATTGCTTAAAACTAAACGCGTTTGTTAAAGAAAGAGACGGTATATGTATATGATGGTATATGATGACGGTATAATAGACAGTATTCTTTGATTTTCCCCATACAAAGTTTATAAGCAACCTTACAAATATGTGGTTACGTGTGTCAAGGTGGAGCCATTCTCTGCCTTGCGAAAACGTGCGTATTGTGTGTTTTATGTTCTGCATACTTTCTCTCATAACGCCCTGCGGGAGATAAGCGTGTTAGGATGCTATTGGTGCTGCCTCGTACTTTTTATTTTTAACCTTCATGACGTGTCGAATGGGGTACAGTAACATCAGCCTTCTAAATACTACACTAGATAGGGTTGAAAACTTAGCCCACTCATAATTGTCTGTTGTTTGTTAGGACACTAGTTCTAACTAGTTATAACTGTAGTTTCGCAATATATTTTTGAAAATCTTTTGTATGTTAGAAGAAACATTTCCAATTTTTTAAGGCTTTGTGATATATATAACGTAAATACTAGACATAAAAACAATATTGTGGTTAGTAATAGTCGACTCCACAAGATTAGTAATTCCTTTCAGGGTAACTGTATACGCTTCTACAACAAGCTTCCTAGTGAAATGAAAAATCTACCTCTTCATAAATTTAAAAGCCAAATTAAAAGTTAACTCTGCCAAAAAGGCTACTATAAAATTCAAGACTATTTAGACGACAAACAAGCTTGGATATGAACTGTTTGCTCTCTCTCTCTCTCTATGCTACTCAAATGAAATATTGTACTTAGGTTAAGTAAATATGTTTGTAAATAGACCAAAAAAGAACAGCCCGCTGAGTTTCTTGCCGGAGTCTTCTCAGGACAGGGCCGCGTTTCGAACCGGTGGTCCATTTGCCAAACATTAGATTAATTTTTTTATGACGTTTTGTAAGTTCCGTATTAATGGTCTATGCAGAATAAATGGTTATAGACTTTGACTTTGACATATATGTCTTCAATCCACTATATGGTAAGAATCTCTTAAGTGAAATCTACAGAATAAGGGCTAAGAGAAATAATTTCTGTATCATCTTCGTAAGTTATACCTAAAGTAGATAGATAGATAATTCTTTATTGTACACCAAAACATTTAAAACAGCAGAAAACATAAATTAGTAGAGCGTAGACAGTTGAATGTACAATGGGCCTTATCGCTAAAAGCGATTTCTTCCAGGCAACCTTAGGATGGACAATAATGTGACGATAGCAAAATAATATGGTGGAGTTATAAGATAAATTAACTACAAAATTAATTATACAAATTAAATCGAATAAAGCAGAAGAAAAAAAAATGAATAAGTAAAATAAATAAATATTTTTGTGAAACATATTATAGACATAATATAAAAAAAAAAAAAAAAAAAAAAAAGCCTTTTATTTCTTGCGTAATCTCATTACAAATACATTCTAGTTACAAATATATTATTATTATGGATGGTTCATTCAGTATTCTGTGTCATTTTTGTTGTTTATAATTCATTATTCTTAGTATTATTAGTTTATTGACTATAATCTATTATATAATTAATTTAAATTCCTGTAATAATAGTATTATTTCCTCTAATATTATTAAATTATAATTTATTATTGTTTAAGTTCCTTAAATTAACCCTGTTACATTATTGACATGCAATGCAAAACGAATAAAAAATGAAATAAAATAATCCCTATCTTAACATGCAAGAACCCCTACTTATGTGAGGGTGAAGGCCTCCTCCAGATTTTTCCACTTGTCCCTATCTTTGGCTTTTGTTTTCCAATGTTTTCCTGCTACTTTTATTAAGTCGTTTTCCCAGCGAGTTGTCGGTCTTCCTCTTTTTCTAATGCCTGCAGGGCCCTGCCATGACGTCAGTCTGGTAGTCCAACGGTCGCCCTCCATCCTAGCCACATGTCCTGCCCAGCGCCATTTTAATCTTAGTGAGAATTTAAGTGCGTCTATAATTTTAGTATTTTTTCGTATAATACTATGTGGGATTTTTTGTATTTTTCTCACATTTGTGATGCTTCTCTCCATACCTCGTTGACATGACCTAATCATGTTTTTCACTCTCAGTGTGTACTTCCATGTCTGGCATCCATAGGTGATGGAGGGAAGCAAGCAGGTGTCCATAACTTTTTTCTTTATTTCCTTTAAGCTCCAGAATTTTCTCCATGCGCCTGAAATTCTTCTTTCTACTTCTAATTCATTGTTTTGCTTATCGAAAGAAACTTGTTTTCCTAAGTATATGTAGCTTTCCACGTATTCTAATAAATTTTGGTCAAGATACAAGGGATATTTTATGCTGTTAGTCATAATTTTGGTTTTATTTAAATTCATTTGTAAGCCTACCTCAATGCTCACAGATTTTAATGAGAGTATCATTGATTCTAGTTCTCTTGCATCTTCGGATAGAAGAATAATATCGTCTGCGAACCTTAAGTGGCTGATAAATTTTCCATTGATATTTAGTCCTGTTCTTTTCCAATTGATTTTGCTGATGGCCATCTCTAGCACCGCTATAAAAATTCTCGGTGACAAAGGGTCCCCTTGCCTTACACCTCTTTTTATGCTTATTGGCGGTCCTGTCGACTCAAGCTTCACTCTGCTACTGCAGTTGTTGTATATATACTTAATAACTTCTATATATTTTTGTTCTACGTGCTGTGAGCTTAGAGCGGTCCATATGGAAGAGTGTAGGATCGTGTCGAAGGCTTTCTGGTAGTCGATGAAAGCAACATATAGTGGTCTCTGGTACTCGCTATATTTTTCAATTATTTGCTCAATTGAGTGGATATGATCTATCGTAGAATATCCACTTCTGAAGCCGGCTTGTTCTATCGGTTGGTGTATTTCTATACTCTTACTAATTCTCTTTTCGATAATTGATGAAAAAAGTTTGTAGAGTGATGGCAGGAGACTGATGGGGCGATAATTGCCTATATCCTTTGGGTCACCTTTTTTGTAGAGCAGTATCATGTATGACTCTGACCATTGAGAGGGTGTGGTACTTGACTCAAGTATAGAGTTAAAAAGACATGCCAGAGGCCGTGCAAGATAGTGACCACCTTCTTTTATCGCTTCGTTTGTGATTCCATCTGGTCCTGGGCACTTTTCAACCTTCAAGCTTTTGATTGCTTTTAAAACTTCTAGCTCGTCTATCGTTTCTATTTCTGAGACATCTTCTATATTATATTGTAGGTTGACATTATCGATTTTTTCCATATTATTGTTCTCTTGGCAGTCATACAATTTTTTATAGAAATTTGTAGCAATTTTGATAATATCAGGCCTATTGCATAAAAGTTCATTTGTATCTTTTAGTTCCTTTATCCATGTCTTGTGTGTATTGAGCTCTTTATATGCTCTTTTAACGCTACAGGTAGTATTTATATGTTTTTCAAATATCTTGGATCGGTGGAGCGTATAGTCCCTTTTTATGCTTTTACTTATGAGTTTGTATAAAGCTTTTAGTTGATTTTTCTGTGCTCTTGTTTTATGTTTAGATTCATGTAGTTGTTTTCTCTGTGCTATGAGACTCTTGGTGTATGCTGATAACACTCCTGGGTTGGTAGTGTGTGGTTTGGCATTATGTAGACTTCTTTCTATGCTTTGAGTGATTTTGTCGTAATTTACTTGGACGGTAGCATCATCTTGAAATTGAAGTTGGTCTTCGTGTTTTCCTAGAAAGAGTCTAAAAGTTTCTTTCTCTGAGGTAGTCCTTAGTGAGCTTTTTAAATTGCTTCTGTATTTTATACGGCTTTTCTTCATGTTTCTCAGTCGAAGAGAAGCTTTTAAAGGTCTATGATCAGAGGGAAAATTAATATTTAGAACTTGTATATTTTTAACATTTTTATCTTGGTTGGTTAATATATAATCAATTTCATTTTTTGTTACTCCGTCTGGGGATTTCCAGGTCCATCTCTGGTTATTGACTTTCTTAAAAAAAGGTGTTCATAATACTCATCTTGTTTTCATTTGCGAAGTTTATCAGGCGTTCGCCTCTACTATTTCTAACTCCGTATCCATAATTTTTCATTATTAAGCGTTCATCGGCTCTAGGTGGATTACTTCTACAACACTGTCAGTGAAACTTTGAAGAACTGTGCAAAAAATGTGATAATCATGCCCTATTTTTGCGTTAATGTCCCCCATGATTATCACATTTTTTGCACAGTTCTTCAAAGTTTCACTGACAGTGTTGTAGAAGTAATCCACCTCATCGTCACTTGAGGCTTCTGTAGGTGCATAGACTTGGAGTATGTCTAGTTGGTACCCATTCATATTGAGTCTTAGAAGAGCTATTCGTTCTGATATTCCACTAAAGCTCACAATGTTTCTTTTCAGGTATTTTTTGACGATGAACCCCACACCATATAATCCGCGGGTCTCTCCTGTATAACAAAATATGAAGCTGTCGTACTCCTGGATAGATGTACCAAGACGTCAAACTTCTGAAATACCGATTACATCGTATTCTGTATTCTTCAGAGAGTTCATCAGCTCTAATAGGCGGTGGCTGGTTGATAACGTCCTAACGTTATATGTTACTACGTGGAATAATTCATCTTTTCTCTGTAATCTACTGCTGGCCGGTATTAGTTGATGATTTTGATTAGTGTTGATGTTTCTAGGAATTGTGGTTTTCTTTGGAGGGTTTTGGTCATAATCCTCCACGGTGACCAACCGGGTTGGAGGGTTTGTTGTGTTTTTTTTGTTGTAATACTTCTGTACTGAATCTGTTCGGAGAGGGCCAGCTAGTTGCTATGCATTGTTTTTGGAGGCTTCTTGATTAAGTGCACTGTTTTTATTTATTAAGTAGTTTAGCATGCTCGGTTTAATTACTCCCTCTGAGATGCTGTTTGATCTTCTCGCCGGAGGGTCATGCTGTTGGGGTTTGTTCTTCTTATTTGTTCGTGTGTTTCTTTCTTTTGGCATGTCCTCGGTAGGTTTTGTTGGTGATGGAGAAAGCTTTCTTTTATTTGTTTGTTTAAGTATGACCAGTTTGTCGTACTTTAGAAAAGCCATGTTTCCTTTTTCTCTCTCTGATTTTAACTGTTCTAGTAACTGGTTTCTCTTTTCTAAAACCTGTTTAGGGTAGTCTTCTTTCATGTAGTAATTTGTGTCTCGCAGTGCTCTTTTTTGTTTAAAGATTTGGATCTTTTTGCCCAAGTTCAAGAAGGATACCACCACTGGGCGTGGTCTATCGCCTTTCTTCCCTAGCCTTTTGACTTCTTGTAGGTCGTTGTAGGATAGTTTGATTGAGAAATGTTGTTCCAACCATTTGACCATATTTTTTTCTAAAGTACTATATGAAGACTCCAATTCTTCGATGCCGAAGAAAACTATATTTCTTTGTCTCGCCTGCTTTTCTAAGAAGTAGATTGTTTTCTCCTGGTTTTCTACTATTTCCTTTAATTTTTCATGTTTTTCTTCTAATACAAAAAATTTTTCCTCTAATATTTTACTGATATTTTGTGTAACTTGTTCAGTCACGTTTTTTCCACTTTCTCTAATCTCTTTTTTTTGATCATCTAGTTCCAGTTGAATTTTTTTAAGAGCCTTCAGAACTTCCTCCATGATAGTTATTTTGGTTTTTTAGTGATAGTTTGTTTACCTGTATGTGTCACCCTCTATTGGCGTGTCTTGGTATTTTTGAGCTGAGAGTTAGATCGATGCGATGTCACAGAACCCAAGCAGTGTTGTTGGACTTTGAAGTAGTTCGTGCTTGGTTCAACAGATGGCGTTACTAATTTTATAATATTGTTGGATGATTTCGCAAATCGTGCTTCCTTTTTGGAAAAGAAATTTTGTCACTATTTTTTCTCAAATGTATTTAATAGCACTATGGTTCGGTTTTAATCACTCATGAGCGCTGAACAAATGAACACACTATTGTAGGGTAAACACGAAAAGTTCACATGAAAAAAGTTCACAGTCACTAGTGTTTATCGTTTAACTTTCTTCGGATTGTGTCTTAGTTGGTTTCTTCAATATATCACTAAAATTATCAAGTTTACTTCCACAATAACACTTTACTTTGATTTATTATGTACTTTAAATATTTTTATTTGGATGTTTTTAACAGAGCCGATGTGAACCGTGGCACACTGCTGCCCTCTCCTACATAATACATACAAGACATAATATATACAACTATAACGAATAAATAAGTAGGTACTACGACATTCTACACAGCGCTTTCTAGACCCAAAGTAAGCATAGTTTAACTAGCTTGTGTTATGGGTTCCAGAATGCGGATAACATACTTACTTTTTTTTGTAAATACATACATATTATACATATAAACACCTAGACCAATACAAATAGACATATTCATACATACAAAAATTTGCACTGAGCGGGAATCAAACCCGCGCCCCCTGTCGTAGCAGTCGAATGCACTACCACTACGCCACATATATATATATTTATTATTTTATTATATATATATTTTATAGTACACACTGTCAAGAACTGAAAACTTGAACGAAATAATCGCTTCCCGATTCTTAGGTTCATGTGTGTGTCTATACTAAGTTGATAAAATTGGGATTTTATTGAAATGTAACTTGGTGCAACGAAGCTCAGTCAGATGGCAGTCGCTCCCGGAAAAGCCTATAATAATCGAATCCCGGGCCCCAATGCAAATTTTGGACACAAGCGGGAAATCGCTGTGAGAATGATGATTATTAAATGTCACCGTCGCCGTCGGTTAGTAGTCGCTGCCGCCCCGCGCTCCTATTCTGTAGAACACAAATGCGTAACGAGCCCATTACGCTAATAGTCTTGTTATTGATGACAGGTTTGCGTTACCCGCTCAAGTATTTTACCGCGGGACATAAACAACCTAATATTCGTAGGAAATAGCGTTTCGGATAATATACACAATATTGTTATTACCTTCATTGTGGTTTAATAATGTTATAACTGAGTTCACTTAAATTTACGTTAAAAAAGTGTTTAAATTTAAATAAATAATATTTAATGAAAACCTATCTGGACCATAACTAAACATAGCTTGGGATATTTATTGATTTCCTCAACCTACAGCTATCAGGTTTACCTAATGCATTAGTACTACATTTACGCAATATTAGTGTTGGCATACGGATAAACATACTTATTACTTTTTTGTAGATACATACATACTGAATACAGACGTATTTAGATATTTTCCAGCATAGAATTATTGCACAGAAAAGGAATGGAATCCGCGACCTCTGTCATAGCAACCATGCCACACAGATCATCAATTCCTTAAGTATTTATTGCGCCTATATTTATAACAGTCGCAAGTTTAGTTCCAGTGATCCGCCAGTGAGATAAGCAAACTTGCTTCAGTCCCACCTCGTCAAGTTTTTCTAAACCGCTTCCTTCGGAGCAGCCCGTGTCGTGTCTGCGCGCATAAACGCCGGTTCAATAAACACGCGAGCTGCGCTCACCCGACGATACTTTCGTGAAAACATTGCAGAGTTATAGCTGGCGTTGGTTTTTATGAACGTCGATATCCCTTTGTTTACGAAGCAAGAGGTAATTCCCTTTCACTTCGAGTAAACAACGAAAAGCGTTTTAATATTATATAGAGCGCAAAAACTGAAGTGCTACAGTTATATACCCGCTGTGTTGTGGAGTGTCAGGCAATCGGAAGTAGAGATTGACACGAACTTCAACCGCTACCGTGCTACCTTGACATTACATATACTCACGCTTGTATATGGCTGGAAGGCCAGACAGAGGCGTTCCAACCCTTTCCAGATTAAATATCTTTCAGCGTCCCACTTAAAAGGGGGATACATCAATGATGAAAATGTGCCAGATTACTTTTACTGTCGGATGCAGAAAAGCGCTGATCCTTAGTCGCCATGTGTGACAGCCATAGGAAGAGACCATGCAGACCAGTATAGAAATAGAAACAATAGAAATTTATTGAAATCACGATTTATTTGATGTTTTAAGCATTCTACTTTTAAGACTTATTTCTAGCTATACTAATAATAAATAAAGAGTGTTTGTGTACAAGCACCAATCTCTGGTAATACCTGTACGATTTCGATAGCCCAGTTTTTAGAAAAAGTTTAATGATACACTATGACCCTTAAGAGTTGATCGGCTGGCGCCTAAGTAGAACCGAGTTTGACGGGTGAAACCACGGTTAGTGCAACCTGGTCAAAACGTAACACGGTATAAGATCGTGTAAATGCTGCAAATTAGAAATTTACTAAATATTATTAAGTGAAAGATCCAGTCTAACTGGAAAAAGTATAGCTCTAGCACCCATAACTTTTCGGAATGATTCCGTCAATAACAATTCATTAATGATTGATTGACATGTGAAGTTGGGGGTTTTTGAATAAAGTATTAACGATTTTCCCTCCCAAATTAGAAATTAATTGCGCAGGCGAAGCGGCCTGATCGACACGGGCCCATTACCCCGTGTCAACTGTCACTGGAGACTACTGAGCATTCCGTGAGCGAGCTGGGCAAAACTCATAAGTGTTACAATTAGTGGACGATATTTTTCGTGGGAAAACTTTGAAAAGTATGTTTGCATATTTTTGCTCACTTTTAATTTAAAAAATTAATAAGTAGCTAACAGACAATCCTTTTGGTAAAGAATGTTCACTTGCGAATAAGTGGGCTTTAAATGGTGGCTTACGTTACGATGTCAAGCCAGCATTTCTTGGATCTTCCCCTCCCAGCGTGACCCGGGGGATGCGGCATGGCCAGACATATGTTACCCATAATAACCAGGTGGTCGCAGAACTTGGCTGCACTAGTGGAGGCGACATTCCTGCAGTTTAGCGGTGGCACACCGTCTTGGGTCTTCAGATTTAAGGGGTTTAAGGCCCATAAGGCTTTTCCCTCGGACCCTCCGGTTTCGAGATGGAAAAACGTAGGGAAGGGTGCACTGCCACCCGGCCTGCTGCTCGGGTGATAGGCGACTTCACTTCTCAGCCCCAGGCGTAGGCATAGTAGGCATGAATCATGGAAGACGGAGGTCGTTGACCTCCGACGTCTGAGCCGCCTCCACGCCTCGCGGGCTCTGCGGACCGGGCAGAGACTGAGTTTCCCCCCTGAGACCTCCTCCGCTACCCCCTTCTCGAGCTCTTAATAGCTCGCAAAATGAGGCAGCGGCAGCCCATGCGCTCGCGCTTCTCACCATCACCCTGAGCAAGACGCCGAGCGAGAGAACTCCACTCCGAGGGCCGCCACGAGGGGCCGCCTCGAGTGCCCGCCTCAGCTCCTCCCGCGCCTGGTACTCCACCAGCATGAGCCACTCCGAGTCTTCGCTGGCATCACAGTGATGGTACTTAGTCGTTGGCTCCTTCCTGACTGAATTTTCGACCTAACCGGAATTTTAGGGTTATAAATGTCACCAGCCACCACACAAGAGTGAAGAACAGATTCCAGGTTTTTAACCTGGTCCTGCTAATAAGCTCAAACCTATACAAAATTTTATCAAAATAAATAAATTTGTGCCAACCTCGGATAAGCAAACAGAGAGACAAATATAACAAAAAGTAAATTCACAGAATCAGTTCTTTTCAATGCAATCATACAAGCATTGTTAAATACAGACAGAACGCTTCGTGCTCAGAGCCCCATGCTCGTAGTGCACACCGTGCATGATTGGGTGGTTTTTAAATGAAAAATGCAACACTTTAACGACTAGGTGGCTACGAGCGCAGGTGTCTGTCCCTAATTGGAAATCAATTGTGTAGCGAGCGGCCGCCCGCCGCCGCCGCCCGCCGCCTGCCGCCGCCGCTAGCTGGTGCGAACCGGTACAAATCGCGTGACAGTGGTGCTAATACTCGCTGACATGCAAAAAGGTTACAGCGATGTAAAACATAAAGCCGATGACACATTCGGTGAACACTTTGTAGCGTATCGTTGAGTGGAACATTGAGGAATTTTAAAATTGAATCACTGCCACCTACGACAGAGTATTTTACTCAACTTCGTCATAAGTATCATATATTATACTCGTGTACTATATCACATCTATATTTTGCGAACTATGTGTTTCGGTCCTAGCCTATTGCCGTCCACCAGGCACCTTCCGCTCAACCGCCAGGACGTTGAGACCAGCGATGGTGTTGTGTCTTGATTACTGCACTACTCACGATCGATCGACCAAAACTTCAGGCACAAACTGTCATCTTAGTGAGAACGTTCTGCAAAAACCTTATTATTATAATGAACGAGCTCGTTGTTTTAAATATTGGCGTCCGCTTGTTCAGTGCTGAACAACAGTGGCACAACCAGCAAACTTCAAGTTTTATGACTAACAAAGTATAACTGGTTTTAATGGAATTTGTACTTAGGAAAACCTCTGAAGGATAAGCTAGGGATTAATTTCGTACTACTTAAGTCTTAAGAACTTTGGTCTTTGTTCAAGAAGAAAAGTTGACTGAAGAAAATATATTGAAATATTGGGATGAGTGGTGGTGGTGAAGAAAGCAAAAGAAATGAAACTGGTCGATCCGCATTAAAAGAATGTTTGATCAAAATGATTAATTATTACGAAAGAACTCACACGTGACCAAAAAATTTAGTATGCTTAGATTGTTTTTACAAAAAAGGACCTGATGGTTCCTAAGAGAGTTTACTTTTATCTCTTATGGTTTGGATTGGCATCAGTCTGGTGTGTGAGAAAATATCTAGATATGATTACGTGAAGGGAACATTTTACATCCCCTTTTACGAAAATTGAGCGGACGGAGGCGTATGAGAATTGGCAAAGATACCTATAGCTTATATGGACAAGAAGTGCAGAATGCTTTTTAGGGATTTTCTTTAGAAAATTTTGCTATCCAAATTGCTATCGAGTTGTCGTCGTCGACGTCGTCGCTGCCAATTTTCTGTCACGGTTTTGGGTACGAAGGAGATGAGCTATCGAGTTGCCGTTTTCGGTAATAGGTCGGTAATTCGGTGCTGGGGTGAACCATTGCAAGATAAGAAAAAAAAAACCCTTGTATTCGGCTGAGCTCGTCTCAGGAATTCAACTTGCTTTTTTAGCGTGTGGAAATCCCCACGGGCTTCACCCCATCGGTGCCGACGATGGAGTGGGCGTGTCGGAATCGGACCGACTAATTCACACGGTGTCCTTCCTAAGGGTCCATTGCCGGGTAAGCTCTCGAAAGGATAACCCCAAATATTTCTTTTTAAATTATGCGTCAAGACATTAAATCAATAAATGAAACATTAAACACACTACCATAAATTTGGAACACACACACCCATGTTACATACGTAAGTCTATACCGCAAATGTCAAACGTATTATTATAAAGTATAATATTCACAGCTGACGTAAGTACATGACAAAAAAAAAGCCAGTGAAGTTTAACTTTATGACAACCTCAAAAAAAGGTAAAATTTTGACCATCCCACGGTGTCACTAGTTTTATTAAATTCGACTAAAATGTACCATTTTTAAATTTTTTAAATACCCATATTATTTTTAACTCATTCTATCGCGATTTATTTGATGTTAAATTGTTGTTTAATATTTCATGTAAAGTTTTAGAGCTAAGGTGATCGGTAACTCGGAATGTATGAAGCTAATACTGATGACGACTGTTCGAATAACAGCTGCAAAAAATTTCTTCCCCATCAGATGGAAGGCAACACGTACAGCACTATTCACTACAAAAGTCTAGATAATCGCAAGCAAAAGTCCGGGATCAAACCCGACCCCAAAGGTGAGGCCGCGACGGCGGCCGAAGTCCGTCGGAAATCCCCGGGGTTATCCTTTCGAGGGCGTACCCGGGGTACCTGGCAATCGGAAGGACACCATGTGGTTTTAGTCGGTTCGATTCCGACATACCCACTTCATTGCTGATCCCGGTGGGATGAAGCTCGTTTCCACAGGTAAAAAAAATTTGCATAACCTTATATTCATTATCGTGAAGTGCAAAATGATAGTACCTTTTTTTTTTCTTTTTTTTCGTGCGGAAATCCCTTCGGATACCCCCCCGAGCATATCCCTCGCACCCCGACTGACCCTGGGCCATCTCCGGTTTCGAGATGGCCCCCTCGGGTTTGGAAACCACGGTGTCCCCGTCTTGCCCCGGTTTGGGGGAGGGGCGCTAGTCGCCCCACCGTCCCGGCCTGCTTCTGCTGGGGTGACAGGCGGCCTCACCTGCCACCCCCAGGCCTGCGCTCATGCAGGACGGAGGTCGTTAAGCGACCTCCGGCAAGCATGTCGCGGGCTCGGCGGGCCGGGAGAGTTCTGAACCTCTCCCGCATTACATGCTCGCAGAACGAGGTGGCGGCGGCCCACGCGCTCGCGCTCCGCACCAAAAATGATAGTACCTACGTACTAAAACTAAACATATATAATATATATGCACTGGAATAACATCAAGTGCTACAAGATGCGTCTTCGTCTAATCAACAAAGTTTCCTAGAGAGAGTTAGACTAATTACGTAGCGAACAGAGCTCCAGCTGTGGGGTTTCTGTACTTAGAACAATTAGTAAAGTATTCCTCACACGTATTCTATTAGCAAGTGCGGGAAATTCTTATTATCTTTACAAAGAAATGGGCCTTCAAACAACGTGTCTTTATAGTTTTGTAAGTGAACAGATTTTTGGGCATGTTAAGTGCATTTTGGCAGTGGAGAAAGTCGCCGACATGATACTAGTTTATACTACTAAGGCGGCAAAGACGCACAAGGTTCACCTCACGGAAGGTGGTAGCTTTAGCGTGACTCACTACAATAAAACAGTACAATGAAATACAGACAGGAATAAAGGTAAATCTTTAATACTGACCGTTGAAAGCTAATCAAGGTGCAAAAGGTACAACGCTATTCCGAACGACTAGCTGATGATGTCCAGGTCACACCTGCTGATTGACGGACGAGGCCCTGATGTGGGTTTTCCTTTACGGGTCGGCCATTGCTCTCCTGAAAGCTAAGACCAACCAAGTTATGGAGGAGGAGTTGGTCAGTGGACTCTGGACTCCAATGATGCTATTATAAATAGAAAGATTCATGAAAACTGTTGATATTTTCATGCACGCGAAGATTTACAAAGTCAAAGTCAAAGTCAAAAACCATTCATTCTGTATAGACCATTAATACGGCACTTACAAAACGTCATAAAAAAAATTAATCTAATGTTTGGCAAATGGACCACCGGTTCGAAACGCGGCCCTGTCCTGAGAAGACTCCGGCAATAAACTCAGCGGGCTGTTTTTTTTTGGTCTATTTACAAACATATTTACTTAACTTAAGTACAATATTTCATTTGAGTAGCATAGAGAGAGAGCAAACAGTTCATATCCAAGCTTGTTTGTCGTCTAAATAGTCTTGAATTTTATAGTAGCCTTTTTGGCAGAGTTTACTTTTAATTTGGCTTTTAAATTTATGAAGAGGTAGATTCTTCATTTCACTATGAAACTTGTTGTAGAAGCGTATACAGTTACCCTGAAACAAATTACTAATCTTGTGGAGTCGACTATTACAAACCACCAGATTGTAAACTAAGCGGGAATCCAACCTACGACCAATCCAATCCAATCCAACCTACGACATTAAATTTAGCAGTCGAACGTTATATCGCCACACTACATAGGTTATCAAAGTTATACAGTCAGTTATGCTTGGTTGAGGATATGAATGCTCTGCGTTATCATATTTTTTTGTTTATTCCCGTATTTCTGCCTCCCCTCAATAAGACATAGCGCTGTTCTTTTCCGAGAACCTTTTACTTTCAAAGAAGTTTACAAAGTAAGCTTTAATATAATGCTAAAATATTCATTAAGAACAGCCAAGTCCCTCTTAGATCAGCTCGGCTGGAGGCCAATCGCTGCAAAGATAATGGCTCTCATCCGCTTACGTTTTGCTTCAAGTATTTTTAGGGTTCCGTTGCCATATGGCAAAAAACAGAACCCTTATAGATTCGTCATGTCTGTCTGTCTGTCTGTCTGTCCGTATGTCACACCCACTTTTTTCCGAAACTATAAGAACTATGCTGTTGAAACTTGGTAAGTAGATGTATTCTGTGAACCGCATTAAGATTTTCTCACAAAAATAGAAAAAAAAGCAATAAGTTTTGGGGGTTCCCCATACTTACAACTGAAACTCAAAATTTCTTTTCAAGTATCCCATACCTTTTTTTTTTTTTTTTTTTTATCGTGCGGAAATCCCTTCGGATACCCCCCAGCCGGGCTGCGGGGGCGGTTATGTCGGGCTTGCACCGACTAAAACCGCACGCCGTCTCGGGTCTTCAGACGCCGGGGTGTAAGGTTACCCATAGAGCATATCCCTCGCAACCCGGCTGACCCTGGGCCATCTCACCACTAACAGCATCGCCACAGAATAAATATGGCATCGCTCATCCTGTCTCCTCTGAAAGCAGAGGAGTACGGAGAGCGATGTGTTCCCGCCACGTTGGCTATTGGCCGACGATCAATGCCAACCCTATGAAGGGGTGAAGGGGAAGCCATTGACCGCCGTCCCCCCCCCCCCCTCCCGTGTAACCTCTAAAATAAGAGAATGATAAAAATCAAAAAAATATATGTTGTACATTACCATGTAAACTTCCACCGAAAATTGGTTTGAACGAGATCTAGTAAGTACAATTCATAAACCGCAATTTACCTTTCAATCAATCATCTCAGATATAAAAATAAAAAAAATATAATTATGTTACTTGCTGCTACGGAACCCTTAATGGGCGAGTCCGACTCGCACTTGGCTGCTTTTTATTTCAAATTTTCTTTATTATCCCAGCATTACCATTTACCTACTTTGAATTCTGTTGACCTTGTTTTGTTTTCTTAAACTGGTGAGGTAAGGCCTTACTATTGAGAAGCAAGTACCGTGAGCTATGAGCGCTCACAGCGTCAAAGATTT
Organism: Cybosia mesomella; assembly: GCA_946251805.1. Classification (NCBI taxonomy): domain Eukaryota; kingdom Metazoa; phylum Arthropoda; class Insecta; order Lepidoptera; family Erebidae; genus Cybosia; species Cybosia mesomella. The sequence goes on along the minus strand of OX276403.1, from coordinate 31,136,455 downwards.
AACTTACGGGTCACCAGCTAGAGAAGGAATGGAGAAGTGTTTGCGTCCGGTAAATGAAAACAGTAAAGTAATAGTAAAGCGGTAAAGATAAAAGGAAAGTGGGTAAGGGGGGTTAACTTGACAAATAGTGATAAGATCCGATCCTTTAGTTGATTTTGCCATCTATATTTACAATACCGAGGTACCACGCAAATAACCCGCCTGATGGTAAACAGTTCTACAACACACAAACATCAAAGAAACAAAAGTTACCAAGCAACTTAAAGTGCTTGCAAGACCGGGATTTCGCACGTTTGAACTTATAAATGAAAACCGAAATTTAAGAAAAATATTAAAAAGATATACCAAGCACTATAGTGCTATTTAAACTCGATATTTAATGAGGAAATAATAAATAATCAACGACAAACTGCGTCGGTAGCGTATTGGTTAAAGAGGCGGTCTTACGATCGAGAGGTACTTAGGTACGTACGGGGGTGCTTGGTTGGGGACCTCCACGCGGTGCACCCTGGGCAACGGAGACAGCAGCGCCTCTCTCCTAGGGCGGGAGAGACGCTGCCGCCTACGGCCAACTCCGACCGAGGCGAGGACGGCCCTGTTGAGGGCTGTTCGGAAGCTTTCCACGTGTCCCTCTGATTAGCAGATGGCACAGTGGAGAGCAAGTAAGGGGGCCATCTCGAAACCGGAGATGGCCCAGGGTCAGTCGGGGTGCGAGGGATATGCTCTATGGGTAACCTTACAACCTTACGGTCTTAAGACCCGAGACGGCGTGCGGTTTTAGTGGGTTCAAGCCCGACATAACCGCCCCTGCTGAACGGCGGGGGGGTATCCGAAGGGATTTCCGCACGAAAAAAAAAATTATGTACTTACGTACGATACGAGGAACGAGGAACCCGGTCCATCCTGGCCATTATACTAGCGACGTGAACCCACTCCTAACACAAGTAATGTAGCTTAACTGGATGGGTTAGGGGGAATTCTAGTAATTTTGATTACTGATATTCTTGTTAACGACAAATGAATAATCCCGACTGTACAACGGCCTCTTCGTGCTGAGAAAAGCAAAAACCAAATTCATGGAAGAATAACACAAAACATAAAAATAATACAAAACTGCTCCAAACCGATTCAACTGCTCCAATATTCGGTATTTCCGGCAACGATTGCTTTTTTACAATATCACGTAATTGTGATACCTTCCATGAGGATATTCCAGCAACAGAAGCCGGGTGCGGCAATAGTACTTACCTTATAATAAAATAATCCAGCATAGATTATTTTATAACACTGGAGCAAAGTTGTAAAGATACAAACTGCTTGGTACAATAAAAGTTCTGAAATGTGAAAAACAGACTTAAAATCTTTAAGAAACTTGCCCCACTGCCAATCATCCCTGTGTCGTAGAAACTTACAAACATAAAAGTAAATTATAAAAAAGTACATCGTAACAAACTAACCTAATTAGACTGAATCCAGTTAGATTGCACGGATGGCGCAGTCTTATGTGATTACCTCCTGACAAACTTGAGTCCGTCAGTTGTGTTTATCTAGTGGAGATAGTTAAAAGTATCTACTTACTACAAAACTTAAACTGGACATCTATCTGTAGTGCTTCGAAGTTTTCTCTTACTGCTTGCCCCGCTTCATTATCTTAATTTTCTTAGTAATTATTATAAATGGCATATTCTTGCTTATACTTTAAGCTATTCAGATCTTTTTTTATGCATAACATGGAGTCTACCTCACCCAAAAAGACAAGCCACGGAGTCATAAGCCCTAAAATCGCTAGAAAGTATCCATTATTACTGATTTCCATAAATTAGCAGAATACCAAAACCTTCATTATTCATATAAAAATATTTCATTATCCAACCCACAGAGTAAAAATGTATTGTAATTAAAACACAATTAATTTCACTTTGAGACTTTACGTGTTTTCAGTAAAAGCATTAATACCAACAAGTGTCGACATTCTTTCAGTCCCAAACAAGGATGAAGCTCTCTATATAAAAATTGGATACTACTCACTACACTTTCAGTCTATTAATAGAGATAGCTCGTTTGAATTGATATTCAATATCTAACAATTTGACTGAAATATTTAGCCAGAGCTATCAAGTCACGCGCAGGATCAAGTTCCTCAATTTGCATGCTAAAAATAACCTTATAAACCGTGGTTTATAGACTGATATTACATTGGTAATAATAAGTACCCTCATAGTGATAAGAGCTGCAGTGTACCTGCCGCCGCACGCATAATGTTTGCTGTGTGAGTGTGACGAACTATGTTCTCTCAGCTACAAAACGATTTGAAAAGTTGATATAGCCATCAAAGTCGAACAGTCGCGAGACAACCAAAAAGATTTGAAGTTTATAAAAAATGAAGTAAACACTAAGATATCATCCCTGTACCGGCGCTCAGTGGCAACCCTTCTGAGTTGTACAATCATTGATTAGTTACTGTCGAGAGTGTCAAGTATCTCCAGCGACGACGTAAGGGGTGACATTATAGTTCATTCGGGTGTAGTTTACGAGCACCAAAGGAAAAATAAATGAAGCAATTACAGATGTACTCCATGAATTATAGTTATACCAACAGTCGTGAATTTTATCAACACAATATACAACGCGTACTCCTTACGAATCTATCGATGGGTTTAGAACCGAAAGCTGGGAATGGATATCATGCTAAAAGAAAAATTGTAAAGAAAATTGTAGTAAGTGGTAAGACGAGCCCTACACGTGGCCTAAAAAGTCGATCGATAATACAGCCGACAACTGTTGCGCTATTCTTGCGTCTCACTCCCACCTACACCGAATTAAATTAACAAATGAGATGGAACTAAGGACTCTGGTACAAGCTCATAGCGCAAAACTCACGCACCACATCACCCGTTTCACGCTTTAACGTGTAATGTCACTTGTTGGAATGAGAGGGAAGATGCGGCATCGCATGCTCCTAAAACGTCACAAAGGAGGTCGCCCGATGAATAACAATGCGGACTGCGGGAATGATGTCCTTATAGAGGAGCGGCCACTTAACACAAAACCGTAAAAATTACGGTTGCGTGTCCGATGATACCGGTTTATAAATAAACGGTAACTTCATTGCTTCCTTGTTTATTGATCACGGAAAACGATGCTGTCTCATGAAATCAGTAAGAACTTTATGGCGATTCTATTATAACAAAGCACATTTACCTACAGGGGAAAGAAAATATCGATTATATTATATTTTTAGTAAAATGTATTAAATTTTGATTTAAATAATTTGCTTTGTTTTTGCACATACATAACACAAATTCATATGCCTATATAAATCTATAATTGAATTGGTATAACCATAATAAGAGGATATTAAGTGTCCAATTCCGAGTTTATAAAATGATTCACCATGTTATGGTGAATTAATTTATATACAAATCGATTTACATATTCTAAAATCGATTTAAGGTTGGCCTGAAAACCAGTTTTTTTTTTTTTATTTTTTTTTTTTTTTTTTTTACAGAAGTATTTTTCATTAAACTCTTCAACTAACTTTACTCGCCTGTGTAAGGAGTGGGTTCACGTCGGCGGTGGTTACACTGGGAGGGGTGTAAACTGGCAACCTCTTAACCTTAACGCACGTAATGTAGACTCATTGAATTGTAAGTGGCCATCGAATCGGACCCTACTATCAACATTGGAGTCACTTGATCAAGACCGACTGGGTAACACAGAATACGTGACTGGACAGGACTATTTTTTTTAAATAGAATATTAGTAACCGAAATTACTAATATTCCCCCTAACCCCTCCAGCTAAGCTAAATTGCTTGTGTTAGGATTGGGTTCACGTCGGTAGTGTAATGGCCAGGATTCGAACACGGGACATCTCGATCGTAGGGTCGACTCTTTAACCACTAAGCTACCGAATTGAGTCGATTAATATATTATCATGTATGTATTCTAACGTCCGTAAATTTTGTGTTACAAAAAATATTGTGAATAATAGGAAATTTGAGCTAAACGAGTAATACCTTGAATCCCTTTGATCCAACCTACCTACCTACTTACTGAGATATAAAAAAAAATCCTCTTATAATAACCAACGTCTTATGTAACAATACTCAGGCCTTTATGTTGAAAATGTACCTCCTGGCAAAGATGAAACTATTAATATCTACCTTTTACAGTAATATCGCAGTGAAACGCGGTCAGCTTGAACGAAGCTTGAAATTGTAAAGAGCCTAGGATGTCGTGTCCAGCGAGGCGTGAAAGGGTTGTGGAGTGCAGGTAGGACGCTTTTTGGCAAACGGAAAAACTATTTTGCAGAGTTGAGCAAATACCAACAAGAGATCATTTGTCGGCGTGTCGTGGAGGCGTTCATCTGCTGCATGAACGCCATGTGATAGCTGGTTCGATTACCGCTCAGTACAAATATTTTTCAGCAAGCGTAGTCATGTCATGTATTGCATTGGACTGAATGTTTCTACGTATAATGTGTATATGTATGTTTACAAAAGTATACATATAGTTTATTTATTTATTTATTTATTTATTTATGTACACACACAATCAGATATAAAAATACTAAAATGGAAAAAGTAGTACAGAGGCTCTGCTTATTTCTCAAAGAAATCTCTTCCAGCAGACCTGCGAGAGGAGAGTTTGAATAGAAGAAAATAAGTTAACAGTGTGTGGGGAAGACGAGAGACAGTATAGGTATATGTAATTTACTTTATGTTTGTATATACGCCTTGAATGGAATCAATACAGTTTGTGGGTCTTTTTATCAAATGTTAAGATAATTATTAACATTATTGTGACAAAATTTATGGAACGATAGAAGAACAGTCTCCTTCCAACATGTATTGATAACCCCGGTCGTCAAAAATGATTAATAAGCAACTTATTACTAATAATAGAAGATAACTTAACCGCTACGTTGTACGTTGTCCTACAAATTGTGTGACACGTTGTCCCTGTCCTGTGCTCAGAAATTGTTTCATATGACATTACCCTGTTAGCTGCCACAATCGAGAATTTTAACATAACATAAAATAACATAAACTCACGCCTATGTCCCCGAAGGGGTAGGCAGAGGTGCTAGCACCCACATTTCGCCAGTTTATGTTTAGGTCCCAATGTAATAGGTGGCGAGCATATTGCCATTAACCGGGCACTTATAAGCCTGCGATAAATACACACATAACTTCGAAAAGCATCGAAAAGTCATTGGTGTGTGCCATGGTAAAACCTGGGATCGAACCCGAGACCTCGTCTCAGCAGTCCATTACCCATACCACTAGGCTACCGCGGCTATTTTTCTTAACAGAAAATCGAGAATTTTAGTAACAGAAAAAATTGGGCGTCCCATGAAATTAAGATGCTCATGAAAAACTAGCTTGATAGTAATTACTTGTAAAATTGGAACAGGGATTATGGGCTGATAGGATAATTCAGAATATTATTATTTATATTAGAATATTAGATTATTAATATTACCTCCAAGACGTCGTACGAAGACCTCCGTGGCGTACCGGCGGCGGCGTACCGTACAAAGCTGGCAGTCACACGCTCAACCGCTACACCAAAGAGGTCGCGGTTTTGATTCCCGCTCAGTACATATATATAAATGCATGAATATGTATATTTGCATAAGTTTGTGTGCGCTATCTAGACCCAATGGTCTAGATAGCGTTGTGTAGAATATCGTAGAATTCATATTCAATTATTATTATTATTTATATTACAAACTATACTTCATTTGGGCCGCTGTTTAATATGTTCCCGAATATTATTTGCTCTCTTTTTGCTATCTACCGTACCGTCCCACATTTCTTATTTATGCCAAAACCTTTTCTGTAAATAACGATGTACACGAAGTAACGACAACTACAACGGTTACTTGCAGAACATGTATTTTACTCTCCGCCTGTCTGCGCTATGAATTCAAAATGAGAAAAATATGGCATCTCACTAAATATTTATGGGCTTCCTTCCTTCACACGAGCGGTGCACACTTTGTCGAGCCGTGAGAATTCACAGGCGCACAGTTCCTTCCGATACGTTACTGCATCGTTACTTTTCGTGATAATTTTTATGCCTACGCAATGTAAGCGATTATGACTGCTGTATTAGAAGTATCATTTCTTCATTCATTTCCATTAACGCCGTACAGATTTTCAAGTGCAGGGTGAAAAGCTGACGGTCGCAACCTTATTCCTGATTCAATTCTCAAAAGTGACGGTATAGCGCTGAGAGTTGTAGCAGCTTTTCTCAGCTCCAGCCTTTGAGTGTATTTGGGAGCGCACCAAGAGGCTTGAACGCGGCTTTTTCCTCGGGGTTGGGCGGTGAGATGGCAGTCGCTCCCAAAAATCCAAGGCAAATCAAGAAAAGAAGCAAGCAGACCCCAGGCTCGGAAGTGTTAGCCTCGGATGCAACCGGTAACAGCTGATAGCAGCAGCCTTCTGAACTTATTTTACGGTGGGTCACTTCACAGGGACATATCGCGAAAACGAGTTTTATTCAAATAATGGCCGTCCCGTCCCATACGACTGTAATACTTCTGAAGAAAACTTCAAGTGGGCACTCCGGCGACGGGAATATGTAGGCTTATTGCAACGTACCTGTACAGTTCAGACTATCCTTATGAATATGTTACAGAGGCAATTTCATAACATTTATGAAACTTTTCATAAATTACATACCTGAGGCAGATAGGTTTATATTTGAATAGCTGTCACCGCGTAGAATTCTGATCCCGTTCCCGTCCATGGGAATCTCCTCCTCATTCTCCTCATTCCAGGGATAAAAAGTAGCCCATGTGTTATTCCAGACTATAATCTATCCCTGTACCAAATTTTAACAAGATGCATGTGGCCGTTTTTGCGTGAAAGAGTACCTAACGAACATCCATACATCCGATGCTTCATTAGAGATGCATGCTTGAGAGTCACATGTAACGAGCTAGACGATAGACCAAGATAGAGAAAGAGTGCAGAACAAGCAACTTTAGCAAAATCAAATCAATGACTTGAATTTAAAAAGCATTGACATTTAGTAGAATGAGCTCAAGGCAAAAACTTGTATAAACTGATCCTATTAAGAGTGTGTAATTATTGTATGAGTATGTATGTATATTTGAATATTTAGTTATATATGCAGTATTAACCTATATAGGTATATAACTAAATATAAGTATGTGTGTGTACGTTTATTTAGTTGTATGTAGTACGTACGTACTTGTATGTGTATAACAAAGTCAGATCACTCATTGGACGTATGTTCCTCATTTTAATTATGTTGTTTAATTTGTAGATAGCGCTGTTAGTTACACATATACTGTATTTCTGTATTTAAGACTATTGTTTGTAATTTAATTGTGTATCTGTTTGTAGTCCTGAAAATAAATAAGTAAATAGTCTACATTGAAGAGCGGCTGAAACACAGAGGCGGTGTGCCAGTTATATTAAATTTAAGATTGGAGTTAAAGCCTTCACGGTACGAATACGAGTCTCTGAGGGGTAAGTCTATATGATCCGGACCACTTCCAAACGTACTGTAGGGGGTCCTAAACTAACGCTCCTCAACTAATGGAATAGGTTCCCATAAGCCGCGGTAACGGGATCAGAATTCCACGCGGGCGAAGCCGCGGTTGACAACTAACCCAATATAAACTGTACTAAATGTCGCAAAGTCATGACTCAATGCTAATCTTCTGTTTTTATATGTGAAAACTTGTACATGGCCGTCACCAACAATATCGTTTATATCATCTAGCAAGCTGTAAGTTTTCGAAATTGTAAATAAAATTAATAAATAATCTTGTAAAAAGTACTTAGGCGCGCAATTGAATATAGTCAGACAAGTAACCAAAATTAAAGTATTTAACGGTTTGTTGTAAATATATTTTGACTTTCCTCTCTTTGCGTTTCTTTTAATTATCTCTCGACACGACCAAGCTATTGGAGGGATGCCCCAGTTTGGTGACAAGTCCCAACTCATTGGCGCGGTGGAGGGGCACCAATGTCGCCCTCCTGGGCGGGCGCTGTGTGTTTTGAATAGTCGTCAAATTGAACAGGTAAAAATATATTTTATTCAGCCTTGGTTAGGCGTGGTACCATCACACTAACGATGCTAAGAGCATTCTAAATTATATATGCTGTGGTATTTTATATACAGATACAAAATAATACCTACACAGCTAAAGGTCATTTAATTTTACAAGTTACGTGAGGAAAATACAAGATGTTTCACTGGATAAGGAATAGAAACAAAAGTAATTAAGTAAAACTATTGTAAGCAGTTAACTCTTGTTAAATACCCATTACAGTCAATCACGCTTTACACGCGAAACATTCATATATAATACTTATATAGAGGTATATACTCCATAGACACGTCCCAGATATTCGAAATTGTCCGAAATATTATACACGTCTTAAGGTGACGCTACTAATTGCTTCAAAATTCCAGTACTATTATTTTAGTAAATATAGTTAGAGCTTTTGCAGCATATATACATGGGTCCTTGAGGAGTTAGGCCGTAGGTCAACCTAGGATTATTTTATGGTCAATATCAAATGGGGACCAGCCCGAAGAAGGGTTACACAAAGGTGTATCGACGTTCATATTCTGCTATGCCATGTTAGCTATATATTCCATCGTTTGTAATAGGAGACTAGCCTTCTGCCCTTAACCGGCCACAGGCCCTTCTTCCTGACTGACTCAAACCTAGTAACACTTAACGAAACCCGGGAATCGTATAATTCCAAGTGACTGCGAACACGAACCGGGCCTTCAACCGGAACTACCTGTCAATAATTCGAGTTTTCCACGGAAAGAATGTTCCGTGGAAAAGTTTAACGTTTGTCGCTCAAGCGTTCAAACTATTAAAACCATTTTCTGCAATATTACATAGGTACACTCAAACTCAAGCAGTTAACGAGGATTATTTATGCATAAATTTAGCTCATGCCAACGCGAACACGCACAGCCTCATAAATATTCATTAATGTAAAAAATATATAAGAGTAAAACATAACTGTTGAAAAATTGTCATACGCGTACAGTTTGATTGATTGAAATTAGTTTATAATCGCAATTTATTTAAAATAAGTGACTACAAATTTACCTCTTCCGGACTTTTCCCTTTACTTGTGCTATAAGACCTAGCACCTTACCAAATTTCATGATTCTAGCTCCACGGGAAGTACCTACCCAATAGGTTTTGATTCTCTTGCGAGTATCAACAAGAGGCTGCATAAACGGCTGTATTTTTTAGGGATTTTCTTTAGAAAAGCCCTATTGCTAAGGAGTTGTCGTCGACGTCGTCGTCGTCGTTGCCAATTTTCTGTCACGGTTTTGGGTATGAAGGAGATGAGCTATCGAGTTGCTATTTTCGGTAATAGATTCGTGCTAGGGTGAACCATTGCAAGATAAAAAAAAATCGCAAAAAATCGCAAAAATCGTCTTAGGAATTCAACTTGTTTCATTGTGTTAACTTACAAGTTAGATTTTTCCACAGCTTACTTCCCTAGTTACTGAAAAACAGACAGATCACTGAGTGATCCTGTATGGCTGTCCACTGCGTTGAGCGAGACCTGGCGCGGCCGTCCGTTGAGAACACCCGCGGTGGGCTACGTCGCGAACGAATCGTGTCATGGACGACCTGCCTAACGCGTTGCTTTATGAATTTGCATAAAACAGCACGCCACCGCGCAAACACCCGCGTCACTCGTGTACCGCTCAATGCAGTAGACGGCCTAAGTGTTCTATTTTTAGGGATTTTCTTTAGAAAGCCCTATTGCTATCGAGTTGTCGTCGACGTCGTCGTTGCCAATTTTCTGTCCCGGTTTTGGGTATGAAGGAGATGAGCTATCGAGTTGTTGTTTCCGGTAATAGATTCGTGCTGGGGTGAACCATTGCAAGATAAAGAAAAAATCGCAAAAAATCGCAAAAAAAATATATCGCAAAATCGAAAATCCCTTGTATTCGGTTGAGCTCGTCTCAGGAATTCAACTTGTTTTTTCTTAAGGTTGCCTTAACCTTCAAAACGAGATGTTGGTTTAATCTTTTTGTTTATTAGGTTTTATTGAGTATCGTCTGTACGGGCCAACCGTACATATTCATCAGCATTATGTAGAATGTAGGTCAATACTAACACAATCCACCATGACCAACTGCTCCCACAACGCAACCAACAGAGAGCGATGGCGGCGCATTGCACGAGCAGCCGTTCATCAGGACCCCCCATCATAACCACGACCACTCTGTCAAGAGTGCACGACTAAGAAGAGGTCAATACTCAGATCACAAGCTCAGCTCAGTTCGCTAACATTTTATCATCATTTATTCATCATTTATTTTTATTATCATGGAACTTTGAGACTAGGTATAAGTACTTACTTTTTCACAAAATTCGATGAGTATGACGATAAATAATTTCATAATAGTCAGATGATAACGACATAAAACAAAACATAAACGAAGTAGGCGAACCAAACATAACTAAACGACGAAAAATATATAAAAAACTTTCGGGCAAAACAAATATTTTTGTCATCCCCAAGTAAAATTGTTTCGAGCAGATATGCGAGCCCTTTTTTGCTCTGACGTTCTATATTACAAACACAGAAGCCTTTTGAAAGAAACATCTAAATATATACCTGAATAAGCTACCATTTTCACGTGCCTTTTATTTGACAAATTTCAAAGTTACTGCCAACTTTTTTATAAAGTCATTATTCTCCCTGAAATATTCATCTCTTATACTTGGGACATTTGTTAACGAGTGCCTACTGAGCCTGTAGTCGCGAGGTCGGCGGTGCCGCTCCGGGCACAGAGGTTTAACTTTGTTACCGACCTCTTTTAACGTTGATTCAGACAAAGAATACGTGACTTTTTGTTTTAATAGGAAACAATGTTTAAAGTTCTGCTAACAATACCCATTTACTTGGGTACCTACAGCTCGTATTTAACTGCTAATTTATACCTACTTGGATCAAAAAAAAATATGGTGATGAAAACTTATTCTCGCAACTACTTGTGTTGACTGTACTGACTGACTCATTCAACAACAACTCACGTAAACCGGGGCTGCCAACTCGAAATTGGCAGTTGATAGATGTTTTAATGTATGCATTCACTAAGTAACGACTTTTGGAAATTTTACCCTTACTGAGCTAAAATAAGGGAAGAATGGTTGTTTGGCAATACATCATTTTCAAAGTAAGAAGTTATCAAAATTTGGAGTTAAATGTTTACATGGGAAGTTCGTCAGTTTCGAAGGAAGAAGTATGAAATTCAACATTTAAAGCTGATGAAATTTCGTGTGTGTAGGGCTAGAAATGGTTTCGATTCAAAATTTTTGAACATCATCATCTAGTAATATCAAAAAATATTCTAGGACCTTATTTGAAACGCTCAGTATAACATCCTATAACATAAGTTACGCGCCGCCCTTCATTCGTGATATAACTTAGCTTGTAATAACCCTTAGTATCTAAGGAATATTACACCAGTCCCACACATATAACTTTGGTACACCATTAGTTAACCACAGAAACCACTATTAAACAAGATAAAGCCTCAGGACAAGACTGACTTCGCGTGCACTCATAATTAATTCAGAAAGCCATGAAAGCTCGCTTCGTGAAAGCAGGGAATTCCTGACTCTGTTCATGTCACGTACTGTGGGGAAGCACTTACTGGTTTAATGAATATTCGTATAAAAATGGCACCAAAGTCAGTTTGAAAGGAAGTTATCGCTTTGAGGAAATTTCGCAAGCACGCTCCGCTACACGCAACACGTTGGTTAAACGAGTTTCACAGTAAGCGTCCCCGCAATGCCACGAAAGATGGATTACTTACTTGCTAAACTGGCAATAATAGCTACACCAATCTATTAAGACTTTAAATTTACCCTTCTCAGTTTATAAAATTCTTCAAAAAGCAGCCATACTCAACACTTGTCGAATAGTAAGGAAATTCTCACAAAACGACAATAGAACGAATACGCACGCACCCACACAGACTCAGCAACACGATCTCACAAACGTAATGTAAAAAACACACAATTGGGTAAACACTTGGCTTAGGCCCGTGTCTTCCTAAAACGCCGACAGGAGCCGAGTTCCTAAAAAGAATGACAACAAAATAATAATAATAATATGTATGTAAAGTTTAAGAAAGGAAAAATAATAATATATCTTTTTATTGTATGTACTCAAGAACAGTATTACAGAAACATAAAGTTGGTACAGTTTTGCGGCATATACAATTGGCGGCCTTATCGCACAGGGCAATCTCTTACAGGCAACCATTGGATGGAAAGAATCCGTGAACAGAACTATGGCAGTTTGCGGTGTACATATTAAATGAATTTAAATTTTTCACTTATACTCTGATGATATATTATCTATATAAAATTATGAATACATATTATATTTACTACACATATAATTTACAGTGATACAGTACCTACTATTAGGTACATAATATAATAAGCACAGACAGAATAACGGAGACAGAAAGATTAAGAGACAAAAATAATGACACCCATCATATCAGCGGCTATGATATGTGAAGTAGAAACATAGGTTATAATGTATTTCTGTATCTGTACTTATATTTCAATGAGAGAGGCAGAATTTTGTGAGTCATCACCATTACAAAATTGACAATTAGCTGTGTTTGTACATTGGAGATATTTATATAGGACGGCCTCTGTGACGTAGCGGTAGTGCATTCGACTGCTACGACAGGGGGCGCGGGTTCGATTCGATACGATTATTCGATTATTTGTATGAATGAATATGTCTATTTGCATTGTTCTGGATGTTTCTATGTATCATATGTATGTATTTACAAAAAAAAAGAATATAAGTATGTTTATCCACATTCTGGAACCCATAACACAAGCTAGTTAAACTATGCTTACTTTGGGTCTGTGTAGAACGTCGTAGAATATTTATTTATTTAAAAAAATACTTCGGTTATGTTAAATGAGCGATCCTGAAAACATTTTTCATTTTTGTTATTGTTACTGTCTCTTTGTTTGTTTGTTCGCGATGGATGCAAAAACTACTAAACGGATTTTGATGGGGTTTTTTCTATTAGAGAGTTGTTGGTCAGATTTAAACTCTGCCGTGTGTTTGATTGCAATTGGTTAAGTAGAACCAGAGATATTGCCAAAAACAATAAGCGACCACCGCGCGTGCTCCGGACATCACCTGGTTTGTTTAAACTTAGGCTATATATATGTGGCTTGAGTTAAAAAACTCATAGAAACCAAAGTGAAGCGAGGACGGGTTGCTAGTCTATACTTAAATCATAAATGCGAAATTAATGTAGATTATGTATAAAGTCTGTCTGTTGTTTTCACGTCTACACCATTGACTTGATTTTGTGAAAATTTGGCATATAGATGACTTATAACATGAAGAGTTTTAACGTCATAAATATGACCCTACTAAAAAATCGCCGACCGGCAAACGTGTGTCATCCACTTAGTGTAGTTATCCTTCAAATTACTTATTAGTGGAGGAGTCATTTTAAATATTCAGTTATAGTCGCCGTCCATAGTGCTTGACCTGTTTTGAATATTACATAAGGATCTCGCGACATGTTCGCAACTTTCTAGCGTTATAATCATGTCTTTGTGTTTTTTTTAAACAATCTCATTGCAGAAAAAGGGTGGTTCGCTACCATAACAGATTAAAATAATCGACCGCAGTGATCGACATCTTCAGTGGTACGGGTCCAGGCGGCGACGAGTGCGTAGGACTCTCATCGGCGGCTACTTCTCTGCAACTGAGATGCAGCCCGGAAGCAGTATATTCTACAAGAAAAAAATAACTTTTGTGCTATGAGTGCACTCTTGTCGGAAGAAATTAGGTGAGGTTCGCGTTCGGCTTGTGCATAATAAGTTTGAACAAACTACATCAAACTCCAAATCACTAATAAATATTTCTAATCTTTGATCCGCCTATGGGTTCACAAACAAAGATGCCTAAACACTTCTGTAAAAGAAAAAATAAACCAAATAAAGTTAAGAACTAGTAGGAGAGCGGAGCCCGGACTCCGAAGTGCAACCTTTGGAGCCCGGGGTCGGCGCTCGGCTGAAGAAGAAGACAGATAAACAAAATATCTTAACACCACCGTGAATAAAAGCTTGTAAAAACCGGCTAAGTGCGAATCGGAGTCACGCACGATGGGTTCCATACGTATCTATAAAAACGAACTAACAATTCCAATTTTCAACTGGTTTATTTTTTAGAACTTTTCCTTTATTTGTGTTGTAAGGCATTGCTTTTTGCCAAATTTAGTAATTCTATTTCAACGGGAACTATCATAATAGGCTTTCGACCTAAAAACCATAGAGTACTTCGCGTTGACCTAGAATTGTCAATTTTGGTTAAAAACAAGACCTTATAGCACAGGTTAAAGTCAGAAAAATATTATTCATAGTAACTAGGTTTGTAGTCATGTTATCTGTTCCCATTAAATCAATCGATATTAGTCAATGAATTTGTGCAACAGTCATGTTTATTACTCAAATTTTCATTTCAACTAACACGTGGCTTGACTTATTGTGTATGCAAATGAATTTAAGATTCTTGTATCTTATATTCATTTGCATACATACTCAGTCAAGCCACGTTTTATGCGTACACATGTGAATAAAATAACAGTCATATTCCATGTCTATGAAAAAATCTGTCACCTCTTTTGACGAACAGAATTTTTTATTGCAATCCTGAAAAATCCTATCACACAGCGGGACATATATAAAAGTATTTGTGTTAGTACCTACCCGTGTTTCATAACACAAAGGAACTGCGATGCGTATTACAGACACGTACCACGACATGCTATGAGAAACTGACAGTGAATGTAATTTATAGAATAAAATAAGGCAGACAAACAGTGGAAATACGGTTAAGATGGGCAGGGAGTAAGCAGATAATATAAGCTACTTTATTAATGTTTTTTGAATATTCAGTGCGTTCAGTGCCTCAAGTTTTGAAAAAGAAAACGCGAGCTTTGTGCCCACCAGTTTCCGACAGGCTGGCAACGCCGTTCTTTCGAACAGAAGCAAACCTTCATATCTAGAGAGGAACACGTTACTTATAATACTTCTTCGTACGTAACTTCACGCCTGTATCCCCGAAGGGGTAGACAGAGGTGTATTACACACCCACGATTCGCCAGTTATGTTTAGGTCTCAATGTAATAGGGGGCGAGCCTATTGCCATCTACCGGGCACATTACTAAGCGAGCGATAGTCAAAATTTTTAATACACACATAACTACGAAAAGTCAGAGGTGTGTGCCCGGGCCGACTGGGGATCGAACTCGAGACCTCGTCACGGCAGTCCGTTACGTACACCACTAGGCTATCGCCGCTTTTCACTTACTTATAATACTACCATAAACATATAAAATAAAAATAAAAAACAACTTTTATTGCTACCGACTACTGAATTTCTGATTGCGATAATCGATATTTGTCAACGTATTGCTTGCAGTTGCGCGACAGTTATAGGTATAGTACAGTCATGGGACCCGGTAGGTGGTGGTGGAACCCAAATACAGGATTTACAGGATCAGTTAGTAACAGCGTGGTTTATAATAAATAAGTAATGTTTATGTATTCCTAGCTGTGCTTTAAAGACTTTATTTATGCTATACAATATAAATGTGAATGCTCTGAAGACTTATATTTCACATACGTACATACATATACTCACGCCTTTTTCCCTCCGGTGTAGGCAGAGACAACCGCCCGCCATCTGCTTATGTCTTTACATACTTCACGAGCTACCTTCACTGTCATTAAACCTTTCATGCAAGCCCGCCTGTTTCGAGTGCTTTTGATCTGCCCTTTTTTCAATACCTCATTAATTTGATCAGTGTAATCACAAGGCTCTCTTATTAATCACAACCATAATGAAGAAAGATATATAACATAGTTGAGTATCTACCTACCGAGTACCCCGCTAATGGGGGCATAGGTGTCTCTGTGTACGGCTTGACCCACGTACCCCAATAACTTTTTACTACTTAAGTTTGTTGTTACGTGTTCACGTAACTTATGTCAGTTGTCTTAACAAGGGGCAATACATAAGTATTATTGAGGACGAGACAATTTGACTTGTAACTTCTTTCTTATTGGCAGGACAGAAATAATATTTCTTATTAATCTCGTGTTGAGGTCATTAATGAAATAAAAGTTGCTGAATTCTGATGAATTTTCACAAAAGAATGTAAACGCTTCAAGCTTTTGAAATCTCAGAGTACTTTTTTTCCTTTTGTGCGTATGGAAACCCTAAGGAGAGCCACCCTAAGTGGCTCACCGGAGTCACCGACGAGGTGGGTATGTAGGACTCGAACCGATTAAAACCGCACGTTGTTTTAATTAATCGGTTGATTATCCTCAATTGCTACTTTAAAATTCAGTAGTAAAATTTGACCCGAATAGACATTCATACGAAGTACATTGCAAATTAAATTAAAAAAGTTTGTAAAAAAACAAACGGTAGGTTTATTGTCAGAATATGGTGGTACAATACCTACAGGTCTTAAGATTAAAAGAGTGAGTTCAGCATATTGTACCTTTACTGGTGTAACAAAAATTTGTTTTAAGCATATTTTGTCTAAACGCAAATAGTTGATTATTAACCAAGGGGACAAAGCAGTGTCTTCTGTCGCGGGTGACGATTTAAATCGCCTTGCTTTAAAACTTAAATCACGAGCGAAGCGAGGGATTTAAGACGAGTCCTGAGTGTAGCGAGGGATTTAAGTTCACCCAAGACTAAGACAGCTTTATCACCGAGGAAAATACTCTACTTTTCGTACCATTTGCGAAAATGCGTATTCCCTTTTCAAAACAATATTTATTATCAAACTTTTTCTATTTTATCACATAAAATACTGGCAGGTCACAAATAAAGAATTAAAACTTCTAATTTAAATTTCGCGCTCGAAAACCAATCAATCAATGTTTTTTTTAAACTGTTAGTTTATTAATTAAAATATGAATCGTGCGCGTAATTTTTTTAAAGGCAGCATTCCATTTGCAAACAGCCATTGCCCGCGAACGACGCATATGATTCGAAGCGTGCAAATGATCAAATGCATGTATAGTGCTTTATATACAAACTCAATGGTGTAAACACAGATGTAGTTCAGCTTTGTAAACGGTAAGTATTCCAAATGAGTAATTGGTGAAAACAGTGTAGTGAACAACGAGATGCAGGCTGATATCAGTTGTTTCAACTGCTGGCCTGTTCCCCAATAATAATAATAATAACATCGGGCGGTAACAAGGTGCGAGCCTACAACGGCTGGGTCATGCCAGTCTTAGTATACTCCTTTGGCATACTAAGATGGACTCAGACCGAATTAGATGCCCTGGATAGGAAAGTCCGTACGTTGCTAACTGCAAATCGTATGCACCACCCACGCTCGTCAGTAATGAGGTTGTATATCCCACGGAAGTGTGGGGGTCGTGGTTTTTTAAACGCCAAGACTCTCCACAACCGTGAGATATGCAACCTTAGGGAATATTTCCTAAACGTTCACGTGGGTGTGCACCGAGATGTAGTGGCAATAGACAATGGACTGACTCCTCTCGCTCTGGCTAAAGAGAACTGGCACAAACCGGTAATACTTAGCATCGCTGATCGCAAGGAAATATGGAAGAGTAAAGAGCTGCATGGACGTTTTTATCGGGCCTTAAATGGGCCCGACGTAGATATAAAAGCATCAGTGTTCTGGCTACGCTTCGGTGATCTCTTTGGAGAAACCGAAGGTTTTGTCTGTGCAATTACAGATGAAGTTGTCATGACGAATAAGGTAGGTATATCCTTAAGGACGGCACGATTGACATATGTCGGGCGTGTCACCGTCCCGGAGAATCCCTAAGACATATTATCTCTGGTTGTTCTCGTCTTGCTAACGGAGAGTATTTACATAGACACAACCAAGTGGCCAGAATCGTTCATCAACAACTTGCTCTGAAATACGATCTTGTAGATTCGGAGGTACCGTATTACAGGTATGTGCCTGACCCAGTTCTTGATAATGGTCGTGTCACGTTGTACTGGGATCGATCAATCGTCACTGACAGGACTATTGTAGCCAATAAGCCTGATATAGTGGTGATTGATCGATCAGAGCGTCTCGCAATAATTGTTGACATCACCATCCCCCATGATGACAATCTCGTGAAAGCCGAAAAAGACAAACAAATAAAATATTTGGACTTGGCTCACGAGATTGTCGACATCCGGGATGTGGATTCAGCAATTATTGTTCCGATAGTTGTGTCGGTTCACGGACTGATTGCCAAGAGCCTCGATCAACATCTCCAGAGGCTCGCGTTAGGCAGTTGGGTCAAGGGCTCGATGCAGAAGGCAGTGCTCCTCGACACGGCACGTATAGTGAGGAGGTTCCTCTCCCTGGAGCCCTGACCACCGGTAGCTTGGTCCTTGTACCCGATGCCGGTGGGCCACTATTTTTTATATTTTTAAATATATTTGTTTTTTTTAATATAGAATGTATTTAAAAATATAATTTATATGTATTTTAAGAGTAATAAAGAGAATAATTATAAATCAAGTTGCTGCAATCATCCACCAAAACTTAGCACACAAACACTCACTAATCCCACAAAAAAACAGCTTACTACAAATACAAACCCAGTACTGTATTAGAGAATGCATCACACAAAATCTATTGGGACCGAACTATTATTACAGATAAGACCATACACTACAATAGACCTGACATAACAGTATTAGATAAAATTAATAAGTCCGTATTTATTATAGACATTGCAGTTTGTAACACGCACAACCTTATCAATACACACTCAGAAAAAATGGCGAAGTACATTGATCTAGCTACAGAAATCAGAAGACAATGGCAGGTAGAAATAGTCAAAATTGTACCCATTATCATATCTACTATTGGTGTAGTCCCTAAGTCTCTCCAAACCAACCTAAACACACTACAAATGCCTAAATCTACCGTTACACTTATACAGAAAGCCGCCCTACTCAACACATATCGTCTCACACATAAATTTCTTGCTTCACCTACATCATGTTAATATTCTTTCTTTTTTCTTAAACTGGCACACTTGGTCAAGACCCGTGTGTCTGTTACTGCACCCCTATGAAACAAAAGGGAGACTTACAAATAAAAAAAATAAAAAAAAATATACTACTGGCAACATTGGTATCAAACAGTTGACTATTTTTGTGCTTGAAATAAAATTATATTAATAATAAGTATATAAACCACCAATAATAAAATATTAATCACAAGACAGAAATAGATCACAATAGATAATAATTCCAACAACTATGCAACCTAAAATACAATTTATATGTACTAAATACAAGTGTCTTAACATGACAGTAAATAGCTGTCAAACACCAACCGAAAATGCACAAGAATAAACATGTAAAATGATAACAAGAGCCAAGGCAAGAGCAGCAGCACGCCCAACAACCCCGGACTCGTCGCTCAGCTCCGTCCCGCAGCCACCAGCAAGTTCTCTGAGTGTGACAGCGACGTCGAGCTCAAGTTCCAGCGACGAGTTTTTCTCCCCGCCGACGTCGCCAACACCTGTACGTCGGCAGGGGAGAGGCCGGCCACCGACTGGCTTGGAGCCCCGACGCCTACCGGCTTCGAATAGGGCCCCCGCTACCGGTGGTGATGTGCACCGCATGCGATGGAGTACTTCTATGAACGAAAACGTCATGCGGGCATATTTTGTAGCTACAGAGGGAGGAGTCAACCTTACTGCGTACCGTGTTCGTATGCTGCCTTTGTTTCAGGTACTTGAACCAACTGTGAACGTCTCGGCACAACGGCTATCGGATCAAGTGCGGGCCATCCAACGTTGTCATTTGTTGGATGACTCTGTACTGGAGAGGCTACGCTCTGACGTACGAAGTAGCCCGGGTACCACACCCTCTTCGCAAACTTTGAGACAACCAGCCACGGAGACCATCTCACAATTCATCTGTAGCGAAGAAGTGATTGATACCAGGGCTATAGACGTAAGTACCGAGTACAATGAACAATTAAGGAGCGCTTTGGAATGTGCTATGCGGGAATATCGATCCATACCTTCTGGTAATAGACCTCGCCTGCCACGTTTGCCAACGCATAAAAAGAATGTAGCGCTAGTGTGTGCCCTGGATTCGTTATTATCAGATTATTTTGATAATAGCGAAGATCTCGGTGATACACATTCAATTTTAAATTGCGCGGCCGTCGCAGTATGTCGAGTAGCTAATGTTCACTTTCCAAAGTGCGACATTGCTACTCGACCGAAATCTGCTGTGCCGGCTTGGCAATGTAGAATTGAGCAACGTATTACTACTACTAGGGCACTCATTGGAAAGCTCATTTGTTTCAGGTCGGGAAATACACGCCCAAGAGTGATGCGCTTTGTGAGTCGAGCGTTCTCGGGGTCTGACATTAGGCCTCGAGAATTTTTGGCACGAGTCACAGAGCGTATCGACTACCTGAAACAAAAAGTTTATGCGTGGGCAAACCGGATTCGGCGGTATAAAAAAAGAGTGGAGCGATATTCTCAGAATCGCACGTTCCAAAGGGACCAAAGGTGGATCTACAGAGATTGGGAGCGCCCTATTTCGACTGAGACTGACGTGCGTCGACCAAATGATGATATTACTAATACATTTTGGCGTAATATCTGGTCGATGCCCGTCAGTCATACAGAAGGTGATTGGATGCGGGATGTTGAGCGATCGTGTGAGCCTACTAAGATCATGGATCCGGTTACCATTCTTCAAGAGGATGTAACCGATGCAGTCCGTTTGTTGCCTAATTGGAAGTCAGCGGGACCAGACGGACTGCATAATTTTTGGTTAAAATGGCTGAAAAGCTCACACGGTCGTTTGGCATCCCAATTCCAATCATGTCCTGAATCAGGAGTGATTCCCAATTTCATGACCACTAGTGTAACCCACCTTCTTCACAAGTCCGGTAGTGCTACGGAC
The DNA here is from genome assembly GCA_946251805.1 of Cybosia mesomella. Lineage (NCBI taxonomy): Eukaryota > Metazoa > Arthropoda > Insecta > Lepidoptera > Erebidae > Cybosia > Cybosia mesomella. The sequence continues at coordinate 31,115,427 of OX276403.1, read as the reverse complement.
TCTAAAAATTATAGACCGATTACATGTCTTCCTACGGTCTATAAGCTTCTTACATCCATCCTGAGAGAAAAAATATCTTCACATTTAATCGACAATTCTATCATGTCTATCTCTCAGAATGGATGTAGGAGTGGGGCTCGTGGCACTAAAGAGCTCCTTATAATTGATATGGCCATTAGTCAACAGGTGCGCCGCAATCGTAAGGACCTGGCGACATGTTGGATAGACTATAAAAAGGCCTATGACTCCGTGCCGCATACATGGCTCATGAGGGTGCTTGAGTTGTATAAAATTGATACAACTCTATGTACCTTCCTGAAGGCATGTATGGGGCAATGGAGTACGGTCCTTTGCTATCCCGGGTGTCGACAGATCTGCGAGAATGGCGGACTGATAAGGATAGAGCGGGGCATATTCCAGGGTGATAGTCTTAGTCCATTATGGTTTTGCCTGGCACTGAACCCTCTTAGTTATATGCTGGAGAGTTCAGGGTTAGGCTGTCGATTGCGGAGAGATGGTCAGGTTATATCCCACCTCCTTTACATGGATGATCTTAAATTATTTGCTCCCAACAAGTCCCAACTGATAGCGTTATTAAAGATAACCGAATCCTTTAGTAACTCTATCAGAATGGAATTTGGTGTGGACAAATGTGCGGTCATGCATGTAAAAAGAGGTGAGATTGTGGAATCTGATGGGGTTGAGCTCTCAGATTCCACAAAACTGAGGTCTCTCTCTGCAATCGATACCTATAAAGCTAGCATGAAGCAATCGTTACAGGAGCGTTTCCTTGGCCGCTTGAAAAAAGTTCTTAAAAGTCTTTTATCAGGCGGTAATAAGGTGCGCGCCTATAATGGTTGGGTCATGCCGGTTTTAATGTACTCCTTCGGCATACTCAGGTGGACTCAGACCGAATTAGACACCCTGGAGAAGAGTCCGTACGCTTCTTACTGCATACCGCATGCATCATCCGCGTTCATCTGTGATGAGGTTGTACATACCGCGGAAATGCGGGGGACGTGGCTTTTTAAATGCCAAATCCCTCCATAACCGTGAGGTGTCCAACCTCAGGGAATACTTCCTACACAATGAAGCGGATATGCATCGTGATGTAGTAATGGTGGATAAAGGACTTACCCCGCTAGCTTTGGCTAAAGAGAACTGGCGCAAACCTGTGGTATTAGGTATTAATGACCGTATGGATGTATGGAAGAGCAAGGAGTTGCATGGACGTTTCTATCGGGCTCTCCATGGGCCTGATATAGACTTACTAGCATCTGTGTCTTGGCTACGCTTCGGTGACCTATTTGGGGAAACCGAAGGTTTTGTTTTTGCAATTATCGACGAAGTTGTGATGACGAATAACTATCGGAAGTATATTCATAAGGATGGTACGGTTGACATATGTCGGGCGTGCCACCGTCCCGGAGAATCCCTTAGACATATAATTTCTGGTTGTTCTCGTTTTGCCAACGGCGAATATTTGCATAAACCTAACCAAGTAGCCAGGATTGTTCATCAATAGCTTGCTCTAAAGTACAACCTTGTGGAATCAGAGGTACCGTACTATAGGTATGTGCCCGACGCAGTTCTCGAAAATGGGCATATCACGTTGTACTGGGATCGATCTATCATCACTGACAGGACTATTGTAGCCAATAAACCTGATATAGTGTTGATTGATCGATCTGAGCGCCGCGCAATAATTATCGATATCACCATTCCACATGACGAGAATCTTGTGAAAGCCGAAAAAGAAAAACAAATAAAGTATTTGGATTTGGCTCACGAGGTTGTCGACATGTGAAGTGTGGATTCGGCGATTATTGTTCCGATAGTTGGATCGGTTCACGGACTGATTGCCAAGAGCCTCGATCAACATCTCAAGAGGCTCGCGTTAGGCAGTTGGGTTGCTGATGCAGAAGGCAGTGCTCCTCGACACGGCCCGTATTGTGAGGAGATTTCTCTCTCTGGAGCCCTAACCACCGGTAGCTTGGTCCCTGTACCCGATGCCGGTGGGCCACTATTTTTTATATTTTTAAATATATTTGTTTTTTTTTGTATAGAATGTATTTAAAAATATAATTTAATATGTATTTAACTTTAATAAAGGGAAAATAATAATAAATTCAAATCACATTCTCCTCCTAGAGGATGAATGAAATTCAGTACAATTTTCTTTCCCTGTTTTTTACAGATTAAAAATGACTATTGTTATGTTCGCTTTTTGTGGCATAGAATGTCACTTTTTTGAGCAAATGGTACGAAAACTATATTATGTACTATATAACTATATATAATTCTTTCTTTCAATCTTCTTTTCCTCCTAACCGAGTTATTTTCAGTAGTAGTATTTGGACAATTATGTTTTCATCTCGCCTGTTCGGAAAGTTTAATTTTCATGGGCAGATAGCCGGGTGGAAAGTAGCTTATTTCATCCCTAGGGTGGAAAGTATTGTTTTTATAATTGTACGTTTTACCATGGAGTCCATGATAATTAAGTTACGTCATAATGCCTTGATATCATGATGTTTTTTTACATGGCCGCCTAGATGCACATCTCGTGACCAACTCGATTAAAATGTAACCAATAGATTCGATTTTCAAAACTTTTCTCATGTTAATGTTGAATTATAACTATATTATATAAAAAATTTCAAATTGTTCTGGTTTTATTTTAAATTTTAACTGATTATCAATATACCTGTTTCATGAAATGTGTGTGTAGTATTTTAATTTCCTCACATAGTCGAAATGAAAATTAGGATGTTTAGCTCGGATGAATGTCACCCATTTCACCCTCGAACATCACTCTCGAACCCTCGAACATCTCACTTCGTTCGAGCGCCAATAGCTCGAGAAATAACTCAGGTGAAATGGGTATTAATATATACTAATATAGCTGCTCGTGCTGATTCACTGACTCACTCACTCATTGATCACCTCTCCTGAACAATTTTGTATGAAAAAATTTTTTTTCACTGATAGTTTCGTATAGAGGATAAAAATTCATTCGGAGGAAAAATATGGAGAGAGCTGATGATTGAGGATTTCGGAGACGGGTGAAGAGCACGCTTAAAGTATTGAAGATAGGTTGGGGGTACTTGAGCAAATGTCACTCGAAACGTCATTCAATTGCCATAGGTGAGGGCTGCTCAAACAAGAAATACTTGGAACCTCATCCAATTGGCAGTGAGCTGAAAAAAAATTCAAAATGGAGAAAAAAAGATGGCCGCCATACAAATTTCGTCGGTGTCTATCTCGGAGAGTATAAAAGATAGAAGAGTGGTTTCTTAGCAAACGATGATCAGGACCTGAAGGTCTACTCAATGAACAGAAACAAAATTCAAGATGGCGGAATTTATTTTTCCATACAAAATATATGGAGAATATTGAAGAGACTGCAAGTTGGGAACTATGCAAGACTTTGATATGGTTCCATTTCAGAATGTTTTTATGGAAGAACTCTCAGTTAGAAATATGGAGATAGATGATGATCGAGGGTTTGGAAGATGGGTGAGGAGCACGGCCAGGGTATTAAAGATAGGTGAGGGCTGCTCAAACAAAAAATACTCGGAACCGCATCCAATTGGCAGGGAGATGAAAATAAATCCAAAATGGCGGATTCAAGATGGCGTCAACACAAATGTCATGGGTGTCTCTCTCAGAAAGTATTAAAGATGGATGAATTGTGTTTCGGTTCACCTCTGCTGTAATTTTTTTTCCCTGATGCTTTCGTATAAAGGACGAAAATTCATTCGGAGGAAAAATATGGAGGGAGCTGATGATTGAGGATTTTGGAGACGGGTGAATAGCACGGCCAAGGTATTGAAGAGAGGTAGGGGGTGCTCATATTATATATAGCTCGATTACCACTCACTCACTTACTGACGAAATTGTTCTCCTAGAAGGAGTAATGGGGGATATGGATGATGTATGGGAAAAATGTAGAGAGAGCTGAGGTGACTATGGGAAAAATCCGAAATGTCAAATATTCAAGATGGCGGCCAACATGGTGGTCGTTTCTCTGCCATCTTTGATGACATGGCAACATGGGTGTCATTTTTGAGTAAATCGAGGCTTCTGATTTTGTATTTTTGAAAAAAAAAATTGATTATCCAAGATGGCGGATCGATTTTTTATTTAACACACGCACCGCGCAAAATACTAGTTAATATATAACGTTGATAGCCCGTTTACTAACGAAGGTGCGGCAATAGCTACTCATGCTGACATATGAACACATATTAACTTACACGTAAACGCTCCTTAAAAGGAAATACTTCCATATTAACTTTTCACACTTGTGTTAATTAGGTTAATTACGGACAACACATACAGAACATATGTAAATAGGTCCGGGTGACGGTGAAACAGTGTAATAAGTCGCAGGTTGCCCTAATTTAGGTAGCAGGGCTTCAACAAGCTATTGTTCACGGTTACAAGTAAAAAAGTAAATTCCTACAATACTGTTCTATTCACTTTTTTTACACATTTTGCACGATAGCCTAATTGCCAAGCTTCCGTCCTACGGCCTTCCCGCTGGCTTATGTCTGGATCACTGACTTCCTGAGGAATCGGTCTATCCGAGTCGTCAATGACGGCTGCACATCTGACCGACTAGCGATCAACGCTGGGGTCCCTCAGGGGTCGGTACTCTCGGCTACATTATTCTTGCTGCACATTAACGACCTGCTCAAGCCCGGTACTTTTGGGTACGCAGACGACAGCACAGTAGTCGAGAGTTACGAGTACAACCCGCGAGCCAGCGTGGGACAGATCCGATCTCTCCGAGAGGCTATGGTTGAGCGTTTGAATTTGTCCTTGAAGGCGATGCTAACTTGGTCAAGTTCAACGCTACCAAGACCCAGGCGTGTCTCTTCTCTGTCAATCGAAGTCAATTTCAGCCAAACCCCACATTCCGAAATGCATGCGTGCCGACGATACTGACGTCCACAAAAGGCTTCAGAGATTTGAACATCGACGCAAAGTTGTAGGCCTATCGGTTTTTTATCGGATGCATTTCGGAGAGTGTGCGCTGGAATTGCACAACTTGATACCTCCAAGCCCTTTCCACCAACGAACGACCAGACGCACAGTGACGCGCCACAGCTACATGGTGGTAAGCTATAACCTTGGAATCTTCAAGTCTCGAGTGAATAGGTTCCTTCTAGGCAAACGTGATCCATCGGAGACCACATCGCCACTTATGATCAGGTGAGATAGAGGTCAAACGTATACATTTTACATCAAAAATCCGCAATATTTTTTATAACCCAATTTTCTCGTATTCCCTTTAACCTAAGCTAAGGTTAGCATTGCTTGTGTTAGGAGTGGGTCACGTCGCGACGGACGTGTGCTGCAGCGACCCGTGTCGTGCGGTGTTCCTCAGGGGTCGGTCTTAGGGCCGCTCCTGTGGAACATCGGCTATGATTGGGTCCTCCGCGGAGTCTTTCCTCCCGGGCTGGGTGTCATCTGCTACGCGGATGACACTCTCGTCACGGCCCCGGGGGAAAGCTTCGAGGAGGCGGCGCACTTGGCCACCGTGGGAGTCTCCCAGGTGGTCGGACGTATTGAGGCGTTGGGCCTGCGGGTGGCGGTTGAGAAGACGGAGGCCGTGTTCTTTCACGGGCCTTATCGCCGCCCGCCGCCCCGCGCCTCGATCGAGATCCGTTCGGTCCTCGTACCGGTGGCGGCCCAGATTAAGTATCTGGGCCTATATATCGACTCCAGGTGGCACTTCGACGAGCACTTCCGTAGGCTCGCCCCGAGACTCGTCGGCGCCGCGTCCGCCCTGGGGAGGCTTTTGCCAAACCTGGGCGGAGCCAGTATCGGCTGCCGACGGTTGTATACCGGGGTGATCCGGTCAATGGCGCTGTACGGCGCACCGGTGTGGGCGGACGCCCTGACTGCCCGCAATAGGCCCTCGCTTTTGAGGGCCCAACGCATCGTGGCGGTCAGGGCCATACGCGGGTACCGCACCGTGTCCACGGAAGCGGCCTGCGCATTGGCCGGAACCCCTCCGTGGGATCTGGAGGCGGAAGTGCTCGCCGAAGTATATCGACTGACGACGCAGCATCGGGCGGATAGTGGCAGTCGGCCTCCGGCCGAAGAGGTCCGCGGGTGGCGAGATGCCGCCCGCCAAGCCATTATGGCTAAATGGTCGTCCCGGCTGGAGTCCCCGAGTGCAGGTCATCGCACCGTGGCGGCGCTCCAGCCGGTCATTGTCGAGTGGACGGAGAGACAGCACGGGACCCTTTCCTTCCGACTGACTCAGATGCTTTCCGAGCACGGCTGCTTCGGAAAGTATCTGTACTCGGTCGCCAGGAGGGAATCGAGTCCCGCCTGTCATCACTGTCCCTGCCGCGAGGACACGGCGCAGCACACGCTCGAGGCTTGTCCGGGCTGGGTGGTGCAGCGCCGTGATCTCGTGGCAATAGTGGGAGTCGACCTCTCGCTGCCGGCCATCCTGCGCTCCATGGCACGCAGCGAGAGGAGTTTTACCGCGGTCGCGTCCTTCTGCGAGGATGTCATCTCGCAGAAGGAGGCGGCGGAGAGGATCAGAGAGGCAGACGGCCTCGCGGATCCGATCCGCCGCCCGCGAGCTGGTAGGCGTGCGCGCAGATTCCTGCGCCTCATGCCGCCCTAGTGAGGCCGCGGGTGTATGGGCCGGGGTTTGCCCTCCACCCGCAGTAGAGCCCCCCGCGAAGGGGTGATGTCCCGGTGTGTCTGGACATCGCCTAGAGACGGACCCGCACCGCACCTTGCGGGCCGGCGCATGAGTGTTCCGTCGATGAGTGCGTGGTATTTCCGACGGTTCACTCACTAAGTCGCGGTGTATGGCACACGGCAGGTTGTTTTAGTGTGGTGAGAGCCCCACATAACCGCGCGGCGTCCCCGCGCCGCGCGGTATGCGGAAGGTACATTTTTTCCTGCCTGAACAAAAAAAAAAAAAAAAAAAAAAGGAGTGGGTCACGTTGGTAGTGTAATGGCCAGGATTCGAACCCGGAACCTCCCTATCGTAAAGCCGACTCCTTAACCACTAAACTACCTATGCTTTAGATTTACGACCATTTTAATCCAACCAGTGACTATCGTGCAATAAACATAAACATCACTCAATGTGGCAGGACATAGACTACATTATAACATGACGACCTCTGTGGCGTAGCGGTAGTACCTACGTTTGACTGCTAAGTCACAGGTCGCGGGTTCGATTCCCGCTCAGTGCAAATATGTCTATTTGCGTTGGTCTGGGTGTTTCTATGTATAATATGTATTTATTTACAAAAAAAGTATTTAAGTATGTTTATCCGCATTCTAGAAACCATATGACAAGCTCTGCTTAGTTTTGGTCTGGTGGCGTTGTGTAATTTGTCCTTTTTTTTATTTTTATACCACTCAGGTGGCAGACAAGCTCACAGCCCACCTGATGGGAAGCGGTCACCGTGGCCTATGGACGTGTGCAACAGCAGGGGCGTCACACTCGCGCTGCCGACCCTAAAAAAAAAGAAATTGCAAAGCAGGAATAGCCTTTAGTCTTCCGGGAAGACCAAAGGCTACTCCCGCCTCTCCCTTCTTTTTTATTTTTGTGCTGTCAGAAGGAAGACTCTTCCCTCTGACAGCACAAAAACTCTCAGTGAGCTCTGGCTACCCTACTCACCGACGGGAAGACAACACGAGGTTATTATGGCCGCGGTATTCTGTAGGGAGTCCTAGAATATTTATTTATTTATTATATTTATTATGATGATAAGACCCGAAATTTAACAATGTTGCACAATAAATGATTATGATCATTCATTGAAATCGGTTCAGCTGTTTTATGAAGTTTTGAAGGTGGAAAGAAAAAGTAACGAACTCTTTATGATTTTGTTCGCGCTACAAACGAACACTCGCCACTGTAGGGCCTGGCGGTTGTTTGGTGAGAATTTCACGCCGTCTACATTTAATGGCACACCATAAACATAAATATACGTGATAGATGTTACAAGCAGCCGTTTATCGCTATATACGTTTATTTCCGACAAATTACATACATTATTATGCAACAGCAAAAAAACAACCATCAACTCTGACCTATATTTGTACAAGCTTTTATATCTAATACCTTTAAATGAGCAATAGTTATGTGTGCCTCAATAAATGTGAATTATCGCTCGCTTAACAATGTGCCCGCTAGATGGCAATAGGCTCGCCCCCTACATTACATTACATTGGGACCTTGACATAACTGGCGAATCGTGGGTGTGTAATAAACCTCTGCTTACCCCTTCGGGGATACAGGCGTGAAGATATGTTTATAATCTGAATCTCGGAAACGGCTTCAACGGTTTTCATAAAATGTAGTATACAGGGGGTTTCGGGGCGATAAATCGATTTAACTTGGTTTCATTTTTAGAAAAGGTCTAATCGAGACATTATTATTTTTAACGTGAACTGTTCGTATGTATATTGTCCGTTAAAATTTGCAACACATTCTTCAACCATTTGTTGGCATCTGGTTAATAATCTTGCATACGCATTTAGTTATGCATTAAATTCATTAAAAGATGAGAATGGTACCATGGAGCTGATCTGATAAAGGTGTAGGAAGGTAGCCACAGGAACTCCTAAACTCAACAATATAAGCTGGTTTTTAAAAAAGTTCGTTGTGGTGGAAACTTCTTTAGGCAAGTTGGGTACTTTCCATATTTGTATTTCTTTCTTTATTTTTAGCACTTTTTGGGGTTTTTTTTTAATCGTCACATCACTTCGAAATTGTTTCTTTCGATAAAGTGACGGTATCCATTTTTTTATAACTTCATCTTAGATTAGATGGGATACACAGACGGAGGGAGGGGGGATGGATGGAGGGAAGGGGAAAGGGAGGGAGAGATGGTGGGAATGAGGGAGGGAGGTAGAGAGGAAAGGAGAGAAAGAGGGCGAGATGGAGGAAAGATTGACAGATAGAGGGCGGGATGATGACGATTCAAAAATACACGTAGTTATTCACGTTTTCACTTGCAGCAAGGCAGTGGCACTCGCGGAGTGCCAGTGCTTTTTTATTTTAATTATTTTACCACTCCACCCGCGATAAATTCTGAACCCTTCATCGAAGTTCACAGAAACCTCTCGGGGTATAAATTAGCCTATAGGCTGTTTAAGATTATAAATGTACCAATATCATCCAAGCGTTGGTCCCGGTCACATCCGAAACTTGCACCTTAGATCTCGGGAGACGTTTACTCTTTCTCCTCCTTTTGATTTGACTTTTACGAGAGCGACTGCCATCTGATTTCATAGCACCGCATGGAGCTATGAAAATATAGCACCGCATGGAGCTATGAAAATATAGCACCGTATGGAGCTTTGAAAACATAGCACCGCATGGAGCTATGAAAATATAGCACCGTATAGAGCTTTGAAAATATAGCACTGCATGGAGCTATGAAAATATAGCACCGCATGGAGCTATGAAAATATAGCAGCGCATAGAGCTATGAAAATTTAGCACCGCAGGGAGCTATGAAAATATAGCATCGCAGGGAGCTATGAAAATATAACACCGCAGGGAGTTTTGAAAATATAGCACCGCAGGGAGTTATGAAAATATAGCACCGCATGGAACTATGAAAATATAGCACCGCATGGAACTATGAAAATATAGCACCGCATGGTAAACCGGGGCAAGACGGGGACACCGTGGTTCCCAAACCCGAGGGGGCCATCTCGAAACCGGAGATGGCCCAGGGTCAGTCGGGGTGCGAGGGATATGCTCTATGGGCAACCTTACACCCCGGCCCGAGACGTCGTGCGGTTTTAGTCGGTTCAAGCACGACATAACCGCCCCCGCTGGCTGGCGGGGGGGTATCCGAAGGGATTTCCTCACGAAAAAAAAAAAAAAAAAGGTAGTGATACGCTCGCCCTTTAAAACATGGCACTGAAAAATGAGTAAAAGCCTTGAGTATATAAAACAGCTCGTACACAGGTCCTACTTCCTACTCCCTACCCCACTGCCTACTAATATAAATGTGAAAGCACTTACGTGAAGATGGCTTGATGTTTGGATGTTTGGTACTCAATCACGCTCTAAGGGATCAGAGAATCTGACCTGAAATTTGGTAAAGTGATAGATTAAATATATTCTGAATATTCTATGACATTCTACACAGCGCTTTCTAGACCCAAAGTAAGCATAGTTTAACTAGCTTGTGTTATGGCTTCCAGAATGCGAATAAACATACTTATACACTTTTTTTTGTAAATACATACATAGGAACACCTAGACCAATGCAAATAGACATATTAATGCATACACATTTGCACAGAGCAGGAATCGAACCCGCGCCCCATGTCGTAGCAGTCGAATGCATTACCGCTACGCCACAGAGGCTGTCAAGATTATAGCCTGGATTAACACATATGCTAACACTTTTCATCCCTGGAATAGATTCCCACGGGAAGCGAGAACAGGATTGGAATTCCACGCGGGCCAAGGCGCGGATCACAGCTAGTATATTATAAGTAACATGATCTGTACAAAAAGGGCGCGCGATGCGACGAGCATCGTGCCAACATCTACATGCAGACAAAGGCTTGGCAATTAAGAAAAAAACCGTTTGGCAAATGCGTCGCCGCTTGCTGCCAGGGCGCGGGGGAGCCGCCGCCGCCCCCCACTAGCCTACTTGCCAGCATGCTAGACCGACGCCATGTGTGTATACATTACGTATTTCTGTGTTTCGAGACGATATTGAAGTTACGATTATGTAGCAGTATTTCCGGAGAAATGGTTTTGTTGAGCTGAGTGAGACGAAGTCGAGCGAAAGCTCCTCATACCAGTCTTCAGGATTTTCTTTGTCACAGGTCTCCTACTAAACTACTAATCCAATCAGAACCAAAGTTGGCATGATTAAAGAGGTCAATCCGAGGAAGGTTTATGGATATATTGGGAAAAAATTAATGCTACAACGGAGGAATGATCACCGTTAAAAAAAATCCAGATGGAATTACATAATAATCGCTCTAGACACTGTGACCAAACTTTACACGCTCAGAAAGCATGTCCAGAGTTGTGACTTTCAAAAAGAATTTTCAAAATCGGACTTGCCACGGAGGAATGATCACTGTTCAAAATTTTCAAAATCTGATTCACGATGTCTCACTCAGCTCAACATTGCAAGCAGCGATTCGCCTTGCAGACCTAGTTACAATATCATTGTGTAAGGTTTAATGTAAAAAAGTAGCTATTGCCCGCATCTTCGTTCGCGTTAAGTTCGGAATAAACCAAGCTATTTTACTTCTGCAGTAGGAATCGATGCCAATATCTGTAAGCTATTTCATCGTTATATTTTATATATTAAATAAATATTCTACGACATTCTACACAGCGCTTTCTAGACCCAAAGTAAGCATAGTTTAACTAGCTTGTGTTATGGCTTCCAGAATGCGGATAACATACTTATATACTTTTTTTTTGTAAATACATACATATTATAAATAAAAACACCCAGACCAATGCAAATAGACATATTCATGCATACAAATATTTGCACTGAGCGGGAATCGAACCCGCGTCCCCTGTCGTAGCAGTCGAATGCACTACCGCTACGCCACAGAGGCCGTCAATTAAGTATTTATTTTTGATAGCTGAGAACTATCTTTCATACGCAATGACTTATATTTATACGTAACTCTGTGGCTATGCGAGATTTGTATATTTTACTGCTCATCCCCTTTTAGTTATAGCGTGATGAGTGATAATCCGGATGTACATCATGTTTGAGTTCTATCGAACTACAAAATTTCGTGGCACAATTACAAAATTTTATTCTACATTAGAATATAAACTATGACCAATAATATTGTTTAGATCGATTTTGCTCTAGTGCCCACATCACACTTATATTAGCGTGATGATATATAGAGCAGTTTTTGACCATACCTTAGAAAAATGTTCATGCAAAATTTCAGCCAAATCCGTTCAGCGATTTTTAAGTTCGGAATATATCAATGTAGAGCCGCGGTAGCCTAGTGGTATGGGTAATGGACTGCTGAGACGAGGTCTCGGGTTCGATCCCAGGTTTTACCATGGCACACACCAATGACTTTTCGATGCTTTTCGAAGTTATGTGTGTATTTATCGCAGGTTTATAAGTGCCCGGTTAATGGCAATAGGATCGCCACCTATTACATTGGGACCTAAACATAAACTGGCGAAATGTGGGTGCTAGCACCTCTGCCTACCCCTTCGGGGATATAGGCGTGAGTTTATGTTATGTATGTTTGTTTCTGCACTCTCGAGCAGGCAGTGGAGGTATTTATTGTATTTAATACTTAGAACTGAAACTCAAAAATGTTTTTTCACCAAATCAAACCTATACGTGGGGTGTATAGGTTTGATTTGGTGAAAAAACATTTTTGAGTTTCAGTTCTAAGTATGGGGAGCCCCCAATTTTTTTTTTTTTATATTTTTTGTCAAAATCTTAATTCGGTTCACAGAATACATCTACTTACCAAGTTTCAATAGCACAGCAGTTATATAGTTTCGGAAAAAAGTGGCTGTGACATACGGACGAACAGACAGACAAACATGACGAATCTATAAGGGTTCCATTTTTTGCCATTTGGCTACGAAACCCTAAAAAGATTTGTAAATATTTTAGAATTCAGCCACTGTTGTTGTTGACTGTACAAAAGTTGATTCCACTCATTCTAATTTGCAGCACATCTTAACTTTAACACCTTTAATAAAATAAGAGACAAAACATGAAATAATGATATTAAGTTCATCATATTTATGAAACTGCTATTGCTGGTTGTACAAAAGAAATTAGAAACCGCAACTATCCACCCGAGTGTAAAGTGACACTTGTTCAACAACTAACGTACTCGTAGGTAGTTACGAGTACAGCCTGCCCCGATGCAAGGTGCCGCAGCCGAGACATAAGGCCGAGAGGCCAGGAAGCCTGTGAAACGTAAAGCCGCCGGCCGCTCTCTGTCAGTCGGCTAACTTCAGCCACCAGTTTATTTACAAATAGTTCTACGAGATATGTCGGAAGAGCTGTAATAGATAGTAGCTTATAGTTCAAATTTATTTATTACTTATTTCAATCAGTTAGAAATAGCTTGCATTATCAAGTCGTTCAGACTTCAGATTATTTACATTGTTATGTATAACGTTAATACACATTGAGTAACTGTAATTGAAGGGTGTACTACGTGAATTCGACAAATGGAAGTGCGATTAACGATTGTGTGACAAAACTGTACTGCGACTCACTATAGTTCGAATGCACGCTAGTGCGACACACATTATGAATTAACATACTCTTTGTGGTTTTCTTACATCACTGAAATCGGCAGGGTTAGGTTAGGTTAGAACTGTGACCACAACAAGCACGAGGCGAGCGAGCGAAGCGTACATACTCTTAGTGGTTTTCTTACATCACTAAAACCGGCAGGGTTAGGTTAGGTTAGAACTGTGACCACAACAAGATAAATAACACAATTAACAAGAAAAAAATAATGAAAACCCCCTTTACATTTGCAAAAAAATATGTTCTGTGGACTTTTAACGCCATCTAGTACAACACAAACGATTGTCGCACTAGAGTAATGTCGACCTACAGTGTCGCACTAGCGTGCATTCGAACTATGGTGAGTCGCAGTACAGTTTTGTCACACAATCGTTAATCACACTTTGTCGAACTCACGTAGTACACTCGTAATTGAATACTTGACGGTGCAACGAATCAAACGATTTCCGAGAACAACGACGAACGTACAAAGCGCTAACGATACGCAGTTAACAACACACGGTTAAAAGGCAACGAAAAAACGAACGATTCTGAAATGTCAATTTCCTTTGTGCGCCAGGGGAGGTGTAACGACATTGCCTCGAACCAAATCACGAGAGGCGCACACACACTGATAGCTTTATTAACCTTCCGACACTCTCGTCAAATAGAGTGACATATATTATACGCGCGCACACCGTGTGACACCGAAAGTGCTGATAATGACGATGGTCATTCATTCGAACCTTGCCCCCGACGTGAACCTACTCCTAACATAAGCAATCTAGCTTTCCTCGAGGGTTTTGTGGTTAATTCAGCCAATTCCTCAGGCCGTTAATTTTTTTTTTAAAGAATATTAGTAACCCCTCCACCTAAGCTTAATTGCTTGTGTTAGGAGTGGGTTCTTCTCGGTAGTGCAATGGCCAGAATTCGAACCCGCGACCTCTTGTTCGTAGGGTCGACTCCTTAACCACTAAGCTAACGACGCTTGTAAATTTACTTGCATTAAACGTGGGCAAAAAAACACAAGAATATGTTGTCGGTCTGACAGACCAATGCGTCGGTATACGACGGTTAAGCCCGAAACTATGTTCATTGCTACTTAGCAGTCGTTTGGAGGTTTTTTCTTTTAAGTTTGGTCCGTCAATTTGACTGGCTGCACCCATTTCACAGCTAATCAATTCAAACATGGTGATACTTACGGCCTCATCAGTTGCATTTTCCGACCCGCTTAAACAGTCTGGAATAAAGTGAAGAAGGAAATACGCGTGTGGGTAAAGTATTTCAGTTCTTAATCATGTGATAAGGAAAGAAAGTTGGTTCGTGACCGTGTCAGGGTCTAATGGAAAAGTTAAAAAAATATATCCAGATGGGTTTTTTTTTATCTGTGGGAAAGTATCAACAGATTGAATAGTGTGTATAAAATCTTTTATTTGATGTACCTATTGTAGACTGATCTGCTTCAGATCCTCCAGGTCTTCTATGTCCAGTGTGTCCCATCTTAAGTACATGGGGCGTTCGGCGAGCAAGTGGAAGCTGGTCTCGTCGGCATCCATGCACTCCGGACATTTGGGGCAGTGACCTGTTAACACTTCTATGACGAACCTCATGCATCCTTTGGAGAGTTTCATCAGTTGGCAGTTGGTTCATCAAAATTAATGTTAAGAGACGATTTTCTTGCAACAAACCGGCATGGATACAGTGGGGAGGCAAAGGGTGCTATGCCACACCCAATTAAATAAAACTTTGTGAACAAAGCAAGTACGTGAACGACTTCTTAACCTTCACATTGTAATGTATCTCCGTTCAAAATCGAAAATCTTGGAAGTCTTATTTAACCAATTTCTAACTTGTCGTATGGATAAAACTTTGTAAATCATAATTGTTATTTGATTTTAATGGTTCCCTTTTTGTTAAGGTGGTAGGTGCTTAACTTCAAGTTTATTTAAATACTTCTAGTAACCCATGCGGACCACACATGGCTAGTATTCTCGACAACCCCTCCAACTAAGTTTAATTGTTAGGGGTGGTTTACCGGATTGATATCTGATCGCAGATAAGTTGGTCTTTTAATTGCAAGTTCAATGCCATCACCGCAATGTTGGGGTCCATGTGAAAATGATTAATAGATATAAATATGACCACAAGTAGGTACAACAAGGACGCCCCGCGACCCCTCGCCGGCTCATAGTAATCCACTAATCCAGCTTGCATTCTAAACACATCAATGGAAGTCGCCATCGGCGATAGAAGCCGCAGCAGTTCCAGCTAACCTTGGACTGGCATATCTTTACAGGTCGCCTAGGTCGACTCGAAATATTCTTATAATATTCTCATGCCTGTATACCTGAAATGGTCGGCAGAGGTATTGTATACACTAATTTTATGAGAATTCAAATAATATGTTATCCGTGTTACTAGTATCTTAGGAAGGATGCTGCTCCGTCGCCAGGTCTGTTTTCGCGGACTTTTGACACAGTAGTGCATGTCTAGGTGGACACGAAACAAACTATTGTATAGAATAAAATTAAATCACGTTTATGCTCCTCTCTGACTCTCCGCTTACTTGTTCTAGTCGAATTTGCGATATGCGAAAACTTCTTTAGGCGAGTTGAGCATTTTCCATACTAAGCACTTTTTGGGCCAAGAAAAATAATGAAACTCGCGTTTTTTTTTAAACTCACCAATCGTCTGCGTCATTAGGATGCTTTCCATTTTTTTTTATATAACGTCATCTTTGTTGAAACTATAAGAACTATGCTGTTGAAACTTGGTAAGTAGATGTATTCTGTGAACCGCATTGAACCGCATTAAGATTTTCACACAAAAATAGAAGAAAAACAATAAATTTTGGGAGTTCCCCTACTTAGAACTGAAGCAAGAAGAAAGTCTGCGCGAGAGACACTTCCAAAGTGGTAAAATGTGTGTGTTTTATCATATAACGGTTTAGATTATAAATTGTCGAAATATTGTCATCAGAGAGACAGAGAGAGACGTCAAGTTTTGTGATTTCCCTAATAATATACTATAAGAACGGACGAAACTCTTTCGAAGTCTTCTAGAGTTGGAGGATCAGACGGCAGTCGTTCCCATAAAAACATGATGGAAAAGAATAGGAGTGGAATAGCGGACACCGGGCTCCACAGCGCAAACTTAAGATTCGACCGAGATAGACGCTGATGACCATGATGTACGTACAAAAAAGAACTGGCGCAAAACTAAACCGCCTTCAATGTGTCTAATACGAACGCGCGTGTTCCAAGCACGTTCAGGATACGGGTGGCCAATGCAAACATGGACCCCCGGCTCAGATACAGAGGTATTGTAGCGAGGGGTGGATTTTGTCTGAGTCATGTGACATAATCGAATTATTTATATTACGTATTTATTTATATACATTAGGTAGAGATGTCCGTAATGGCACGAAGGTATAATGGAACATGCATGACAGTCTGCTTCCACTACATCATGCTAAGCGGTGGTGGTTGTACAGAAACTGAAGCATCGGTCACACAATCGAGAACTAAGGTACAAATTCTAATTCCACTCAAAACACTACCGTGCTTGGGTGAGTAACGTGTAAGTTTCACTCATTTTACTTGAATCCTTTCCCAGTATAAGCTTACTCGTTGCAAGTTCTACCTAAAAGAAAACGCCTAATGTGGCCTTACGTTTTAATTATGCTTTTTAGGGTTCCGTTGCCAAATAGCAAAAAACTGAACCCTTATAGATTCGTCATGTCTGTCTGTCTGTCCGTCCGTATGTCACAGCCACTTTTTTCTGAAACCATAAGAACTATGCTGTTGAAACTTGGTAAGTAGATGTATTCTGTAAACTGCGTTAAGATTTTCACACAAAAATAGAAAAAAAAAACAATAAATTTTGGGGAAATATATAAATTAAAACTGAAACTGAAAAATATTTTTTTCATCAAACCCATACGTGTCTAACGTATCTATGGATAGGTCTCAAAAATGATATTGAGGTTTCTAGTATTTTTTTTTTCTAAACTGAATAGTTTGTGCGAGAAACACTTCCAAAGTGGTAAAATGTGTGCCCCCCCCCCCCCCCCCCTGCAACTTTTAAAATAAGAGAATGATAAAACTAAAAAAAAATATATGATGTACATTACCATGTAATCTTCCACCGAACATTAGTTTGAACAAGATCTAGTAAGTAGTTTTTTTTTAATACGTCGTAAACCGCAATTTAGCTTTCATGCAATCAACTGAAATATAAAAATTTACTTGCTGCTACGGAACCCCTCATGGGCGAGTTCGACTCGCACTTGGCATGTTTTTTTAACAAGAACTGTCACATAAAACTATTGAAGATCAGTGTTAGTGCACCTCAGTTAGTGGGGGTTGGGGCTGAAGTGACGCGCGGCGGGTCGATTGCAAGCAATTGCGCCGCTCGGTAAATATAACCATTAAGCATCCTATGACGCGTTATTGCACTTGTGCAATGTTTGTTGTAGCCCGGGGACATAACGACATTTGTTTTGTTGGCTGCAAGCTGGGCACTTCTGTTTACGTACCTGGAAAGTTACATAAGAGTACTGCTTGTTAGATGAAATACTTCTTACATAAATTTTAATGTCACTTAAACTGGATATCGTAAACAAAGGCTTTCTTTTTTGAGAACAATTATTTTATAAATTACCCCCTCGACTGTCATAAACGATATCCCATTGTATGTTTAAACTGATTAAGGTGATTTAAAGGAACACCAAACATAAAATTTGTATAACAATGACAATTTTTTTCTTTCTTTCTTCTATTTTATTCAAGAAATGTGTTTGAGGTTTAGCAAAACGTTAAATTTTTTTCACTTTTACAGAACATGTGGACGTTTTATACTCGGTGGCGTGATGGTTGTGTTCAACTGCTTCGTCGGAGGTTGTGAGTTTAATCCCGCTCAGTGCAAATATTTGTTTGGATGAATATATATATATACATATTATTTCAACATAGACACAACAACGACAAATCGTCAGGCTACGAAAAACACAATTCTGAAGTTATTATAGGTTACTTTTTAATAGTATCCTGCTTATGAATGTTAGTAACAACTAAACTAAACTTACAAGACCACAATGTCCACGACCACGGCCTCTGTGGCGTAGCGGTAGTGCATTCGACTGCTACGACAGGGGGCGCAGGTTCGATTCCCGCTCAGTGCAAATATTTGTATGCATGAATATGTCTATTTGCATTGGTCTGGGTGTTTCTATGTATAATATGTATGTATTTACAAAAAAAAAAGTATATAAGTATGTTTATCTGCATTCTGGAACCCATAACACAAGCTAGTTAAACTATGATTACTTTGGGTCTAGAAAGCGCTGTGTAGAATGTCGTAGAATGTTTATAAAAATAAGAAAACTTTCTATACTATCAAACAAGTATACGTATAGCAAATTGAATTGTAGAAATTGTATTAAAGAAAAATATGTCAGTGTGAATACAATATGTTCAGCAAATTGAGAACTCCCGGCTCTCTCGACGAGAAACCTTCTGGCTGCTGATTGAGTTATCGCCAACTTTCCCCACCCAAACCTTTGCAGACAATTTACTTAATTCTGCGTGTGAACCAAAAGACTTATATAGAGCTGAAGCTTACCTATTTGAGTGAGACTAAATGAATACTGTATTATTGCCAAGCATGGGCTGAACTTGAAAAGAAAAACTTAGACAGAGTTTAGTGTAACGCCTTCAACGAGCCTCTCAGCCCAACGACGCAGGCGCGATGAGACTCCGAGCGGGTGAAGAGACGAGGGAAGGGTACGGGGTGGAGAGGAAGGCGATAATAAAATAAGGAGCCCCCGCCGACGTCGAACTCCTCCCTCTTCAGCCTCACCTCGGGCGGACGCGGCCGCGCCGCGCCGCCACACCCTCGGCAGATCACTGAATCAGATACTACACGACTTACTAATCAGGGATCTAGTAACTTAACGTTTAAATCGGTCGTGTTGTCGTTGCCTTAGAAGCGGCTTTGTCGTGTTTTTTGTTAGATCGTTATCATTTTTTGATTAAGGCGAAAAAGGTGCAGTGCGAACAATGTCGTTATCGGATTACGCAGAGATTGTGTGGTTTAATATCTACAAAGACGCACACACACACACATCTCTTTTCATCAACAAACACGTCTTCTCCTACGGTCCTGGTTGAAATGAGTTGAATAAGGGGATTAGAGTAGCTACTGTGGACTGTGGGGATAATATCGGAACCAACCAACTTTTCAAGACAGCTAACTCTTAAATATCGCGTATGCTTTTTCGTTGGTTTAAATGTATTCAACATTTTCAAGCGCTGAAAGGAAACATTAATTACAATTCGGTGCGACCTTCTTTATTCGCGGCGCTTTGAACTTTCAGCTCATAATTTTGTTTCATTGTTACTTGGGTGTTTAACGACATTTATTTACATAGGCGTGCTTTCACCCCATTTGGTTACGTAATTAGCTGACGCATGTGTTTTATACATAAGAGTCATGTTTGAGATAAACCTATTTCTGGAGGTAAAACTTGCGGCTCTATGGCTGTTCTTCCTGAATAGTAATTATAACAAAATTATGTATTATTCTTTTCTTTAGATGTGAAATCCATTATTTTAACTGTAGGAATAGATCAAATCGACTGAATAAGCATCACATCCGAACTTAATATCGACGTTTATATATAAATGATATAATTTAGGTAATTACATTTATGTGTTTATTATGTACCTATTATACTTAACTACAATTATAAGTACGCCAAACAACTACCGCGCAATCCTACCGACACATTACCCTCCAAAGGTTGCCTGGTAGAAATCGCTTCAAGCGATAAGGCCGCCCATTGTACTGCTTCCTTCTCTAATTTTATAATACTTGTAATAATGTATATTATGTTCACCTGGTGTACAATAAAGTGTATAATAAATAAATAAATAATAGTAGGGATACTGCATATTTTACAGGTTTTAATGAAATAAAAAGGTTTACTATATTACCTTCTACCTACCTTTATCTATCCCCTCTGCGTGAGTGTGTGTGTGTGTATGTGTGTCTGTGTGTGTGTATGTGTGTGTGTGTGTGGTGTGAGTTTGTGTGTGTAGTGTGTAGTGTGGGTGTGTAGTGTGCGCGCGTGTGTGAAGAGTGAGCTTGTGTGTGTAGTGTGAGCTTGTGTGTGTAGTGTGAGCTATGAACATTACTCCTATGTTGCATATGTTCATCAACGATGGTTGCTAGTTACGATCAGGTGAACTTGGTCTCGCTATAAAAGATATTCAATGATCAAGTTGTTAAAAGACCTTCGTGCCAAAACCTATGGAAAATTCTTATATGATCAGTGCGAGTGGGAATTTAAGTAAAACAGCGTACATAGGCCTGCTTAACATCAGATGGACGATATGCCTGAATAGAGTCTTGGAGTCATAAAACCAAAACCACACTAACTGAATTATGGTAATACTTCAGTCTACCCATCCGTAGTTTTAATTAACATTCGAAATTTCTATGTAAGTATTTGTACTCCAAATATATTCAAAGGGGAAAATTCATCGTTCAGTGCCAGTGCGCGATTTTTATTTGTAGGCATCAATAAAAATGTCGCTCTTGCTAGACAGACGTATTACAGATATTAACCAAATTTCCTGGACGATAAAAGTCAAAAAGACACAATACCTTTGTCTACGCGCTGGTTTTACAAGGGTTGATTTCCCTGCAAAATATTACGGCTCTGCTAGTGAGTGAGGGCGTAGAGCGCTGTAGCGAGGAGGGTAGGAGATAACGACCCATCCCTACGCACTGACCCCCATCACTGACAGTAGCATATTAATAGAAATGTTTCTAAATAACTAAATAATATACAGAATAACGTAGTATTCCAATAACCTGCCGTAAATTTATTGAAACGTTGTACACCGAGTCATTCGAAGCACCAGGTACATACCTAGTTTAGACGTACCTAGCAGGTATGCTGTGTTAACGCGGTTTCCCACGGTGCGTGAATCTGCAGATTTCTGCAGACCAGGTAACGCTACGCACCGTGAATTAATGGCGTTTGCACGGTAAGTGTCGGTCTGCTTCGTAGCCGTGGATCACAGACAGACATTCTTCCGATGGTGCTTCAGTGCGGACTGATCCACTTCCATCCGCAGAATCCCATACTGTGAAAAGCCCGTGTGCCCGAACTTTATCAAAAACTAGCTGACCCGGCAGACTTCGTACTGCCTCAATCGATAACAATTTCCATATTTATTCACCGTTTAAACCTTCTCTGGACCTCCACAAATAATTCAAGATCAAAATTAGCCAAATCGGTCCAGCCGTTCCCGAGTTTTAGCGAGACTAACGAACAGCAATTCAGTTTTATATATAAAAAAGATTTAACAATATTTTTCTTATATTTTTTCTTTTCTTTACTGAAATTCCCCCCGTCAGTAGTGCAATGGCGTCAGGATTCGAACCCGGGACCTCTCGATCGCAGGGTCGACTCCTTAACCACTAAGCTACCGACGCTTAAATTGGTACGAATACGAATTGCTACGAGATTTTTGAGTCTAAACATTGTATGTATCTACTAATTTATGCTTATTTGTAGCATTTACTAAATGGATTTACTTAATGCTAACCTACCAAAATTATAAAATGTAAAAGTTTGGGAAGATGTTTAAATGTTTGTATGTTTGCTACTCAATCACGCTCCAACGGTTCAACGGATCTGGCTGGAATTTGGTACAGGCATAGATTATAGTCTAGAATAACACATAGGCTTTTTATCCCTTCAATAGGTTCCCATGGGTTCCCCAAACCGGTGCAAGACGG
This sequence comes from Cybosia mesomella, assembly GCA_946251805.1. Taxonomy (NCBI): domain Eukaryota; kingdom Metazoa; phylum Arthropoda; class Insecta; order Lepidoptera; family Erebidae; genus Cybosia; species Cybosia mesomella. Next base: position 31,093,339 of record OX276403.1, on the reverse strand, counting down.
GGAAACCGTGATTCCCAAACCCGAGAGGGGCATGTCGAAACCGGAGATGGCCCAGGGTCAGTCGGGGTGCGAGGGATATGCTCTATAGGCAACCTTACACCCCGACGTCTGAAGACCCGAGACAGCGTGCGGTTTTAGTCGGTTCAAGCCCGACATAACCGCCCCCGCTGACCGGCGCGGCGGAGGGGGTATACGAAGGGATTTCCGCACAAAAAATAGGTTCCCATGGGTTGCGGGAACTGGATCATAATTCCACGCAGGTGAAGCCACAGGCAACAGCTAGTCTACAATATATTTCAGTAAAAAACTATTGGTTACAAGCTACAAACAAATATGATGTATACTTAAGTACATATGTTGCTCATTACACCTCCTTACTCAGGAAACCATTCAAAGTCACTTACACATATTACTATTGCGCTTTCAGAAACCTCACTAACAAAGGCTTTGAATCTAACAGTAATTAAGTACTTTTTTTTTTTTTTTTTTTATCGTGCGGAAATCCCTTCGGATACCCCCCCGCCGGCCAGCGGGGGCGGTTATGTCGGGCTTGCACCGACTTAAACCGCACGCCGTCTCGGGTCTTCAGACGCCGGGGTGTAAGGTTACCCATAGAGCATATCCGTCGCACCCCGGCTGACCCTGGGCCATCTCACCACTAACAGCATCGCTCATCCTGTCTCGTCTGAAAGCAGAGGAGTACGGAGAGCGATGTGTTCCCGCCACGTTGGGTATTGGCCAACGATCAATGCCAACCCTATGAAGGGGTGAAGGGGAAGCCATTGACCGCCGCCCAGGGTGTACCGGCCGCTCCGATTCCGTTCCCCCCGGACTGCAGCGGGATCGGTATCGGAGCGACACTCGAGGAGGTTACCCAACACACACCCCAGTAATTAAGTACCTAATCATGAAAAAAAAGTCTAATAACGATAGCCAAGTAACGCAGCCTCTGTAAATAGGAGGAAATTGTGGAATAAGCTAAAAATTCCTAACTTATTTACCGACGGTAGTCAGTTGGTGAGGCTTAAAGGGGATGGAACGGCTTGCGCATTAACGAGGAGTGAGGAAAACCTCGTCGACTTTAGCCGTCATTTTGAATAAATAAAGCGAACTTTCTGCAGGTATGCAAACTTTTTCAATTTTACCCTTTTTATGGACCGATTTACTTAGGACTATAAGTCTGGCTGGAGATTATATAGTAATCTTTTGGAAAAATAAAAAGACTTTATCCTACCTAAATATTCAACATAGGATCAAACTAGGCATGAATTGGCACACTTCACGGTGTTATATTAAGTAATCACTTTTTGCAGGCATCGACGAGTTATCTTGTACAACGTTTCAGCAATAGTATTGTTTAGCCAGTGTGATAGCAATCATTATAACACGTCAACCCATAGAAAGACAAGATGGATGGAGCTAGACCGGGACCGGGAAGGGAGTGAATGTTGAAATGACTGCAACAATAGAGGAATGGAAAATTAAATTAAAAATTTAAAAAAACCCCCGACACAAAACCTGAGTTTCCTTTACATCATTTCATTAAAAAAAATACATCTCGTTGAGGGACCGCTCCAAACCTAACAATACATTCCAAATAGTCTTAACTAAGCGGTCCCCCATGTAGTTGAGTAGTTGAGATGTAGTTTTTACTTCGGGCCACCAACCAGGTGGACACCGAAGTCTTAAAATCACGCAAAAAAATCTAAATCTTACACCCACTTTTTATCACTTTTCTCGACGTTTCACATGAAGTCTAATTAAGCAAAAAAAAAATTTTGTGTCGGTCTGTCTGTTGGTCTGGATGTCTGGATGTCTGTTTACGCAATAACTCTAGAACCACTTATCCGATTTAAAAAAATCTTTCGCCAATCATCTTGTTTGGTTAATGGGAAGAACTGATTAGATTTTGGGGTTTGTACGTTCAAGGTTTCGGGTACCTACCATACAAATTGTCCCTAAAAATAAGTTTGGCCCGAAGTTTGACAATCACTGTGTGATTTCCGCCCCACTAGATTTTAGAATTATTAATACTCGCACATACTAAGGTACTTTAAGATTGAGTTTCTTTGATTATTTTTTACTTTTTAAAGGGAGCTCAGGTTTTGTGTGGGGGAATTTTTTAAATTTCCAATTTAATTTTTATTTTATACTTTTTATAGGCACACACTTATTATAATGTAGATTTTGTTAATTTGTATGTAATACATTGCGTTAAGTTGTTAATACATTTGCATCCTCATTTTCTCCCCACCACATAATATTTGCAGATATTGGGTATTTTCCACACTTTTACCCCTAGAGTTTTTTCAGGGCTAAACCGAATTTCATTGAACATATTATTTAGTAATGTGCACGTGATGCGCTTTCATTTGAGACCCCATTCGATTATATTTGCAGACATTCGGTTATTCTTCCCCACTTTCACCCCCACAACTTTTAAACGACTTCACCGATTTTCATCGAACATGTCTTAAAACACTCGCCCGTAACTCACCTTTCATACAAAAAATAAATTGAAATCGCTTCATCCGTTCGCGAGCTACGGAGCCACAGACAGACAGATAGACAAACAGACAGACACGTCATACTTACAACACCCCTCTCTTTGCGTCGGGGGTTAAAAAATACTCTAAATAAATACGCTATTACGGCAATAAAAAGAAGGGGTTGGTGAGTTTAGACGACAGTCGCTTCCGTAAAAAAAAAGCTAAATCGAGAAAAAGGGTAGGAGAGGTCCCCGGGATCCATAGTCCAAGCTTTGGATATGTATCCGGGATTATCGCAGTGTCGATGACTGATGATAAACTTCAGAAAGGTGATAATATCTGAGTCAGTAAGTCCGGACGACTACACACGGAACTGTGATATTTAGAATAATATTATGTACATACATACATACATACATAAACTCACGCCTATATCCCCGAAGGGGTAGGCAGAGGTGCTAGCACCCACATTTCGCCAGTTTATGTTTAGGTCCCAATGTAATAGGTGGCGAGCCTATTGCCATTAACCGGGCACTTATAAACCTGCGATAAATACACACATAACTTCGAAAAGCATCGAAAAGTCATTGGTGTGTCGTCTCAGCAGTCCTTTACCAATACCACTAGGCTACCGCGGTTATTTTAGGTTATATTATGTAATCTGTGGTTATATTCAGTTATCGATCACTCCTCGACGTGCTGGTACGTCGAGGTGGCCACATTGCTGAACTGCCATAATCAATTCGATCACGCAATCCCCTTTAGTAATTGTAACTGGCACTAATACTATTTAATCTAACATCTGGCCATCATTGTCTGGGCGCTGTCCCGATTGCATCCGAGGTCTACACCTGAGCCCGAGGTCCCCTTCTAGATCTAACATCTAAATCTATGGAATTTGTCAAAGGAAATCGTATTCTTCCCCCCGTTTCCAGGGCATGATGGAGACTCCGTGGTTCCTAAACCCGAGGGGGCCATCTCGAAACCGGAGATGGCCCAGGGTCAGTCGGGTGCGAGGGAAATGCCTTATTGGCTGGCCACCTTACACATCGGCGTCGGCGTCGTCCCGGCGGGACCCTAGTCGAAGTGTACCTGTGTGTGCCTTGTTAATATAGTATATAGTTGCATGTTAGAACAATAAGTTAGCTGTAGTTGTGATGTTGTTAGTTGTAAAAAAGTAGTATTACCTTTTTTTTTTTTTTTTTTTTTTTTATCGTGCGGAAATCCCTTCGGATACCCCCCCGCCGGTCAGCGAGGGCGGTTATGTCGGGCTTGCACCGACTAAAACCGCACGCCGTCTCGGGTCTTCAGACGCCGGGGTGTAAGGTTACCCATAGAGCATATCCCTCGCACCCCGGCTGACCCTGGGCCATCTCACCACTAACAGCATCGCTCATCCTGTCTCCTCTGAAAGCAGAGGAGTACGGAGAGCGATGTGTTCCCGCCACGTTGGGTATTGGCCGACGATCAATGCCAACCCTATGAAGGGGTGAAGGGGAAGCCATTGACCGCCGCCCAGGGTGTACCGGCCGCTCCGATTCCGTTCCCCCCGGACTGCAGCGGGATCGGAATCGGAGCGACACTCGAGGAGGTTACCCAACACACACCCCAAAGTAGTATTACCTATAAGCGCTTTGGTTCTTGTATGACTGCTAGCTTGAATTGTTTTTATTATATAAATAAATAAATAAATACAAAATTTCTCTACTCAGGCGTCTGAAGACCCGAGACGGCGTGCGGTTTTAGTCGGTTCAAGTCCGACTTAACCACCCATAAAAAAGGTACATTGTTGTTAAGTTGACAGTGAGGTTCTTGTATAATATTCATCTGCCTCTCATGCCAGAATATTGCGAATGTAAGCACTTATACTTTTTAACTTCGGCCTATAATACGGTTTCCGCTCCCACGTCCCATAGGAACCTGGGATTAAAGCCTTATATGGTATTCCAGACTAAGCCATTCTAGCGTGATTGAAAAGAAAACACATTTATTCGTTTCGCATCTAATAGCAGTAGGTATCTAAAAAGTAAGATTATAGATTAATGCTATTCTTCATATATGATTACCTTTTATCGAGTTCTATCATTATACCGTTATTAGTGTCAGAACACACCTTTTAAAATAATCACGTAAAACACGCGGCCGTGTCTATGACACAGCCACATTCTGATTGCTATATGTCGGTGCTAAGAGATTTAAAAAACTTCTTTACTCCGTACGCTGTCCAAACTCAATGATTTTTTATTTTATTTTATTTTTTATTTTATATGATAGGTACAGAAACAGACAACAGATTGAGTGTATACACAATGTTACTACAAACTAAACAACTTTTTTAAATCTGATGTCCACTTACATCTGTACGCAGCATTTCAGTGGCATCTTCGATGCTGGTTTACTAACTATTAACTAACTTAAGTATCAACTAGTAGTAGCCATACACATACCAAATTCAATGACATAATAAAATAAAAGATATAGAAAGGTTATTCAGGCGGCATGCCTTCACCGCGTATTATCTTTTTAAATTCATAAAAGCTATTATGAAAAATATCCACACGAGAGCACACAGAATTATAATACTTGCAGATTCTAGCGAGCCGACCATTGTGGGACGCATTGTTGTTGCTTGTAGGTATTATAAATAGTTATGGGATACGCACAGAACGCGTCGGTATCTTGATGTCAAGTTTGTCCAAAAGATAGCTGTCAAGTGAATCATTTGCTATTCTGTATAAAGTGCACAGGTCGCTCATCCACCTCCTCCTCTCAAGACTTACCATCTGAAAGTGGGCAAGTCGCTGGTCATATTGATTTATTTTGCGCCTAAGACCATACTTTGAGCATAAAGCTCTAAAAAACCGTCTTTGTACAGATTTAAATCTATCTGTATGAATTTTGTATATCGGGGCCCACACAGCTAAACAGTACTCAACCATGGTTCTTACGAGAGAATTGTATAAGATGATCAAGAAGTCAGGCAAGCCGACTTCTTGATCATCTTTTACGGTTTAGTAATTCTAAGAATAAAGGACAACATTCGGTTGGCTCTACTACAGATATGATCATAGTGAAGTCTAAATGACATAACAGAGTCGAATATTACTCCCAAGTCTCGAATCATATCAACTCTATCTATAAGAATACCCTTAACATTATAGTTATACTGGATAGGGTTCCTACTCTTTGTAAACGTTATAAACTGGCACTTCTTAATATTCAGAGCCATAGAGTTTTCATAGCACCAATCGGAGATAGTATTAATATCCGATTGAAGGGCCTCACAATCTCTTTCATCTGATATACGTCTAAAGACTTTAATGTCGTCTGCATAGACCAAACATTCACTACTAATTTGGCTTAGCAAGTCGTTGACAAATAACAAAAACAAGTAATTAATAATATACTAATAGTTTTGTAAGAAAACTGATTTAAACGATAATTAAAGTTGTTATTTTGTTATCTACACATACACTATTCCCGTCCCGGGTGCTACACGGAGTTCAGCTTCTAATCTAAAGTACACAAACCCTAAAACAACAAATGGCTGTTTTCTTAGCCCCAAAATGCTCTGAAGGTTTTATGTCTTAAGTAATGTCTGAGTACTTTTAATCCTGCACCCTCCCATGGTTTGCCATCGAGAACTTTATGTTGTCATTACCTATTTGACCTTTTTGACCTTTTAAGACCAACCCAAGCATTTGTTTTTTAGGGATTTTCGTTAGAAAAGCCCTATTGCTATAGAGTTGTCGTCGACGTCGTTGCCAATTTTCTGTCACGGTTTTGGGTATGAAGGAGATGAGCTATCGAGTTGCTGTTTTCGGTAATAGATTCGTGCTGGGGTGAACCATTGCAAGATAAAGAAAAAATCGCAAAAAAAAAAACACAAAATCGAAAATCCCTTGTATTCGGCTGAGCTCGTCTCAGGAATTCAACTTGTTTTTGGTTACGCTATCTTTAACAACCATGAACACGTTAAAAAGATAATGCTATGAAATTTTGAAGCAATTTGTAGAAACGTACAACTTCGTTCTATTGAGTATACACTGAGCCTTTCGATACAAATGTAACCATTATTACCAGAGCCAGATGTCTCCTAACATCTCGATATCAAAGATTTTTTTAACAAAGCAAAAGGTGTATTCTGAACGTATAGACTAACAGTCACTGGGATTTTTTAAACGGTGAATGCACGGACTTGTGTTATATGGGAATCGAGTTGGAATTAGTTCTACCTACACCTGTTGCACAAAGATCTGCTAGTGTACAGCTGTTGCCAGAACTGTAGTCTTCGCGTCAGAAGCCTAGAAGGTTCCATGTCCGATGGGGTACGGCCACGCATTTGTGTGGTCGTTACCGTGCCGTTTGTGGGAACTCCTATAAATAATCGTAAGCAATGAATTGATTTCTGATCAAACATAATAAACAAGAGCCCGTTTAGGTCCGGTATTTATGGGCTCTCGCGCTATAAGACTCACATAAAGTGTTCAGAAAGAAATATAAAATTATAACGATTAAAAGTAGCGCTTATGTTCTTACTAGACATTTTCGAAAATCTTAATTCACGACACAAGATAAGATACTTTTATATATTTATATTTTCTTAACAGAATATACCAAACATATAACCAGAACGAATTACCCTTCATAAGAACGGAAGCTATTTGTTATAATCTAGGTAACAACATCCATTATACAGACAAATATGCTCAACAAAAAATCTACATTAACTTTTGACGAATGAGCCAGTAAATAAAAAGATTATTCAGGAACACGTTCTAACTAATGACCCTAATACAGACGGTGACAGAAATGATAATACTTTAGCTCATTACTCACTGTAGGTACATACAACCTTGTAGCGCTTGGTACAGTCTGCAACAGCGGCGAATACCTACTTGATATTTTAAGGGGTAGTCATTGTGGAGATAACCACCTAGGTGGGGGAGGCTTATAAGGACTTGTGAGTAGTTGGACAACTGAAGCCTGCAATTAACTGCAAAGCTATGTTTTTCGATATTAGTTTTAAAAGGAAAATCGTGTTATGAAAACACTGCCACTAGTGAGCAATGGCAGCGGCTAAAGATATCCACTGAACCTGCTCCTGCTAGGATGACAGGTGACTCCACCTTTCACCCCCTGGCTTGCACTCATGGAGGACGGAGGTCGTTGAGCGACCTCCGACGTCTGAGTGGCCCTTGCGCATTGCGGGCTTTGCGGATCGTGAGAGACCTGAGTCTCTCCAAAACCCGCCCCATCACCTCCTTTTCGAGCGTTATACTCAACAACGCCAAGGTCTACTCTTAAAAATTAAAGTTTTTTCCCTTCTTCCTACAATCCTAGGCTCTTAAAGCGGGGCGTGAAAAAACATCTGTTGAGGCCGTCGAGGTAGGGGCCACCATTCTAGGGACAATCTCTGGAAATGGTGGCCACTACTTTTTGGACTCCACCTCAGGTTACCATCAGGCGGGGTGCAGTCAATATGACAGACAAAATATTAAAAACAAAACAAAAAAAAAAGATCTAAACAAGTACACGGCTCACCTGTGTTCGGGTCTGCAAGATTCCACTAAAAACATCTCCCTGGTAGCTCGATGGGGGCAGACTGAAATATTTTATTTTAAAGACTGGGTTAAAAAAGATGTCTTTAAAAAACTGCCCAAGTGCGAGTCGGACTCGCCCATGAACAAGTAGCAACAAATAAGATATTTTATATTTTTGTGTGAAAATCTTATGCGGTTCACAGAATACATCTACTAACCAAGTCTCAACAGCATAGTTTTTATAGTTTCGGAAAAAAAGTGTCTGTGACATACGGACGGCCAGACAGACATGACGAATATATAAAGGTTCCGGTTTTTTTCATTTGGCTACGGAACCCTAAAAGTGAAAGGTTTTGAAGTAAGAAAAATAAAGAGTATAATTTAATTTGCTTTACCATGCAAAATTGTCGAAATGTAGTCCTGTAGATGAGCCAAAGATTAGCACGGTAGCAAAAACCGCTAGAAATATATGCGTGTAACAGGTAAAGATGAATGACAACGTAACAACGCAAGACAGAATGTGGGGCTGGCTCTTTGAGACATTCCTTGCTCTTGCCTGTGTTCATTGGCGCCAACATTTACGATTAATTTACCAAATTCATCTGCTTGTTACACGATTTCTCACAATATTATGATTTCACACAACTCGTATACTGTAGGTACTCATAATATTCGGGGGGGTATCCGAAGGGATTTCCGCACGAAAAAAAAAAAGGTACTCATAATATTTGATTTTTTTAACACACATAACAACACATACAACTAGTATTTCATATAAAATTCACATATTTTGATAAAAGGTTACAATTTTCTTTCGCAACTCTACTTTTACTTAGAAGTTTAATTTTTTTCAAGTTGAAATGTTTGGACAGTTAAACTGAACGTCGTACAAGCTTGCCGCGACCAAGATTTAAAAAAAATCATATAACTTAATTGTATGACCTTTGCCCAAGTAACTTGACGACGTATTATCGCAATCAAACAAACAAGCACTGATTTTTAGGGTTCCGTTGCAAAATGGCAAAAAACGGAACCCTTATAGATTCGTCATTGTCATTGTCTGTCTGTCTGTCTGTCTGTCTGTCCGTCCGTATGTCACAGCCACTTTTTTCCGAAACTATAAGAACTATGTTGTTGAAACTAGGTAAGTAGATATATTCTGTGAACCGCATTAAGATTTTCAGAAAAAAAAAACAATAAATTTTGGGGGTTCAAAAATTTTTTTTTCATCTAACCCATACGTGTATGGTATCTATGGATAGGTCTTCAAAAATGATATTGAGGTTTCTAATTTCATTTTTTTCTAAACTGAATAGTTTGCGCGAGAGACACTTACAAAGCGGTAAAATGTGTGACCCCCCCTGTAACTTCTAAAATAAGAGAATGATAAAGCTACAAAAATATATGATGTACATTACCATGTAAACTGCCAACAAAAATTGGTTTGAGCGAGATCTAGTAAGTAGTATTTTTTTAGTACGTCATAAATCGTAAACCGCAATTTACCTTTCATTCAATCAACTCAAATATATATAAAATAAATATATTTAAAAAATAACATTATCATGTTACTTACTGCTACGGAATCCTTAATGGGCAAGTCCGACTCGCACTTGGCTGCTTTTTATATCTTGGATAGCAATAGGTATCTACTGCATATAAAATAAAAAATAATAAACATCACAAAGAAAGTGTCAATAAAAAAGATTATTTAAATAAAGCTTTAACTATATATTAATGTTAGTGTCGACACTGATAGCGGGAAAGTTAAATTTTTAATTATTTTCTCAAGGAAATATAGATCTTATAAACTTAATCTAAATATACTTCAAGTGGCGATTATACATGAAGGATGAAAACCCCAAGCTTCACTTTGTAGTCGTCCGATCGCCCCTCTGTTTGCGGAGTGTTGAAGTATCGCTTTCTGCCTGAAGATTGCAGCATGATAAAAGGTTCCACTTCTGATTATCCCCTTGGCACCCCCGACATTAGTAAGCAGTATTGGTATTTAACAACTGAGGAAGTTCAGTGTGGCATTCTTTTATAGTTTAAGCAGTATCGATGAACTTAAGTTATGCCAATACAAAGTTACAACAGAAATATTAAATCCGTTCCCGCAGGGGGAACGCACAGGTAGATTTCGTGAAGCAATTAATATTATTTTATATAGAGAACTACGGACTTACACACACAAGTAAACACAGTAACATTTTTAACATGTTTAATTTTTTTTTCTCGAAAACGGTAACTTTTGGCGAAAAACTTTTCAGACATTTATTTTAGACTTAAAAATGGCCTATCGATTAAAAATGTTTCCGACGGCAAGAATGTTCACCGGTTAGAAGTTATGATTTTTTTCCCGAAAAATTTTGGTGTTCCCCCCTCCACTGTTAGTTAAAGTTTTAATCTTATAGGTTTATAATTAAAAGTTGTTGGTATTCATGTATACTATGGGATAAAATTAGAACGGTTCGAATATCTTTCATGGAACGTGAAATTTTGGGGAAAAACTGATTTCACAAAAAGTGAGGCCCTACCGTCCCCTTAGGCCGGATTCCAGCCGTTCACGAACTTAAACTAAGTTTACACCCAAGCAATTTTTGACCGCAGTTTGAAAGCGATCGGGGCAAAAATGCGACCGTGAGAGTGCCGCAAATTTTGGGAAGTGGAACCATACATACATATATATATATATATAAACTTTTGGACCAGTGGTAATTTCGGACTCAGGGGGTCATAACTAGACCTCCTATGAAGATTTTTTTTTTTAATTCGACAGTAGTCAAGAAACCAATAGGTAGATCGATTTCATCGAAATCTACCTTTTTTTTTTTTTTTTTTTTTCGTGCGGAAATCCCTTCGGATACCGCCCCCGCTGGAGAGCGGGGGGTCTCCAGCGGGGGCGGTTATGTCGGACTTGAACCGACTAAAACCGCACGCCGTCTCGGGTCTTAAGACGCCGGGGTGTAAGGTTACCCATAGAGCATATCCCTCGCACCCCGACTGACCCTGGGCCATCTCCGGTTTCGAGATGGCCCCCTTACTTGCTCTCCACTGTGCCATCTGCTAATCAGAGGGACACGTGGAAAGCTTCCAAACAGCCCTCTCATCGAAATCTACCTAATAAGAGAGAATTCACTAACAAAAAGTTTCATCAATTTTCCAGTAGCTCTCGTCGTTTCAGATAGATAGGCAAAAAAAAAATTGTGAGCTTTGACCTCAAACTTGCACACATGAGATCGATGCGGCATTTTCACAATTTCGTTATGGTATTCTCACGTTCATGCTGCGTTCATGCAAAAATGCAGCTTCCCCTTACATTTTCAACGACACCTTTATTCCCCGTTTTATATGTTTGATGTTCGTAACAGAAAAAATACAATATAGTCCAATATCATATCACTCTTCCAAAGACAATCCTAATTAATCTCGTACAGCAGCCCTAGACGTCCTACATATTCATGAAGGGGAACTGCACACCTAAGAATTTTAGGATATTTTTCTTCAATAACATATACCTTCCAGTTTATCATTTAGCAATTTTTAGGGTGGGTTTTAGGGTTACTGCTGGTAGAAATTTGATGACACAAATTTGTCACAAAATTGGGCCGGGTAGGTACCACCGTGCACGATTGCGAAAAACCCTCCATAGTAATCCAATTTCGGTTTGATTGCGTTCAGGGGTCAGCAAGTGCATAGCCGGGCAGGGGGATTGTGGTCGCAGCACTAGTGGGACCGGTGGGTGTCACGCGGTGCTGCGACGACAATCCTCTTCTGATGAGGCCGTCAAGCTGAGTGCCACCATTGTTAACATGGTACATGTATGTAATGGGGACCCTCTTTCCTGAGACTTTACCTTCAGCTTACCATCAGGCGAGGTGAAGTCAAATTGACGTGTCCTAAATATAAAAACAAAAAAGGGTTCCTTTTTTTTCGTGCGAAAATCCCTTCTGATACCCCCCCGCCGGCCAGCGGGGATGTTTATATCGGGCTTGAACCGACTAAAACCGCACGCCGTCTCGGGTCTTCAGACGACGGGGTGTAAGGTTGCCCATAGAGCATATCCCTCACACCCCCACTGAACCTGGGCCATCTCCGGTTTCGAGATGGCCCCCTCAGGCATGGCAGGGTGGCAGGATTCAGTACCTCTGCAAAAGGAAATAAACGGTACAGGGGTTATCCTTTCGAGGGCTTACCCGGGGTGCCTGGCAATGGACTCTTGGGGAGGACACCGTGTGGTTTTAGTCGGTCCGATTCGGACACGCCCACCCCATCGTCGGCACCGATGGGGTGAAGCCCGTGGGAGTTTCCGTTAAAAAAACAAGTTGAATTCCTGAGACGAGCTCAGCCGAATACAAGGGATTTTCGATTTTCCGTTTTTTTTTTTTTGAATTTTTTTTCGATTTTATCTTTATCTTGCAATGGTTCACCCCAGCACGAATCTATTACCGAAACCGAAGCAACTCGATAGCTCATCTCCTTCATACCCAAAACCGTGACAGAAAATTGGCAACGACGACGACGTCGACGACGACGTCGACGACAACTCGATAGCAATAGGGCTTTTCTAAAGAAAATCCCTAAAAATATCACACAGCAAATCTATATCTGAATTAAGCATGGTGATAATACGGGTTCTATAATACCAATAAACTATTTAGAAATTTCTTTTATGTCAATATAGGTACAATGGACATAGATAAAAAATCATAGGTACATACAAATATTTGCATTGAGCGGGAATCGAAACCATAAACTCAGACGTAGCCATAGAATTCTTTACCGACACATCATGCATGATATAGAATACCCAAAATATTTCAATGAAAAAAAAGTTATGATTTTTTTACTGTAGTTAAGTCAACATCCAATTGCAAATATTAGAAAATAGACGTTCACAAGCGAACGCTTAACATTATGGACACAATTCGTGGTTTATGGCACAAATCAAACGTTATTGCCGCATGAAAATGCCGATAAATAGATCTTTATGCCATCATTAGGCGTCGCGATGTGGGCCGCATATCCGGGTTCCTAATTTGGCAAGTGACGCGTTGGCGGCGGAGGCGGCAGTGCCAATTGGCACGAGTCTTGTGCTGGCACCCCGCGCCCACCGCTTGCCAACCGGCTCACCCATCCCATTATTCCATCAGAAAACACCCTTCGTCAAACAACGACACGCTCGGAGGTTACGGAAAGAATTGCTTACGTTGAATATCAATGCGCTTGCGAAATAGTTGGGGGAATTTGCTTTTAATTATATCATTACGGGTCTAACAATCTCTGTAACGATATTAAACCCTTTCAGGATATTGTTTTCGGTAAGGTAGGGTATAAGTAAAACAAGGCAAAACTAATTACAGTAAGCAGTGTTACGCAGTGTGTACATTGTTCAAACTGTTGATGTTATTGAGCGCTCGGTTGTCAGCAGACCACTCAGACTATAGTTTCTAACTTTACTTTCACCTATCCAGTGCTACTCAGTGTTCCATATATCATCAAAATCTGTTGAGGCTTTTGAAAGTAAGGCACAAAAAGTACACACATGCGTGAACCTTAAAAACATTACATTCCTTACTGGGTAGTAATGTAATAAAATATTTACCCGAGATATGGAATACTCAAATGGCCATTCATTCAAGGCCCGATTCATGTGTACACATATATATATAATATATACACATTCGTATATCACACGGCGTTTTCTCATTCTTTTTAGGGTTACGTTGCCAAATGGCAAAAAACGGAACCCTTATAGATTCGTCATGTCCGTCCGTATGTCACAGCCACTTTTTTCAGAAAATATAAGAACTATGCTGTTGAAACTTGGTAAGTAGATGTATTCTGTGAACTGCATTAAGATTTTGACCTAAAAATAGGAAAAAAACAATAAATTTTGGGGGCTCCCCATATTTAGAACTGCAACTCATATTTTTTTTTTATCAAACCCATACGTGTAGGGTATCTATGGATAGGTCTTTAAAAATGATATTGAGGTTTCTAATATCATTTTTCTCTAAACTGAATAGTTTGCGCGAGAGACACTTCCAAAGTGGTAAAATGTGTCCCCCCCCGGCCCCCCCCCCCTTTGTAACTTCTAAACTAAGAGAATGAAAATACTAAAAAAATATATGATGTACATTACCATGTAAACTTCCACCGAAAATTGGTTTGAATGAGATCTAGTAAGTAGTTTTTTTTTTAATACGTCATAAATCGTAAACCGCAATTTACCTTTCATTCAATCAGCTCAAATATAAAATTTAAATAAAAAGCATTATTATGTTACTTGCTGCTAAGGAACCCTTCATGGGCGAGTCCGACTCGCACTTGGCCGGTTTTTTATAATATGAAAGACATGTAAGTAATTTTAAACATGAGACTTCTACGTCTGTATTTAAATGATAAAATGTGGTGAAATCAAAACATGTCCAACAAGCGTCCACTCTTCACTGATTCGCTGCATATCTCTGCTCCATTAAATCCGAACTAAATCTACATTAGCAGCTCAAAGCGAGTGGATGCAATATCCGTTCATCAGGTAGCTACGCAATTGCCTACGCCGTAGTCTGTGCTACGGGCTGCTATGTAGGCGAGTGCAAATGTACACACGTAGATATTTCAGGCTGGTGAAAAAGATACATGGTTAGTACATTCACAAAACAATACGTTTATGAATACTAGCTTTATCCTACTAATATTATAAACGCAAAAGTTTGTGAGTATGTATGTATGTTTGTTGCTCATTCACGCGTTCATTCATTCGCGGGTACGGGATCGTAATTCTACGCGGGTGGAGCCGCGGGCAACAGCTAGTTATTTATGCTTAAGAGTTATAATATAGAGTATGTTTGTATGATTGAAAAATTTCGAACCCATCTCAAGAACTTCGGGTTCGAATTTTTTTTTCATATGTTTCATCATTACGCTTATACCTAAGAAAGCAGAGCAGTAATCATAAAAGTCAACAAATCGGTATAATTTCCCTATATTATAACATAACATAACTTCACGCCTGTATCCCCGAAGGGGTAGGTAGAGGTGTATTACACACCCACGATTCGCCAGTTATGTTAAGGTCCCAATGTAATAGGGGGCGAGCCTATTGCCATCTACCGGGCACCTTATTAAGCGAGCGATAATTAACACTTATTAATGCACACATAACTACGAAAAGTCAGAGGTGTGTGCCCAGGGCGACTGGGGATCGAACTCGAGACCTCGTCTCAGCAGTCCTTGACGTACGCCACTGGGCTATCGCCGCTTATATTATTGTAATATTATTGTAATATATATGCTTATAATATTATTGTAAAACTAATAAATTACGGGTGTGTATGGGTTAAATGGGTATCAAGGGTGACCGAAGTATGTCACAGGTGAAGCCGCGGGGAACCGCTAGTGTTTAATAATACGAATGAAAAAGTGAAAGTCTTGGTGCCAAATTAAAGGAACCAACTAGCCACAAGTTATTTAATTAATGTTAGCAGATATTTGAATTGTCAGATGGCAACGCTAAAACAATTAACATTTTTTTTCTTATGGGAAGCAATGCCGATACAAAACTAAACTTGGTTGTTTATTTACCCTTGTATGACTATCGGTAGTCACTATCTTATCTTGCCTAACTACTTATGCGATTTGAATAATATCAATTATTCAAATTGCTAGGTAAGTAGAATAATAACCAAGGTGTGATTCTCTACACTGTTAGATTACTGAAGGAGATTTTTGCTAAGAATGGCACAATCTAGCATAGGTAATCTATGTTGAACTCTCCCGGCCCGCCGAGCCCGCAACTTGCTCGCCGCGCGTCGCAGGCGACGCAGGCGCCGGAGGTCGCTTAACGACCACCGTCCTCCATGAGCGCAGGCCTGGGGGTGGCGGGTGGGGCCGCCTGTCACCCCAGCAGAAGCAGGCCGGGACGGTGGGGCGACTAGCGCCCCTCCCCCAAACCGGGGCAAGACGGGGACACCGTGGTTCCCAAACCCGAGGAGGCCATCTCGAAACCGGAGATGGCCCAGGGTCAGTCGGGGTGCGAGGGATATGCTCTATGGGCAACCTTACACCCCGGCGTCTGTAGACCCGAGACGGCGTGCGGTTTTAGTCAGTTCAAGCCCGACATAACCACCCCCGCTGGCACGCGGGGGGTATCCGAAGGGATTTCCGCACGATAAAAAAAAAAATAAAAAAAAAAAGTACTTACCGTCCGGGGTGCTTGGTTGGGTTACCTCCACGCAGTGCACCCTGGGCAACGGAGACAGCAGCGCCTCTCTCCTAAGGCGGGAGAGACGCTGCCGCCTACGGCCAACTCCGACCGAGGCGATGACGGCCCTGTTGAGGGCAGTTCGGAAGCTTTCCACGTGTCCCTCTGATTAGCAGATGGCAGTTGGATCACCTCCAAGTTTGGTGCACCCTGGGCAACGTGGGCGATGACGCATCATTGATTGCTCCTCTGGAGTAGCTGGCGTCAACGTCAACGGCCAAGAGTCTGATCAACTGGCCCTTTTCAGGGCCAGCTGACCCCATTGCACGAGGGGGTCGGGGTATGGCGGGCCTGCAAGGCCCGCGGGGGGGCGTGGTCGCTCCAGGTACCCCTCTGCTGATTGGGGTGTGTGTTGGGTAACCTCCTCGAGTGTCGCTCCGATTTCGATCCCGCTGCAGTCCGGGGGGAACGGAACCGGAGCGGCCGGTACACCCTGGGCGGCGGTCAATGGCTTCCCCTTCACCCCTTCATAGGGTTGGCATTGATCGTCGGCCAATACCCAACGTGGCGGGAACACATCGCTCTCCGTACTCCTCTGCTTTCAGAGGAGACAGGATGAGCGATGCTGTTAGTGGTGAGATGGCCCAGGGTCAGCCGGGGTGCGAGGGATATGCTCTATGG
Source organism: Cybosia mesomella (assembly GCA_946251805.1). NCBI lineage: Eukaryota > Metazoa > Arthropoda > Insecta > Lepidoptera > Erebidae > Cybosia > Cybosia mesomella. Next base: position 31,076,420 of record OX276403.1, on the reverse strand, counting down.
GTAACCTTACACCCCGGCGTCTGAAGACCCGAGACGGCGTGCGGTTTTAGTCGGTGCAAGCCCGACATAACCACCCCCGCTGGCCGGCGGGGGGGTATCCGAAGGGATTTCCGCACGATAAAAAAAAAAAAAAAAAAAAAGGTACCCCTCTGCTGTTATCAGAGGGGGCACTGCGAATGGCCCAGGGTCAGTCGGAGTGCGAGGGATGTGCTCTATGGGTAACCTTACACCCCGGCGTCTGTAGACCCGAGACGGCGTGCGGTTTTAGTCTGTTCAAGCCCGACATAACCGCCCCCGCTGGCCGGCGGGGGGGTATCCGAGATGATTTCCGCACGAAAAAAGAACAAAAAAAAAGGTACTTACCGTCCAAACTGTAACTGACGATCTATCAAATCCGAAAACATAACATTTCTTCCGATAATACCGCCACGTATTTGTGGTTCAAAGCAAGCTCCCAGTTACTGCTAGTAAGGTAGCTAGTAAGGTGGCTAGCACTAACACTAAAGTAGTGTTAGTCCCATACATTTTATCTCTGAGAAAATAAGTAGCGGGTTCGATTCCCGCTCAGTGTAAATATTTGTATACATGAATATGTCTAAAGGCATTAGTCTGGGTGTTTCTACTCGTATGTATAATATGTATGTATTTACAAAATAAAAGTATATAATGTGATGTTATATATTCTGTAACCCATAACACAAGCTAGTTAAACTATGCTTTTTTTTCTTTTTTTTATATTTGTTCCGTCAATTGACTGCACCCCGCTGGATGGTGAGAAGCTAGGGTAAAGTCCAGAAGATATGGACCACCATCCCAGATGCTGATGACCCTAAAATGTTACCCCCTACCTTGACGGCCTCAAAAGATGCTTTTTCACGCCCCGCTTGAAGAACCCGGGATTCTAAGAAGAAGGAAACACGTGCGCGGGCAGAGCATTCCAGCTCTTTATCGTGTCACAAAGAAAGGAAGCACCGAACCGCTTACTTTGGGTTTAGAGTGCGCTGTGTAGAATGTCGTAGAATATTTATAAATATAATTAATTTATATAGTGTCTGGCAATCCTCAGATCTTGCTCTATTATCCTTTTTAGGGTTTCGTTGCCAAATGGCAAGCAACGGAACCCTTATAGATTCGTCATGTCTGTCTGTCTGTCCGTCCGTATGTCACAGCCACTTTTTTCCGTAACTATAAGAACTATGCTGTTGAAACTTGGTAAGTAGATGTATTCTGTGAACCGCATTAAGATTTTCACACAGAAATAGAAAAAAAACAATAAATTTTGGGGGTCCCCATACTTAGAACTGAAACTCAAAAATGTTTTTTTCATCGAAGCCATATGTGTGTGTTGATAGCTCTTCAAAAATGATATTGAGGTTTCTAATATAATTTTTTTCTAAACTGAATAGTTTGCGCGGGACACACTCCCAAAGTGGTAAAATGTGTGTTCCCCCCCCCCCTGTAACTTCTAAAATAAGAGAATGATAAAACTAAAAAACATGATGTACATTACCATGTAAACTTCCAACGATAATTGGTTTGAACGAGATCTAGTAAGTAGTTTTTTTTTAATACGTCATAAATCGTAAACAGCAATTTACTTTTCATTCCATCAACTCAATTATATAAAAATTAAATAGAAACATTATTATGTTACTTGCTGCTACGGAACCCTTAATGGGCGAGTCCGACTCGCACTTGGCCGCTTTTTTTATTACGATGTGACAATAAAAATGCATGCATATATTACTGCTGCGGTGCAATAATACTCTTTGCTGACATAAAGACTCTTGGCAGTCCGGAATATTTTCAATTTATTAGATCACGAGAAGTAGCCACCGACAGTGGAATGGACGTTTGATGCTTTATGAAAGTCATCAACCCGCGATACACGTCGACAGAAGTAAATTGAAACAGAACATAAAATGTTATAGAGAATGTTTCATTTCTTATCTTTTTTCATTGCATAGCAAATATTTATATCACTAAAGACTGCGGCGCTATGGAACTCATTAGGGGAGACCTATGTCCAGCAGTGGACTAATAGAGGTTGATGATGATGATGATAAGGAATACATTCTGTTACGAGAATGTATGAGTATGAAAGTGAGCATCCCGTTACTAAGTTGCTAATCCAGTTGAAAAATAAACAAACTATACTTAGCTTCTAACAAGGCATTAAGTATGGAAGCGAATGGAAGTACAAGGGGAGAGGAAGACCTGAGAGAAAATGGATGGACTGTGTGAAAGATTCCGTGGCCGGGAACGGAAGAATCTCAGGACAACTACCAGTAGAGTCGACTGGGAAAAGCACTCATGATGTGTAGACCCCAGCACCAGGGGCCCGATTCAACGTTTTAAAACTTGTGATTTCAAAAGTTATAAGTACTTATATAATTAAATTTTAAAATAATTGAAAACGCATTTAACTATGAATGATTCCGAAAGATCTACACGAAAACGTAATTAGGTTATGTTTTGACAGATCATACTAAATACTAAAGTGCTTTTCTTTATAATACAATTGAAATCATGCGTTTAAAAACGTGGCGTTACTGAATCAGGCCCAGCGCTGGAAGATGATGATAATCTGCCAATTTATCTTTCATCGATCGTTTTGAAAATATTCAATTCAATTCAATTTTCAATTATTGCAGGTCTGTCGCCTTAACGATGACGCCAATTTAAGACAATGACAGAAATGCGATGGAGATTCGTGTACTATAGTAGATTTCGGCATTTTGTATAAAATAATGAATACTTGGTAAACCGAAGGACTGGATGTGACTCTTGTTGACGTTATTATTACACTGAAACAACACAAACAAACAACAAATGCAATATATATATATTGTATATATACATATGTTGGTACATGGGTTACATTAATGTACATAAGTAAGTACAAGTTAGTCAAAGCAATAAAGTTATGACGTACACATGACATTAGGGTCTCAAGAAGTTCTGGGGAAGAATAGGTTAGCAGTGAATGAAAGTTAATAGGTACAAGGATCTTGGGGTGTGTGTTGGGTAACCTCCTCGAGTGTCGTTCCGATTCCGATCCCGCTGCAGTCCGGGGGGAACGGAACCGGAGCGGCCGGTACACCCTGGGCGGCGGTCAATGGCTTCCCCTGCATGGGGTTGGCATTGATCGTCGCCTAATACCCAACGTGGCGGGAACACATCGCTCTCCGTACTCCTCTGCTTTCAGAGGAGACAGGACGAGCGATGGTGTTTGTGGCTGAGGCCACCATGGGGTCCTAGGGGATCCAGGGGCGGGTTGGCCCACTGCTAACGCAGGGGCCGACGGGCACTTGTGCCGCCGCCGGTGAGAGAGGACTAGCCATCCTCTCGCGTTCCGTAATCGGCAGATGATCAGCAACGACCTGACTGGTGGCTCCAGAAGGGTACGCTGTGAACTTGCTGACCGGAGGGCTTGCCTTTATTGGCCGGCCCACGAAAGGGGAAAAGTCTATAACACCCGACAGCAAAGTCGTAAAAACCTATGGATACCAGCCGACCTCCATAGTATATAGGCTTATCCAGGTGCAGGGGGCTCCGCCTGGATGGACCACCTTTCCCCCATACTCGTGGGATATGTTATGGATATTGAAAAACATATATACAAAAAACGGCACGGAACAAACCAAAACAACGAAATCGGCATGAGAAAGGACAATGAGAATAACGGAGTCTGCGCGGAGATCGCGCAGCAGTCAAGCGTGGAGGTGGCGCTAAATACCTCGGCGGTGTCGGAGAGTTTCGACACCGCCAACGAGCGAAGTCGGGCGAGTAGCCCGTTGGGTCTGGGGGTACAGAGGACCCGAAAGCGGAGGAGGCGAGCAAAGGCTCGGGCGGCGGAGGACGTCTCGGATGAGGATTATACCCTCACCGGGACGACCTCCTCCTCCTCCAGCCCGAAGCCGGCGTCCAAGGTCGCTGCAGGCCGCCGAGGGGCGCGAGGGGGGAACGAGGGGCTGGGCCATCCACCCGAGCGCCCCTCAGCCCCTGGGGGGGGTTATTGCCAGAGTCACCGTCGAGGCCTTCCACCTCGGCGGGTGCCGGAGCCGAGCGGTGGGACGCGGTCTCTCTTGGAGAAACTCCAGAGGGTGACCGCGTCGTTCCGGGGGGTCCCCAAGCCCCGAACAGGGAGGCGATGTTGAATATAGTGTTCAACATCGCCTCCGAGAATGAGGCCCCTCGCGGAACAGCTGGGCCGAGTCCCGGCGGGGAGACGGCCCCGGCTCGCTGCAGCCCTAGAGGAGCTGAAGAGGGTGGTGGCGAGTTCGGCGCAACCGGTGCCACCAGCGCAATTGGCGCAGCCGGAGCAGCCGGCGCGGGTGACGCGATCGACACGGTCGACGCAGCCGGCACAGACAGCGCAGTCGTCGCAGGCGGAGCAGCCGGCGCGATCGGTGCGGCTGCCGGCCCAACCACCGGAGGAGCCCTGGGTGACGGCTACTCGTGCGCTGGAGGAGCGGATGATGAGTCGAATGGAGGCCTTAGTGGACTCCATCCGTCGTCCGCCTCTGGCACCGCCGGTAGCCGGCTATGCGGCTGCAACCCAGAAGGGCCCCACCCGCCCGGCTGCAGGTGCATCCCTGCCGGAGCCAGCTCCTCGGCTCCCTCCTCGGTTCCCTCCCACTCAGGAGAAGGGGAAAGGCAAAGGCAAGGGGAAGGGCAAGGGGAAGACGTCCCCAGCCCTGGCCCCAGCCCCAGCCCCAGCCGTGGCTCCGGCTACCTCCACCCCGTTGGAAGGGGGCTGGGAGGTGGCTGGAGCCAGTAAGAAGAGGCGGAAGGCCGCCAAGAAGGCCGCCAAGAAGGCCAGGAGGGCCGCGGCCGCCGCGAAGGCAGCGCCGGGGAAACTCCGCGCCCCTCGCACTACTGCCGTCGTCGTCACTCTGACGGCGGAGGCAGCGTCGAGGGGCGTGGGGTATGCCGAGGTGTTGGCCAAAGTAAAGGCCAACGTCGACCTGAAGGCCCTCGAGATCCCGGGTGTCCGGTGCAAGAGCACACGGACGGGAGCCCGGCTTCTCGAGGTCCCCGGCGCCGCCAGTGGCCCCAAGGCCGACGCCCTAGCGGCTCGGCTAAGGGAGTCGCTGGATGCAGCCGACGTCCGGGTGTCCAGGCCCATTAAATGCGCAGAAATGCGCATTACGGGCCTGGACGACTCCGTCACGGCGGAAGAGCTCAGGCTCGCCGTTGCGGAGGCCGGGGGCTGCTCCCCGGACACAGTTAAGGCCGGAGCGATACGCTTCGGCCGTGGTGGACAGGGGGCAGCAGTTGTCGGCTGCCCTATCGCGGCGGCCCAAAAGGTTGCAGACGGGCGGAGCCTCCTGGTAGGAGGCTTCCTGAGGGCGCAGGCAAGGCTCCTGCAGGCCCGACCGGCCAGGTGCTTCAGGTGCCTGTCGGTGGGCCATGTGGGGGTGCACTGCACGGCGGAAGTGACGGCGGGTGACCGTTGCTTCCGCTGTGGCCAACCCGGTCACAAGGCCGGCACTTGCGACGCCCCGCTGCACTGTTTTAGGTGTGCAGCGGGAGGCAAGCCGGCCGACCACAGGGTTGGAAGCAAGGCCTGCGCCGGAGGGGAGCCGAAGCCGGGAGGCCGGCCTTCCGCCTCCAGTTCACAGCGGGATGAGGAGATGGGGGTTCCATAATGGATCCTCAACTCCGCATCCTGCAGGTGAATGTTGGCCACGGTGCCCATGCTCAGGACCTTCTGCTCCAGAGCATGGCACAGTGGGCCATAAATGTCGCCGCTGTCGCCGACCCATACACCTACCGGTTCCTCGGGCCTGCCTGGGAAACCGCGCTGGATGGGTCGGCGGCACTGGTGCACAACCCTGCCGCCGGCAGCCCCCCTCTTGCCGTCGTTGCAAGGGGACCCGGCTGCGTGGCGGCGGCGGTTGGCGACATAGCGGTCGTGGCTGCTTACTTCACGCCGAGCCGAGACATAGCTGACGACTCGTATGAGCAATGGCTCCGTCAGCTGGCAGTCGTCGTCAATGCCGTCAATGCCGTCAATGCCAAGGAGGCGCGGGAGCAGGGATTGAACCCCGAGCATCGAGAAATCGAGGCCATGCAGTCCCAGCTCCGCCAGGCCATCGTGGTGGAGTGGAAGGAACGACTTGGGCGACCAAGCGCAGGGCACGCCGCAATAGCGGCGGTAAGGCCCATCATGGAGGATTGGCTAGAGAGGCGACACGGAAGCCTCTCGTACCGACTGACGCAGGTGATCTCCGGGAAGGGGTGCTTCGGGGACCACCTGCATCGGATCAGGAAGGAGCCAACGCCTGAGTGTTATCACTGTGACGCGAGCGAGGACTCAGGGCTGCACACGCTGGCGGACTGCCCGGCGTGGGAGGTGCCGAGGCGTGACACCGTGGTTCCCAAACCCGAGGGGGCCATCTCGAAACCGGAGATGGCCCAGGGTCAGTCGGGGTGCGAGGGATATGCTCTATGGGCAACCTTACACCCCGGCGTCTGCAGACCCGAGACGGCGTGCGGTTTTAGTCGGTTCGAGCCCGACATAACCGCCCCCGCTGGCCGGCGGGGGGGTATCCGAGGGGATTTCCGCACGAAAAAAAAAAAAAAAAAAAAAGGTACAAGGATCTTTCATTTTTTCATGAGACTATATAAGTCAGTCTGGTGATTATTTACCGGACAGCTAAAGAAAATATGGTCTAGACTGCCTTCATCCAGGCCACACCCACAGAGAGATGAGTCCCGTACTCGTATTTTATGTAGAAATACAAGAGAAGAGCAATGGCCCACTCGAATTCGGCACACAACGGATATTACAGACCTGGGTACTTTTTTGTATTGATAGAACCAGTGTTTGGGTTTTACAATTGGTTGTATGGCATAGTAAAATTTGCCTTTTTTCTTGCAGGAATTAGACCTATATGCTTGCCATGAATTCTGCAGAGTCACTCGAGGGAGCACGGGAGCGTCAATAGGTCATACCCCTGGTATTCAATGTGTTTAAGATCAGAGAGAGGACAAGTAATGGCACTTTTGGCTTAGATGTCTGCACACTCATTGCCTCTGATGTGACTATGGCTTGGTATCCAAGCCAGGTGGACCATTTTATTTTAATTCATAGAAGCAAATCTAGACTTCTTTATGTCCAGGAGTTATAAGGGTTCCGTTCTAAGGCCATGAGACAGCTCAAAGAATCGGTAAAAAATACTGCTTTGAAGATATTATGGTGCTCTATATGCAAGCATGCTTCCAATTTTGCAAAACATTCATTGATTGTGGTCGCAGCACTAGTAGGACCCGAGGGTGTCAAGCGGTGCTGCGACGACAATCCTCCTCTGATGAGGCCGTCACGCTGAGTGCCACCATTGTTAACATGGTACGTGTATGTAATGGTGACCCTCTTTCCTGAGACTTTACCTTCAGCTTACCATCAGGCGAGGTGAAGTCAAATTGACGTGTCGTAAATATATATAAAAAAAAAAGATCCTTTAGGGCAACGGAACTTGAGAATTATTTTCAAATTTTGGTAGTAGACTGCGGCACCTGTATAACTCTCCATGGTCACCTTGTAGGCATCAGTGTAGAATCTCTGAAAGTCATTCCAAAGTTGCTCCACTATCTTCTTAAAAGCAGATTCTGCTGATGGCATATTTTGTAAATCCCTATGGTTTGAAAACTTTAAACTTATATCATCCGACCAACTATACTCCTTTCAATATAGCTTCATCTCTGAGACAGTTATCACCAGTGCTGAGACGCTTACGACGTCTACGACGACGCCTTCTGTCGAAAAAAATCTTTATTTAAAAAAAAGTGATTTTAGATTGTATTTGACTGTTAAATGAATAAACGTTTATTTTATTACCAATAATGAGTCTTTAGTATTATTATTTACTCTGAGAAAATAAATATTATAAGTGGTTTTTAGGGTTCCGTTGCCAAATGGCAAAAACGGAACCCTTATACATTCGTCATGTCTGTCTGTCTGTCCGTCCGTATGTCACAGCCACTTTTTTCCTAAACTATAAGATCTATGCTGTTGAAACTTGGTAAGTCGATGTATTCTGTGAACCGCATTAAGATTTTCATACAAAAATAGAAAAAAACAATCAATTTTGGGGGTCCCCATACTTAGAACTGAAACTCAAATTTTTTTTTTCATCAAACCCATACATGTGTGGTATCTATGGATAGGTCTTCAAAAATGATATTGAGGTTTCTAATATCATTTTTTTCTAAACTGAATAGTTTGCGCGAGAGACACTTCCAAAGTGGTAAAATGTGTCCCCCCCCCCCCCCACTGTAACTTCTAAAATAAGAGAATGATAAAACTAAAAAAAATATATAATGTACATTACCATATGAAAAAAAAACATTCTTATGTTACTTGCTGCTACGGAACCCTTAATGGGCGAGTCCTCTTTTTTTAATATTAAATTATAACCTTGAATTGTAAAAAAATATTTTAAGTTTTATACGGGTACTGTATTGGTGTTATTTGTCTTGTAGATATAAATTATCTACAAAACAAATAACACCAATACAGTACAAGGATTTTTTTTACGTGCGGAAATCCCTTCGGATACCCCCCCCCCCCCCCCAAGCTGACCAGCGAGGTCGGTTATGTCGTGCATCGACTAAAACCGCACGGTGTCCTGCCCAAGTGTCCATTGCCGGGCACCCCGGATAAGCGCCTGGTGGGGTTTTATCCCGCGTCGGTGAGTTGGCAGGCGTGTGTAGGACACACAAGACACGCCTCCGCCACGGCCTGCTTCTGTAAGGACGGCGAATCGGCCAACTGCCGTCCTCAGGCCCCGATCATGGAAGTCGGTAGTCCCGGGCGTAAATGAGTCTGGAGCGTCTTCGCCGCATACTGCGAAGCTCGAGGGTCCCGGTTCTCTCCCGCTCCCTCTCCACCATCTCTTTCGCGCGCATTACCTGCTCGCAGAAAGAGGTGGCGGCGTGCCACTTGCTCCCGTCGGAGACCACACCCTCACCATGGTCTCCGACGAGATAACGTCCACGCCCAGGACCGCAACGAGATCCCGGCGTTGACTCGCCCACGCTGGGCACTCCACCAACGTGTGGAGCGCCGTGTCTTCGCCAGGATCCTCGCAGTGCATTTAACAAGGATTGACTATCGATTTACGTTTAGTGATTGTCACATCTACATCTTTTTCAAAGTCAAGTATGACCTTGTGTGACCCTCGTGTGCGTAAACGACCTATTTTGTATAACGATTATTAGGTAGTTTAGAAATTACGAAGTACATTTTAGGTGTGAATTTTTTATATCCTATAATGTATTGCACTTCAATTGCGGTAAAACTGGCACGTAAAGAATGAAAATATAGGTGACACAAAATAGAATTGTAAACATGACGCTTGTTCAAAGTTACTTCGTCGGTAGCCATCTGTCACAGAGATCAAACTATATTGAATGGACTATAAAATATATAAAATACACGCACGAAAATAATGGTCGAATGTTGGCGCCATTATCACGTGCCGAGAAGTAATCGTTTCGCGCCCAAAGTTTTTACATCATTACTTTTATATCTAAAGTTCTCTCAATAAATGTTTCATGGCATCATCAAAACCAATTTTGTGGATCTTGGATCTTAACTTTGGTATGTTAATGGGAGGCATTTTAGTTTATTAATATGTGAATTGATTTAAAATGAAAAATCTGATTTCGGTTAGATAATAGAATCAGATTTTTAGGATAATAACGTTAAAAGAAAATACATTGGGACCTTAACATAACTAGCGAATCGTGGGTGTGTAATACACCTCTGCCTACCCCTTCGGGGATACTGGCGTGAAGAAGTTATGTAACGTTTAAAGCTGAATTTTGAATCTGCTTGAAGTTTTCCAATTTATGTTATCTATAAATTTATGAATCGATTACCATAAAAATCGGTCAACAGTTCCATCTTTACAGAGCCGCAAAGGAACAAGCTTAGGTAGGTACATCCTTAACTCATTACCCTCCGCGGGTCTCGCAGTTGGATAAAAAGTACGAAGTACGAGTGGTATGTACTCATAGATACAGTAAAACCAAGCGCAGTATCCAACATACGCCGAGTCTCGTTCTGTGTCAAGTTTCATATTTCAAACGTCATCAAATCATTCGACAGGCATAACAATGCATTTCAAACATGATCCCACTAATATTATAAACTACCTGATCCGGCAAATTTCGTTCCGCCGGAGAATCAAGTTAAGTTGGTTACCTTATCAACTGATTTTATTTGGTGAATGTCTCATAATTTTAATTAGCCTAATTGTTAGTAAACGCACAGTATCCTGAGCGGGGCATCTCAAAGTCGTAGATGGCCCAGTCAGCCGGGGTGCTAGAGAATTGCCTTATTTGCTTATTAGGGAGGCAACCGTGGGGATTTCCTCAAAAAAAGAGCACCAAGTGGCACAGTATAGGCGGAGACAAATCTAAAATATCAAAGATCATGAATATTGGTCCACCCGTTCTCAAATTATAAAAGGTATCACTAACCCGGTTTGGTTTTATATACCGAATGTTACGCTTCCGAAAATGAAGACAGGCGGTAGTACTGGAGATAAAAAAATTGAATGAATTTTTTTGTTTCGATTGGTTTTATGTTTTTTATATATAAGGTATCACAAAATTAAGTCTCTGAATTTGGTGAGATGACTTGGTATCGACAAAATATGTATTTGAAACAAAAAGAAAATCGGGTAAAGTAAAAAAATAAAATAAAAAAATATACAAAAATTTAAAAAAAAACACCACCAGCGACTAGCGTCACGTAACGCTCACCGCGATTTAGGTATTTCCCACACATCCGCTTGAACTTGAGAATACTGCAAGGAGACGGACTGCACGCCTACCACGTGCGTCACGGGCTCGTCGCGTTAGGTGACGCTGGTCGCTGGTGGTGTTTTTTTTTTTTTACTTTACCCGATATTTTTTTTTTGTTTCAAATACATATTTGGTCGATACCAAGTCATCTCACCAAATTAAGAGACCTAATTTTGTGACACCTTATTTTTTTTTTTTTGTTTTTTGATTAGCATCATTCACGCTCCATCGTGGTAATACAGCTACATGAAATTATAATTTCATAAAAAAAATGCATCAGGTAAACCTATTTAGAAATGAATGGCGCAATATTGGTATAATGTCGCCGGTAATTGACCCCGGCGGCGTGCGGTCAACGACCGGTTTCATTTAGCAGTACTAACCAAACACGATGGAGCGTAAATAATGACTTTTGCAAAAAAAAAACTGATTGAAAAAAAATAGCTCAATTTTTTTTTTTCTTCAGTACTATCGCATATCTTCGTTTTCGGAAGCGTAACATCCGGTATATAAAACTAAGCCGGGTTAGCGTTTCCCTAACGAACAGTATATAAATGGGAAAGTTTGTGAAGATATTTGTATGTTTGTTAGTCAATCGCGCTCAAACGGCTCAACGGATCTGGCTGAAATTTAGTGCGGGGATAGATTATAATCTAAACATAACATAACATAACATAAACTCACGCCTACATCCCCGAAGGGGTAGGCAGAGGTGCTAGCACCCACATTTCGCCAGTTTATGTTTAGGTCCCAATGTAATAGGTGGCGAGCCTATTGCCATTAACCGGGCACTTATAAACCTGCGATATTATATTCTACCATAATATATAGACTACTTTTTGTCCCTGGAATAGGTTACCATGGGTTACGGGATCAGAATTCAACGTGGGCGAAGTCAAGGGCAACAGCTGGTGCCCAGTATTTAGATATGTTAGACTGATTCCTTTTTTTTTTATATTTAGGAGACGTCAATTTGACTTCACCTCGCCTGATGGTAAGTTGAAGGTAAAGTCTCAGGAAAGAGGGTCACCATTACATACACGCACCATGTTAACAATGGTGGCGCTCAGCTTGACGGCCTCATCAGAAGAGGATTGTCGTCGCCGCACCGCGTGACACCCACCGGTCCCACTAGTGCTGCGACCACAATCCCCCTGCCCGGCTATGCACTTGCTGACCCCTGAACGCAATCAAACCGAAATTGGATTACTATGGAGGGTTTTTCGCAGTCGTGCACGGTGGTACCTACCCGGCCGAATTTTGTGACAAATTTGTGTCATCAAATTTCTACCACCAGAAAAAGTTCAGTTTGTAATAACCGATAATAGATTATATTTTAATCAATGTGATTACGTCACGCCTTACTAATATCTATGTATACCTAAAATTAACATAATGAATACAACCTTTTGTTAGCAACGTAACAATATTGCTATCTCCGTAATCTACAAAGCAGAACACATTACGTGATAGCCACACAAACATACATATAACTATGTATATTTGTTCTCGAATTGAGTAGAGCTCATAAACGATTACCCTACTGATAAACTACTATAAACTATACTGATAACTAACTAACTTTTCGTTTCGTTTAACTATTTCTCTTACAAATCTATACTCATAAGAGAAATAGTACAAACTCTGTTTTGGTTCAGTGACATGTACTTTGACTATCGGATCATAACATAACATAACACAACTCACGCCTATATCCCCGAAGGGGTAGGCAGAGGTGCTAGCACCCACATTTCGCCTTTTTATGTTTAGGTCCCAATGTAATAGGTGGCGAGCCTATTGCCATTAACCGGGCACTTATAAACCTGCGATAAATACACACATAACTTCGAAAAGCATCGAAAAGTCATTGGTGTGTGCCATGATAAAACCTGGGATCGAACCCGAGACCTCGTCTCAGCAGTCCATTACCCATACCACTAGGCTACCGCGGTTTTTTACTATCGGATCATACATAACATAACATAACTTCACGCCTGTATCCCCGAAGGGGTAGGCAGAGGCGTATTACACACCCACGATTCGCCAGTTATGTTAAGGTCCCAATGTAATAGGGGAAGAGCCTATTACCATCTACCGGGCACAATATTAAGCGAGCGATAATTACCATTTATTAATGCACACATAACTACGAAAAGTCAGAGGTGTGTGCCTGGGGCGACTGGGGATCGAACTCGAGACCTCGTCTTAGCAGTCCGTTACGTACGCCACTGGGCTATCGCCGCTTATATACTATCGGATCATGACAAAATAATACTAGAAACATTAAAAAACACAAAAGAAAATACACCCAGTGTCACTCACGTGTTCACTCACACACGTTTCTGCCGCAGTTGAGCACTAACATTATGTCAAAGTTGACAATTCGATAGTCACAGAAGTATCTCATGTCACTCTGTTTTAATAATCAAAATACAATTAAATCAACATCATGAAATCGAAAACTCTAGGCTATGGGCCTTAGGGCTCTGTCTTCTGCTGTATTTTGGTAATGCGCTACAGCATGTGGTTGGAAAGGCACTGCGGTGACATCTCCTAACAGGATGTCACAGATGATTTCCGGACACGGGTGCTTCAGTAAGTATCTGTGGCGTATTCACCGGAAGACAACGCCGCAGTGCCAGCACTGCGAGGATCCCGGCGAAGACACGGCGCAACACACATTGGTGGAGTGCCCAGCATAGGCGAGTCAACGCCGGGATCTTACCAGCGTAGACGTTTTTTCGCTGGAGACCATGGTGAGAGCTGTGGTCTCCGACGGAGAACGAGCGGGAGAGAACCTTGCCCCCCGAGTGCCGCAGACTTGTCTACGTCCGGGACTACCGACCACCATATTCGGGGTCTGAGGACGGCTGTCGGCTGGCTAGCCGTCTTTACAGAAGCAGGCCAAGACGGAGGCGTGTCGAGTGTGTCCTACACACGCCTGCCAACTCACCGGCACCGGCACCCTGGGTTTATCCTTTCGAGGGTGTACCCAGGGTGCCTGGCAATGGACGCTTGGGAAAGACACCGTGTGGTTTTAGTCGGTTTGATTCTGACATAGCCACCACATCGATGGCACCGGTGGGGTGAAGACCGTGGGGGTTTCCAAACGTTAAAAAAATGCGCCTCAGTATTTCACTATAATTCGCCGCGTTTCATTCCACATTCAGACAACGCGACATACAGCTCATCAACATAGCTACATGATATAAATATACACAAAATATACGCACAAAGCTCTGCTCTTACACTTTTGTCGTGCCCATTGCGTTAATGAAGTCGCAAGTGAATTATTACCTTAAAGACAAGCGTGACATGTTAGATATTTTCATCAAACATCACTTGCAGTGAAGTGTGATAGTAATCAAACATAAGCCTGTTATTAATTAAAAAGGACATACAATTACTGGGACGAAAGTACCATTGGCGGACTACCACACCCTGTATAAAAATAAATGAAACAGCGGTTGTCGCGGGAGCCGCGCCCGTCTAATTGCGGGGGAACTAACGCATTTAGTGATTAGCTTACTATTACTTTCCATGGATTAAAAACATCACTTAAAAATCATTACATATGTAACTAGCGGATGCCCGCGCGGAGGTAGTTTGTCGCTTTTGGTCATATCTCCGGTTCTACTTAACTAATTGCAATCATACATACGGCAGATTTTAATTCTGACCAAGACCTTTGTAATAGAAGAATCCGCATCTAAATCCGTTCAGTAGTTTTTGCGTGCATCGTGAACAAACAGACAAACGGATAAGAATGCCAAAGACCGCACATAGTTGCATTAAAATAGACCACAAAATTATTTTTAAAGATCATCTGTTTAACTTGTGTCAAAAAATTACCAATCTTTAAGTCTTGTTTACAGTGCCTAACACCACGGAGGCGTAAGTCCTGACTTAATTCTAGTTTTTAAAACTCGTCAAAGTGCAATAAAGTGGTAACATTCCATTCTGGCTCTAAGTGAGTTACAAGGTCTCATGAAACACTAGATCAAGAAACACACATTTAGAAAGGGGACCCAAAAAAAATTGATTAATTCACCAAGTTTTTCCGTACTCTTTTTGATTACATTTCATTGTATTATTGAATCAGTCACTGGGTAACTTTGTTACAGTCTTTTGTTAGAAATGTGCGCGTTCTTTTGAATATTTCATGAATAAAACATACTCTCTTTATTCGTAACGAAACTGGGGAATTTACATGCGGCAGGAGAGAATAACTTGGAATAAAGTCTTAATAACCAATATAGTGAACACACTGTCGCTGTCGCTGCTACAAGCAGAATATCTGTAGGCCGATCCAGACTAAGAGTTCAGCTAAGTCAGTTGGATTCAAAATTGCCACTTAGATTCTACGTTACTTCTAGGTTATTTATAGTAGGCGTAAAGTAAGTGTTCATTGAATAAAAAACCGGTGAAGTGCGAGTCGGACTCGTGCCCTTAAAGTTCTGATTATGTGGCATATTATAACTCGATTGAGGAACAAACTTTACATTACATCGACACTGGGCGTGATCTCCTTACCAACTGCAAAGAGTTTGTACCTCCGTTGTGTCATTTTCAAACTTTTCTCTTATATGACATTGGTTCTTGCCATGATTATAGCTCAAAGTACCTTAATTAGAGGTACTTTGAGTCAAAGTCCCATGCGAATTTCAAAATATGCAGCACAGACAGCTGTATTCTCGAAATAGAGTATAGTATATATTAGAAGTTGATAGTTTCACAAGTCCGAAGAATTTCAGAGTTCAGACCTGTAATTGATATTCATTTCATCTTGGTACCTCTACATGTTCCTGAGAAAAAGGTTTTGAGAGACAGGACAACGAAGTGGTCTCATAGGGGGTATTTTGTACCTTTTGAGCTACAGAACTCAAAAACATGTGATATTCACATCCATATTCCAATAACTGTACTGTTAAAATCCATGGTCGATATTTCAAATAGCGAGCTAACTAATGCCGTTAACTGGCAGGAGGGGGCTTGTAGGTATACCCAAACCATTAAAACCATTGATGTCAATATTACTAAAGTAATTATTACAAAAAAAAATTAGGAGAATATCATTATTTTCGCAGATATATTATATTCACATGCTTTAATAGAATTTAAAAAAAAAGTTAATGGCGCCTATCCGTCGTATAAAGGGTCTCACCAGTACGTTCTAGTATAATTTACACTACTTCTAGAGTGCCATTTCAAAAATTCACTCTTTCGATTAAAAGGAATGAAATGAGACGCACAAAAAATTTCACCATTTATTTGTATATAATTATTATAATCGGACTACGGTGACTTTGTTTGGGTTTGTTCGGGGAAAAACACTTGGCAACACTGTAGGTGCCGACCTACAAACTAAATGATCGGATTGCACATCACCTTGATAGTAATTGCTTCGTGTCCCGTTACGGTCTCAAGGCCAAGACCAATTCCCAGACCGGGCTTATATTGTTGTTTTCTGTCAATCCGATTTTCTTTTTCTTTGTTTAGTAGCTGTTAACAAACTTTAGTGACGTTTAATTTCAGTGTTTTATTTAACCAAAAAAAATTGGAAGCATGGAAAAACTTTTTTTTGCAACCTTGACTTATGCCATAGGGCAGCATTTAAGCTGGGATCCATTAAGACTCGCACAGCCATTTATATATTATATAGCTCCTTGTATCGGTTCTATGTTTACGTAATGCGCGTGTTCTTCCTTTTTTTCTCTCTCAGAATTTTCAATAATGATTATAGTCGACAGAATAGTATAGATTAAACATGTGAATGTATTCAGGATACAACTGAGATCGAATATATCTACGCAATACCTTCACCGCTCTGAATAATATTAGGAAGAAATACGTAGGCATATCTCACACACGGGGCCGTTATAAGACATTTCGACAAAGCAAATCGAGAGGCTCAATCAATTTTCTACCTTTCTACAACAGTTACTTATTTAAATAATTTTGATTTTCGATAATCTTTCGGTTATCTCTTGATGTCAACATACTGAGGTTCAAGGAACTTATTCTGCTTATTTTTAGAGTAGATATATTGAATGGCTGCGGGCCCTTAACGCGACGCAGGCCCCATACGCTGTCGCATACTCTGCCTTTTGATTAACTCAGCCCTGCACACGCATGAACAAAATATGGGGGTGGAAATATTTGTGTACAATATTGCGTGTTTATAAGATGCTTTAGTTAAACCAATATCTAATAGGTGAGATAACGTACCTACTTGTGTGTTGCTTCAGAACCTACTGGATACAGGAATGACCGAAAATTATTATTATTACATTATAATAATATATTATTACCATGCCTATATGTTTCCGAAGGGATCGGCAGATGTGTACTCCACAACAAAAAAGAGATGAGTCTCAATAAGAAAGGAAAACACAATACATGTTAAGTGAAATAAAATAAGACTTTACATGTAAGAATTATAAGTTCAAAATCTAATTGAAATAACTTCATTATTTACTATTAAACTGTCATGGTTCTATTTATTAAGGAAATATTATTTTATAGCAGGTATCACTCCCCACTTTAATAGATGTAACTAACCCTAATTATTCACAAGAATGATTTTGATTATAATAATATAGATATATATATATATAACCTACCCTTACTTTATGAACCCTTATTTTGTTGTCCGTACTTCGTTATCCGTCTGTTGTCCATCGGTCTTTCAGCAAATGTAAATACATTTCACACAGTTTACACTTCAGGTTGCTTATTCTGCCAGCTAAGTCACTAACTTTAGTTTCTTTGTCGGGTGACCTCTTCGAAATTTATCTTTCTAAGAAACTACAAGCATAGTAACACCATAGCACCACCATCAGTTTATACCATCAGTGTACGTTTGGACATCGTAAGTCATAAGCACTGGTGGTAGAAAATTATTTGCAGTTGGTAAGCTGGCCACCACCATCGATTTACAGGGACAGTAGTTTTTCAACTGCAAAGTTAAGTTTGTCCCTCAATCCAGCTTATATTTTCCTTAGGATAATGTTTTTCATAGTTTAAGCTTGTACAGAGCCGTCGGTGTGCTAGTCCGAGTCGCGCTTGGCCCTGTTATCGTTTTTTATTTTTTATTCTACGACATTCTAAACAGCGCTTTTTAGACCCAAAGTAAGCTTGTGTTATGGGTTCCAGAATGCGGATAAACATACTTATATACTTTTTTTTGTAAATACATACATATTATACATAGAAGCACCCAGACCAATGCAAATAGACATATTCATGCATACAAATATTTGCACTGAGCAGGAATCGAACCCGCGCCCCCTATCGTAGCAGTTGAATGCACTACCGCTACGCCACAGAGGCCGTCTAAATTTAGTTACTAAATATCATCTGAGCCGAATACATCACACAAATCCACTTTCTATATACCGGGAATATTTTATTTTTGGAAAAAGTACTTAATAAAAATTGTATGTTAGAGAGAGATGTTTTATAGGAACAGTCAACGACAAAAGTAGCTAGACAAATTCTAATTTATTAATTCCGTGAGCTATTAAACCTTCCATAAAATAATAAGCAAAAGATGAACTAATATTACTTTGTCTCCTAGGGATGATAAAATTACTTTTACAGCTATTATTGGTACATGTATTCCAATATAAAAAAAACGTTTGTAGGGATATATTTTTGTGTTAATAAACTTTTATCGTTGATTGTATCTATATATATTTGTTGTACAGATAGAGATGCTGTGTATTTGTAGGTATACCTTTGTTTTTGTGCGGAAATCCTTTCGGACACCCCCCGCCGGCTAGCGGGGGTGGTTATGTCGGGCTTGAACCGACTAAAACCGCACGCCGTCTCGGGTCTACAGACGCCGGGGTGTAAGGTTACCCATAGAGCATATCCCTCGCACTCCGACTGACCCTGGGCCATTCGCAGTGTCCCCTCTGATAACAGCAGAGGGGTACCTGGAGCGACCAAGCCCCTCAGCGGGCCTTGCAGGCCACCCATACCCCGACCCCCTCGTGCAATAGGGTCAGCTGGCCCTGAAAAGGGCCGGTTGATCAGACTCTTGGCCGTTGACGTTGACGCCAGCTACTCCAGAGGAGCAATCAATGATGCGTCATCGCCCACGTTGCCCAGGGTGCACCAAACTTGGAGGTGATCCAACCAGTCGCACCCCTTTGTAGGTATACCTATATCAAAATCCGTAATATTTTTGAATATTCGCCTAATTCACCATAAAACTTAAGGAAGTACTTACTTCTAAATAAGAGTCAATAAAAAAGGTTTATTACATAAATTCTGAAATGTCAAAAATGCCTGCTGCTATCAGATTTCGACGTAAAGAAAAATCCAACTATAGGTGAGGGTAGTTCATGTTTTCTTCTCTAAAAGTCACTAGATATAGGTACCTACCAAAAAAATGTATTCAGAATCGCTATGGCACTAGGTTACTGGACTCTTTGATCATAACTACAGTGAAATAAATCCGCCCCTTGTTATTAATAGTAATCCGCTTTGTCGCACTTTGCCGGGTGTTTGATGGAAGGCGTTTGTTTCGTAGATCGCAATTTTGTTATACAGCCGTTTTTGCTATCTGTTGATGCTATATTAGTTTTATTATTGTTCAGAGCTATTGAATAAATCCATAGTTATTTATACTTACAAAAGTGAATGATAAATTACTTATTTGACTCTGTTTTTGTTATTTGGGATAGGCTTATTATATACCGGTTGCATGAAATGATTAACGAATCAAATATCGAATGATTTTGTATTATTCCATAAGTAACTTATGATTTCTAATCATTTCGCAATCAACAACTTCACAAACAAAAGAAAATCCTAGAAATCCTCACAAATTAACTCTCACAAAAATATTTATGATTTCATTGTAGCAAATATACTTGACGTTAGACGTTTGCCTTAGTGATCACTCCAGCGTGTTAATCCAATAACAATCAACATTTTTTATTGGCTTTTTAATTGAATATCAATATTGAAGTCGCTATAAAATTTCTATGTAGTGTTACTTCTATTGCATAAGAGATGGCGCTTTTTAGTGATTGAATTATTTTTTCATAAAGAAAATATTAAACCAGTATAATATTAAAGTAATTCAATCCCTTATTTCATAATGTGGTGGCTAAAATAACGTCCTTCTTTAAAACAAAACGGTTTTTAAAACTTACATGATCTGTTTGTAATACATACCTTCATATTAAAAAAAAAATATTTAGAGGTAGATATAGGTCTTAATTCAGTGAAATATCTCTTCTAGTGATTATAATTCCCGGAGCTAGGATATCAATAACCATTAATAAAAAATCCATTGTGGCGAACTTCATTAAGTTCGTTGGCGAGGTCACCGGTAATGCAAGTAAATTCATTTGCTCCATGCGTTGCGACTTGTTTTCTTATTTGTGTTTTCGAGATTTATGGCTTTGAAGGAGTCATTAAACCTATTGATACATCTATTGTTCAAGCTAAGGCTAAAAGAAAACTGTACAAAGCTGTAAAAAATCACACATCTATTAATAATGCTTCAGACCGGCTCAATGTAAGTATCGATCTACTAAAATAAATTGTAGATTCAATAAATGCTTAGCAATTGTATTGTACTTACTTACTTCTAAACAATTCATATTTAAATCTTTTTTTTTCTTGTTAATTTACCTAGTTATTTCTCAAACAAATTAAGTAGCGTAGGTACCTACATATAGCTAAGTCATTTATTCAAGTTTGCCGGTAGATTGGCTTCTCCATTGCATCTTACTTTCATGTATTTTCTTGCCAGCCTAATAAATGGTAGTTTCTAATAAAATGCGTACCTACTAGTGATGTTCATTAGCACATTGGCGATGTTTACTTTACCTCAGCCCATCGAAACCAAATAAGCTATTTATAGAGATAAGAGTAGGATCACGTCACAGGTAGTCTACTCTGGGTTGGGGTTCAACTTACAATTCCCTAATTAAATTGTAAATCAACATCACCCTCCTACCCTTATGCTACATGTGTGCTTTTCCATTCATCTCTGCTTGCGGTCATCTCAACATTCACTCCCTTTCTGAACATATAATCGTTCATACAGTCCATCCATCTCTTCTTAAATCTTTCTGTCCTCTTGTAACCGTCCACTTCACTACTTAATGCCTTCCTCACGATATAACTTTCATCCCTACGCATTAATCTCTAATTGTACTGTCTGTACGCGATAAACTCAAAACTAAACTTAAAACTAAAAAACTTTCATGCTGTTTTCACCAATGGAATATAATGGATGGTTCTCGAGGAAGGTTTTCGTATATATATGATTTATCAAACTCTTGTATACATTGGCTAAAATATAATTATATAAATATACTGATAAAAAATAAGCCGTCTGGCAGCTTTCAACGAACACGTTGCCTAAACCCTTTGAGATATAAAAAATAGTGTATAGTGGAATTGTGTATCTTATATAGTTTGTGGTAGTGGAATAGGGTTCTATGTGTAACAGCTAGTTTCTAATAAGGAAAGGAAGCAATTTCGGTTACAATTGCTTGCGTTCGTTGCGAATTGTTTACAATTCTAAATTTTTCAAAGATAATTTTTATTTTGTAATAAGCCTAATTTTTATATTGTAGGTGTGACCCGTGCGACCCTAGTGAATATTGCCGATGCAGAAGCACCCTTTAGGCACCTATTGCGTCAATAATGCGACGCGGCATATCTGTAACGAGTGCGTGTCATACGTTTGATGAGTGCGGCACTCGCGTGGCGGGAAGCCTGCGCTGGGCGGCGCCGCGCCTTATCTCGTTAGCGGGCGGCCGGCACTGCGGCGCGCCCGGCCCGGCCTGCGCGAAGTAGGGCAAGGGGCGCCCGAGCCGAGCGGCTCCGCCGGCGCTGCTGCCGGCCGCCCGTGGCTCGCCACTCGCCACTCGCCACTCGCGCCGCGGCCGCTGCTAGCGCCCCGCAGTGACGCATTGCAGGTGCGCGACGACCAATCGGCGCGCGCCGAACGCTAGTCCACGCCGCCGCACCAGCTAGATATAAAACCGACTATCCTTTGCGGATCAAATTTAATCCTGTGTCGTGCGTCCCGAGACATGGACTTGGACGTTCGAGTGATTCATGTTTAAAAAGAAACGTCTATAACTGTAGTGTTAAAAACTATTCCGATTGTCGGAAAACGGATGTGAAAATACGGTGAATCGAATAGTCGATTCGGAACGATTCGCGACCGAGCACGAAACGAATCGCGGTCGCGAGTTTCCCGGCGCGTCCGCTCGCGCGAGTGAGGGCGGCAGTATCGTTTCAACCGTCGGTCCGTGCGGTCGCTTTTGCGGCGTAGTCTGTGATTTTTTAGTGTAGCTCCTGTTAATCCAAGTTAATCTACGATGGTGAGTGATATTTTTGATGAAAGGTGTTGGAAGTGCATTCAGGAAATCATCCTGCTTTGGTTCCGAGGTATATTTTCTGGTTGTGGTGCATTGGTGTTTTCAAGTGACGGCGGCCACCATTATATTATTGTGATGGCCGTTTTTTACCGCATTGCGGGTCAGTGACGACGTTGACATTGCAATCAACATAAAGAACTAACGTTCACCAATATATTCAAGTTGCGCGAGTGCTAAATACGTTAAATTTTAGAAACGACCGTTAGAAAGTCTCGAGAAACATCCGTCGCCATAGTTTCGTAGGTGGTGCCGGTTAAATGACGTTACGTTAGTTTTGGGTCGAAGCCGGTCGTCGATGACGCCTTGTAATGGCGTACAGTCAGCCAGTACAATAAAAACAAGTGACACAGTGCGATAAGTCTTGTTATACTCAGTCGCGCCCTGTTGACGGCGAATCGATCGGCCGGGCACAACTGTCAAACGCCCGTTGACTCATCGCTACGCGCGCTCTTGTACTTTTTATACGCAATTCGCTAACGGGTCGCATTTCTACACCGGTCTGGGAGGTTACGGAGTTAAACAATGGTAATATTGAGTGACACGCATTCGCCGGGCGCCGCAACTCCCAGTTCGCCCGACTATTTACTATTCCTGGATCGCATTGTATTGTCACCGTGGTATGTAAATAATCTCGCCGTTGCACCTGGCACTTCGGCACAGCTGACTCTAATCTGTCTTTTCCTCGCGATCGACTTTCTTTATATCGCAATTGTTCGTTTAGCTGTAGCATTCTCACTGAGGGATAAGTGCTGCTTATAACCAAGTACGTATCAGATTCTTATTGGATAATGCCTAGGTTTACTTATTTAGAAAATGCAAATGCATTGATGTTATGAGATACCCAACATTTTCAGTGGCAGCAGGCATAGTGTAATAGAACGAATTTTAATTAATATTACTATCTTTAATTATATTCATAAGGCTCTGTAGTTTTCAAAATAATATAATATGTTCTTGGTCATGCAATGTCAATTCCTGTAGTTCATATGATCTTACATTATTTATTGTAAAATATGCATTTTATTTGTGTAAATTGTATTAAAAGGTCAGAGATACAACATTTGTTTTTTATTTCTGACCTGGGAATTCCATTGCCTTCAAAGATGATTTATTGAATCATTTTCATTACTCCTTAAAAGACTTCATACAATGTGATTTGTTTGTAAAGTGAAAATAAGTGATATTATTGCAAGAAGACTATAAAGTTGCATTGTGAACCGTTAGTATGATGTATACATCTACTATAGATGTGGTCATGCTTTATTTTTAGTAATGATTTGTCCTTCATTGTGATATCAGCAGGAAATAGGTGTTTAGTATTGTTTTACTCCAATTAGGAGTATAGTGGATTCAAACTGTACAAAAGGAAACGGGATACCCATTGTATTTAAATCCATATTTTTATTACAAAGAACAATAATTAGAATTGTTAGTCTTTGATAGTCTTAACTACGGGATTTGCACACTTGTTTCGTTCTTACAATCCCCGTTTCCCAGTAGCGATAACCATTTTGGGATCTTCTCCATCTGGAACAGTTCCATCTTACCATCTAGGGGCTTGCAGTCAATTGATAGACTAATAATATTGACTGAACTTAAATATAAAAAAAACTCAATGGTTCTGATTTTGCAAGGCATTGGTTGACCTGATTATAGAGTCCTCCCAAGTGCCATCTTTGGATATACTATTGAAAATTGTTGTCAGAGATCCTTGTTGATTTTATGTCAACAGTATGAGTGTTTAGAACAAGATAATGCCTTTATTGTTTAATGATAAACAATTGGCAATGCAGTATTCAGTATCTATCGCGTAAAAGACCGCAGCATGACGTGGCGAGGCCGACGGGGTAATTATACATAATCGCCGGAGTAATCTTATCACGGCGATAAGCGACGCCTGGCAGCGGCTGACGTTCCTTACATCTTCAGCACTCGTATAAAATGGTCGTCAATACTGTACGTCTATCAAATCTTTTTAAAAGAAACTCTTGATACATTTAAGAATTTACACTAATTTGAGTTGTGTATGTGAACAGTTGTTATAATGTTGATGTTTTTTCATTCCAGGCGGATCAACTGACGGAAGAACAGATCGCCGAGTTCAAGGAGGCGTTCTCACTGTTCGACAAAGATGGCGACGGCACCATCACGACTAAAGAGTTGGGCACCGTCATGAGATCTCTAGGACAGAACCCCACAGAAGCCGAGCTTCAAGATATGATCAACGAAGTTGACGCAGACGGTGAGTACCTGCCTACATTGATAAAAAATTACAAGTAGGTAATGTAGTTTAGAAATAGGCATCCTTCGATTCGTATGTTTTTAATGGTATGTGGTGGTTGATGAAACCACAATGAAGGTACCTACCGCTAAATGTCGGAGTTAAAACGGAATAAACAGGAAATCCTAATATTTGGTTTTCCTCAGTATAGCACACATTGGTTGGTTACATATTGACAGGTCGTTTATTAAACGCACAAAACTCATGCTGGGAATTTAATATAAAAATTTAAATTATCAATACGCCATGGAGACATGGTGGTAGATAAATTAAAAAATGACAGGTATTAGAGCTTTTGTAATATCGACAGCTGCAACACCATTCTCACATTTATAAATCAGCATATTTTTATTACTAATGAGATTCAAAAACCAGTTTTCCAAACTGGAAAAAGTGCAAACGCTTTTTATATTCAAAATCGACGATGTTATGCAATATGGCAGTTTTTTTTTTCAAATAAAACTAGTTATAAAAACATTATCCTCATCTTATCAGTCGGTTTCCGCCCCAATGTGTAACAATAATGTTTTCCATAAGTATTATAAATAGGTATATTTTATTATTATTTACAAAGTACGCTTGAACTGCGCCGTCTTGTTGATAAATGACATTTAATCAAGAAAAAATGTTTGATTTATTTTTATTTCTAGGTAGTTGTATTAACTTTGATGTATACGTAAGCACGTTGATAAGGTTACCTTGTACAGTCAGCAATGATGTTTTAAAGCTACATCAGAAGGTATATAGTCTATTCAGTCCACTGCTGGACATGGCCTCTCCTAATGTCCTCCTTCGCATTCAATCTATTCCAGCTAACTTTTGAGGTCGTCGGTCCATCTTGCTAGGGGGCGTATCCCTTTCTTTTGTCACTTTGTAGCCTTCACTCTTGGGCTCGTATGTTCCAACGGCCAACGATCCATAGAGGGCTATTTGTATTCCGAAGTTCGTTTGATTGTAGGACCGTAAGCTTATATCTGTCAATCTTTTTTCGATGCTCACTATTCGTCTATAATCAATATATTATCGTCTTGGGCATTAGTGAGTTGATAAGTGCGATATCTGCCTATGACATAAACTGTCCGGAATGTGTCTGAAGTCGACGTAACACAGGTAATACGAGTTATCTTCATAACTCGTTCCGTTATTATTTGGTAATCGTCTCTGAACAAAAACTTCTGACTAGACAGACTTGCAGTTTAGAACGAAATTGGGTCTCAATTCGGGAGTGTTCCGGGAAGGGTGCTAGGTGCAGTGACTCGTCGATGCGTATTGTGCAGATGTGACGGTGAAATAAGCTGCCAAAAAGTGTAATGGATTCGGCATCGCCTAGGTATACCATATTGAGGGGTGTGTGTTGGGTAACCTCCTCGAGTGTCGCTCCGATTCCGATCCCGCTGCATTCCGGGGGGAATGGAATCGGAGCGGCCGGTACACCCTGGGCGGCGGTCAATGGCTTCCCCTTCATAGGGTTGGCATTGATCGTCGGCCAATACCCAACGTGGCGGGAACACATCGCTCTCCGTACTCCTCTGCTTTCAGAGGAGACAGGATGAGCGATGCTGTTAGTGGTGAGATGGCCCAGGGTCAGCCGGGGTGCGAGGGATATGCTCTATGGGTAACCTTACACCCCGGCGTCTGAAGACCCGAGACGGCGTGCGGTTTTAGTCGGTGCAAGCCCGACATAACCGCCCCCGCTGGCCGGCGGGGGGGTATCCGAAGGGATTTCCGCACGATAAAAAAAAAAAAAAAAAAAGGTATACCATATTGAAAAATAGAATAGAAAGTGTAATAAATTTTCAAGCAGACATCTATCACAACAAAATAATACGGGTGGGTAGGTACCTACATCTCAAATTCACAAAAATACGTCGATAAGAGGAAAACTAAGGACTGGATTTCCCCGATGAATATAAACGCTTATAATTCAATTTAGTCTGCTTCAGTATATATTTTTAACGAATTCCAATGAGTTAAACGTGAAAGCTCAGTTTAGTTAGGTTTCGTATAACCAGTCAAGTCTTTCTCTCAGATTCGAGAAAGTAACTCCTTGGAGGTAAAGTTACAGAAACGGTTCACCATGCCTTATGTGCATCATATCAGCATATCAACATGTAAGACTTGGAACTCTGGTGTTTCCTTCTTGTAAACTCAGGGGTGGCGTGAATAAGTATCTGACAAAGACATCAAAGCAGAAAACCACTTTGTGGCATGGTTGTCATCAGTAATGGTGGCCTACTTCTTAGCTAATAATGCCGGTAAACAATTTGAACATATGTCAGAAAGTAAGCGCATGTGCACTATAAAAATCAACCAAAAATGAATATATATAATAAAAGAACTGCAGGCCTCCACGACGCGCAATTTTTAATTCAGATTTGCCAGCGGCTCAGAGGGACAAAGATGGAGCCATACACGGTGTATAGCTGTCTCTCCCTCTAAACCGCTGCCCAAATCTGGATTGCTTAATTCGAGGCCTTTGCGCCCGTGTTTTTTTTTTTGTATAGTCTATGATTAGTTAATTATCGCGCCCCGCACTACCACCAAAGACACCTTAAAACGCTTTCTGCACGGTAGAGTATATTGTCAAAAAGTTTACTGGTTGTTATACTAGGTTGGGTGAAGTTATATTAACAGTAGCTACTTAAAAAAAGTAACATTGCGCATGAAATAGCCAGCGGTTCGTCGAATTCAAGAATCGTGAACGTTCAGCTACGGTGCTTTCCTTTACCGTTAAAGTGAATGGTCAAATCATTATGCAAACATCATTTTGAAAATTATATTTAATCTTGTTGAGAAGCAATTATCCACCCGTTACTTTAGAGTTGTTCTCGGGGAATTACAATACAAAAGCCATCCTATCTCTATGCCCGTTGGTGTCGTGTAACTGCTACTAAGGGGCGTCATCCGACAGTCCAACCTCAGCCAATAAAAAAGTGCTCGGTTGACAATAATGAACTCGCCTTCTGTCACGTGGAACCCAAAAATACAGTTATTAAAATGTGGTTATTAGTCGCCACGGCCTTTCAAGCAATATACAGATGCGAAGGGCCAGGGCCCTTCGCGCCTTATACTCTAAGCAGGCTAAATGCAGATACATATCAATAAAGATCCCAGAAACAGTTTAAAAAACCGGCTACCATTTTGTTTTCTATCTAATTTCTTTTAATATATGTCGATGGAAAACATCGTTATTACGGAATAAGTCCCTCGCACCCCCGATACTTTAGCAAACCGCACCAAAACCAGCAACTTTATGGATATTGTACTGCGCAAAAAGTTCAGAGGTTATTTTTTGTGCTGTTTTAGGCGGGGGGGTATCCGAAGGGATAAGGTACAGTTATAGCTGTGATAAAAAAAAAACACGGTATTTATAGAAAACCGAACTAAAAAATAGAAAATAAGTTTTAATAAATATAAATTAATAATAGTGTAAATTAAAAAAAAAAATATTTTAAAAAAAGCGTGGGGTGCATGGGTCAATATAAATATTTTATTGACAGTGTAGTGATTATCATTTTGATATCTTAAAAAGCACCCACGCTTTTTCTTTATAAAATACATTTTTTTTATTTACACTATTATTAATTTATATTTATTAAAACTTATTTTCTATTTTTTTAGTTTTGTTTTCTATAAAAAGCGTGTTTTTTTTTGTTTTTTAAACTATTACTTATTTTTTACTTTTTGTTTTTTTTTATTCTATTATAATTTTATCAAATTAGTGTATTGTCATCCGTCCTCGATAAATCTACAAACTTTGAACGAAACCTGGCCGTTTAAAGTGGGTCAAAATCGCAACCAAAGGAGTCTGTTACAAACATACAAACAAACATACAGGTGAAACTAATAAAAAGCGTATAA
Source organism: Cybosia mesomella (assembly GCA_946251805.1). Lineage (NCBI taxonomy): Eukaryota > Metazoa > Arthropoda > Insecta > Lepidoptera > Erebidae > Cybosia > Cybosia mesomella. Next base: position 31,048,040 of record OX276403.1, on the reverse strand, counting down.
AAATACATTCGCGCGTAAAACATTACCCTCGCTGGCGCAGTCGAGTAATAATAGTCAATGAAGTAATTGAACAGCAATTATAATTAATGTGAATTAAGAAACTCCGGACAGTTGTAAAGTGTAAGCGTATGTACATATATGTACATACATTATCATAAAACAAACGTGCGTGCAGATATACACGATTTTATTGTGTACAACTCAAACTCCACGTATATTTAACGGCAGCTTAACTAGTTGTTTCGGGGCACTTGATAACTACTGATAATATCTTTGTGTACATATATCAGGCTTAGTAATATCATCATAGTATTTCGTTATAAAAGTAAAGTAGCTAGAATAAGCGTTTCTCAATAACAGTTGCGTAATGACTATCACGAAGTCTCATTCAGGTCAGTCATTGAACAAAAATCAAAGCGCCTCGTAGTAACAATAGTACTTTTTAATATCATGATATATCTGGCTAGATGATACGAATCCTTTCGTGTGCGAGTCCAAGTCACCTTTGACCGGTTGTAAAAAAACTGTTTTTTTTTTTGTTGAGCTTAGTGAGACGAAGTCGAGCGAAAGCTCCTCATACCAGACTTCAGGATTTTCTTTGTCACAGATCTCCTCCTAAACTACTAATCCAATCAGAACCAAATTTGGCATGATTAAAGAGGTCAATCAGAGGAAGGCTTATGGATATATTTTGAAAAAATTAATGCTACCACAGAGGAATGATCACCGTTAAAAAAATTCCAGATGGAATTTCATAATAACCGCTCGAGACACTGTGACCAAACTTTACACGCTCAGAAAGCATGTCCAGAGTTGTGACTTTCAAAAAGAATTTTCAAAATCGGACTTGCCACGGAGGAATGATCACTGTTCAAAATTTTCAAAATCTGATTCACGATACTCACTCAGCTCAGCATTGCAAGCAGCGATTCGCCTTGCAGTCCTAGTTATAGCCGCATTCTGGAAACCATAACACAAGCTAGTTTTCTAGCGCTTCTAGACCCAAAGTAACCATAGTTTACTATGGTTACTTTGGGTCTAGAAAGCGCTTTGTAGAATGTCGTAGAATATTTTTAATAAATAATAATACTATCAAAATTCCAGCTGCGTAACTATTGCTGTTTGTGCGATAAACGGAAATACAGCGAAGTCTTACTAAGAGGGGTTCGGGTGTTGGGTAGGGAACCCTATAAGCGGGCCGCATGTACATCTTAGGGCTGTGCCGACGAGGGACTATTGTCCGCGGAGGACAAAGGCTGAACCGTGGAAAAATATCAGCCGGAAGTTGCCAAGGATTCAATTCTCACGGTATTTTATTGTTCATCGGAAGTTGAGTGAAACGCGCGGTATGAAAGCAAATTTTCTGATAATTGATCCGGATTCTGTTGTTACAATTATTTAAATAAACGAGTTTTACAGGAATGAATTTATCACCATCTTTGTCTTGCGTTCGGTAGAAAAAAGCGGCCAATTGCGAGTCGGACTCGCCCATGAAGGGTTCCAGCAAGTAACATAACAATGCCTTTTTTTAAATTTTATATTTGAGTTGATTGAATGAAAGGTAAATTGCGTTTTACGATTTATGACGTATCATAAAAAACTACTTACTAGATCTCGTTCAAACCAATTTTTAGTGGAAGTTTACATGGTAATGTACATCATATTTTTTCTCTCTTGCAAACTTTTCAGTTTAAAAAAAAAATGATATTAGAAACCTCAATATAATTTTTAAAGACCTATCCATAGATACCACACACGTATAGGTTTGATGAAAAAAAAAAGTTTTGTTTCAGTATGTAGTGTAAGTATGGGGAGCCCCCAAAATTTAATGTTTTTTTTTCTATTTTTGTGTGAAAATCTTAATGCAGTTCACAGAATACATCTACTTACCAAGTTTCAACAGCATAGTACTTATAGTTTCCGAGAAAAGTGGCTGTGACATACGGACGGACAGACAGACAGACATGACGAATCTATAAGGGTTCCGTTTTTTGCCATTTGGCTACGGAACCCTAAAAAACAGATAGGACATAAATATTTTAGTCTGTTAAATAAAATATGTTAAACTAGTTAAGTTTAAAAATAAATTTTGACAATTTAGAAGTTAAAAACGTATTTTTGTATATTTAGAAACATATTCTGGTATATGGTATTGAATAATAGTCCTAAGCAGTAGAAGGCGAGCCTATTACCGTCGAAGGTCTTACTGTCGGGCAGAGAACACCCTAATCCCTTATTCGCTTAGGAAGCCCTTGTACAACAGAACTTTATTTACTACTTAGTTTACTACTTTACTAACTTGAATTACCAATAATTAAAAGTACCGGGACGAATAGAAATATGCCTTAACGGTATGATAATAAAATTGAAATTATCGCAGTTCCGAAACGACACCGTTAACACTGTACATAGAACTGATTTCCTTTTTGTGAAAGTTACGCCAAAATAACTCTGTTACTGAACGAATAAATTTAGGTAATTTCAAAACAAAAAATGTAAGTATGTATGTAAGAAATTTACCAACTATCTACACATGAAGTAAATGTCACATAATCTACGTTGGTATACATACTTAAGAATTTTTGTAATCCTAATAAAAAAAGATAATATACGTCAACATTTTTAGGGTTCCGTACCTCAAAAGGAAAAAACGGAACCCTTATAGGATCACTTTGTTGTCCGTCCGTCCGTCGTCAGGTATCAAACTGAAGGGCACGCCGCAATAGCGGCGGTAAGGCCCATCATGGAGGATTGGCTGGAGAGGCGACACGGAAGTCTCTCCTACCGACTGACGCAGGTGATCTCAGGGAAGGGGTGCTTCGGGGACCACCTGCATCGGATCAGGAAGGAGCCAACGCCTGAGTGTCATCACTGCGACGCGAGCGAGGACTCAGGGCTGCACACGCTGGCGGACTGCCCGGCGTGGGAGGCGCCGAGGCGTGACCTCGTGGCAGCCATCGGGGTGGGAGTCCTCTCGCTCGGCAGCATGATTGCGGCAATGGTGCGGAGCGCGAGCGCGTGGGCCGCCGCCGCCTCCTTCTGCGAGCATGTAATGCTCGCGAAGGAGGTGGCGGAGCGCGCCCGGGAGAGACTTAGAACTCTCCCGGTCCGCCGAGCCCGCAACCTGCTCGCCGCGCGTCGCAGGCAACTCAGGCGCCGGAGGTCGCTTAACGACCTCCGTCCTCCATGAGCGCAGGCCTGGGGGTGGCGGGTGAGGCCACCTGTCACCCCAGCAGAAGCAGGCCGGGACGGTGGGGCGACTAGCGCCCCTCCCCCAAACCGGGGCAAGACGGGGACACCGTGGTTCCCAAACCCGAGGGGGCCATCTCGAAACCGGAGATGGCCCAGGGTCAGTCGGGGTGCGAGGGATATGCTCTATGGGCAACCTTACACCCCGGCGTCTGTAGACCCGAGACGGCGTGCGGTTTTAGTCGGTTCAAGCCCGACATAACCGCCCCCGCTGGCACGCGGGGGGGTATCCGAAGGGATTTCCGCACGATAAAAAAAAAAAAAAAAGGTATCAAACTGAAATTTATATCAAATGCTCAGGTTTACTGTCCCTTGGAGCTCTGAAAAAATCTAACTTCTAAGCCAAAGTAATCAAAAGATACAGCCGTTTATGCCGCAAATTTTCGAAACTCGCCCGGGAATCAAAACCTAACTTCCCGTGTACTTCCCGTGAACTTAGAATCTTGAAATTTGGTACGAAGTAATGTCTTATAGTACAGATAAAGAAAAAATTGCGAAAACCGTAAATGTTTAGTTACATCATGTAATAAAAAATATTTTTGAAATTACTACTTCTTTTCTCATGAACACGCAGAGGTATTTATTTGAAATTCATATCAAATACTCAGGTCTATAATACCTTTAACATTTAAACTTTAACTTTTACTTATATACCTACAGGTTTGTACGGAATCCTCGGTGTGCGAGTCCGATTCGCACTTGGCCGGTTTTTTATAATTATTTTACTAGGTAAACGTTAAGCGTGGCCGGTTTCGTTGCGGCTTCGTCGCCTAAATATTTCCAGTTCCCGTTGGGTAAAATAGAATGCAATACCTGTCAAAATTTAAAGTCAACAAATTTTGCAGCCACGATCATACAGATGCTGTATTTGACCCTCCCCGACCAAAGCAATCTGGTCAGATGGGGAAAAGCCACAGATAAAACATGTAGGTAACTCATGTGGTGAAGCAACTGGTACGGCTAGGCACCTACTAGTGGGTTGTAAAACGCTATTAGACCGGGGTCATTACTCGCGCCATCATGATAAGGTATTAGAAATCATACTTGAGGCTGTAAGTTTGGCGGTAGCTAGAGCGAAAAAAGGATTAACCACAAACCAAAGAAATGACATTGCGTTTGTAAAGGAAGGCTGCTCAAAGAAATCACCTCAAAAGCCATATTCAATTTTGATAGCTGCCGTTGACTGGACAATACTCGTAGACACGTATGAGAAGCACTATAGGATACCGGAGGATGTCTGTGCCTCATCATCCAGACCCGACATATTCCTTTTTTTCACGATCGCATAAGCGTGCAGTGCTTGTAGAACTCACATTACCGTGGGAAACTAATATACCTAAAGACCACGCTATAAAGACAAACAAATACTTTGATTTGACTAACGAGTTAACCAAAAACGGCTACGTGGTTAAACTCTATGCCGTAGAAGTAGGAGCAAGGGGAATTCCAGCTAAATCCCTGTACAACTTACTTAAAGACCTCGGATTGCCAAGAGCTTCAGTAAGCTCTTTATTAAAACGTATATCACAAGCGGCATTGTTAGGATCGTACCAAATTTGGATAGGTAGGGGGGGGGGGAACAGTACTGACGGTGGAGGTGAGCGCTGATGCATCACAAGGTGGCCACCCTAAACCTACATCTGGGTCGCAAGTCCCAGTCACCGTCATGGTGTTCCTCTCTGTACCACGCTATGGACCCGGCGACCGCACGGTGATTCCATGGAGTGCTGAGAATCGGATCTCTGAAAGTAGCTTTGGAGCTAAAGGTGATTGTAAATTGTCGCTTTTGTCACTTACTTTCTTCTTACTTTATATAAACGTGTGGGCAATTAGCAACGTCAATTAATTTACCAGTGACTATATTTTATACACGCGGCGGAGCAGAAACTTGAGTAGGTACCTAGCCAGACGAACAATCGATATAGCTCGCTTATTTCTCACGTGAGTATTAAGGCGTGGCAACCTATTTTAAGATGAAAACGTCACCATTTTAATTGGATGTGTTTATAAGAACGTATGTATGGGTAACGTCTCGACCGTGGAAGTATCACTCTCTCACTTAAAATCGTGTTCAAGTTGCAGCATACTGGGTTTCGTGCGGTTTTTGAATGTAGCAATACCACTGCCCTAACCGGGGCCTTATGCACAACAGTCGCACTGACCCAAGCAACAGAGCCATTCTGTCACATATTTTTATAAGAATACCTCGTTTAATCTCACTAAGCAGCCGCTCAAGGTGTCTAACGCAATTAAATGAAGTCAAAGTCACCTTGCATGTCTGGTTCAACTTCGTCCGATCGTGAATTCATGACATTGTATCGTTTATCCACTGGAACAATGACAGAATTAAAATTCTGTCACAAGTTGCCGTGGCGGACGTTATTGTCAAGCGCATTATTCAAGTGTTTTATAATGAGTAAAAAAGTAAAGCCGCGGTAGCCTAGTGGTATGGGTAATGGACTGCTGAGACGAGGTTCTCGGGTTCGATCCCAGGTTTTACCATGGCACACACCAATGACTTTTCGATGCTTTTCGAAGTTATGTGTGTATTTATCGCAGGTTTATAAGTGCCCGGTTAATGGCAATAGGCTAGCCACCTATTACATTGGGACCTAAACATAAACTGGCGAAATGTGGGTGCTAGCACCTCTGCCTACCCCTTTGGGGATATAGGCGTGAGTTTATGTTATGTTATCTTATGTTTCTAATGAGCTGGTGATCGCCACCCCGGCTGCATCAAAAGCTTGCATGTTGAAGCCCGGGGTACTCTCTCCCGTTCCTTCTTCTCATAATTTGTTTATATTGGCTGCTGTCAGAGGCACTGCGATCTGACCTACCAACTCTTGCTGTTCCGGTAACCATCATAAAACAGCTCCTGTGTTTGCAATCCAAAAGAGGAATGTTTATTTTCAATTCCAAAAACTTGATGAAAATATAAATGCAGCAAAAAAAAACGTATAAGAATAATAACTACTAATGTTTGTTCAAAAAATGAGAACATTAGTTTGTGTAGAAAGAAAAGAAACGGTTCTCTTAAAAATCGCAAATATGTCGTTGTTCTGTTGGATGACTCAAACTGCTTTTTGCAACTGTTTTTATCTGTATGTCACCAGGATTACGATGAGTCATTTCGTTATCAGTATTAGTGGTAATCCACAACGAGTACTGTATCAGTGGTGCATCGCTGACCAGTGCGACTGTTACGTATCAAATCCCGGGTTCGATTACCAATACAGGCTGTTTCATAAGGAGTGATGTTAGGTAAATCTCAGCAACACCATGGATCCGGAATTCTAACCGGTCAGCGGCTCTAGGAGCGGCCCGTTATTGAGCTGAGCGAGCGAAGCGGCATAACCGTTTGTTGGTGGCTGAACTTCTCCGTAACCATTAGCGCGATCTTGACCAAGTTTACCACGGTGATAGTGTGGACACTGAGGAGTGTTTTGAGATGGTTCATGTCCGATGTACCATTGATGAATAATCACCGAAAAACGGTTTCACGAGCGCGCGGGCCTTAGCTAATGGCACGACCGTAGTAAGATGTCTCATTTTTAAGTAAGAGTCCGACTCGCTCAGCTCCTTTCAGTCGCACCCGGCACTGAATTCCTAGTTTATTAGATGAGTGTTAACTGTGTCTACCCTTTTGAGATATAACAGCGTGATTGTATAATAGCAGTAGTAGTAATAAATCTCTTTATTGTATGTACACAATAATATAATAGTTTATATTTATTTATAATAGTGCTACAGGCCATTAAATATAATAGAGATTTTTAGTGAGAGGTCGATAAACATAGCCCTCTCTTACTTGAATAGATGTACATTATTTTCTTTCTAGACCACTTTTTGTTTACTTAGGAGGAGTATGGCGTGCTTATCTAAGGTCCAAATCCATTTAGGATGGGTCATCTACGGTGGGTAAATCACAACTGTTCTATATTACATATTTAAACTGCCGCCTTTCTCAAAGGGTTGTACAGAATTGTATCAATACACATTTTGCCAACTACTTATAAAATATTCACGCCCGAACATTCTCAAAGTGAACTTTCGGTTTAGACTCAACGTCGAATCTAATTAAGTATTACAGAATAACATTAGGTGCCTAGTTGGATTACCATTTGAACATATTCAGCTTACGTCGCAGCTTCTTTCTACGGCGCACACGCAGAGAAGGCTAGCTCGACAAAGGGTGCATGTACACTAATTAACACTTCAATTGCTGTTGCCCTTGGAAACACAATATTACAGTACAGACGGTATTGTCTCGCGTACTCCTCGTTGTCAATACAACTGCGCAGTTGCTGTCTTCAGAAAGATATATCTGATTTGTATAACAATAACAAACCGTGAGGGGAAGCACTGTCGCTTCAAAGAAGATGAATGTTCGTGTAAGAAGCCTCTATAATTGACAACTAAAATGGTTTAAATAAATATTTTTTACTTGTAACATGTTGCTAATAATTTTACTAATAAATTATATATTTTCTAAAAAATAAATCCCGTAAAATTACAATACATGGATGTTTTAACGAATGAATAAATGTAAATAACATTTTTTGGTAATTTACGTATAAATAATAATCTTCACTTATTTTTAGTCTAAACCCGCCTGTATGACTCCGAAGATGCACAAGTCAACATCCATTAAACAGCGTCGGTAGCTTAGTGGTTAAGAAGTCGGATCTCACGATCGAGAGGTACCGGGTTCGAATCCTGGCCATTACACTATCGACGTGAACCAAGTAATTTCGGTTACTACTTATGTTAAAGTCCACCGCGAACGTGACAGCTGCTCAGTGTTAACCTCATAAATAAAAACATGAAAATTCCCCATTGCAGTCTCAGAGAAATCCTATGGCAAAACTCGCAAGCTACCCTATTATACTCCCACTTAAACGACTGTACTTACGACTGACTCTACGTCGCGTATTATGTGTGCCATTTCGGGCTTAATGTGCTCTCGTAAAATCTGCGTCGCCCACTCCGTTCACAAAACCTTTTTAAGTCATAAAAGGTAACAAGCTCTTTTAGATTACATGAAGCGATGAGGGGACAAAATTAAGGACCGAACATTCGTGTTTAGTGGCGAATTCTGCACCATCACAAGTAATCACGTTAACATCTATCCTAACGCTATCCTCCTCTGTAAATCACGAGCTATTTAATGGCTTCATGGCCTAACTTGCGAAGAACCTGAAGACTTGATTTCATCTATTGTTTACATCGTCTCCCCAACACACCTGGCCTATTACTGTTGTATTTATTGTACTGTTGCAACAATACACACACGCACATGAACACATAGTCATATTAACACACCCACACACACTTTTTGTACTCGTCCTCCCTCTCACTCACACACTCACCCTCACACACACCCTCACACACACACACACACACACACCCTTTCACCCTCACACACACACACGGACACACACCCTTTCACCCTAACACAGGGACATACACCTCACACCATGCACGCACGCACATCCCACGTTCATTTATCCACATTCCACTCTTCTTTCATAGTTAATGATAACGATTATTATCCCCCCCCCATCTGGAGGTTGGAGAAAAGAGATTTTTTTATTATAAAGTTTTCATACATCATACTTTAAAGGAAAAATACTAAGACGTCTGATCATGAATTCCAACATAATTAAATGATTAAATTGTCAATTTTAGGCTGTGATAAGTAGGTACCTATATCACTGTTGATACCCAAACAACTGTGATTTCGGATAAGGTATGATATAACAATAATTAGCAAGGATACTGGCCGATTTGATTACTAAAACTTTAATAACGTATCAATTTTATTCACCTAAATTCCAAGCGTTTTAGCTATTGCCAGTATAAAATTTAATTTTAATAAAATTGGAATATAGATTTTAGATCGGAAAAAGAGAACATCTAGGACGGGACTTGAACCCGCGACCAGTCCCTTACAGGGGGAATGCTCTGACCAACTGAGCCACCTAGACACGTCCCAGATATTCGAAATTCTCCGATTACGTCTTAAGGCGACGGTGGAGCCATCTACCGTAATTCTTGCGAACTACGGAAACAATGAATAACTTTACAGTCATTTTTAAACATTGTTTTTTGATGACTCCGCCTATTTAATTGAATAAAATTGGAATGTTAGCTTGTTCGCGCTTGTGTAAGATACGAATCGTTTCGTTTTTACAAGCCGTTGCGATCGAATTGCACACAATTCACAACTAAACCGTAACCAATAACTTGTAAGCGACCTACATGAAATATGAATAATTATTACTAGCGTATACCCGCGCCATTTCTCATCTGTTGCGTTCACAGAAATGCTACATTTTTGTTCAATATATTCTTAAATTCACTATAGTGTGCGACACATTGTGTTGTTAAAATTCTTAAGTAGTAGGTATATTCGGTAACCCTGGGGTTATCCTTTCGAGGGCTTACCCGGGGTGCCCGGCAATGGATACTTGAGGAGGACACTGTGTGGTTTAGTCGGTCCGATACCGACACGCCCACCCCATCTTTGGCCCGATGGGGTGAAGCCCGTGTGGGGTACCAAAAAATAACCTAAGTTATCATAACATTATTCAACATCAAACAGAACCGATTAGCCTAGATATTGATGTCTTAACATTTATTACAAATTTTTAACTTTTTAACTTATGTTTTATTCCAGACTATAATCTATCCCTGTAGTAAATTTCAGCCAAATCCGTTCAGCCGTTTTTGCGTCAAAGAGTTCGCGTTTATAATATTACTAGCTGTTGCCCGCGGCTCCGCCCGCGTGGAATTCTTTTCCCGTTCCTGCTTCCCATGGGAACCTATTCCCGAGATAAAAAGTAGCCTATGTGTTATTGCAGACGATATAATCTATCCCCGTGGCATATTTCATTCAGAACTGTGCAGCCGTTTTTGCGTGAAAGAGTAACAAACATACATACATCCAAACTAGTAGAATAATAGGAAGTAGGATTTATAATATTAGTAGAATTAACAAAAGTGAAAGTGAAAATCCGCGCTAGCCTACTGGTATGGGTAAAAGACTGCTGATACGAGGTCTCGGGTTCGATCCCAGGTATTACCATGGCACACACCAATGACTTTTCGATGCTTTTCGAAGTTATGTGTGTATTTATCGCAGGTTTATAAGTGCCCGGTTAATGGCAATAGGCTCGCCACCTATTACATTGGAACCTAAACATAAACTGGCGAAATGTGGGTGCTAGCACCTCTGCCTGCCCCTTCGGGGATATAGGCGTGAGTTTATGTTATGTAACAAAAGTGATTCAGTATGGACCTGTTCTCTTGAGAAATGTAATTATCTTAATGGTTGACTTTTGTAGAAACAACAGATAGATTATACAAGGCTGTAGGTGGAAGTGACATAAAACAATGACGTCATGCTTTTAAGCACAGTGCTATACTGCATGAAGCTAAAGTAATGTTGCAATTATATCTACTACTAGCTGTTGACCGCGGCTCCGCTCGCGTGGAAGTAGCTTATTGCGTCCACTTCCACTTTCACTCCCACTTCCACTCGCACTGCTGTTGCCCGCGTTGTGATGTGGTCAAAAAGATATGAAATAAATAAATTTTGAGAACACAAAACCTGTTGTAGTGGAACAAGTATTACGGTTGCATATATCGCCTCGCGGACTTTTTTGTAGACATTAAAAATACCTATAAACCTGTAGTACATCATATTGTTCTATCATCAATAGTTTACGCAGCGCACGCCTACAAAATTTTTTCATTTATCTATATTTTTTTACAATATTGCTATTTTCTTATGGATCTCTAATTTTTTTGAAAATAAATTGTAGCCTATGTTACTCCTATATTGTAGCTTTCTATATGTGAAAGAATTATTGAAATCGGTCCAGTAGTTTCGGAGCCTGCTCGTTACAAACAAAAACAAATCTTTCCTCTTTAAAATTAAAAAAAAACCACCAGCGTCACGTGACGCGACGAGGATACGTGACGCTGGTCGCGATTTAGGTGTTTTTTTTTGAATTTTTATATATTTTACCCGATATTTTTTTTTGTTTCATATACATATTTTGTCGATACCAAGTCATCTCACCAAATTCAGAGACCTAATTTTGTGACACCTTATATATAGCCTGTCTGTACGCGCCCTTATGTTACTACTTGAATGCAGCTTAGCCGACTCACTCCCACCGTTCAGAACTATGTGTGAATTCTCAGAGACTACCCAAGCGAGCCTTGACTTGAACGGGTAATTCCATAACTCCGATGAACTGGGAGCCAGTAGTGAGAACCTTGCAGAATAGTTACACCAATATGATATCATTAATTAGGAGCTCGAGCTGGAATGACGCGCTCAAGTGACCATATCAGTTTCATAGCACTGGTATTGGCGCTTCCGGCCAAGCAATGGTCGTTGCGAATTACGTCACTTATGAGAAGCTATCTATATTCGTATAGTGAATAAACTATAATATTATATTATATAAGTGGCGATAGCCCAGTGGTGTACGTAACGGACTGCCGAGACGAGGTCTCGAGTTCGATCCCCAGTCGCCTCGGGCACACACCTCTGACTTTTCGTAGTTATGTGTGTTTTAAAAATGTTGATTATCGCTCGCTTAGTAATGTGCCCGGTAGATGGCAATAGGCTCGCCCCCTATTACATTGGGACCTAAACTTAACTGGCGAATCGTGGGTGTGTGCAATACACCTCTGCCTACCCCTTCGGGGATACAGGCGTGAAGTTATCTTATGTATAAACTATTGTTATACACACTGTCTCTTTGGTATGCGGGCTTGGTGCAGGTACTGGGTTGAATTACTGGTTCGGGCCCGCGCAAGGGCTGGGTTCTTTTTGTTAGAAACAGCAGTCTAGAAGAAAGCACTCGGTTGATGGCATCAGGCTGTACCTTACGTGGTACAAAAAATTTAATTGGCAATATATGGGTCTTGATACACCTCTGCCCACCTTTTAGCGTCTATACAGGCGTGGGTTTAGAAAATAACCGTATATTTGTTTAAATATTACAGGTTGACTTAACTTGTTAATCAAATAAATAAATAAAAAATATTCTACGACATACACAGCACTTTCTAAACCCCAAAGTAAGCATAGTTTAACTAGTTTATGTTATGGGTTCCCGAAAACATACTTATATACTTTTTTTTTTGTAAATACGTACATATTATCTAAGAATCACCCAGACCAATGTAAATAGACATATTCATGCATACAACTATGTGCACTGAGCGGGAATCGAACATGCGCCCCCTGTCGAAGCACGAATGCACTCACTACGCCACAGAGGCCGTTATTTAATAACGAGGAAACGCCAACAAGTGTAAACTTCGCACATGAAACAGTTAATACAAATATTATCATAAAAAATGGCGACATTAAATTCTGCTGTCTAAATATTAAAATGGCGTCCATGAAACATACTAGTCAATTTAGAAATAAAATAAATGCTAGCATTTTCTCCTTCCTACAATCTATTTGTTACACACTATTTATGTAATCCACATCTATAGACTTCTCATTCACTCGCAAGCCAAAATTAAAAGGAATGTCAGCAATAGAAATATACTAAATCAAGGTAAAAAATAGTATCGATAAATTGTTCAAACAAACAATTTACATCGATTCGAAAGTGTGTTATTTAACCAATCCTAGACGGATAGTGAATAACGTGCGTAGATTTCCGAACTAAACGGTTCTACTTGCGTCTCGATTCTCAATTAACAGAGAGTGCCCGTGTGGATAAATACCTTTTTTTTTTTTTCGTGCGGAAATCCCTTCGGATACCCCCCCCACCCCCCACCCCCCGCCAGCCAGCGGGGGCGGTAAACCGCACGCCGTCTCGGGTCTACAGACGCTGGGGTGTAAGGTATAGAGCATATCCCTCGCACCCCGACTGACCCTGGGCCATCGCCGGTTTCGAGATGTCCCCGTCTTGCCTCGGTTAGGGGGAGGGGCGCTACCACTTCGTGTGGAAACCTTGATACTTTTTTTTTCGAGAGCCGTGAACTCTGTTATCGTACGGGCCTTAAATACTGCATAATTAATTATATTTGTTTTATTCATTAAATAATTAATACACTTACCTACACCCATTATCGCACTGTTTTATAATATTTGTAACTCTTTCACGCTGCACTGAAACTATCGGACGTATATTGATGAAATATTATACCCGTCTGACTGTAGGAAGAGCGGACTGTGACTAACGTGGAGATGAATAGAAGCAGCAATGCCAGTTTCAGCTTTTATGGAACCTACCTACCCACGACGTGGCAGTCCGCAGTGTCCATACGTTTAGCCACCACACCCCCAAGATGTTAAATATTTCGGTAGAAAAACATCCATTTTGGAATCTATTTAATCTATTAAAATTTAATCAAATTTTATTTGGCAACCTCCTGTACTACATGGGCGAGTATTTTATTTTTATCGTTTTTGACTACTGTCTACTGTCTCCGGCAATGACTGACAAGTGATGATACAATATGGCACTAAAACATTGTGGTGACCACTCCGGTTCAGTAGTCCCTAACTCATGATACTGAGTCTAATAATGTGTAGTGAAATATTCGCACTCGTGCGCTCCTCAAGTTTCAATTGAAGTAGTCTGATCAATAAATATTATTTTGGGCATGATTCCATCGTCCATCACGAACGTCACCTGTTCTGCAATAATTTATTTTAATACTATATCAGCGTACAAACTGTACAAGTAGTATTTGCTTTTGGCAGATCCACAGTTGAGTTGTACTACCGGCCTTGCGGGAACGGTTTCTGCCACACCTCTCAATATTACGTTATGTTTAGGTCTAGACTCCAATCAACATAGTGAAATTTAGCCAGATCTTGCACTTGATCGCGTTTTCGACAGACCGTTTAAACGAATTAAGTATTTGCATCAAGTTTACCATTATTATAGTTAATATGATATCGCTTCTATCATAGGTCGGTGCAGTGGGGGGTGTGTGTTGGGTAAGGGGTGTGTGTTGGGTAAGGGCTGTGTGTTGGGTAACCTCCTCGAGTGTCGCTCCGATTCCGATCCCGCTGCAGTCCGGGGGGAACGGAATCGGAGCGGCCGGTACACCCTGGGCGGCGGTCAATGGCTTCCCCTTCACCCCTTCATAGGGTTGGCATTGATCGTCGGCCAATACCCAACTTGGCGGGAACACATCGCTCTCCGTACTCCTCTGCTTTCAGAGGAGACAGGATGAGCGATGCTGTTAGTGGTGAGATGGCCCAGGGTCAGCCGGGGTGCGAGGGATATGCTCTATGGGTAACCTTACACCCCGGCGTCTGAAGACCCGAGACGGCGTGCGGTTTTAGTCGGTGCAAGCCCGACATAACCGCCCCCGCTGGCCGGCGGGGGGGTATCCGAAGGGATTTCCGCACGATAAAAAAAAAAAAAAGGTCGGTGCAGTGGGATGTATTCCAGCGTATAACCAAATAGCAGCCATAAGTGGAACTCCTTGTTTTAATTGTTCTTAACATCAACAGTTAATACACAATGTGTGATTTTATTTAGTTGTCGCGGCGAAAACTATCGCCACTAGTATATAATATATTACCTGTAGCACAGAGCTATGACTTGTAACAGGTTTCATCGACCTCAGCCGCTTAGGAATGTTGAAAGGACGTTTTATGGGTTCTTGAGTGCGCTTTCATGCTACGCATAGCAAAAACGAGTATGCAGAAATGCAACCGCAAATACGAACATAAGAGCAAACTCGTTCGTCGTATCGCTGCGCATAATAATGTACGCGTAGAACGCCGGATGGGCGGAATATTTATAGTCGAAAACTCGGCAAGTCCAAGTAACACTTCTCTAGTTGGCATGATACTTGCTGGTGATGTCACGGACGTGGAGATAAGGAGTCGTTCACTCGACAGAGGGAGATAGTCTCACCGCGTTTTCGTGTACAAAAAGCAGCGCGAAAGCTATTTGTGGAACAATGCTAGCGATCATCAAACTCGGATTAAACAGACGATTTATCGACAGCTGACTTCGTTTTTGAAGTAGCACGCGTTTCGGGAAGTATCAGAGCATAAACGCGATGTGTACCTTTGTTTGACCCTGTAAATAGAGGGCAGTATGCATTCGGAGTGTCATTTAGGTGCCATGAAGTTCAGATTTCATTCATTCGGTCGGGACCATAAAGTATGTTCTCGAGACTGAATCGAACCTATCAAGGAGGTTCTCGTTTACAATATATTTCTATTAAAAATGAACCATTTTAAACCAACAAATTCAAAAATACATTGTATTGGATTATGATAACCTTTACGACCTTTTGAAATAAGTCGTATAGTATCATCGTGTTTTAATTTCATTTGCTTTTTGGCGGGATGTCAAAATTCTGTATTTTCAGGTCGTTTCATGGTAGGGTTCAGGCCGAATGAACCGTCATGTGCCGTCTTCGGGCCCGATTGCGGTATAAGCGCGTTTCATGGGGCAAAATTTCAGTCCACAATTGCGAATTTACGTTTCATGGTAGGCCTGCAGAATCTGAAATCGAATGAAGGACGTATCAAGCCTGAAGACCGGCTTCATGCTTGATACGTCCGCTCAGGGTTCTCTAGTCTGCCTGTTACGAGCTTAAAAATGAAAGTGGTTATAGCAACCACTTTCATTCGTAAGCCCGTATCCAAGATGATCTTACCTGTAGGTTTCCTATCGGTCAATAGCTCAGTAATTTTATATGCTATTATTGTTCCCCGAAAAAAGAAAATAGAAACAAAAGTTCTTACGTTGCCAACACGAAAGATATAATTGTATATAGATTTTTACTATCACTATGTCATTTGTGTTAGTCACAGCGCAATGTTTACTAAAACCCAATTTAGATGAATAGTCATAAGCCAATTTAAACTTAACATCATTCCTGAACACACGATTTGAAGATATCTAGTTCTGTATGTCGAGCTGTTCAAGTGCGCGCGTGATGCGAGGGTGGGCGATCGATACGGCCGTCGGGGCGGGGGTAATTGGTCGACGAGAACCGCGGCCCACTTCGCCGTTGGAAAATATTTCAGCACAACTGCCGTCCCGCCCTCATCTCCCGTGTTTGCGTTTTGTTTGGATTATATTAAAGGACGTCCATGTTTGCATTCCGGATTTGCTGTTTTAGACGAAATGATCGTTTATATCGAGCTAATAGAAATTCAAATGCGCCATGCAATTATAGCTGGGCCCTCACGAGGAGCCCCAGTTGATAGGCCCATTATTATACGCGTACGACCAATTAGCTCGATTGTATTGTGCTACACTGACCGCGTCGTTTCTATTGACCCGCTCCGACCTACGCCACCATAGATAGATCTTTAATTCTATTGAGTATCTGACACATAATCGATTACATTTTGATATTTAACCGACTTCAAAAGGAGGTTCCCTTTTGAAACTGTATATTTCTACGCGATTTTGTCGCGTTTCGTTTACCCGATTTTGATGCGGTTTTCAGAAAAGTATTACATTCCGGAGGTTTAAGTATAATTAAAGACTTAAAAAGGAGGTATTGTGTGTTCGTGGTAAGGTATCTCAAGTTAAATTGAACCGATTTTAATGCGGTTTTCATCAAAAAACGTATTTATTACATTCTGGAGGTTTCGGTATATAACAAATGGATGCCCCGTGACGTTGTTCGCATGAATCCGTTATTATGCTATTATATTAGTTCAATTCCAGCGATATTTTGTGGTTGATGCGGTTTATTGATAATCTGTCATTATATGGTCTTCTAGTTTCTAGTGTTCAATAAATTAGTTACGTTTTTTTTCATAATAAAATAGTCCCGACTTCAATAACCAAGGGACTAAAAAGTTTCAAAAGACAAAATTGCGCATAAAACTTTTCGGTTGAAGTCGATGCCAAATCCAAAACAACGTTATAAAGCAACAAATTAATTCAATATCCATCAACACTTCTGATAATGACGTCAATCCACATGTGACTACGTTTACACATTTCATTAGATGCCGCGAGGAGTCCCTTTTAAGTGGCAGGACTACGCGAGTAGACCTACCTAATATTTTTACCTAAAGTCTCTTTGGTTTGGCACCGACTTCAACTGAAAAGTCTTTTGCGCATTGTTGTCCCTTGGAACTTTATTAGCAATTCAGAAGTGTTTCACTTTTTAGTCCCTTCTTGGTTTTTGAAGTCGGTTTTATTTTTTAATATTTTTTTTATCATTGATAATAAATTAACGGCTTTCAATTCAAACTCATCATTCTAAATAGCCAGATTGTGGTTGGTTTAAGCCTAAATAGATTCAGTACAAAGTCAAAATTTTATAGACCACAAGCTACTGGGGTTATCCTTTCGAGGGCTTACCCGGGGTGCCCGGCAACGGACACTTGGGGAGGACACCGTGCGGTTTTAGTCGAGACACGACATAACCACCCCCGCTGGCCAGCGGGGGGGTATCCGAAGGGATTTCCGCACGTAAAAAAAAAAAAAAAAAAGACCACAAGCTAGTGACGCTACGATTGGCTGTCTGTTTCCAAGCTCTCGATGCCGTTACCAAATTATCTCAAAGGATTCATGTCCTTACGATCGCGCTCCTTACTAACACGAACAATGGGAGCTACGCTACACCGATGACGTCCACGTGTGATCTATACTCATAAAAGATTATATAGTTTACACAACGCATGCGCCTGTTTGCTCTGTCCGACATCACTGCCCAAAAAATAGGTTACGGTTCGGTCAAGCAACTCCCCATCGATCGCAGTGTACTTTGAAATGATATCTTATCGCCGACCAATTGATTTCTCATGTTTCACCAGCGTAGTTATTTATGAGCGTGTTTTGAAAACAACTCAAATTTTTCAACAAAATTTAAGAAATTAATGATGAAGAATTGTACGCTATAGCAAAATGAGAAAAACCATTCTGTACACGCTATTGAATGCATATATCACTTGTTGATGCATGGTTAATAATACCATGACATCAAAAATTCCTGCATATAACGTATTATATGAACATTTATAATTCTTAATGTAAATAAAAACTGAACGCTGATGTCCAAACTGTGCACAAACATTGAACACACCATTCATGATAACAAACAAGCATACAACAAACAAGCTATTATAAACTATTGTTGCTGTACAGTATATTATCTCACATACCCGTTTAGGTAGTGATGTCACTGTTGATCGAAATTAACGACGCAGCCAAATAAGAGGGCCTCCTAACAACACATTATGTTCCGCCGTCTACTTATACAATTAAAGTCCGTTTATAAGACTGAAATCTTACAAATTCTCGTATCTCATTCGTATAAGAGACTAGAAACAAAAACATGTAATCTCGTATCTGTAATAAAAACAAATTGGAAACTCGCCCAGAGCAGTTCCAACAAGAAAAGTCTCGTAAAATATTATCCGATGCTCAAATTACGACCACACCAACGTATCGCGATAGTACCGCAAATCTTTGAACTTAGATGAGAAATTGGGCTGCATAAAGTACAATTTCGGGAACGGACGCTGTAGAAAGAATTTATGGGGCAATACGTCAGCTGGCGACCTTTCTTGTCCCATTAGGTAGTTCGCGCCTTTGCGCCGTCATTTGTTAACCTCCGACCGCTCCCGGGATCATTCGTTTTGGTCGTGTTTTTGTGGTTAACGTTACATTCACTGTGCCAATTAGCACCACATTATTATTCACAATTTGTTTCCTTCTTTTATCTACGAACTGCGCGGCGGTTTACATGCTAACTAAAATTGAGCGCCGGCCTGCAAATATTCACGCCTGGAGTCTGGTTTGTGTCGCGTAATTGCAGCTGCGATATAAATCAGGCGAGATGGTAGATAGCTGATGAACGCACAAATTCACGACGACATATTACGTTTTGTTTTGATGACATTCCGACTACGTTTTAACTGGTTTACTTCACTGAAACTTTTCGTCCAATTTGTAAAAATATATTTTAAAAATTACGTTATGTTTTGGTGACATTCCGACTACGTTTTAACTGGTTTACTTCACTGAAACATTTCGTTCAATTTGTAAAAATATATTTTAAAAATTACGTTGTTTTGGTGACATTCCGACTACGTTTTAACTGGTATACTTCACTGAAACATTTCGTTCAATTTGTAAAAATATATTTTAAAAATTACGTTGTTTTGGTGACATTCCGACTACGTTTTAACTGGCTCACTTCATTGAAACTTTTTGTCCAATTTGTAAAGAGATATGTTAAAAATATGCGCCAGTTTATATTTCATTGTAATTAATATTTAACCTTGGCTGAGGAATGTCTGTCGCTTCGCAAACCATTCATTTTAATAACGCTTCGCTATCTGCATCCCGCCTCCGTAGTTAATCTAACGGGACGTTTATTTGCCAATGTAATTGTCATTATACATAGCGTCGGTAGCTTAGCGGTTAAGGAGTCGACCCTGCGCTCGAGAGGTCCCGGGTTCGAATCCAGGCCATTACACTACCGACGTGGACCCACTCCTAACACAAGCAATTTAGCTTAGCTGGAGGGGTTAGGGGGAATATTATTAATTTCGGTTAATAATATTCTTTTTAAAAAAAAAATTTGTCATTATATTGCTGGTTTTTAAGGCGAGGGTATTCGACGAATTTTGGTATTTTTTGCATAGTAAAGTTAACACTACGCCACAGCGAGGCGCTGGTGGCCCGCTTCCAGTGTTTCGCGTCAATATACAGAAAAGGAATCTTCCTGGAAATAAACCTTTATTTCAGGTGGAGTTGTATTATCAACACTCAAATAATGACGCAACTGTTGTTGCTGACGAACAACGCTGTGCATCCGCAAACTGACACACGTCCTGCCTCTAACACGTTCCGCTCGGGACTGATTGACTCTCCGAACGCGTCATATAGGTAGAAAACATAGGTATTTTGAATTTTGATCATATAATTCAGAATGTATGTAAATTTTGATAACCGTTTTTCATTCTCCTATCAATGCCCTTCACTTTGGTATCATTTTTATGTTTCTAACCTATACACAACTCATCTTTGAGAGCAAATTCTATCGAGGAATAGGATAATCGATCGAGAATAGAATAATCTTAATAGGCAGGTACATGACAAACCGCAGCAGTGTTATATATCTCGCAGTATTATGTACGACCGCAAACCGTAGCCTAGCTAGTCAGGCGAAAACCACGGCTGCGCAGAATTGTTATTAGAAAGAAAGAAAGAAAGAAAATACATTTATTAAACACACAACTAAGTAGATAATAATAGGTAATAATAGATAATAGTAGGTAATAACAACAATAACAACAATAATAAGCCCACCGAAAAATCGGAACACAGAGCACAGATTAATAAATAGTTACTAGCACAGAGTACATAATAACATTAAAAAGTCAAATAGATATAGGCATCTGAGCCCGGTGCCCGCGCACACACGCAGCCATCGTCGAATTAATTGAAAGTATATCTTGACTAGCTGGTGCCCGTGGCCCCGCCCGCGCGGAGGTTAGTTACTGTTTTTGGTCATATCTCCGGGTTTACCTAACCAATTGCAATGAAATATACGGCCGATTTTAAGTCTGACCAAGACCTTTATAATAGAAAAAGAACCGCATCAATATCCGTTCAGTTGTTTTTGCGTCCATCGGGAACAGTTAAACGGAAAAGAATACCAAAAAAGTTTTTATAATTTTCCTGATTTGTTGACAATTCTGATTGCTGCTCCGCTCATAAGATTCCTTATTTAATTAATTGAACACTATACACACATAAAATAAACGCAACGTAGAATGAGATAAATGTGATATTCTCTTGCACTCCATATATTTGCACTACACGCTACTAAGCTGTGACGTCACCGCTAGGCGCAATTTTGTATGAAGCATTTTTGAGCGGCTCGAGAAATTGAATTTTGAAAAAAAATATACTTAAAACTATTTGAATGTGAATATTTTAACTTTGGTAGTTCATTACCAAACGTAAATTCGACAATTTTTTTTTGTCAACATCCATATTGCTGCCCTCATGGTGGACATGAAGTAGTGATTATAAAAAAATGCATAAGTAAAACGAATACTACGCCGAAAGATCGCATTACCTACTACAATTTACGTCTCATTATCATGAAATAAAAGCGACGGGGTTGGGAGCTCGCCAACGTACCCACGTGGCGAGGCAGCTTGACTGGTACACCAGGAATATACCCCCCCCCCCCCCCGAACATTGTCCACATGACTGACCCACTGCTGGCCTAATAGGGTATTTGACTACTGCTAAAAAATTGTTCTGTATTATATATTACAACATAAAAATTCAGATTGCATCAATATTTTTTTGAGAACTGTTTTATTTACGATAAAAATCGATATTAAAGTTTGATTTAAAAAAAAGTACGCGCCATAACGGATCCCGTGACATGTGACGTCACACCGACGTAAACAGTAAGCGACACAAAGCACGTTTATATAATTATTGAAATTAGTTGCAAAAATAATGGTTTATTTTGAGATATATAAGATAAAAGTGAAACATTATTAGTAATTAATAATTGAACCAGTCGATTAACACTAGGAAATGCAGACAGCCTGTATTGAAAAACTCTGTTTACTTATGTGTGACGTCACAGAGCGTTTATAAGCACGTGATCAAATCTCAAAAAAATTAGATTTTAATCTTGATTTTTTAACAAAAAAGAAACTTATTTTATATTGAAAATTAATAAAATATGTTTTTTACGGTACATTTTATTAGGATGACAACAATTCGTACAATATTTTAAATAGAGTCAAAATGCCTATTGCACTGCCCTTTCCAATTCTGAATCACCAGCCTATCTAGACCAGTCTGCTTCTGTTAAAAGCCAGACACGCTGATGGTTTGTAGAATTTTAAGAGCTTGTAACAATAGTTGTTCAGTTGGATACTATCAAAACATTATTTTAAGTGAACCGTTGTTGACAACCCACGTATCAAGCATTTCGTCTAGAATCGCAAGGAAATTGCAAATGATTTTGCATGTTCTGTTGGCGGTTCGCCAGCGGGAACGGCTGTGCTCGGTCGCGTGGTGGCGTAGCCGGAGCATCGCCCTAGCTTGTATATTATTTGTAATAGACAAATAATATATGTTATTGTCATTCATACGACGTTCTTCAAACATTTTTTAGAGGACTTGGTATTTATTGTTTACTTTAACGAACACAATGGTAGATATATTTATAGTTTTGCGACTTCTATCCTAGAAACGGCGTACCTGTTCCTATAATTTCCTTCCGTTCTGATAAACTCATTCGAGGCAAAAAGATATAGACTGTATTCTAAAAACTTACTAGAACTTCCTTCCGTTCTTATAAACTCTGATCCAGACCATATTCGTGGTATCTCGATTTTAGGTAGATTTCGATGAAATCGATCTACCTATTGGTTTCTTGACTACTGTCGAATTTTAAAAAAAAAATTTCATGGGAGGTCTAGTTATGACCCCCTGAGTCCGAAATGACCACTGGTCAAAAAGTTTATATTTATATATATATGTATGTATGGTTCCACTTCCCAAAATTTGCGGCACTCTCACGGTCGCATTTTTGCCCCGATCGCTTTCAAACTGCGGTTAAAAATTGCTTGGGTGTAAACTTAGTTTAAGTTCGTGAACAGGTGGAATCCGGCCTAAGGGGACGGTAGGGCCTCACGTTTTGTGAAATCAGTTTTTCCTCAAAATTTCACGTTCCATGAAAGATATTCGAACCGTTCTAATTTTACCCCATAGTATACATGAATACCAACAACTTTTACTTATAAACCTATAAGATTAAAACTTTAACTAAAAGTGGAGGGGGGAAAAACCAAAATTTTTCGGGAAAAAAATCATAACTTCTAACCGGTGAACATTCTTGCAGTCGGAAACATTTTTAATCGATAGGCCATTTTTAAGTCTAAAATAAATGTCTGAAAAGTTTTTCGCTAAAATTTACCGTTTTCGAGAAAAAAATAATTTAACTGTTTAAAGTCCGTAGTTCTCTATATAAAATAATATTAATTGCTTCACGAAATCTACCTGTGCGTTCCCCCTGCGGGAACGGATTTTTTAGGTGGTAGAGCTGTTTGGTCCATGACGTGGCCAGCTCGACCGCAGAAGTGCTTCCCTCTCACATAATTTCACGACCTAGTACTAGTAATAGTTCACTACCAGGGCCCGTTTGTGCCGTGTCATCATAAATACTTGATCATAACTCGAACGCTAACCCCCGCACGGCTGTTAGCTCCGCGATTATTGTTGCTCTTCCGCGTGCCTCGTCCAATTCTATTGTTACACTTAATATCTCGAATCTTTTACGTGGCACCGGAACGCCTGACCCTGTTAATACAAAAAATTACGCTGCTTGACATTTATATTGGAATTCCCCCTTATCAGTAGGAATACTAGTAGTAATAATAATAGTCCAAGTTCCAGTAATAACCAGAAATTGTTTCCTATTGGTTTATGACATCAGCTCGGCTTTGTTAAACGGTCGTAGTAAGATCCTTCACGTCTCATAAAAGTGAGGTTTTATTATCGGAACTTTTTCACAGTTTAAGCTGCTTGATTGCCTTGACCAAAGCCAAGGTTGAAAATCGATTATTCTTTGCAACTCCTTCCTCCTTTTTCCTCCCCTTGCTACGGCAACCCGCGGTTGGCACTTGTATGTTGCAATACTTGTGGTATAAATAAAATACAAAGTCCAACATGACTGGCATCGCGGCTCGGTGGTATTTCCATAGAGCAGCGGAAAACTGTTGTCTGGTTTCTAATTTTTTTTTGTAGAGTGGTTTCATGTCAGTGTTGATCGATCACAATCATTATAATGCTATTTTTTTCCTATATTCAAAGATATGCCCTACTGAATCAATAAATCAGTAGGCTGTTAACCATCGGAATGACGCGGACTGACTCAGCGTCCTTGCCGACTTATTTGCAAGGCTTCGCTCCTATTCACAACATTAGCAACGCCTAATTTAACTCCGACATACGTACCTCCATACAGTTTGAGTTATTGATTGGTCGCCACAATGCTCGAGCAATATTCAGCGGAATGTGCTATTATTGTTATACTTCTAACATTATTTGCCTTTAAATTTTGCCTTTAAATTTCTTTTGGGTTTCGCGATTCTACGTACCGTAAAAATATCTTCAAATATATTGTAAACCTGCCCAGCTATTTGTTTGGCCGTGTATACTACCAAACCGGCTGATAATTAAAGTGGGCAACTGAAAATCCAGTTAATTTTTTCCGATACCTTCAACAACTATCATTATATTTTAGCTAATGTATACAAAAACTTGGCAAATTATATACTAAAACCTTCTTAATTCTTTATTGTACACAAAAAATATATAAATGTATTACAAGTAAAATTAATGATGTACAAAGGCGAGCTTAACTCTAAAAGAGTTCTCTACCAGCCTTCCTCGAGAACCATTGTTGAAAAAAGTATGAAAATCGGTGCAATCGTTTTTGAGTATCGCAAAAAGACAGACAGAAAGACGCGGTGGAGCACTTTGTTCTATAATATGTAGTTATTAGTAGGAAGTAGGATCAACACTGCACCTTTTGTCTCGAGCATTGAGATAGACGGTAACTATAAGGTTTTGAACATCTAACATTATTTGTTTCATTACATAGTATAAATCAAAGTCGCTGCCCGCTGTCTGTACGCTTAGATCTTCCAAACGCCGAAACGGACTTTGATGCGGTTTCTACAGTCATTTAGATATTTTTCTACGGAAATTTTGTATAGGTACATAATACGAGTACAACCGAAAAACGGGGTATGAAATTGACAAAAATTATTGAGCTGAGTGAGACGAAGTCGAGCGAAAGCTCCTCATACCAGACTTCAGGATTTTCTTTGTCACAGGTCTCCTCCTAAACTACTAATCCAATCAGAACCAAATTTGGCATGATTAAAGAGGTCAATCAGAGGAAGGTTTATGGATATATTTTGAAAAAATTAATGCTACCACAGAGGAATGATCACCGTTAAAAAAATTCCAGATGGAATTACATAATAACCGCTCGAGACACTGTGACCAAACTTTGCACGCTCAGAAAGCATGTCCAGAGTTGTGACGTTCAAAAAGAATTTTCAAAATCGGACTTGCCACGGAGGAATGATCACTGTTCAAAATTTTCAAAATCTGATTGTCAAATGACGATGTCACACTCAGCTCAACATTACAAGCAGCGATTCGCCTTGCAGACCTAGTATATATAAAGTTACATTATTCTCGTGCTTGTTTACTGAACTGTGATAACGTCCAAGATAATGTAGATTCCTTTGCTTGTTCAACTTTCCCATCCATTACCGTGACATAGCCTGCAACATTGATTAATATACGCGCGTGAAGGACAGCAAAGAATATAAACAATCTATGAATATCTGGCAAACTGTGCAACATAAACATAACGTAATTTATGCATGTAATCAAAGTTCCCAGTCCATTCCTTACACATTTTCACTTGTGCGTCTAAATATTAGAACTAACAAACAATAAACATGTCTAACGGGCTCATTAAGACGAGAGCATAATTTCTGGCAGTAAATATACCTACTTTGTTTATATTGTAGGGAAAAGAGCATGAGGTCCTTCAACGCGTAATAAATACACAAACTTATTTACAAAGATAACCTGGCGATAAACCCGGATAAAAAAGAGATACATGTTGTTGCGTAAATGTTAATCCTATATTTACATTCTGACTATAAGGTACATTGTCTGTGGGGACAGGGGAAGTGTGCCAAGCCCGGCTGGGGGTTGGTAGTAGGTACGGCGGTATTGATCGCCCGGCACCGCCTTCGGTCGAAGAACTGCCGCTGCAACTCGGTCACACGGTCGTCCGCCTGAAATTTCTGAATCGACGGAATAGCGAAAGGGAATTAGCATTAGTTAGCTCAATCAAGCTCATTGAACCATTGACGAATTAGACCTTGAAGTTATTTGAGCTATAATTTGAGTGTTTCGAACAATTTGATTAATACGGATTGATTAATTTGAGATCGCTTGCTTGTTTTCATCGAATAACGTGACTTTATATAGCTATGGGTCTCATCAATAAAGGCTTTCATTTGAAAAAAAAAACGTAATTTAAAGTTAATTGATTTTTCTTTGAGATATTATAAGGTATGCCTTATGGCTAATATACAATAGATGGTATTAAAATAACCGAAAAACTGTAAAAATCGTTGATAATTAAAATGAAGAACATAGCTTGACATATTCGTTAAACAAGGCAAAACAGCGGTGTGCTGAATATCAATCAGTTAGTCATAGAAATAGCTCGTGAATTAATCATAAGTTTTACATTGTTTGCATTATCAATTCATCATGCAGTCATCTTGCATGGCGAGTGAGGCAAGGTTAGATGGGGTCGATAAAGTTATGATGGGAGTTTTTGCAAAGTTGACTTGTACTTCCTTACATGAACATTTTTTTTTTATACCACTAAGGTGACAGACAAGCACACGGCCCACCTGATGGGAAGCGGTTACCGCGGCCTATGGACGTGTGCAACACCAGTGGCGTCACACTCGCGCTGCCGACCCTGTAAAGGAAAGGGGATGGGAAAGGAGTTTGGGAGGGGATGGGAAAGGAGTTTGGGCTCCGGCACTCACTCACCAAACGGAACGCAACAGTTCAAATACTGTTACTTGGCGTCGATATTCTGTGAGAGGGTGGTGCTTCCCCGGTCGAGTCGGCCCATTCATGCAACGGCCAAAATGACTGTTGCTTGACTATACCACTCATCCGTTTTTTATTTTTGTGTGGGACGGAAGTGGCACGCTGATGTAACTCACAACAGAGTCATTTAAATTAGGAACTTCCTGTTTCATTACTACATGTTGGCGGAATAATGGGATTCTAATTTTGGTTATAAACTTTGAACTAGGCTAAATTTCATAAATACCATACTTTATACGCAGTTAAATAGGTTTCATAATTTCCTTACTTAAATACCCAAAATTTACATTCTGCTTTAGCCCAATGGTGGGGACGCTTGGTGGGGCAAAGCACCTACAAATTATCTGGTGTCTTGATCAACCCTAATTTATTTAAATGCGTATAAATCGTAAAGTTCGCAAGTACATTTAGTTCCAACATAAGCTGACGTCCGTTCATATGGGTAACTACAATCCTCTCCCAATAACTGCTTGATCGGGCTGCCTGACTATGTGTGGACCATAGGCACTACACTAAAACAACCAGCTATACCCACCGGCTACTGCACCAATGCCACATGTCAGCACTAGAAGTCATCATCAAGTCTAGGAACTTCAACTTCTTTTAACAAGAGTTGACACTCGCTCAACTGCGTAAGGCTTGATTCCCAGTGCTCAAATTTACGACTGTGGCCTCTGTGGCTTACGTAGCGGTAGTGCATTCGACTGCTACGACATGGGGCGCGGGTTCGATTCCCGCTCAGTGCCAATATTTGTATGCATGAATATATCTATTTGCATTGGTCTGGGTGTTTCTATGTATAATATTTATGTATTTACAAGAAAAAAAAAAACTATATAAGTATGTTTATCCGCATTCTGGAAGCCATAACACAAGCTAGTTAAACTATGCTTACTTTGGGTCTAGAAAGCGCTGTGTAGAATATTGTAGAATATTTATTATTATTTTATTTATTATTATTTTATTTTATTTTCATTCCGATAGGACATGATTATAAACGAAACTGACCGCGTCGTGACGCATGAAGAAAGAGAATCCATATGAATTTACTCACTTGTGGGAGAGACATGTTCCTTTCTTTATGCAGACCAGACATATGTAAGTATCTAGTTAACCTGCCAGCTATATCATTTTATTACAAACATACACATAACTTCACGCCTGTATCCCCGAGGGGGTAGGCAGAAGTGTATTACACTGGGCCGATTTTGATCGTACTTTCGCTGGCGGATAGATAATTTTACAAGGCGTAACATAGGTTACTTTTATTTTAGAAAAATAGGGTTCCGCGCAAAAGAACTAAAACTAATAATTTCATACCACGCGGACGAAGTCGCGGGCGCGGCTAGTTTATAATAATAATAATAATTGAGTCATTAAATTTTATTTAATGATGTTCAACTAAAATTTAATGACTCCCTATCGAACGAAGTACAATCGTCTATAATGCTTTAATATTATATTTCATATTTGCTATGTAAACATAACATAAACTCACGCCTATATCCCCGAAGGGGTAGGCAGAGGTGCTAGCACCCACGTTTCGCCAGTTTATGTTTAGGTCCCAATGTAATAGGTGGCGAGCCTATTGCCATTAACCGGGCACTTATAAACCTGCGATAAATACACACATAACTTCGAAAAGCATCGAAAAGTCATTGGTGTGTCCCATAGTAATACCTTTTTTTTTTTTATCGTGCGGAATTCCCTTCGGATACCCCCCCGCGTGCCAGCGTGCAGCGGGGGCGGTTATGTCGGGCTTGAACCGACTAAAACCGCACGCCGTCTCGGGTCTACAGACGCCGGGGTGTAAGGTTGCCCATAGAGCATATCCCTCGCACCCCGACTGACCCTGGGCCATCTCCGGTTTCGAGATGGCCCCCTCGGGTTTGGGAACCACGGTGTCCCCGTCTTGCCCCGGTTTGGGGAGTCCCACCGTCCCGACCTGCTTCTGCTGGGGTGACAGGTGGCCTCACCCGCCACCCCCAGGCCTGCGCTCATGGAGGACGGAGGTCGTTAAGCAACCTCCGGCGCCTGAGTCGCCTGCGACGCGCGGCGAGCAAGTTGCGGGCTCGGCGGACCGGGAGAATTCTAAGTCTCTCCCGGGCGCGCTCCGCCACCTCCTTCGCGAGCATTACATGCTCGCAGAAGGAGGTGGCGGCGGCCCACGCGCTCGCGCTCCGCACCATTGCCGCAATCATGCTGCCGAGCGTGCCATCGTAATACCTGGGATCGAACCCGAGACCTCGTCTCAGCAGTCCTTTACCCATACCACTAGGCTACCGCGGTGATTTGCTATGTATTAATTATATTTTCGTTCATTATTGTTTAATATAAGAGATCCGATTCTCAGCACTCCATGGATTCACCGCGCGGTCGCCGGGTCCATAGCGTGGTACAGAGAGGAACACCATGACGGCGACTGGGACTTGCGACCCAGATGTAGGTTTAGGGTGGCCACCTTGTGATGCATCAGCGCTCACCTCCACCGTCAGTAGTGTTCCCCGCCCTACCTATCCAAATTTGGTAAGATCCTAACAATGCCGCTTTTGATATACGTTTTAATAAAGAGCTTACTGAAGCTCTTGGCAATCCGAGGTCTTTAAGTAAGTTGTACAGGGATTTAGCTGGAATTCCCCTTGCTCCTACTTCTACGGCATAGAGTTTAACCACGTAGCCGTTTTTGGTTAACTCGTTAGTCAAATCAAAGTATTTGTTTGTCTTTATAGCGTGGTCTTTAGGTATATTAGTTTCCCACGGTACTGTGAGTTCTACAAGCACTGCACGCTTATGCGATCGTGAAAAAAGGAATATGTCGGGTCTGGATGATGAGGCACAGACATCCTCCGGTATCCTATAGTGCTTCTCATACGTGTCTACGAGTATTGTCCAGTCAACGGCAGCTATCAAAATGGAATAAGGCTTTTGAAGTGATTTCTTTGAGCAGCCTTCCTTTACAAACGCAATGTCATTTCTTTGGTTTGTGGTTAATCCTTTTTTCGCTCTAGCTACCGCCAAACTTACAGCCTCACGTATGATTTCTAATACCTTATCATGACGGCGCGAGTAATGACCCCGGTCTAATAGCGTTTTACAACCCACTAGTAGGTGCCTAGCCGTACCAGTTGCTTCACCACATGAGTTACCTACATGTTTTATCTGTGGCTTTTCCCCATCTGACCAGATTGCTTTGGTCGGGGAGGGTCAACTGGAATGCATTCAGGTAAAATTTAAGTAAGGCCGGTGACCAGTCGTATATTATGGTACGCCATTTTAAGGCTATGGGAATACAAAATTCACCTAGGTACCTAGTTGACTCTAGAGTCAACTAGGTACTTTTTATTCGTAAATTCGCCATAACTTATCGTTTAGCAAACCAAGAAATCAACGGGTGCCGCGTAGGTTTTATACTAATCGTATTATTTAAGGTCGGCAAGCAAGTTCCTATAAATGGTGTTAGATGATGCGGACAGCGGGGGCTAGTGACTCACAATCTGACTCAATCTCGTTAATTACTTGATAGGAACTGTGGCATACAATGTAGTCAAACCCAGCATGGTGCCTTTACATGACTTCCAGTGATACAAATCGTTAACTAATTTAATTTAGATTTCGCAGCCAGCTTTAACCTTTTTTTTTTTTTTTTTATACCACTAAGGTGGCAGACAAGCACGCGGTCCACCTGATCGAAAGCGGTTATCGCTGCCTATGGACGTGTGCAACACCAGTGGCGTCACACTCGCGCTGCCGACCCTGTAAAGAAAAGAGGATGGGAAAGGAGTTTAGGAGGGGGTGGGAAAGGAGTTTGGGAGGGGGTGGGAAGGAGTTTGGGCTCCAGCACTCTCACTCACCGAACGGAACGCAACAGTTCAAATACTGTTACTTGGAGTCGATATTCTGTGAGAGGGTGGTGCTTCCCCGGTCGAGTCGGCCCATTCATGCAAGGGCTAAAATTCACTTCATCATCAATGGTCTATAAAATAACTCCAAAACAACAAAGTGAATGTTAGACGTGAATTATACAGCGAAATGACTAAGCCTTAATCGAAGCGATCGCGCTCTCCTCTTCTATAGAATTCACGTCTTAGACACGCTCAGTTATTCGGTGTTGATGCTTCTTCTCCTGTTTTAATATAAATATAATTTAATTATTTCGCCACTGTACTCGCAGGTAGACAGTCTTTATGGTCTATACGTATTGAGGATGAGATTGATTTGGCCGGCAGCGGGGGCGGTTATGTCGGGCTTGAACCGACTAAAACCGCACGTCGTCTCGGGTCTTCAGACGCCGGGCTGTAAGGTTGCCCATAGAGCATATCCCTCGCACCCCGACTGACCCTGGGTCATTTCCGGTTTCGAGATGGCCCCCTCGGGCGACTGGTAGCTACCTAATTGATTTTTACCTTTTAGTGCAAGATGTGCATTATTATTGTTTATTTACAATAAAACCGTTCAACTTATTTTCTTTTTTTATGTCGGTAAATTTCACCAATCTGTCCATATTGCTATATGTATGTAATATGTAGGAGTACTAAAGGAGTAAAAAAGCCGCGGTAGCCTAGTGGTATGGGTAATGGACTGCCGAGACGCGGTCTCGGGTTCGATCCCAGGTTTTACCATGACACACACCAATGACTTTTCGATCCTTTTCGAAGTTATGTGTGTATTTATCGCAGGTTTATAAGTGCCCGGTTAATGGCAATAGGTTCGCCACCTATTACATTGGGACCTAAACATAAACTGGCGAAATGTGGGTGCTAGCACCTCTGCCTACCCCTTCGGGGATATAGGCGTGAGTTTATGTATGTCACAACCATATTGGTTGACTCGACTAATGTTCTATTCACCTAATTTTGATTGAACTAAAATCAATGGCACTAACGGTTTTTGAGATTTTGGATATTTCAAATGTTTGAAATAGCTATTGGATGACTCGCCAACGGTTCATTAATACTGTGCGCTGGATTGATTTCTAAAGTGGTAGGTAATTACAATATTACAACGGTAGTACTTTCAATGACATTTTATTTTGAACCGAGTACAAGTTGTTATTAATATTGTAGGTAAATTATAGCTGAAAACGTTGTGGAAGTGGAAAAATCTAATGTTTTTATAATATGTAACCATCAGATATTATCTGTTGTTATTATTAATAATTAGGGTTACATTAGGTTAGAACAGTGACCATTAACGCGCAAAGGCGAGCGTGCCGCGGCAGCGCCAGATCCCTCCTATTGTTGGTAATCATATCACACACCCCAAGTAAAATACATAAATGTTGGTGAATCACACATGATCCACCAAAAATAGAGGGGATCTGCCTTACCTAATCACCTGTGTCCGCTCCGCTCCAGTACATTCCACTCTAAATTTGAATCACTTGGCCATGTTGGGTGGGCGTTCATCATCTTGATGACCTAATAGCATGTTAGTATTTTTATGTGTGTTTCTTAACTTAGTCAACCAATATTGACCACTGATAAATCTACAGTAGGTGATTCGTCCATTATTTCAATCATCCGTAGTTAAACAAAACGTAGGCGATTTGACCGGAGGTCAGTTGACCTTTAGATATTTCGTCCATTAGTGAAACGATCGTAGGTATTTTAAACAGTATGTCAAATGACTGTTATTTTGAAAATAGTTGAAACAATTTTAGTTTAAAATGTTATCGAACGAAACAAATGGAACCCACTTGACAACGTTAGTACACCCTGTCGTACTCGTTAGTGAAACACAAAGCAGTCATGGTTTACATAGAGTAGATGACATACGGCCAGTCTCAATAATCTATCTACAGTTAAAGGTAGATAGCTATCGCAGATAAACAGTCAACATTAATCTATCTGAAACTGCGGTTTCAATATTATCAAAGTCATTTTCTGTTTATCTTTGTTTATTGAAACAGAAAAAATCCCCGATAGATACTAATGGTAGCTATTTGAACTGCTGGTAAAGGATAGATGGATTATTGATACCGGTCGATAGTAGATAAATCTCAGCTTCGACAAAAACAAAACTGGTCGTTAATATCGTTCGCAGAACTACTACTACAAATGCTATTCATATAATGGCTCTAATTTTGCTATTAAACTTCTATGGTATTCGTTCATGTCATGCAGTTACTTTTTGTAATGAACACATCTGATAAAATACTTTGCGAAATCCGTACAAGGTTAACTGCATAGTTCGCCGACCTCTCAGTTAATAAGTAATTATACATTTTAATGCGGTTGTCTGGAGCGCGAGCAATAAAGCAAGTTTTTGCTAATTAGTCTACCGTATCAGACCACCGCATATAAAGTGAAGAGAAAGTGCACTTGGACACGGTCCGTATGGAAACTAGTGCCGCCAAACTCTCGGTTATATAACCAATCGTGTAAAACTAAACAACAACGGGATTGGTTATATATTCAAGAGAACAAACCTAAAAGTGAATGTCAGTGTGCAGCCAATCGCATAGCTGAGTATGTTATGTCTGCACTACACTATCGCCGATGATGATCGTTGAAAGTGTGATCGTCAATCGGCACGATCATCGTGCAAGCATCCACTGTATCGTCTGTAGTTGATCGTACGTCAAGCGTCAAGATGGACGTGGAATCTTGTATGATAAAGTTCGATGATTAACCGCCCACTAGCCATATTTAAGTACGTACTGTACCGACATTTGAGTTGGTTTACACACGCACTTGTACAATGCTTCGCTGTCCGACGGCGAATGAATGATCGGCGATCGTATGGGCACCTCAACGAACCACCCGGCGATTCCCTTTGACGCGTGCCTGAAAAACAGACAATTAACGGGTCGGAGGCGATAACAGACGATGATCGGCGAGTACAGGCGATCAATCCCCAAAAGCGGATTATCGTTTTGTATAGGTAATCCCTGCCTGAATCTTTGTCAAAAGCCTGAGAGTCTTCATGTCTAGAGTGAATCTCACATCGCTAACCAAGAGGTGAGTTAGTGTTCAAAACTCGGGCCTATTGCCAATAAAATAGGTATAGTTTACCGTTATCTCAATCTCGGCTCCTGTGTATTGAATTTGTAGTGCAAATTGCAATGGAAAGTTTGACCGACATACAATTCGCTTAACGAGACCGTGCCCTAACAACCGCTGCGAACGCCGGGTGTGCGGAGTGCATTCTCAAAGCTAAGCGGTTCACGTCGCGCGTATTAATAGCTTGCGAACCACCTCGGAAAGGTTAAACCCAGAATTAGATTCCAAACTTAACTCGCCAACTTATTTTTGCAGCGCCTCGACCCGCCACCGCCCGCGCCACGCGGAAATAAACCGCCGATCAGTTGTTTGTAGGTGTAATACAGATTTATCGAAAGCTTTTTATTAATTTTGGCTGTGCATCCTTGAATTGTGTAGACAGCGATCTATTTTTTACAACTGTTACTGTACAAATAGAAAACCTAATAACGTATTGATCACCTCACCCGGAAATCAAACCCAAGGCCTCAGTTATGCAACGGAACTAATAGACTGACGTCAGTCGTAATTGTTTTTTTACCTGAGGGCCAAAATTCTCGTAATAAAAAGATGTGACGTGAAAAGGGCCAACCTATTGCAGCAGTTCTTCAATATGAAATAATCAACGTGATTCAAAAAGGTGGTCTTGAAACAAAATTTACAATATTTTCAACAAAGTTTTGTTACGAGAACACCTTTTTTTGGCATTTGGGAGATCGACATGAGGTCAGGACTAGATTGACACTGAATTGTGACCATGTTTTTATTACGAGCATTGTCCCTCTGGGACCTTTTTGAACCTTACGTTGATTATTTCATATTGAAGAACTGCAATAGGTTGGCCCTTTTCACGTGGAGCTGAAACACAAGCTTTCTTTAAGGTATATATTGGTATAAGCACCTGTATTTCACAAAATTATTTTTGAATTAAGCTATTTACTTTGATCTGGTTATGTGCTCACGCGTATGTTTGTGTGATGCCGTCAAATCTCGATATCTTTTTTTTTTTTTTTTTTTTTTATCGTGCGGAAATCCCTTCGGATACCCCCCCGCCGGCCAGCGGGGGCGGTTATGTCGGGCTTGCACCGACTAAAACCGCACGCCGTCTCGGGTCTTCAGACGCCGGGGTGTAAGGTTACCCATAGAGCATATCCCTCGCACCCCGGCTGACCCTGGGCCATCTCACCACTAACAGCATCGCTCATCCTGTCTCCTCTGAAAGCAGAGGAGTACGGAGAGCGATGTGTTCCCGCCACGTTGGGTATTGGCCGACGATCAATGCCAACCCTATGAAGGGGTGAAGGGGAAGCCATTGACCGCCGCCCGGGGTGTACCGGCCGCTCCGATTCCGTTCCCCCCGGACTGCAGCGGGATCGGAATCGGAGCGACACTCGAGGAGGTTACCCAACACACACCCCAAATCTCGATATCTGCTCTTCTTTGTAGCGACGGCAAACTATCATCGTGTGGCTCATTTGTTGAGTGGCATAATCGCGTCTTCTATTCGTGCACATTACGAGCTCGTTGCGGGGAAATTAATGTGCTTCTAAAATAGTTACTGGTCGATGAAATGATGCTTCAAGGAAAAGGTCTTACTTCGGGGTAATTTCCAGTGCTGCGATCGTATCTACTACGGCATATTCATTTGAGATGAACCTTGTT
Organism: Cybosia mesomella; assembly: GCA_946251805.1. Taxonomy (NCBI): domain Eukaryota; kingdom Metazoa; phylum Arthropoda; class Insecta; order Lepidoptera; family Erebidae; genus Cybosia; species Cybosia mesomella. The sequence goes on along the minus strand of OX276403.1, from coordinate 31,012,459 downwards.
TGCAAGGAATCTGGCCTAACTCATATTTGATAATTTCATATTCAGTTCGTAATTGACTGCACCCCACTGGATGGTGATTAGCTGGGGTGAAGTCCAGAAGATACGGGCCTCCATCCCAGACACTGTCGATCCTAAAATCTGCCTTGACGGCCTCAACAGATGCGACTCGACCGGGGAAGCACCACCCTCTCACAGAATATCGACGCCAAGTAACAGTATTTGAACTGTTGCGTTCCGTTTGGTGAGTGAGAGTGCCGGAGCCCAAACTCGTTTCCCATCCCCTCCCCAAAATCCTTTCCCATCCCCTCCCAAACTCCTTTCCCATCCCCTTTCCTTTACAGGTGGGCCGTGTGCTTGTCTGCCACCTTAGTGGTTTAAAAAAAAATGCTTTTTCACGCTCCGCTTGAAGAATCCGGGATTGTAAGAAGGAAACATTGGCTCAACATTTTTGACCGTGAACTTAATATTTAGGTAATTTCAGAACACTTCACTTCTTCATTGTATTTACAGGAATGGGCTGTATATTATTGGTTTATGTCAATATCCAGTAGTAATCAAAGTGGCGTACGTAACGGACTGCTGAGACGAGGTCTCGAGTTCGATCCCCAGTCGCCCCGGGCACACACCTCTGACTTTTCGTAGTTATGTGTGCATTAGTAAATATTAATTATTGCTCGCTTAATAATGTGTCCGGTAGATGCCAATAGGCTCGCCCTCTATTACATTGGGACCTCAACATAACTGGCGAATCGTGGGTGTGTAATACACCTCTGCCTACCCCTTCGGGGATACAGGCGTGAAGTTATGTTATGTTTAATCAAAGTTAATCCCCACTCTCCACTATTCTATGGTGTTAAAATCAAACCGGCCTGCGTATTCGTAAAAATCGGCATATCGTAACGGAAGTTTGGATATGAACATTGAACATACACGAAGCAAAATTTTTACTAGGCTTCCAACGGACCCTGAGGTTATCCTTTCGAGGGCTTACCCGGGGTGCCCGGCAACGGACACTTGGGAAGGACACCGTGCGGTTTTAGTCGAGACACGACATAACCACCCCCGCTGGCCGGGGGGGGGGGGGTTTCCGAAGGTGTTGGTAGCAGTTTATATTCAGATACTTAGTCGAATGTCTTACCTTATCTATAAACTAGCTGTCCCCCGCGGTTTCTCCCGTGACATACTTCAACCCCTCGTGGCACCTATTTAACCCATGCCTACATGTCTGTAATTTATTAGTTTTAAAATAATGTATGGAAATTTGCCCGATTTGTTGACATATATGATTACTGCTCCGCTCCCCTGGATAGTAGCGTGATGATGTATAGCCTATAGGCTTCCTCAATGAATACGCTATCCATCACAAAAATATTTTCCAATTCGCACCAGTAGTTCCTGATATTAGCGCGTTCAACCAAACACATTCTTCAGCTTTATAATCTGGGTGCGTTATTGTGCACAAATCCGGGCAACTTCAAGACTGAAAAAACTATATCAAGGGATTCTATCGCGACTCTACCTACAACAAGCCACCAAGTCCGTTTTTACCATTTGTCCAATGCCACCTACATCTACATGATTAAACACCAACACCGATGAAGTCTGCTGAACATGTGCAAAAAGGGACTAACCATTAGTTCAGATTTGATAACGACAAGTTCGATTCCTACGCAGGGTTTCCCAAAATAAATGAAATTGGCGGGCGTACTAGTTTTCATATTTTTTTAAAGAATATGAGTAATGAAATTACTAATCTCCCTAACTCCTCCAGCTAAGCTAAATCGCTCGTGATATAATGTTTGAACAATTTAGTCAAGTGTCCGAGTGTATGAACGCCTCGTTACACTGTTCTTTACATAAAAAAAGACTTTTGATAATAAACTTACTGTAAATATTTCTCCACTTGCAAGGAATAAGGTTATTTGAACTAGATAAGGCGACACGGCATTTTTATCACGCTAGTCCACACAAGCCTGCGCGTGCTTTTAACGTCCCAACTGCCATCTTATCAACTCATTGCCATTATTCACACGAATAGCTCATTATATTCTAAACTATATTATCCAGTATGTACGTACCGCCGACGACACCGTATAACATGAAAATGTTGTAAAGGATGCGCCTTTAAATAGTATCTGTAATTAGCACGTTATGTACACGATAATGTACAGATCTAGTCGACCGATAAATCACTAGTTATGTTAGTCTCATCGCAAAATGCCAACCGCTCGCAAAAAGTCAATTTCTCGGAATGCCAACTTCTTAAAATGACAACTTCTCGAAATGACAACTTATCCAAACTTTTCATCGAAAGACAATTGATCGACTTGACAATTCATCGTCATACAATTGGTCGAAAACCCCATTGAGCGACAGGGGTATTTAGTCGACCTACAATTGGTCGAAAAGTCAATTGAACGACAACGATTACTAGTCGATAACTCGTGGTCACAGCGCGCGCCGATACGGATAGATATAGGTTAGAAGGGTTCTCGCATAGACCTCCGCAATAACCCTTCGTCTTATGTCACTTGTGATAATGCACATAGAAATAGGAGCCCCACGAAGCAGGGCTCCGTCGAAATCATTAACTAATAACTCAGATATAAAAGAACTTTCTACAGGTAACTAATATGCCTACCTAACCATTTTTATCGCTACTGCATTTAGTTTCATCTTAGAATACCAAATTTGTACATTATAGTTTTGAGTTGGCATTATGAGAAGTTGGCATTTCGAGAAGTTGTCATTTCGAAAAGTTGTCATTTCGAAAAGTTGTCATATTGAGAAGTTGGCATTTTGAGAAGTTGGTATTTTGAGAAATTGGCATTCCGAAAAGTTGACTTTTTGCGAGCGGTTGGCATTTTGTGAAGTTGGCATTCTGAGATGCGACGGTTATGTTTACTTGTCCGTGTCCGTTCGTGGCAACGCCGACACTTGCCGTCGAGAACAACATAAATAGCATCACGTCGCGCCGACATCAAGAGCGACAATTTACACTAACAAACATTGTCCTGTTTTAGGAACGAGATAATGATTATTTTCTCTTATGCTCGTAACTATAATCTAGCGATTTAATTTTTGCTTGTGCAGCATCTTCAATCTTTGGGGAGGGGCTCAGGATACTATACTTGAGCCTATGATAATAGGGCTCCTACGATCATGTTGTGAAGAGGACTATTTAATTAAGACGTAAGGCCCGTCAAGCGCGACTAGACACAACGGACCGATCATAGTGTATATATATATAAAAATAGAGTACCTTTTTTTTTCGTGCGGAAATCCCTTCGGATACCCCCCGCCAGCCAGCGGGGGCGGTTATGTCGGGCTTGAACCGACTAAAATCGCACGCCGTCTCGGGTCTACAGACGCCGGGGTGTAAGGTTGTCCGTAGAGCATATCCCTCGCACTCCGACTGACCCTGGGCCATCTCCGGTTTCGAGATGGCCCCCTCGGGATATAGAGAGTACCTATGTTGTAGGATTGACTACGGTAATGCCTATTCTTAATAGCCATGTCATATCACGCTACGCTCTATAGAAGTGGAACAAAGTACACATTTAATGTGAGTGCAACTCAAATTTGATAAACAACAATTATGAATGGGTTGTCTGGATTTGTTTCAATAAATAAAAATAATTCACTATTGGAAATTCCAGCTCGCACAAGATGGAAGACTGCAGTTTGTCCGACCCACAGTCGGTAGAACTCCGTCACAACTTCCATCCTCCACAAATGTTCGTATTAATAACATATTGTTTTCTCCATATTTCCAGGTAACGGCACGATAGATTTCCCCGAGTTCCTGACGATGATGGCCCGCAAAATGAAGGACACGGACAGTGAGGAAGAGATCCGTGAGGCCTTCCGTGTCTTCGACAAGGATGGCAACGGTTTCATATCGGCTGCCGAGCTCCGCCACGTCATGACTAACCTCGGGGAGAAACTCACCGACGAGGAGGTAGACGAAATGATCCGCGAGGCTGACATCGATGGCGACGGACAAGTCAATTACGAGGGTGAGTACTGCCGGCTTTGGGGTGTGATTCAATGTTATCGTGCGCTATTGTCGTTGGCTGACGCTCTATGATATACATTCTAGAAACAAAGTACTTTTTTCTTTTTTTTTTTTTTCGTGCGAATGTTTCTGAAACCAAACTCGTGTTAACGATTCGTCCTTGTCAACTAAATTTGTTTCTTGAATGTCAGTAGACGCGGATCTTTATTATTCTGTTTAGTTATAATTGGCGACTATAGAGATCTAAAAATTCGCTGTAACCGCATTATAATATATCATACTTACAAAATTATCACAGTCCGACCAAAAAAAAAAAATGCTCGTCGACGGATTAACACTCACTCAATAAGATTATCTCACCACCCTCTCGTGTCAAGGATACTCCTCACGATATACAGCATGTACCTATATAGTTCGTGTTTACACTAACAATTGGGTTTGCTTGTTTCCAGAAGGTCCACTTTATTTATATTATAAACATACTCACCATCAAAGTATCCCTCGTAAGAGTGAACTATGCTCCCTCCCATTTATTTTGACCTTGGCTTACGATTACTAAGTTTTAAGTTCAGACAAGAGTATATGAGACCTTGTGTATCAGTAATTAGTTAGTAGAAACAGCCGATGTTAAAACAGTTATTGCTTGCTGACGTATTTTCATAATTGGTTGGAGGCCCGCTCAGACTTGCGAAGTGGTATTCGAATCATGCTAGTTTGAGTTCTGGCTTGTAAGTTGAGCTTGTTTTCCCGCTGCATGGACCAGTGATTTAAAGTTGGGGTTGACATGGGGCTGGGCCCGCCTTGCACTCGCCGCGTACAGTTGCATTCATTCGATACGGGTATATTCGAATTTTAATTTACTCTCACATATATTGAAAAGCATTTGCCCCATCAATAAAGAAATAACTCACCAAGAGTATACTTTGTGAAATCAAAATTCGAATATGGGGACGACACTGACAGCGTGGCCGATATAGTTGGCCAAGTCCGAGCGCCCCAGTGTAGCGGGAACACTGCAGACCTGTGTTAGCCGTATCATCCGACCTCGGTTCTCTCTCTTGCAGACTTCCATGCACTCGCCCAAATCATTTTCGCTCGCGGCGACGGCAGCCGTTAGCGCACGGCCTGGCACACTTGTGATATTAGTATCGTAATTAACAATAAGAAAAGACTCAACGCTGTGATCTCGAAACAATTTCCCCTAGTAGTGTGTAGTGATCGATGCCTACGGCCTACGTCGAGTGCGGTGCGACAATAGGTATACCCCAGTGTTAATCTGAATGGTTTGCTGCTCGTTATTAACTGTTCCTTCCCTTGGATATGTTAGTTACTCCCTCCCGAGCTGTCCTCCCAGCTCCGCTCACACTCATTGGGACCTCACACTTGACTATCGATTGTCTATAACTCACAACTGGCGAAGCGGGTCGTCTGCAATTTTGTTCTGGTTGACAAAATTACACGCGGCCGCCTCAGGGATGTTTTCCTTCACTGGTGCATGTATGTTTGTATAGATTTTTTTTAGTATAGAAATACCACCTAGTGATTCGTTTCCAGCCGAGGCACCGTAGCTTGGTCCAGCTTGCTGCGTTGCGTGTGTATTGGTGCTTTGCCCTTTGCGACCGCACACTACAGATCAGCCTCACTCGCTACCCGTCAAGCTCACACACGCACATACACACATACATACGCTCACTGCACACAGACTCACACGGCTAAACGAACGAGCAGCAAACGTTGACCGCGCGGACAAACGAGCGATATTTATCAATTATGACGTAGGCCTCGCACAACACACTCAGGAATTTTCTACCAGCACTGGAATCTTCTAATCGAGTGCTTTCGCCCACACGTTCCATACTGAACTGTATATTTAATGGATATATCCAGAGGGTGGTATTTCACAGAATCCCCTTGTAGTGGCATGTTGCGGTAAAATACATATCTTCGGTTTCTTTATGTTGTCTGTCGCGGAATCAAATACATGGCTCGCGCGCACGGTCTGCTTGTGCCACAGAGGCATGTGTTTGGTACCGGCTCGATATTTGATTAAAACATCTAGTGGTTATGTGTTTACTAGCGGTTACATCTTAATTAGTGCATCTCTATCTCTGTCGGTTACTTTCGTTGTGTTAATAATGTTTGTGTTAACATATATCTTAGACATGTTATGCAAGGGTTTATGTGAAGTTTCTTGTAAACCTCGGCACAGTGTCGTCCGCTCCCTCGCCGCCGTATGCTAATGCCTTCTCGTTTTCTCTTTCAGAATTCGTCACCATGATGACGTCGAAGTGAGCCGCCGGCTAGTGTGTGTGTAAAAAGCAGAGAATTTAAATATAACATTTTGTTTCATGACACACAATATTACCATCGTATTGGACCTGCATTTCTCTAGTGTTTGCGATAAATTAAATATTGTCATCGTTTCAGTTTAATGATGTACTCGTATGGTGTGGACGTCGAGGTGACGGGCGGCGAACAATCGACCGTCGGCCAACTGTCGGCCGACGGTCGCGTCGCCCGTCACCTCCGCCTCCTCTTTTTATTTAGATTTTAAAGTATTCCGTTAATTTTACTATGTAAGAAAAATTTTAACTGTAGCGGTACAAAGGGAAAACGAATCGGTGTGCGTCGCAATGTGATGGTATACGTCTCGGGTTCGCGTCGGCTCATGCTTCTGTTGCGTATATCCGCGGCGTGGTGTGTGTGCGGCCCCCCCCCCCCCCCGCGCGTCGCCGCCTGCGGGCCGGTGTCGCGTCCGCACCGCACCGATACATTTTAATGTAAATTTTTTTCAAGTATGAGATATTTATAAAGTACGTGAGGAATAAAAAATAAAAAAAAAACCCAAAAAAATCTAGTGAACCTCCGGCCGGCGGTCGCCGCGCCTCCACTCCGTGTACATTATGAATCGTAATAAATGTTTAAATTTAACTAACTTGGTAAACGAATAAATTAGATTATTGGTACTGCATTAATTGTATCTGTAAATGACTTGATAAATATTATATTTCTATAGTTGGTGAAACTAAATCTATCGAAATGGAAAGTAATCCGCTCTGTTATATCTTACCACATTTGATTCATTCTGTTATTAAATTTTACAAAAGACATACTGAAATAAATGTTTCTTCATTTTTAGGTCAATAAGCATCGGTGTTTTATTTACCGCCTTACTTGTCTATGATCTGATTCTAACTCGTCGCACTTGAAGTATTGCAGTCTATGGTCAGACCATAGACTGCAAAGCAAGTTTGTCGAACAGGGATATTTTTCCAGATGGTCAAATTATGACTTGATGAATGAAAATACAGTCAAACAATGTATTATAAAACAGAACCTGATTTGTTTATTGTAATTTGTCGAGAAAATGGGTAATACTTATTTCGTTATGGATTAATTGTAACCGGCGCTTTCCATATATCTGAAAAATCGACTTTGAAGATTATATGGGACAAAATGTTACTATTGTACACCCCAAACCCTCAAAGGTCACCTGAAGCTAAAAACTGCTGTCATACAAAAAAGCCAAATAAATATGTTAATATTTTGAGATGTTTCCGCTTACTCCCACTGGTATGAGCACGAGGATAACCTGTTCCTCATGCTCCTACTGAAAAGTAGGAGCACGAGGAACACTTAGTTTTATTTCCTGTTGCTCACACTCGGGTTAGATCAGACTACCGGGGGAAGCCGTTTTAGCGGTGGCCGTTAAGATTAAGCCACTTCTGATAGACAAACTAGTTTGACTACGTGGACGAAGGGTAAAACATAATGGAACTAATCACAAATTAATAGTAGTAGTAGGTACTACTACATACCCAAAAGAAACTCTCAGGCCTCTTGGGGTAGGCAGAGACCACATTTTTCATACGAATATACAAATATTTTTCGGCTACTAAATCCATTGCTGTTCGCAAGCCGATATGGAACATTCGTAATGATGCCCTCCACGGCGTTTAGTCGCGGAGTACCTTTTTAGGGATTTTCTTTAGAAAAGCCCTATTGCTATCGAGTTGTCGTCGTTGCCAATTTTCTGTCACGGTTTTGGGTATGAAGGAGATGAGCTATCGAGTTGCTCGAAAATCCCTTGTATTCGGCTGAGCTCGTCTCAAGAATTCAACTTGTTTTTTTTTTCGTGCGGAAATCCCTTCGGATACCCCCCGCCGGCCAGCGGGGGCGGTTATGTCGGGCTTGAACCGACGAAAACCGCACGCCGTCTCGGGTCTACAGACGCCGGGGTGTAAGGTCGCCCCACCGTCCCGGCCTGCTTCTGCTGGGGTGACAGGCGGCCTCACTTGCCACCCCCAGGCTTGCGCTCATGGAGGACGGAGGTCGTTGAGCGACCTCCGGCGCCTGAGTCGCCTACGACGCGCGGCGAGCAAGTTGCGGGCTCGGCGGACCGGGAGAGTTCTAAACCTCTCCCGGGCGCGCTCCGCAATCTCCTTCGCGAGCATTACATGCTCGCAGAAGGAGGTGGCGGCGGCCCACGCGCTCGCGCTCTGCGCCATTGCCGCAATCATGCTGCCGAGCGAGAGGGGAGTCCTCTCGCTCTCACTCGGCACCCCGATGGCTGCCACGAGGTCACGCCTCGGCGCCTCCCACGCCGGGCAGTCCGCCAGCGTGTGCAGCCCTGAGTCCTCGCTCGTGTCGCAGTGATGGCACTCGGGCGTTGGCTTCTTCTTGATCCGATACAGGTGGTCCCCGAAGAACCCCTTTCCGGAGATTACCTGCGTCAGTCGGTACGACAGGCTTCCGTGTCGCCTCTCTAGCCTATCCTCCATGATGGGCCTTACCGCCGCTATTGCGGCGTGCCCTAGTCGCTGAGTACCTAAAACGCAGTCTGTCAATTTCGCGTTATGCCAAAATGTCATTTAAAATGAGCGTTTCAACTAAGTACGGCTTTGTGTATGTCGCGATAGGTCTAATTCTCATATTGCCCATTTAGCGATACGTCTATGTCGCAATAGGTTACTAGCTTGCTATCGAAATCCAACTTCCCGGACTAATGGTTCCGGCTCTGTTGGGGTCACAGTTCTAACCTAACCTAACCCAGAAGCTATATTGTGAGCAGACTGTGAGCAACAGGCGAAACGATACTAACCACTACTCGCATACGGTCTAACTCGTTTTCGGTCTTACTCGCGTTTGGTCTACGCATAACGCGACTTAGGCTCAAAGCGAATTAGGCACAAAGATAAACACCTCCGCGGTAGGGAAAGACGACAGCCCGCCATCTGCCTCTATCCTTACACACCTAACTAGCCTCCTGTACTGTCAATAAACCATTCGTGGAAGCACTCCGATTTCGAATACTTATTAATAAGATGGTCTTATTCTATTCCTCTTCCAATTATATGGTATTCATTCACCAGTTCCTGAATGTTTTTCGAGTCTTGTGACGTAATTGAATTCGTTGTTACCTCTAAGTTTCGCAAGTGTTAGTACGTTTTGATGGCGTCCCAACTCCCAAGCTAGTTTATTTATCTCCCCCCTCCACCAATCTTAGCGTCGTTCCCGGTCGCATCAGAGGCTTTCATTTTGGACCCCGAAAGGCCGACGAGCCTTAACTAAACTCGGTTAAAGTACCACCCACTCGGTTTAGTAGATTTTGTTCACCTAGGACGCCCTCCGGCCAGGTGGGATGACGATCTGGGAAAGACTGCGGGCAGATGCTGGATGCGGCAAGCTGAAGACGGCGCTTTGGCGCTCATTATGGGAGACCTATGTCCAGCAGTGGACTAGCATAGGTTGATGATAATGATGATGATGTTCACCTAGGTCTCGGTAGAGTCCCCTAAATAATATATACCTATACTAGATGTTGCCCATTCTGTTCCCGTCCTCGTCATCCATGGGATCCGATTCTAGGTATAAAAGTAGCGTTAGTGTAAAGCTGGATCCAGACGGGTGTAACGCGTAATGTAACATTATGTACCTATAATTTCGCCTCAACTGTATGGCGCTGTCGCTACGAGCATTCCATGTGTCGCTAGACACATGGAATGCTCGTAGCGACATCCACATACGCCGGCTCGTGTTTCTTCATTGGACGATAGGTTACATTACGCGTTACAGTCGTCTGGACCCGGCTTGAGACATGGCGGCTTCAAGTAGGTACTTACCTACCCTCCTGGGTGTTCGACTTTTTATATTCAACAACAAATTGTAGACATACAAATCAATATTCTAGGACAAATATATCCTAGAATATTTATTTGTATGTTTGTTTGTTTGTATCTACACAACGCTATTAAGACGGAGTAAGCTTAGTTTCACTAGTTTGTATTGTGGGTTCTCTAGAATGCGGATAATCATACTTACACATATTTTGTAAATCAATACATTACATGAATACGCTAAGACGAATGCAAATATATTTATGAACACAATAATTTGTACTGAGTGGGAATCGAACCCGTGACTGCTGACTTAGCAGTATTTACTTTGTCAACTGATCGGATGTGGCTTTTTATTAATTGAAGCAAAGATTAAAATCATCAGTTTCATTTAAATATAATCTATATTTTAATAAAAATTTACAAAATCACGATTGCCACTAAAAGTTGAACCTATCTGAACCTGTTTACAGTTACAGCTAACACGGAAGAATTACTTCACTTTGTTACTGGACTATACTATAATAATGGAATACAAGAGTTTATATTCATGTTCATTGTATTTGTGTAGGTAAATAAAATCAAAACCTCTTTCCAGATACGAATCATCAATCACCTCTGCTAGGGTTTCTGGTCGAGACTTCTCGAAGCGAGAATTCCCGGGAAATCAAACCTTACTCGAGATAGATTATCAAGAACAATTTTATTTTAGCGCAGTTTTTTTAGATTATGACTTGATTATGCTTTTCTGTATTTTTTTTTTTAATATTTAGGACACGTCAATTTGACTTCACCTTGCCTGATGGTAAGCTAAAGGTAAAGTCTCAGGAAAGAGGGTCACCATTACATACACGTACCATGTTAACAATGGTGGCACTCAGCTTGACGGCCTCATCAAAAGAGGATTGTCGTCGCAGCACCGCGTGACACCCACCGGTCCCACTAGTGCTGCGACCACAATCCCCCTGCCCGGCTATGCACTTGCTGACCCCTGAACGCAATCAAACCGAAATTGGATTACTATGGAGGGTTTTTCGCAATCGTGCACGGTGTACCCACCCGGCCGAATTTTGTGTCATCAAATTTCTACCACCAGTAAATCCTTTTATTACGTAGGTACGTACGATTTTTTTATTACGTAGGGATTTCCGCACGAAAAAAAAAGCTACACACTGGTAGTGAACCTACCTATACCTACGTAATAAAAAATCGTCTATTGTGTATGTATTTGAATCGATGCGAAATAGTTATGCTACAAAATTTTGAGAAAATCTTAGTAAGAAAATATTACAGAAACGAAAGATCATAATAAGTTTCAGAATGATAACGAATTAATTAGGTAAACAGAATTAGCTTTTATTAAATTCACAGAACTGATTAGTAGATTATTACTACTTGTCGACCAAAATTGACTGAAAAATGATGTCTATGGAAAAGAAGATGCTTACTTTAAGCTGTCTACATACAACAACTTTCGAATTTCAACTAATCGGACTATGGAAATAGTATCCACTGATAGGATAGCAAAAGCTCTTTCGAGTTGAATTTCAGCCCTTGAGCGAACTGCTATAGGATCGCCAAATGGCGAAAATCTATGTAAAATTTTGATCAGTATGAAGCCAAGACCGACAGGAAACAAGCGTGTTTTGACATTATCTGGAGACTATTAAGTGATGCTGGAGTATGCTTGCCTTGTGATGATAGAAGACTTGCAAACTCCACAGTTATTTATACCTTTCTTGAAATACATCTCGGGAAAGGATTTATATCCTTAGCAGTAGATACACATAATGAGCGTGCGATTTTTGCGTATGAGCGAAATATCCACAATGTAACAGTGACGTATCGCTCTGCATCTGGTTAATTTCAAAAGCTCTAAAGCTTATTCTTAACTAGCGCAACATTGTTAATGATCCATTTGGCTCAATTCTCAAGACTCAAGGGTTTATGCGGGTACTTAGCTGAGCCGCCACAGAGATACGAACAGATTTTAAGTTCAAGTTGCAGTGGTTTCGGGATAAGCTCTCGATTACTTAGTAGATTTTCACTGTTTAAGATAGATTGATGCAACATAAAACTGAAATGCTGTGTAGAAATTAACACATACCTACCTACTGACTTAATGTACATCATAGTACCTACATTTGGAATAGACCTGCCTATTTAGTTGATTTTTGTTTTATAATATCTAATCTATAGGAAAAATATACTCTTTTAAAGTAGGTAGTAGTGTTAGAGCATTTATTTTTGCCACCAGAATTGTTTCTATTGTTGAGTTTTAGAAATTTCTCGAAAACTCGATAATTCCCGGGAATTCTTAATCGAGAATTCTCGTGCTTCGGGAAACGTCGAGAAATCAGAAACCCAACTGCTGTGTATGATATACCTAGATCTAAAGTTCCCGGCTCTTGGTTTGGCTGAAATTCTAGGAAAGATATACTTGGGCCATTGTTGGCTGCAGTGATCGACGAGGTAGATAGGACAGATAAAACTAATATCGTCTAAAATCTATTCAGCTATTGTTTAGCAGCGCAAGTCACAGGTGCCGGCTTCTGTTCTTTTTTACTTGGCTTTTTCTGACTGTCCTTAGCAATATTAACCAATAGCGTGGTAAGCGTTCGACATGGCCTGCCCGTCATGCGGCGCGGGTCCAGGTAGGGCGGCGCCACGTAGCTGGCCACTTTGCCCACTCCTGTTATATCCAGATGCAACCAATCACCGCAAATGAAGTTCTGCAAAGATGCAACAGTTCAATTTTTATATCCTCAAACTTAAGAATTCAGTCATTAGATTGATACGACTTTTTTATATCAAAGTAAAAATATATAAGATACCTTTAAAAAGGCAGCTCCGAGACACGGAGTCGCGTGACCGGAACCTTTATTTCTTAAGTCCACGGACGGGTCATCTGCAATTTTAACAACGTTCTTATTAGGTAGGTACACAGTTACAGGATATAGCAGAAGTAATACTGTACAGGATGTGGTACTGACTGATGATCTGCTTCTGGTAGTAGTCCCAGAGCGGGAAGCGCCAGGGCCGGTCGCCGCTGACGGCGCCGGCGAGGCGCGCGGCCCGCCACGCGCGCTCGCTGTTGCTGAAGCAGCCGAACGCGCCGCCGCCCGTCGCCGTCAGCACGCCGTCTGCCCGGCCAAGCAAACACTTACTGTACTTCAACTAAATACCTAATTAGCTGTCTAAAAATATTACCAAACTCGACAGAAACAGCCTCTCATTACTGCCTGCGAGAAAAAAAGCACAGATATAAATATCGTTAAGCAACACACAATATGGTAAAAAATTAGCTTAGCTCATGGTTTTTCGAAAATTAATCGCTTTAATTTTTCTTGAAATACCTATCATTTGTTTTGTTTTTGTTGTCTTTATATACAATCTTAGCTTTAACATGCGCGTCCTTATCAATAGCCTGTCTACTATATTCTAAATACATTACCAGAAACTAATATATAAGTGGAAATTTGTAATTGGCCCTCTTCTAGTATCTATCTATTTGTAAACTAACCATTAGCTGTAAGTTTCCTTAAAATATAATAAATAAATAAAATAAATAAATAAAAAATGGTACGATACATACGAGTAAAAGTAGCAACGTCTATAACCAACGAAGGTTTATACAGAGCTTGACCATAGACTAGCGCGTCTGCCATCATTAGTCGACCCTCAAAGTCGGTGTTCTCTATCTGGAATTACACAAATAAATTATTCTTTGTTAGGCAGTACCTAGGTACTTTTTTTTACGTTTGGAAACCCCCACAGGCGGCACGTGCCACACGTCCCAAGTGTCCATTACCGGGCACCCCGGGTAAGCCTTCGAAAGGATAACCCCAGGGTTACAGGGCTTTTATCCCGCTTCAGTGAGTTGGCAGGCGTGTGTAGGACACACACTGCACGCCTCCGTCTTGGCCTGCTTCTCTAAGGACGGCGTGTCGGCCCACTGCCGTCCTCAGGCCCCGATCATGGAGGTCGGTAGTCCCGGGCGTAGACGAGTCTGCGGCGTCCTCACCGCAGACTGCGAAACTCGGGGGGCAGGGCAAGATTCTCTCCCGCTCCCTCTTCGCCGTCTCTTTCGCGCGCATTACCTGCTCGCAGAAAGAGTCGGCGGCTTGCCACGGCAGTACCTAGGTATAACAAATTCCTAACCACACCTTTTTTTTCATCAGTAGATGCGAGCGTCGAAATGGTCTGGCTTCATTTCAATCTAAATTGATTGATTTTGACCATAACGCTTTCCTTTTTGTGAAATAGGCCTGTGTTTGACCACTATTTCATCTGTTGGTAAGTGATGATGTAGTCGAGGATGGAACACGCTTAGTTTCACACGGTTATAGTTTTGTCCGTAAACACCGAGTCGGGCAAGTCGTTACACTCCTTAGCAGTACACATAATGAACGCATTGGTAGTACGTTTTGTGCGTATGAGTGAAATAACCACCAGGTAATGGTGGCATGTCACCGTACTTTTGGTCCTCTATGATAGAAGGGGCCTTGAGGAACTAGGTTATGCATTTCCAACTCAGACCTTTTAAAGAGATCTTTTAAATGCAGCCGTTTGAATCGTACTTATAATTCTTGAGTCCGATCTTTATCGTTCAAATAAAACAGTGAAGCGATCATCCGATTTCTAATTATTTTTCGATTCTTCTTAAATCGTATAAGTATCTAGCCTACGCACTTACTTGTATGGAGAGTCCGTTGAGCGCCTGCACGACGTCGCCCACCTTCATGCACTGGCCGCTCACCATGTTCTCGCACAGCGGGATCACCATGCTCACGTTTATGGGCACCTGCAACCAGACCATGCATTTAGGTAAGTCACCAATATTAGATCTAGGTACGAGTATTTAGTAGGTCGATAAAATAGACGATAATCATGAATAATTCCACCAAGATTTTCGGAGCCAGTACGCCTGCTGATTGACTGAGGCTTTCCTCTCGAGTCTTGTAAGTTAGACGGCAATACCTCCCGTAAAAATCAAGATAAATGCTACATCAGCATCAGAAAGGGCAGGGAGCGGACCCCTAGCTCCAAAGAGCAAGCTTAGCTTTGGATGCAATCGGGATTAACACTGGAGTGATGATGATGATTAAATAAGTACCTTTATTTTATGTGCGGAAATCTCTTGGAATACCCCCCCGGCAAGCGGAGGCGGTTATGTCGGGCTTGAACCGACTAAAACCGCACGCCGTTTCGGGTCTACAGACGCCGGGGTGTAAGGTTACCCATAGAGAATATCCCTCGCACTCCGACTGACCCTGGGCCATTCGCAGTGTCCCCTCTGATAAGAGCAGAGGTGTACCTGGAGCGACCCCACCCCCGGGCCTTGCAGGCCCGCCATACCCCGACCCCCTCGTGCAATGGGGTCAGCAGGGCCGGTTGGTCAGACTCTTGGCCGTTGACGTTGACGCCAGCTACTCCAGAGGAGCAATCAATGATGCGTCATCGCCCACGTTGCCCAGGGTGCACCAAACTTGGAGGTGATCCAACCAGTCGCACCCCGATTAAATAAGTATCTACCTTTTTTTTTTTTTTTATCGTGCGGAAATCCCTTCGGATACCCCCCCGCGTGCCAGCGGGGGCGGTTATGTCGTGCTTGAACCGACTAAAACCGCACGCCGTCTCGGATCTACAGACGCCGGGGTGTAAGGTTGCCCATAGAGCATATCCCTCGCACCCCGACTGACCCTGGGCCATCTCCGGTTTCGAGATGGCCCCCTCGGGTTTGGGAACCACGGTGTCCCCGTCTTGCCCCGGTTTGGGGGAGTGGAGCTAGTCGCCCCACCGTCCCGGCCTGCTTCTGCTGGGGTGACAGGTGGCCTCACCCGCCACCCCCAGGCCTGCGCTCATGGAGGACGGAGGTCGTTAAGCGACCTCCGGCGCCTGAGTCGCCTGCGACGCGCGGCGAGCAAGTTGCGGGCTCGGCGGACCGGGAGAGTTCTAAGTCTCTCCCGGGCGCGCTCCGCCACCTCCTTCGCGAGCATTACATGCTCGCAGAAGGAGGCGGCGGCGGCCCACGCGCTCGCGCTCCGCACCATTGCCGCAATCATGCTGCCGAGCGAGAGGACTCCCACCCCGATGGCTGCCACAAGGTCACGCCTCGGCGCCTCCCAAGCCGGGCAGTCCGCCAGCGTGTGCAGCCCTGAGTCCTCGCTCGCGTCGCAGTGATGACACTCAGGCGTTGGCTCCTTCCTGATCCGATGCAGGTGGTCCCCGAAGCACCCCTTCCCGGAGATCACCTGCGTCAGTCGGTACGAGAGGCTTCCGTGTCGCCTCTCCAGCCAATCCTCCATGATGGGCCTTACCGCCGCTATTGCGGCGTGCCCTGCGCTTGGTCGCCCAAGTCGTTCCTTCCACTCCATCACGATGGCCTGGCGGAACTGGGACTGCACGGCCTCGATTTCTCGAGGCTCGGGGTTCCATCCCTGCTCCCGTCCCTCCTTTCGCCACTGGTACAGTTGCGAAAGGGCTCTCGCTTCCAGGTCCCATGGCGGAGTTCCGGCAAGGAGACTCGCCGCCTCGACGATTAAATAAGTACCTATCTAAGCATGTGTGCTATGTGTCGTACATTATTTATTTGCAGGATTCAAGTATTAGTTACTGTACCTTCAGTTTGGCGAGTGCCTTTATAGCGCCCAACGCCACCGCGGCGCCGGCCATGCTACCACGGTTGTCCGACATCGACTCGCGCTTCTTCAAGCATATACCTCCGCTGTATACACATAGATTAACAGCTATTGGATCGAGTATTATGAATATAACTCCCACGAGGGTCCGCTCGGGTGGCGGTTACTGAGATCTGAGTCTGGTTCTGAGTCTGTGCAGGCCTGTGATTTGAAGGGAAAGGTAAACAGCCAAACGGCCTGTGAAGCACCTGCTTCACAGGCCGTTTGGCTGTTTACCTTTCCCTTATTGCCGTCTCCCGTTTGGCCGTTTACGGTTTACGGGTCGCTTTTTAGGCGAGACACGTCTAGGTACCTACACACATAGGTAACTATACATTTTTGTTTTCGTGCAGAAATCCGCTCCGGTAACCCCGCCGGCCAGCGGGGGCGGTTATGTCGGGCTTGAAACGACTAAAATCGCATGCCGTCTCGGGTCTTCAGATGGCGTGGTGTAGATAATGTGGCCACCATGGCATCTCGCGCCCCGACTGGGAATTTTTGGTTGAGACTTCTCGAAGAATTCCTGGGAAATCTGGCATTACTCGAGACGAGAAATGTTATAACCGTATCTTTAGCTCAGGACTCGACTTTTTAAATACGTTCCTATCACAACAGATCAGAATTTTAGAATGATGAAGAAAAAATATACAGAAATGTGGCCAAACAGCTTTCATAAAATAAACAGAAATGTACCTACAGATTTTGTCTCACGCCCAAATATAGCTGAAAATGAAATCTAATCCAATTATGGCGATGCTATGGCTATTTAGACTTAGGCATGAACTTTCCCTAGTGAAAAGGCTATTTTGGAATTCTATTAGAAGATATGTAATGTAAACTATAGTTGATTATGAAAATATTTAAGTTGAATCAATCAAAAGTTAAACTTAAATTACTTTGGTTGAACATTTGTAGTTTTGTTTGGCAATTAAAAGACTGCTGTAATATTGAGTCATCATATTCACAATAATGTGTAGGTACCTAATAATAAACTATAGGAAGAACCATACTGGGTTTTAATAATGGTGGTGATTAACAGTTTTATAGAATTCTCGAGATTTCTCGGGAATTCTTACGCGAGATGTCTCGAGTCCCGAGAAAAAAACTCGAGATCGCACACATGTTTGTTCGCGTTTCTGCTTCTTTAGCTAAGTATCTACTCCGGTGTTTTACTATTAATGAACATGAAGTCGGAAGCGGTAGCGCCTACACAGTACCCAGAAAAGTTCCAAAATAGCATATGTCAGTAGATATTCAGGAGCCAGAGCCACTGGCACTAACCTGTCGAAAGTGACCCCCTTGGCGGCGACGAGCACGGGCGGCGCGGCGGCGGGCCCGCCGAGGTACGCGACCTCCAGGAACACGGGCTCCTGGCACGAGCCGCGCGCCACCGCCATGAAGGCGCGCATGCGCTGCGCCGCCACCCACGCGCGGTCGCGCGCGCGCACCGTCACGCCCAGCGGGCACAGCGCGTCGAGGGCCGCCTGCACACCACACGCACACGCTCACTTCGCTGCACGCAGCACGCGCTCGCCACACAGCTCCGGCAAGCCTAGCGTGTAAGCATACCTGCGCCAAATCCACGGGAGTCATCTTGTTAGCCGGCATGTCCGACAGGTGGCGCGCCCAGTTCTGCGCCCGGCCGCGGATGGAGCCCTCCGCCCACAGCTTATCGTCGCCTTTGCCGTAAGGAGATACCTTGCAGAGCGGCTTGCGGTCGCTCGGTGCCTTGAATATATCGAACCTGAAGATAAGTAAAATCCTCAGATGTTATTAAAATGTGCTGAATTAAAATATCAGACCTTATTAGGTCATACCATACATACCTACCATTAGGTAGGCAGAGACACGATGGGACTTCGGAGAGCACATCCGAAGTCTGGCCCCCAAATTGAAGGGCACAGCTCTCGCTCTGGCGCGGCTGCTGCCCAACATGAGGGGACCCGATGTCTCCTGCAGGAGACTCTACGCGGGGATCGTGCGGTCCATGGGCCGTATGGGTGCCCTATATGGGCGGAGGCGTTGAAGGCCAGAAGTGTGCGGATGCTGCGCGCTCCGCAGCGGGAGATGGCCAACAGGGTCATCCAAGGGTACCGCACAATCTCCTTCGAGGCGGCGAGTCTCCTTGCCGGAACTCCGCCATGGGACCTGGAGGCGAGAGCCCTTTCGCAACTGTACCAGTGGCGAAAGGAGGCGCGGGAGCAGCGACGGAACCCCGAGCCTCGAGAAAACGAGGCCATGCAGTCCCAACTCCGCCAGGCCGTCGTGGTAGAGTGGAAGGAACGACTTGGGCGACCAAGCGCAGGGCATGCCGCAATAGCGGCGGTAAGGCCCATCATGGAGAATTGGCTAGAGAGGCGACACGGAAGCCTCTCGTACCGACTTACGCAGGTGATCTCCGGGAAGGGGAGCTTCGGGGACCACCTGCATCGGATCAAGAAGGAGCCAACGCCTGAGTGCCATCACTGCGACGCGAGCGAGGACTCGGGGCTGCACACGCTGGCGGGCTGCCCGGCGTGGGAGGCGCTGAGGCGTGACCTCGTGGCAGCCATCGGGGTGGGATTCCTCACGCTCGGCAGCATGATTGCGGCAATGGTGCGGAGCGCGAGCGCGTGGCCGGTGCCACCTCCTGAGAGATGGCGGAGTGCGCCCGGGAGAGGTTTAGAACTCTCCCGGCCCGCCGAGCCCTCAACATGCTCGCCGCGCGTCGCAGTCGACTCAGGCGCCGGAGGTCGCTTAACGACCTCCGTCCTCCATTAGGACAGGCCTGGGGGTGGCAGGTGAGGCCGCCTGTCACCCCAGCAGAAGCAGGCTAGGATGGTGGGGCGACTAGCGCCCCTCCCCCAAACCGGGGCAAAACGGGGACACCGTAGTTCCTAAACCCGAGGGGTCATCTCGAAACCGGAGATGGCCCAGGGTGAGTTGGGGTGCGAGGGTGGGCAACCTTACACCCCGGCGTCTGTAGGCCCGAGACGGCGTGCGGTTTTAGTCGGTTCAAGCCCGACATAACCGCCCCCGCTGGTACTCGTGGGGATTTCCGCACGGAAAAAAAAAAGGTAGGCAGAGTAAGTAATAAAAAGGAGTAATCCTGGAATACCGACTTAAGATCTTTATCCTGCTTTCATAATGTTTTTTTCGTAGCCAGAGGGCTGCGAACCTTTATAAACCAACGAGAAAGAATGCATGCAACGCCACTCGGGTTTCTGGTCCAGACTTCTCGAAACGAGAATTCCCGGGAAATCTGACCTTACCCGAGACGAGAAAAAAAGTTACTGGAGAAATTTTCAAAGTTGTGTTTTTTTAGTTGTACCTATACTTACTTAAATTTTTGACTTGATTATTTTTTCTATATTATCCTTTCCTCATATTTGTAATTAGATATGTGTAGGTATATAATACATAATAAAAACGTCTATTGGATATTTGAATCTATGCGTAACGATTTAGCTGCAATATTTTCGGAACAACTAAATGAAATATCATTCGTAGATTTTCATAATGATAACGAAATAATTAAGTAAGTAGGTACATAATACAGAATTACAACAGCTTTGATAAAATTCACATAACTGTTTAGTAGGTAGGTACATTATTAATACCCGACAGTCCAAATTAAGGGAAAAATGAAAAAGCAGCCTGCGATTTTTCAGAACATGGATTAACTGCTGCATTCATACAGGAATATACTGCTTATAAATCGAAACGAAGTCTTCGACCGGCACCTAAGCAATAATCACGTAGGTAATTGCACGGCGGGTACCTCCAGGCCGCCAGCTCGGCCGCCTCGGCCGCGGCGTCGGCCGCCGAGGCCGGGTCCACGTCGATGGCGCCGCAGCCGCGCATGCGCAGCGCGCGCACGCCCGCGCCCACGCACCAGCGGATGTTCTCCTGCAGCACAGGGTCTTTACATTATTTACATTTCCACGTGTATCTTTGGCTTTAAGCCGCGGTAGCCTAGTGGTATGGGTAATGGACTGCTGAGTCGAGGTCTCGGGTTCGATCCCAGGTTTTACCATGGCACACCAATGACTTTTCGATGCTTTTCGAAGTTATGTGTGTATTTATCGCAGGTTTATAAGTGCCCGGTTAATGGCAATAGGCTCGCCACCTATTACACATTGGGACCTAAACATAAACTGGCGAAATGTGGGTGCTAGCACCTCTGCCTACCCCTTCGGGGATATAGGCGTGAGTTTATGTTATAATAATAATAATAATATTTTTTATTGTCTCATGGAACACGTACATAACAACATTGATCCCTAGACCCCACACTAGGATTCCCTGTGTCATGTCAGGCATGCATGCGTGTGTGTGTGTGTGTGTGTGTGTGTGTATGTGTGTGTGTAGATGCGTGTGTGTGTGTGTGTGTGTGTGTATGTGTGTGTGTAGATGCGTGTGTGTGGGTGCGTGTGTGTGTGTGCGGGTGAGTGCGCGTGTGTGTGTATGTACTTATGGTATGTGTCTTTGGCTTTCACAAGACCCTCGGGGCCAAGCCTGCAAGCTGATTGACAGACGAGGCTCTGGCGCAGGATTTAATTTTGGGTTTCAGGCGGCGTTTGCTACAATAAAAGACACATAAACGTAATCTAATGCAATTCAGTTATAGTTCAGTTACAACAGTGTGAGCGGGATTAATACCTTTTTTTTTTTTTTTTTTTTTTTCGTGCGGAAATCCCTTCGGATACCCCCCCGCGTGCCAGCGGGGGCGGTTATGTCGGGCTTGAACCGACTAAAACCGCACGCCGTCTCGGGTCTACAGACGCCGGGGATACCTACTTTTTTCCCTTTTATTTTCCCAGCCGGTCAGTGGGGGTAGGTATGTCGGACACGAACCGAGATTAATACCTACCTGCCCAATAATAAAAGCTTTGTGTAGAATCTAAGCAATTTATTACTATTATTTACCCTTTCTTCATCCATCGACTCCAGCTCGTTGTAGGCGCATCCCTTCGGGCCGAGCAACGAGAGCGCTACGGCAGAGTATTCAGGCAACAGGTCTGTCACCACGAAAGCCTTCCCCATTTTCATCTCGCTGGCGATCCTGTAAAGAACAAGATAATAATGGAGAAAAAGATAAATCGCAAGTCCTCCCCACTTAGGCAGGACTTTCGATGGAGGACTCTCGTCTATAAGCGCCTCTGAACGCCGGTGGATGCGGAGAGGATTATCCCGTGTCCGACATCCGCAGTAGAGCCTCCCCCGCAGGGACGAAGGCCTTGCGTGTCTTGACATTGTCCAGTTAGTAGATGGATTGGGAAGCCCGAGTGAAGGCGTATGTTACTATGTCAGAGCAAGTTGTTACTTACTGATTCAAATATTTACATATCTTGCCACCGCTCTTTTGGTTCACTTCTTCGGCAGCAGGCGTAAGACATAATTGCTTGTTTTTTTCGTATATGCCCAGAACGAGGCCTTTCTGTAAAATGTAACGCAATCCTAATAAAATAAGTATAATTGAAGGAAGGTTTTCAAGACTTTTCTAAATATTCGAGCAGTGAGTGCTTCATCACTTATACCCCAGGAGCTGCTAAAGCTATTCTTTTACTGTTAGGTACATACCTACATAGGTACTTATATTTATACTTCGTTCTGTCAGGCCTCCTTCACTCCATATACTTGCGCGCTATAATTACCTACCGCCCGGCCGAGCGGCCTCGGGCCGTTTGCGGACCAAATTCAGTGCGGTTTTCGCTAGCGAAGCGCACGCACGCTGTTTAATTTTAATCGCTCAGTTCGTACGCGTACCTTTTTTTTTTTTTATCGTGCGGAAATTTACGATGCCGTCTGGTGCCTTATGTGCTGTAGATGGGTGCAAATCAAGTAAAAGGGATAAACACAATACTGGTGGTAGAAATTTGATGACACAAATTTGTCACAAAATTCGGCCGGGTAGGTACCACCGTGCACCATTGCGAAAAACCCTCCATAGTAATCCAATTTCGGTTTGATTGCATTCAGGGATCAGCAAGTGCATAGCCGGGCAGGGGGATTGTGGTCGCAGCACTAGTAGGACCGGTGGGTGTCACGCGGTGCTGCGACGACAATCCTCTTCTGATGAGGCCGTCAAGCTGAGTGCCACCATTGTTAACATGGTACATGTATGTAATGGTGACCCTCTTTCCTGAGACTTTACCTTCAGCTTACCATCAGGCGAGGTGAAGTCAAATTGACGTGGCCTAAATATATAAAAAAAAAACATTTTTCCATTTACCTGTCAACGAATAAAGGTAAGTGATAAACTATGACTGTTTTTTGTCGTTTCAAAATTATTTTTAATAGGTCTAGTCTAGATGATACATGATTAGCTTGCCTTTCACACACAGATTTACATATTTTTGTTACATAGAAACGTCATACTTACCTTAAACGCTATTTTAACAACGTTTAAAACGCTATTATTATTAAAATAAAATTGTGATAATATTTGACGGACAGTCGCGCAAACCTACCTACGAAACTCCCAAGACAAGTCGCGAGGCGCGGCAACCTGTCTCAACTTGTCGCGCTGTTAGCGTAAACAAACAAACTAGGATGATTCGGTTTTATGCGATTTGTAAAAAATGTATAAGTAAATGTTTATGTAAAGAAAAATTAATTTAAAGATGTTTGAAGTTATAAAAAATAATTATATTGCAAAGGGTTCATTTTCCATGATATCGTCAAATAATTCTTGAGCTCGCCCCGTGTTATAGTTCTTATTAATAAATTGATAAATGTTAATAACCATTCAATGTATTTATTAGTATTATTTATTCCTAATATTAAATTTTAGGATTGCCTAGTTTGGGATCTATTATAAATTCGTCATGTCGGTGTGTCTATCCGTCTGTCTTTTAAAGATTTTTTATTTATTTTACCTACACACTGACCTCTATAATTATGTTTTATCTAGATGTATTGCACAGTCAGCACCAATTTATAAAAAAAATATTTTATAAACGATACAATTTTAAAGTTATGTTAATTTAATTTTATCAAAGAGGCAGCCCTGCGATTGCTGTGGGATCGCGCGGTGCGAAGCAATCTCAACTGTACGATTAAGCATTTAGGCACATTTTAGCATGCAGTGGTTGATGACGCGACGGAGTAGTCAATTATAGCAGTAGGTATTGGATTTTTTCTACTGAGTAAAGTATCTGTTACGTAGTAACTATTTAGTAATCTGTGGTTCTGTGCTGAAAGCTCGGAGGCCTTAGGTACTTGCGCATTCTCCTCTTTTAAGCACTTCAACCTTTCTATGAGTGATTGTCCTTCTTAATCATTATTATTTAATAAACTAGCTGTTACCCGTGGCTTCATCCGCGTGGAATTATGATCCTATACGATCCTGATCCTATCCGATACATCATTTTGTTATATCTCAAAGGGTTTAAGTCCAGTCATTATAGCAAGTTCACCTCGGAATTCGAGATACCCAGCTGTAAGTCTGTAAATACTTGTATATTGACACCCTAAAAGTTGTCTCAAAACCTACATATGGGTGTACGCAACTATTAAATTTCAAGGTCAAAGGTCAAAAAAATCGGTTCTTTGCGCTTTTTTTGTAAATATCTCATTTCCTATGGGTTTTTTGCTATTTGTATTTGTTATCAATATTGTAGAATACAAAATTCTCTAAAAATTTTGTTTCAAATAAATTTTCATACGGTGAACCATTTTCGAGATAGAGGGCGGAGAGCGCGTGGTCACAGGATCACTTCAGGTCAACCGGTGCCTCCGGTCGAAGACGCGCCATATATAGTTGATGAACTATCGATAAATCAATGATTACAAATATTTGACAATTTTTATTAACTATTATATTACATTTTATCATTTTCTTCATGCATTACATCTATATCTATTTATATATATATATATAAAACATAATTTATTTGTTTTTTTTTTCATCGTGTAAGAAGTTATTAATATTAATTAGGTAAAATTCAAATATAATTCCTAAATTTTCATTAACAATTCTGCAATTACATGGGCAGGTAAGTGTTGTTAAATAAATTAATACTAAATAAAAAGTGGATAGGTTAAGAAAAAAATGACAAAATATAATATAATAGTTAATAAAAATTGACAAATATTTGTAATCATTGCTTTATCGATAGTTCATCAACTATATATGGTGCGTCTTCGACCGGAGGCACCGGTTGACCTGAAGTGATCCTGTGACCGCGCGCTCTCCGCCTTCTATCTCGAAAAAGGTTAACCGTATGAAATTTTTTTTAAACAAAATTTGTAGAGAATTTTGTATTCTACAATATTGATAATTAATACAAATAGCAAAAAACCCATAGGAAATGAGATATTTACAAAAAAAGCGCAAAAAACCGATTTTTGTGACCTTAGACCTTGAAATTTAATAGTTGCGTACACCCTACCATATGTAGGTTTTGAGACAACTTTTAGGGTGTCAATATACAAGTATTTACAGACTTACAGCTGGGTATCTCGAATTCCGAGATTCTTACCTAATTGAATTTATCGCGAACAGACAGACAGACAGACGCGGCGGAGGACTTTGTTTTATAAATGTTGTGATGATAGTGATAAATAAAATATTCTAGGACATTCTACACAGCGCTACCTAGGCCCAAACATGAACATATGAACATGACTACAAAAAGTTGAAATAGAGGCTCACCTTGCCGGGCTCCAATTTAGTATCAGCTTTCGGCGGCGACTTTGCATCACAGGTACATGATCTGGTAATACTCCTGTCATACTTGAAGACTTTATTAAAAATTTTGGAATACGTAAATAATTTGGAATATCTCATTTTATATGAAAAAAATACTTAAAATAACAAATTAAACTACAAATTGGCAAAAAAAATGTAAGCCACCTAGATTTGATGTTATATCTATAAGTGGTACGGTGTTAGCTTTAAAATTGGAACTATGGGTGAAGAGGTGACATGTTTGCATCTCGTACCAGGTGGCATAAGTCTCTGGGCACACTTGCTTTCTCTCGGGGAGGGACGTCAGTAATATTATTTGCTAGCAACAGTGACTTAAATAAAATTTTAATAAAATAATTATTAATTAACTTCTAAAATGCACTGAAAAGAAAAAAATAACCGAGTCACAGATATAATCTATATACTTAAATAAAAACGAATTGACGAAATGTATGTACGCGCATAACTTCCGAACGACTGCACCAAATGGGATAATTCTTTTTTTTTGTTCTTTAAGCGGCGATAGCCCAGTGGCCTACGTAACGGACTGCTAAGACGAGGTGTCGAGTTCGATCCCAAATCGCGCCAGGCACACACCTCTGACTTTTCGTAATTATGTGTGCATTAATAAATGATAATTATCGCTCGCTTAATAATGTGCCCGGTAGATGGCAATAGGCTCGCCCCCTATTACATTAGGACCTTAACATAACTGGCGAATCGTGGGTGTGTAATACACCTTTGCCTACCTCTTCGGGGATACAGGCGTGTAGTTATGTTATGTTATTGTAAGGACAAGGTTTGTATGAAAGAAAAATTTAGGAAAGTCCACAGGTAAGGGGCTATTATTGTAGCGAGGCGCGCAGTTAGTCTATAGCCGAAACACATCAACTAATTTCTACGAAATTTAATTTCGAGTATTTCGAAAAAAAATGTAATTTTGTAAATTCGTCTAAAAAAAATATGCATAGAAAACATAAACATCCTAATTAATAACCTCCTCCTTTTCGAAGTCCGTTAAAATGGCCGGCGTCATTAGGTCATACGTGAATAGGTAGGTACTGGACAAATTTTGCGGAGGTGTCTGCCTCTTTTGTACGAACACCCCTATAAGCTTGGTGACTTTCGTCATTCTAATTGTTCGTTCTCGGTGATATTGCCCGAGTGCAAAGCAGGAAAGTGGCTGTCGGTCTCCGAGCGAGATTGGACGCGAATGACGTGTAACCACCCGACGAATCGCGGTAACTCATCGGCCATCCCGGTTGGAGGTTCCAAGAGCTAGTGTTGGTGCCACTGTGGAGCCGTTCCAACCAGTCATCGTGGAGTCTTGGCGTCGCGACTCAGATTCACTTACTCGAATAACTATATTCGTGTAAGTGAATCCTTGTGAATGACTCTACATGGAGAAAAGGTTACCTACAATTTGTTTTTATTCCTTTTATATTTAAAAAATACATTTTAATAGCTGTTGCCCCTTAGATTAATGTTTGCATTCCCGCAACCTATTGCCGAGATAATGTTTCTGTTATCATCCAGATCTCTTCAGCCGTTTTTGTGTGAAAGGGTCACAAACATCCATTCATCAACACAAACTCAAATTTATAGTAGGTATTGGCAATTAGTAGGATTATCAGCAATCTTTTATTAAATTTAATAAATATAACATTATACAATACACACTTGCAGTTTTTTCTAAAATAGATAAAAAAAATACCTTTTTTTTATATTTGTTCCGTCAATTGACTGCACCCCGCTGGATGGTGAGAAGCTAGGATGAAGATCAGAGCATATGGGCCACCCAGATGCTGACGATCCTAAAATGGTAGCCCCTACCTTGACGGCCTCAAAAGATGCTTTTTCACGCCCCGCTTGAAGAACCCGGGATTGTGAGAAGGAAACACGTGCGTGGGCAGAGCATTCCAGCTCTTTATCGCGCTACAAAGAAAGGAAGCACCGAACCGCTGAGTTCGGGACTGTATGATTTCCACTGTGTGCGGATGGCGTTGCAGTCCAGCATGTGTTGTTCTGGATCGAAATGGAGAAGGTGGGATTAGTTGAAAGAGCTCCTCAGAACACTCGCCGTGGTAGAGGTGGTAAAATACAGCCAGAGAGGCAATGTCTCCTGAAAGATTTTGATTTCAATCCGAAAGTCATATCCAATGAAGCAACTAAAATTATTTTTTTCTCAGACATGGCAAGCCAAGTTTACTGGAGATGGCTTCTAATTTATAATTCAACCCTGTAACCCTGAATATTAATGATATTCTATGTATACCACGATAAGTTTCCCAAAGTCATGACTTCCCAGATCAACCTTTCCTTGGCTTCATCATAACTGCAACCAATGGCTGCTAATAATGTAAGATGGGGTAGCAAACCCCATCTAAGGACTTGCTCATAGTACATCAGGGCTCCAAAGTTTCAAGGGGTGTTTCAATTCAAACAAAATGATAAAACTTTTATCTTTTATTTCCAATATTAATTTTAAATACAGTTGTTTTTGGTACATGTCTTATTGTAAGTGATATTCTAGTATTCCGTTTTAATTTGGCACCCAGTATATATTTATTGGAACACATATGCAGGTTAAGTATGGAATCATTCAATAGGTCTTCACTCAATTCTTCTATATAGTGTAAATAGTTATCAAAAAGTTCATCTTGAAGCACTAGCAAACTCCTAGGCTCGAGTAAAAATGAAAATGTAGAATTAAAATTATTTGCTGCATCTACTGCTGGATCTGAAAACTTTAAAACTGTATGTGATCCTACTGATACTGTTGTAATAGTAGGATAGAATAATGATCCATCTAAATGTGGCATTATACCCTGTCTTGGAAGGTATTCATTCACTAATATATGATTTGGTCTTTTTCCACCCATTAAATTAAGATTGTGGATCCTTTCTAGGTATGTATCGAGCCAGGCTGGTATTGACTCAGCTATCATGCCTTTATTGTGAGGTAATCCGCCCCAATTCTGCAGTCTTCTGTTAGACAGGCAAGTCCATTTCGGTTTTGGTGCCGCGTAAATGCTAGACAAAACTGACTGTTCTTCATCTAAATTTATAAATTCTGACACGTAGTAAGCGGTCTGTGGAGCCTAAAGATAAAATTAAAAGGTAGGTTAGATACTAATTTAAGATAATCATAATGTTCTAAAATAAAAACTATAAAAAGCGTCTATATCCTATACTTATAATTAAGACTATTAGTACTCACAGTTTTTACTTTGAAGGCTTCGATATCAAATTGTTTAACACTCATTCTATTACAGTTTATTTGAAAGTAATTGAAAAGTTTTCAATGCTTTGATTTGTTTGCAATACTACGTGACATGAAAAACTGACAATAAAAGACTGACAACCATGACAACTGTTTTAGTTATCTCTGCGTTTTGTAGTTGTCGGTGGGATTGTTTTTAATAACATAACTTTTTTAATTCTGATAAATATAAAATTATTTACGGTATCTGTTAAAAACACAATTTATATTATAAGTATACTAATGTATATTTGCGAAATTAAAATATTTTTAGTATATTAAAACCATAATTAATTGGCTTCTTCCAATCTTACAAGAAACTAAACGTGGTGTAATTTGTAAGTTGCCCCATCTAAAAATATCTGTAATATTTACGTTTTGTTTCCAATATTTTAAACCTTATTTCGTTTATATCAGATAGAATTGAAAAGTTATTAGTTTTTATTTAATTCTACTAAGAAACAATTTAATACCAAATCAAATCGAGAAAGAGACATCTTAAAAATAAAAACTTTTTAAACTAAGGACTAAACTTGCGTAATATATACGCGACCTTTTAGAGCATAAGCCAAACATATACAGCTAATCTTTTTTGACAGAAGCGTATAGAAGATAAAAATGTTATTTGTTAATAATTTTTTTGTAAATATTTGTTAAATGAGCAATTGTAGAATGTAATCATAATGGGAGGTTGCATAGGAATAACTAGAAGTGGTAGTGGGCACATAGAGGAGTCTTCGGCCACGGTGTCTCGGCCTAATTCGGGTAGGGTAAACGGTCATCTGTCGCCGTGGAGACGTCGAGTGCGTGTTCTCATAACTCTTTGTTTTAGGGGGGCTGAGGAAAAATCAGTCACTGTCTCATGAAACTATACGATGGAAATCAGACGTGCCATTAACTGAAGGACAGTTGCGGAGTAAGAGAGATGAATTTTGGGACACAGCGCCGGCGTTTGAAGGACGAAAAGAAATCTGGGACGCGCTTCGGGCAGCTGCTGTGGCTGCTGAAGCCATGGACTTCCAGCTAGCACAGGCTATCCTCGATGGCGCCAGTGTATCAGTACCTAATGGCTACCTCACTGAGTGCTATGATGAATGGGGCACTAGATACCAGGTACTGTTACTCCTATACTAAGCTTTATATTATTATTGCACACGCAGTGTTCACCTTCAGCTGTGTTCTCTTTATGGCATGTTTCTGTAATTGATCTTTTAGTTTTGGATAGCTGCATTGAATACAATGGTTCCATGGATTAACATAATCCTTTTATGTTTCTATGTCTTAATAAGCTTGAAAGCAAGCAATATCAGTTGCTAGCTCAACATATTTATTTGTATTAATATATACATATAGGATTTTAATTTTTCCTGGAAATACCTTTTGGCAGTCTACATTGTTTTGTTTTCACCTAAAGTTAGATAAAAATTAACTGAAGACTGATTTCTTGCACCTATGTTTGCTCCTCTGCTGCATATTGGGTTTCCTCACAGTAAGAGTATCAGATACTCCATCTAATCCAGTCTAAATCAAATCTAACCTTCATTACTTACTTCCATTATATATAGGCCACACAAATTAATGATGCTTTAAATGAAGGTAAATGAACTGCTAAAGATACAACATAAATATATTTGTGTGATGTGTGCTTTCCATTTTAGAGTATGATATACATATCTAGTGAATACTGTAGATGTGGCAGATAATATTTTTTCATAAGACAATGACAGATTTATGTACCTGTTAATGTATATCATTAAGTATGATGTTTTATTTACATATTGCTCTTGCCAGGTCCTCTGCACAGAGAAGTGTGATTACTCCTATAAATTAGATATATGATTTTGATACTGAATAATGTAAGCTATCTAATCTAACTTCAAATTAAAGTACCAACTAAATAAATAATAATAATAAAAAATATTGTAGGACAAAGTACACAGCGCCATCTAGACCCAAACTAAGCAGAACTTATCATATGGGTTCTAGAATGCGGATAAACAATACTTAAATGCTTTTTTGTAAATAAGTACAATGCAAATATACATATTTGCACTGAGCAGGAATCGAACCCTCGACCTCTGGCTTAGCAGTCGAGCACACTACTGCTATGCCACAGAGGTCGCCAAATGATTTTGAAACAAATATTTTGGTTGTAAAACATTTATTAAAATTAAAAATAATACTGTCTTCACTGTGGAATATTGCTGTAGCTCTACAGAGCACCAGCAATATTCTTTTATCTTTACAAAATCTTTACCAATTTTACAAAAGCTACCTGCAGCCAGCACAACTTTTTACAAAAAAAAATACTGAGAACACTTTAAAATTGTAAAAAATAAAACCACAAATTTTAGGCTCATCATCATTTAAAAGTTGGCACCAGTAGCATATGAGGCTTTCACCTCGAAGCGGGACTGCTTACTCCTTCTTCTTATGGTTTAGCTTATATGCCTTTCATAGGAGTGACGGCCATCTGCCCTTCCACCCCTGAGAGTCAAGCCGGTGCCAGAACCTTGTCCGTCAATCAGCAGATGTACTGGCTTGCAGCTGAGGTTGGCTTGCAACCTGAAAGGCTTGGTGGAGCTCCAAACACCCTAGTTCCTAACCCAAATGCATAGTATTATAGTTCCAAACAAATTCAAAAACAATTGTGGGCCATAATTAGCAACCCACACTTATTTTTTATTTATTTTTTTCGTGCGGAAATTCCTTCGGATACCCCCCCCGCCGTCCAGCGGGGGCGGTTATGTCGGGCTTGAACCGACTAAAACCGCACGCCGTCTCGGGTCAACAGACGCCGGGGTGTAAGGTTGCCCATAGAGCATATCCTTCGCATTCCGACTAACCCTGGGCCATCTCCGGTTCCGAGATGGCCCCCTCGGGTTTGGGAACCACGGTGTCCCCGTCTTGCCCCGGTTTGGGGGAGGGGCGCTAGTCGCCCCACCGTCCCGGCCTGCTTCTGCTGGGGTGACAGGCGGAGGCCGCGCTCATGGAGGACGGAGGTCGTTAAGCGATCTCCGGTGCCTGAGTCGCCTGCGACGCGCGGCGAGCAAGTTGCGGGCTCGGCGGGCCGAGAGAGTTCTAAATCTCTCCCGGGCGCGCTCCGCCATCTCCTTCGCGAGCATTACATGCTCGCAGAAGGAGGTGGCGGCGGCCCACGCGCTCGCGCTCCGCACCATTGCCGCAATCATGCTGCCGAGCGAGAGGACTCCCACCCCGATGGCTGCCACGAGGTCACACCTCGGCGTCTCCCATGCCGGGCAGTCCGCCAGCGTGTGCAGCCCAGAGTCCTCGCTCGCGTCGCAGTGAGGATACTTAGGCGTTGGCTCCTTCCTGATCCGATGCAAGTGGTCCCCGAAGCACCCCTTCCCGGAGACCACCTGCGTCAGTCGGTACGAGAGGCTTCCGTGTCGCCTCTGTAGCCAATCCTCCATGATGGGCCTTACCGCCGCTATTGCGGCATGCCCTGCGCTTGATCGCCCAAGTCGTTTCTTCCACTCCACCACGATGGCCTGGCGGAGCTGGGATTGCACGGCCTCGATTTCTCGAGGCTCGGGGTTCAGTCCCTGCTCCCGCGCCTCCTTTTGCCACTGGTACAGTTGCGAAAGGGCTCTCGCCTCCAGGTCCCATGGCGGAGTTCCGGCAAGGAGACTCGCCGCCTCGAAGGAGATCGTGCGGTACCCGCGGATGGCCCTGATGGCCATCACTCGCTGCGGAGCGCGCAGCATCCGCACACTTCTGGTCTTCAGGGCCTCCACCCATATTGGGCACCCATACAGGGCCATGGACCGCACGATCCCCGCGTAGAGTCTCCTGCAGGAGTCATCGGGCCCCCTCATGTTGGGCAACAGCCGAGCCAGAGCGAGAGCTGTGCCCTTCAATTTGGGGGCCAGACTTCGGATGTAGTCTCCGAAGTCTCATCGGCCGTCGAGCACGAGCCCCAAATATTTCATTTGGGGCTTGATGCCGATGCGATTTCCTCCCACGATGAGACTGGATCCCTCGGGTGGCTTGCTCCGAGGCCCATGAAAGAACAGGGCCTCGGTTTTATGCAGAGCCACCTCGAGACCCAGCCGCCGGATCCGCTCAACGACTTGAGCAACCGCGGTCGTGGCCTTTAGGGTCGCTTCGCGGTACGTCGCGTCGCCCCGCACGCCGTCACGAGCGTGCACTTCAAATTGGTTTATTAGAGTTTTTTTACTCAAGCTATCGTAATCCTGCTAACCCACTTACTACTAGTATTATAAATGTGAAAGTTTGTGAAAATTTTTGTAAGTTTGGATGTTTGTTACTCAATCATGCTCTAATGGCTGAATGGATCTGGCTGAAATTTTGTACATGGATAGATAACACAAAGGCATTTTTTTATTACTGGAATAGGTTCCCATCGGCATTGGGGTTCAAAATAAAAAAAAACAACATCTAAGTTACACACTATATATAGCTTATGTCCATCGGGAATAATGTACCTTTCAAATGGTGAAAGACTTTTTCCAATAAGTGCTGTGGTTCCAAAGATTTCCCTCACCAAATGAATTATAATAATAAATATGTATAATGTATGTAATGTATTTCATTTATATGTAAATATAAATGAAAACCATGGGTATAGATTTATTTATTTCATAATTTGGAGTTATTCCTTTTCAACATGATTTTTAGGGTTCCGTTTCCAAATTGCAAAAAACGGAACCCTTATAGAGTCGTCATGTCTGTCTTTCTGTCCGTCCGTATGTCACAGCCACTTTTTTCGGAAACTATAAGAACTATGCTGTTGAAACATGGTAATTAGATGTATTCTGTGAACCGCGTTAAGATTTTCACACAAAAATAGAAAAAAAACAATAAATTTTGGGGGCTCGGATACTTAGAACTGAAACTCAATTTTTTTTTTGAATCCTTCATGGGCGAGATCGACTCGCGCTTGGCCGCTTTTTTTAAATTATATTTTAATTGTTGTTACAATTCGTAATGATTGTAATCTGTTACTAATATATTATGATTTTTATTGATGTAAAGTATGAATGTAAACATAAGTGAAAGTCCTCACAAGGTTTTATTTTTTAAAAAGTAAACATTTTAATGTGTTACGCAATAAATGTTTTAAAAGGATGTCTCATCGGTCTTGTGGCAAGTGTTTGCTCTTATCTTGCAATATAAGTGGTCTGGATTTGATTCCTGGTTGAAAATCAAAGGAAATGAAAGTATTTTTTTTCGAAACCACAACATACGCATGGGGCACCAACCTCAGCTGTGAACCGTTACATCTCCTAATTGACAGATTTGTTTTTTTTTTATTAATGCTTTCTACATCTGAATTGGCAATAATATTTACGTTACGATCGATCCAAGATTATTAGCAACGTCACTCGACCTCCAAGCTTCGCCATTCAGAAAGAATAACAGGAAAAAGTATCAATATTTATGCGAAATTTACGTTTCAAAACATTTACATTGTTCACATACATAACACACCTCTTGTAACACCCTAAGAGGTAGGCAGACGCGTATTTTACACCCACAGCTCACCAGCTATCCATTATACATATTACAAAAATGTTTTGTGAGAATGGGGATATGCTGAATGGACGTTTGTTACTCTTTCACGCCAACACGACTGAACAGATTGAATTCACGGGGTAGGCAGTCGGCGATGGTCACAGTGAAAAGCCGATATGCGAACGAAGAATCGGAATAGAGTACCCCTGCCACCTTCCCACTCAGCCCGTTACTACTACGCCACGAGGTTGCTATTTCTAGCTGTAGTCGTCCTCACAGCCAAAACACCCACCGTTCCTGTTCATTGCCGGCTAGGGATGCTGTTCGTAAGAATACAGACACGGCGATCTGGCCCGCCAGTTTTCCACTACGCTCCCTACTTACCACCTGGACACGCGAAATAACCGAGTCATCTGAATGGTGGGCCAGTGCTGCGTTAGCAGAACATTAAACAAAAGTAGGACGTGTGCCCTAAAGACAAGATCAGATGGCTAATAGAGGCGTTTTGTCAGTAAATGATTTTCACCCACCCACAGCCGTTAAGATCGAATGTCTTCGTAGTTTTCACGGCAGCTTTTGCACCGGTAATTTGCACGTCAATTCAT
Source organism: Cybosia mesomella (assembly GCA_946251805.1). NCBI lineage: Eukaryota > Metazoa > Arthropoda > Insecta > Lepidoptera > Erebidae > Cybosia > Cybosia mesomella. Next base: position 30,977,605 of record OX276403.1, on the reverse strand, counting down.
TTATTCATACATTACCTATACCTATATTTCCGACTAGCTTTTGGTGGACTTGTCCGCGTTAAATTCGGAATACATCAAGGTATGTTTACTTCCGCAGTTTCGAACCCAACAATCATTTATCATGAAGAAATAGATGTTTACATGTACCTACCTTTTTTTTTTTTTTTTTCTTTCGTGCGGAAATCCCATCGGATACCCCCCCGCCGGCCAGCGGGGGCGGTTATGTCGGGCTTGAACCGACTAAAACCGCACGCCGTCTCGGGTCTGCAGACGCCGGGGTGTAAGGTTGCCCATAGAGCATATCCCTCGCACCCCGACTGACCCTGGGCCATCTCCGGTTTCGAGATGGCCCCCTCGGGTTTGGGAACCACGGTGTCCCCGTCTTGCCCCGGTTTGGGGGAGGGGCGCTACTCGCCCTACCGTCCCATTTTTACATGTACCTTTTTTTTTTTTTTTCGTGCGGAAATCCCTTCGGATACCCTCCCGCCGGCCAGCGGGGGCGGCTATGTCGGGCTTGAACCGACTAAAACCGCACGCCGTCTCGGGTCTGCAGACGCCGGGGCGTAAGGTTGCCCATAGAGCATATCCCTCGCACCCCGACTGACCCTGGGCCATCTCCGGTTTCGAGATGGCCCCCTCGGGTTTGGGAACCACGGTGTCCCCGTCTTGCCCCGGTTTGGGGGAGGGGCGCTACTCGCCCTACCGTCCCATGTTTACATGTACCTTTTTTTTGTTTTTTTCGTGCGGAAATCCCTTCGGATACCCCCCCGCCGGCCAGCGGGGGCGGTTATGTCGGGCTTGAACCGACTAAAACCGCACGCCGTCTCGGGTCTGCAGACGCCGGGGTGTAAGGTTGCCCATAGAGCATATCCCTCGCACCCCGACTGACCCTGGGCCATCTCCGGTTTCGAGATGGCCCCCTCGGGTTTGGGAACCACGGTGTCCCCGTCTTGCCCCGGTTTGGGGGAGGGGCGCTACTCGCCCTACCGTCCCATGTTTACATGTGCCTTTTTTTTTTTTTTTTATCGTGCGGAAATGTTTACATGTACCTAACATCGAAATAAATTCTACCCGGTTCCCTAATATAATAGCGTGACGATATTTATTATTAAAGGTTGAGTTTCTAATCAACTATCTTTCACACGTCTGTAGTTGTGACATTTCATATTTTACTGCTCATCACCTTTTAGCTATAGCGCAATGATTTATAGTCCGAACGTTGACCATGTCCGATTTCTATCAAAATGCAGAATTTTGTGATGATCTGCTTTGTAATAATAATAGATTTGGTCGATGTTACCCTGCTGCTCCTATCACACTTATAATAGCGTGATGATATATAGCGCAGTTTATGACCATACCCTAGAAGAATGTTCATGCGAAATTTTAGCTGAATCTGTTCAGCGGTTTTCAAGTGATGCTCGGACATCGATCACAAAAAGCAGACAAACAGACAAATGTTCTAATAATCACATTTTTGGCATCGGTATCGTTCCTAGAACACACAATAATTATTTTTTTGAATAAATATTCAATGTACAGTTTTCACCTCGTTACGATTTTATTATAGGTAGATATGTATAGGGGTGCTTGGTTGGGGACCTCCACGCGGTGCACCCTGGGCAACGGAGACGGCAGCGCCTCTCTCCTAGGGTGAGAGAGACGCTGCCGCCTACGGCCAACTCCGACCGAGGCGAGGACGGCCCTGTTGAGGACTGTTCGGGAGCTTTCCACGTGTCCCTCTGATTAGCAGATGGCACAGTGGAGAGCTAGAAAGGGGGCCATCTCGAAACCGGAAATGGCCCAGGGTCAGTCGGGGTGCGAGGGATATGCTCTATGGGTAACCTTACACCCCGGCGTCTTAAGACCCGTAACGGCGTGCGGTTTTAGTCGGTGCAAGCCCGACATAACCGCCCCCGCTGGCCGGCGGGGGGCTTTCCGGAGGGATTTCCGCACGAAAAAAAAAAAAACGTAGATATGAATAGATAGGGGTGGCAAAGACGTACCTATCTATTTTACACACACATTTTGCTAGCTAAGCTTTTCAATCCCGCTTAACAGCAGACAAGCCTATTTACGTCAACCGTGTGCTTTGGGATTAAACGATGGAATATATATATATATATATATATATATATATATATATATATATATATATTATATTAAAAGGCAAAGGTGAGAAGCCGAAGTCTCAATAACTCGTACTAGTTGACCCTGGAAAAGATACCAGCAGACCGAGTAATTAACTGTACGTAGGACGTTAATAACTGCGCAAACAAAGTATAATTTCGGAAACTGGGCACATGTAGGTACTTATACGGTTATAATGTGTAATATTGAACGTTCAAGTGTCGTAATACGACCAAAACAGTAAACACCAATTATGATTAAGTATATCACAGCGATAATGTTATACACTAACTTCCTCACTTCTCGGCGTATTTAAAACCGGATATAAACAAATTTAGATTGTGCTATGTTTTTATATTACTAACCTTTTTAGGGTTCCGTAGCGAAATGGCAAAAAGGGAACCCTTATAGATTCGTCATGTCTGTCCGTCTGTATGTCACAGTCACTTTTTTCCGAAACTAAGAATTATGCTGTTGAAACTTGGTAAGTAGATGTATTCTGTGAACCGCATTAAGATTTTCACACAAAAATAGTTTTTTTTTTTATGTACGTCACGTCAATATGACTTCTTCGCCAGGTGGTAAGCTAAAGGTGAAGTCTCAGGAGTGAAGGTCACCATTATACTATAATTGTGGCCACATCAGATGCTTTTTCACGCTCCGAGAAAAAAAAGAAAAAAAAAAAGAAATCTGGCAAAAATGAAAAGGTGCTCTTAGATGGAATGGTTTGCACCGTATGAGGGTGAAACTCCAGCCCTGCACGAGATATTCTGGAGAGGGTGGAATTTATTGGAAGAGCTCATCGGAACACACTATGGTAAAAGGTGAAAGTAAAGAGGTGGTAAAAGGCTGTCAAAGATGCAACGTCTCTATGCAACTGCAAAAGGTTCGAAGGTATTGGTGACCTTAGGAGAGAGGAAGAGAGGATAGTATTCCACGCAAGAACGCATTTGTATACAGAAGACATCACTGTTCCGGCGTGAAAAGCATCTCACATATTATACATCTAATACCCAGAGTGCGCCATGAGGTGGTTACGCAGCGCAGTACATGTACAGCAGCCATGTCTCATGGCATGGCATCCTGGAGCTCTAGCTGAAGCCTAAAATAAGAGACATTGCCTTATGTTATACTCAAATCTATTCAGAATATGAACAATATTTATCAGTTACTATTTGTAAGTGATATATATATGTATTATATATTTGTTTACTTGCTGTAAGCGACGTACAAATATTAGCAACCACGAAACAAAATTCTTACTCATCAAAACGGTGAATATTTGGCACGAAGAATTTCCTTAATCCTTTTTTTCCCAACTTTTTTTTACACAGACACCAATTTAAGTGTTCCATTTCATTATCTAACATCCTGACGCTGAAAAGAAAGCAAACAAATTCGGCTCGGCAATAAATCATTAGTGCAAGTATAAGCCATTGCGAATAAAAATCTTAACAGTCCCGTTACGGACAACTTCCACCTTACTAGTGGGAATACTTCTAATATTGCAATATTTCAAATTTTAAAGCAGAATACTTAATTTCGAATGGTTTACGACTGTCGAAGGCCTTAATTCTCTCCTTTGGCCATTGGCTTTTTCCTCTCTCTTACCATTTGCAGCAACGCAACGCGCGTAATGCTTGCGTTTGGTTCCTATACTGCGGTAACCGCTGACCTTGAGTGGCTTTGTACTTATTTTCTCCTGAGTAGTGTAAATAAACAGGGGAAGTGCGAGTCGGTCTCGCCCATGAAGGGTTCCGTAGTAAGTAATAGTCTTTAAAAAATTTACTTACTAGATCTCGTATAAACCAATTTTCGGTGGAAGTTTACATGGTAATGTACATCATATATTTTTTTTAGTTTTATCATTCTCTTATTTTAGAAGATACAGGGGGGGGGACACATTTTACCACTTTGGAAGTGTCTGCCGCGCAAACTATTCACTTTAGAAAAAAAAATATTAGAGACCTCAATATCATTTTTGAAGACCTATCCATAGATAGACACGTATGGGTTTAATGAAAAAATATTTTTGAGTTTCAGTTCTAAGTATGGGGAACCCCCAAAATTTATTGTTTTTTTTTCTATTTTTGTGTGAAAATCTTAATTCGGCTCACAGAATACATCTACTTCTAAGTTTCAACATAGCTCAGCTTCACCATAGCTCTTATAGTTTCGTAAAAAAGTGGCTGTGACATACGGACGGACAGACAGACAGGCAGGCATGACAAATCCATAACTGTTCCGTTTTTCGCCATTTGCCTACGGAACCCTAAAAAGGCCATATGTCATAGAAATATTATACATGAATCGACCAAGCTATACAACCATCGACGTGGCACCAACTCATTGGAGTTTTTAAATTTTTGCAACACTTAAACGCGCGATCGAAATCAGCGTCTGTTCGAGTTCACGTTAGTGTGACATTCACGAATACCAATGCGATGGTAATAAATGGATGAACTGTACTTTTTTCATATTTAAAATGGCACCCAGGTACTGTTCTGCCTCTGAGTTTTATGGGCCTCGACCTGGTTTAGTGACATTTCTATATAGGCATGCGAATCATACGATCGATATATCCTCACTTATAACTTCGAAACTGTTTAATAAATTATTGTGTGAGAAACCTATAGTCGATTTTAATGAAAAGTGTTCAAGTTACTAGTACCCATAGTCTCGCACTTGCAGAGACGACAGAGCGCTTTCCTCCTTGTTAGGAGGGCTCCTGTAGGTCCGAAACAGGTTTAGAGTAGTTTGGATACCGATGTATATTAAATGGTATGAACACCAAGCTTGTATTGCTTTTTTGCTTGCACTACAAGAAGTCGGGGATTGGGTTTGCAAACGTCAGTTTTTCTTTAGTAAAATATATATAGGTACTACGCCTGTACCCGCCGTGGGAGGCGCCGAGGCGTGACCTCGTGGCAGCCATCGGGGTGGGAGTCCTCTCGCTCGGCAGCATGATTGCGGCAATGGTGCGGAGCGCGAGCGCGTGGGCCGCCGCCACCTCCTTCTGCGAGCATGTGATGCTCGCGAAGGAGATGGCGGAGCGCGCCCGGGAGAGGTTCAGAACTCTCCCGGCCCGCCGAGCCCGCAACATGCTCGCCGCGCGTCGCAGGCGACTCAGGCGCCGGAGGTCGCTTAACGACCTCCGTCCTCCATGAGCGCAGGCCTGGGGGTGGCAGGTGAGGCCGCCTGTTACCGCAGCAGAAGCAGGCTAGGACGGTGGGGCGACTAGCGCCCCTCCCCCAAACCGGGGCAAGACGGGGACACCGTGGTTCCCAAACCAGAGGGGGCCATTTCGAATCCGGAGATGGCCCAGGGTCAGTCGGGGTGCGAGGGATATGCTCTATGGACAACCTTACACCCCGGCGTCTGTAGACCCGAGACTTCGTGCGGTTTTAGTCGGTTCAAGCCCGACATAACCGCCCCCGCTGGCTGGCGGGGGGGTATCCGAAGGAACTTCCGCACGATAAAAAAAAAAAGTACTACGCCTGTGTCAGCTGGGGTGCGAGGGAAATGCCTTATGGGCCACCGTACACCCCAGCGTCCTAAGACCCGAGACGGCGTGCGGTTTAGTCGGTTCAAGCCCGACATAACCGCCCCCACTGGCTGGCTAGGGGGTATCAGAGGGGAAATCACGAAAGGGCCTAAGGTGAATGAACACCCTTATGAGCTTGACCAGACGTATCCCTTAGTATCGGATAGGGCATCCGACTATCACCCACGCCCACGGGCAGATATGGTCTTTGTATTTACTTCGCTCGCGATAGATGTTAAATGTATTATTATAATTGGTAGGCATTTCTGTATTATGTAATAACGTGTAGTATTTCATTGATTATTATGTGTTTGAAGTTATTATTGATTTCCTAAGACCTATCTAATGTACGAGCCACAATTAAGAGGTGGTGTTGTAATGGCTAAGGGCGGAGGGTGGCTTGACTGTAATCCTACGTGGCTTTCTACCCACCCGCCCACTTCACCCTTTATTCAGTTTTAACTGCTGCCTTGGAAACCCTTTATCGCAAAAAACGTTATTTGACTTTTTTTGACTACTCACATGGCCAACTATATTTTCGATTCTAATAATAGGTCTTTACCTATGACCCCAAACCGGGGCAAGACGGGGACATCGTGGTTCCCAAACCCGAGGGGGCCATCTCGAAACCGGAGATGGCCCAGGGTCAGTCGAGGTGCGAGGGATATACTCTATTTGCAACCTTACACCCCGGCGTCTGTAGACCCGAGACGGCGTGCGGTTTTAGTCGGTTCAAGCACGACATAACCGCCACCGCTGACCGGCGGGGGGGTATCCGAAGGGATATCCGCACGAAAAAAAAAAGGTCTTTACCCTATGAAATTGCCGAAATTTTCTTACAAATTCATGAGTTCGTTATTCCTGTAATTTTATAGCTATTTCCATTATTTATATTTTGTTTGAAAGTTGATTTCAAGATTTTACAACTGTATTAAATTTTGTTTTAATTGGCCGCTTGATAGATTAATTCGATCTTCAAAAACAGTACTTCCTAAATGCTATCCATTTTGATGATAAATTTCGTATTATTTAAGAGCTGTCACTTTTGAAAAATTTAATTAAAGTTGCTGTTTGTTAAAGTAGCTTAATGTTATTTCATTCATACACAAAAAATCATAAAATTTGGATTTGTCATTCCTAAAAAAAATGCAAAAATGTTAGTACTGAAAATTGGGTTTCCTCCAATTTCTACAAGAAAAACGGCAATTTCATATGTAACGACCTAATATATACATAGTCAGTTTTTAGAATACATTCATGTTGCTACTGAGAATTGCTTAATAGAAAAACCCAATTACAGTCCGACACGAAGATCGAATCTGGTACTTCATGTATACTAGATGCATTTGCTACCGTTGCGCAAGCCAGGCAGTTGGATGGAGACGTTAACAGTAGTTTTTGTCTAATAATATTATTTGTGTTTCTCATGTCGCCAGGTTCCAATATACTGCCTATCGCCACCCATAAACATGGTGAAGGAAGCCAGCGGGCGGGACTCGCCGGCGGAGTGGTCGGAGCCAGTGGAGGGGGGGGCAGAGGTCTCGCTTAGGTTGCGACTGTCGAGTACATGCAAAGACGTAGACCTGGCCGCGTACTCCAGGCATACTGTCGTGCAATGCAAAAATAAATTACATGTGAGTTATAACACTTAATATTATAAATGTGAAGGTTTATGAAGATGTTGTATCTACTGGTGGCAGAAATTTGATGACACAAATTAGTCACAAAATTCGACCGGGTAGGTACCACCGTGCACGGGGGTGTGTGTTGGGTAACCTCCTCGAGTGTCGCTCCGATTCCGATCCCGCTGCAGTCCGGGGGGAACGGAATCGGAGCGGCTGGTACCCCCTGGGCGGCGGTCAATGGCTTCCCCTTCACCCCTTTATAGGGTTGGCATTGATCGTCGGCCAATACCCAACGTGGCGGGAACACATCGCTCTCCGTACTCCTCTGCTTTCAGAGGAGACAGGATGAGCGATGCTGTTAGTGGTGAGATGGCCCAGGGTCAGCCGGGGTGCGAGGGATATGCTCTATGGGTAACCTTACACCCCGGCGTCTGAAGACCCGAGACGGCGTGCGGTTTTAGTCGGTGCAAGCCCGACATAACCGCCCCCGCTGGCCGGCGGGGGGGTATCCGAAGGGATTTCCGCACGATAAAAAAAAAAAGGTACCACCGTGCAAGATTGCGAAAAACCCTCCATAGTAATCCAATTTCGGTTTGATTGCGTTCAGGGGTCAGCAAGTGCATAGCCGGGCAGGGGGGTTGTGGTCGCAGCACTAGTGGGACCGGTGGGGGTCACGCGGTGCTGCGACGACAATCCTCTTTTGATGAGGCCGTCAAGCTGAGTGCCACCATTGTTAACATGGTACGTGTATGTAATGGTGACCCTCTTTCCTGAGACTTTACCTTCAGCTTACCATCAGGCGAGGTGAAGTCAAATAGACGTGTCCTAAATATAAAAAAAAAATGTTTCTATTTATGTTACTGCTGAATGAATCTGGCTACTTATCTCTGGACTAGGTTCCCATGGGAAGCAGGAACGGGATCATAACAGCTAGTGTTTTATAATAGTTTGTATGATGGGTGCAAGGAGCCCCTGAAGTCGGTACAAACGGTTGATTGACGGACAAGGCTCTGGCGGAGGCTTTCCAGTCACGTCCGTAAAAACCAAGATAAACCACATCAAAAGGAGGAGAAATAGTAACGGAACCCGGACTTCGAGGATGCACTAAAGCGCTAAGATGCTGATGATGGATTTAGTTTCCTGAGGGCCACGGAATATAGCTAGCTACCATCTTGATAGCTGGTGTGATGTTGAATGACCAAACGAAGAATAGCGTGATAAGGGAACGTTTTAGGATGGTAGAATATGCAGAGACCAAGATTCAATGGGTAGCGTTTGGGAAACTACGTCCGGTCTTCTCGTCATCCATACTGCAGTGTTTGAAAACGAAAGTTTTCAATCAGTGCGTCCTACCCATAATGACCTACGGAGCTGAGACGTGGACACTCACGGTAGGGCTGGTCCACCAGTTCAAAATCGCTCAGTGAGCTATGGAACGACCTATGCTCGGAGTTTTTCTAAAGGATAGGATTCGTAACGAATACATCCGACAGAGAACCAAGGTTATCGACGTAGCTCAAAGAATAAGCAAGCTGAAATGGCAGTGGGCCGGCCATATCTCGCGAATAACCGACAACCGCTGGGGTAAACGTGTTCTTGAGTGGAGACCGCGACTCGGCAAACGTAGTGTAAGACGCCCTCCGGCCACGTGGGATGACGATCTGCGAAAGACTGCGGGCAGGTGCTGGATGCGGCAAGCTGAAGACCCCTGTCTGCTATGGCGCTCATTAGGGGAGACCTATGTCCAGCAGTGGACTAGATGATATGATGAAGATTCATTTATTCATCAAGAAGATATAGAGAGGCTGGATGAAAGAAGATTGCCGAAACAGATTAAGCTCCGGTAAGGTTCGACTTAGGTATACGTATGTCGGGGTGTGTGTTGGGTAACCTCCTCGAGTGTCGCTCCGATTCCGATCCCGCTGCAGTCCGGGGGGAACGGAATCGGAGCGGCCGGTACACCCTGGGCGGCGGTCAATGGCTTCCCCTTCACCCCTTCATAGGGTTGGCATTGATCGTCGGCCAATACCCAACGTGGCGGGAACACATCGCTCTCCGTACTCCTCTGCTTTCAGAGGAGACAGGATGAGCGATGCTGTTAGTGGTGAGATGGCCCAGGGTCAGCCGGGGTGCGAGGGATATGCTCTATGGGTAACCTTACACCCCGGCGTCTGAAGACCCGAGACGGCGTGCGGTTTTAGTCGGTGCAAGCCCGACATAACCGCCCCCGCTGGCCGGCGGGGGGGTATCCGAAGGGATTTCCGCACGATAAAAAAAAAAAAAAAAAAAAAGGTATACGTATGTCAATTAAGAAGTCATTTAAGGAAAAGCCAGGTCAAGAGTAAATACCACCGACGAGCAAGTATGAAACCAATAATTATGCAAGTTGGTAATACAGTTGTACTTGCAATGCGAGAATCCGCGACAAATGGAAATATATTCTCGTTCGTAATGACTTGTTGCATAAATGCATTTGTATTTGTTAGCATAATTAGAGCTCCAACAAGTTTAACACTCGGTTATGTTATAAATAATTGATACTGTTAGACGTTCGGATATGAGGCCAGTCACGTATTATTGACGAATTTATTGGAACATAACACACACATTGGTACAAATAATCAAATTTGGCGGAGATGAGGGTGTAAATAGATTTGGGGGAATCATAAGGGGGAGAAGAAACCTCGCGTGCAGCCGGGGACAACGCTAGGCCAAGATGATGACGATGATGATGGTTTGTAAAAAATAGAAAAGAACCAGCCGATGCTCACAGCAACGATGGGAGACTATAATTATCATAGTTTATGACCCGCTTGTAAAGCAGCTATAAAATTGTATTGTGCAGCGAGTTGGGTACACGGTCGTGTGTGACGTCAGCTCTGCTATGCGAGATATTGCAATGGCCGCAGCTTCTATGTGACTGTGTGTGTGTACTCTAGGGCTGATACGCGGTTGATTAACTTAAAAATTAGAACGGCAAATCTACGAGTGTGTTTACCGTGTTTTGTGTTTACCCGTTTATTATTGATTTTCCATACTCATAGTAGGTTCTAAGTTACACTTCTTGCTAACGGTATAATATTATACTTAGATTTACAATTTTTGGAGATGACTTAAGTCGTAAAGTTGGCTTATTACATAAATGTCAAACTAAATGAGACTATTATCTTTTAACAAAAGAATTAATTAAATAAAACTTTATAATCCAGTTGATGATTGCAATTAATTTATAGGTGATTTTTTAGGGATTTTCTTTAGAAAAGCCCTATTGCTATCGAGTTGTCGTCGACGTCGTAGACGTCGTCGTTGCCAATTTTCTGTCACGGTTTTGGGTATGAAGGATATGAGCTATCGAGTTGCTGATTTCGGTAATAGATTCGTGCTGGGGTGAACCATTGCAAGATAAAGAAAAAATCGCTAAAAAATCACAAAAAAAAAACGCAAAATCGAATATCCCTTGTATTAGGCTGAGCTCGTCTCAGGAATTCAACTTGTTTTTGTTTCTGTTAAGTTAAAAACTAAACAGATTTGTTTGATCTATTCAACTTTAGTAATACAATATGCATTTAACGATTTTAATATCTATAAGAAGGCTAAACTTGTTTTAGTCCAACTACATACTTTCAATTTTATATTTAAATAAGCTTTATAATATGCATTTCATTAAATTTTATTCGAAAATCAGATAAACCTGATTAATATTCAGAAATGAATATTATACTTATTAAAATCTTAGCACCAAAATTTGGCCGCCGCTACTTTAAATATTTCGAAATTCAACATAATATTATATAAATAATAAATAAATATTCTACGACAGCGCTTTCTAGACCCAAATTACAAGACAAATGAGTAATAGTCTATACACTACACGGTCAGCTGCTGCGAACTAAAGGCGCCGCCATATCGGCCTTGGCTGCTATGACGAGCGCCTTTCACTTTACCCCTTTCTCCGCGGCCGACCGTCACGCGACATGCAACACACAGACGAAAAAGTTTGAGTCGATGTAATAAAAGTTTCCCTTTAATAAAAAAAATTAAGAGGGGAAAACGCTCGAAAGCCTCAGATGCAACTAGGCTACGATGGTACTTCGACTTCCCCAGTCGAGTCAGTTCTACCACCTTCGGAAACACAAGCCGACATACATAGTATTAAACCAATTATCAATCAATAATCTCCCCGAGACCATGACTGCTGAAAAGCAACCGAAACGTCGGGATCAATGTAAAATATAAAATAACATCAAATAAATCGCGATAGAATCCGTTAAAAATAGTTTTATTCCAATAATATAAATACAATAGAAATTTTAGACATTGATGACACACATTTGTCACAAAATTCGGCCGTGCACGGTGGTGTGCACGATTGCGAAAAACCCTCCATAGTAATCCAATTTCGGTTTGATTGCGTTCAGGGGTCAGCAAGTGCATAGCCGGGCATGGGGATTGTGGTCGCAGCACTAGTGGGACCGGTGGGTGTCACGCGGTGCTGCGACGATAATCCTCTTCTGAGGAGGCCGTCAAGCTGAGTGCCACCATTGTTAACATGATACGTGTATGTAATGGTGACCCTCTTTCCTGAGACTTTACCTTCAGCTTACCATCAGGCGAGGTGAAGTCAAATTGACGTGTGCTAAATATGAAAAAAAAAAGATGACTGTATGCCAGACTGTGCGTGCCAGCCCTATGCATGCATAACTTTCGGTTCAACATAGACCGTTGTTGCCTGATTAATGGCTTACGATTTTGGATACCTTTATAACGCCGATGACCCACACGTACGGACTGAATATTAAAGTTATCACGCCCGGTTACTAGCCCCGCGGCATCACGGCATGAATATAAAAAGTAGAGGGCGAACCCCTTTTTTTTGTGCGGAAATCCCCTCGGGTACCCCCCCACCAGGGCACGCCGCAATAGCGGCGGTAAGGCCCATCATGGAGGATTGGCTGGAGAGGCGACACGGAAGCCTCTCGTACCGACTGACGCAGGTGATCTCCGGGAAGGGGTGCTTCGGGGACCACCTGCATCGGATCAGGAAGGAGCCAACGCCTGTGTGTCATCACTGCGACGCGAGCGAGGACTCAGGGCTGCACACGCTGGCGGACTGAACGGCGTGGGAGGCGCCGAGGCGTGACCTCGTGGCAGCCATCGGGGTGGGAGTCCTCTCGCTCGGCAGCATGATTGCGGCAATGGTGCGGAGCGCGAGCGCGTGGGCCGCCGCCGCCTCCTTCTGCGAGCATGTAATGCTCGCGAAGGAGGCGGCGGAGCGCGCCCGGGAGAGACTTAGAACTCTCCCGGTCCGCCGAGCCCGCAACTTGCTCGCCGCGCGTCGCAGGCGACTCAGGCGCCGGAGGTCGCTTAACGACCTCCGTCCTCCATGAGCGCAGGCCTGGGGGTGGCGGGTGAGGCCACCTGTCACCCCAGCAGAAGCAGGCCGGGACGGTGGGGCGACTAGCGCCCCTCCCCAAACCGGGGCAAGACGGGGACACCGTGGTTCCCAAACTCGAGGGGGCCATCTCGAAACCGGAGATGGCCCAGGGTCAGTCGGGGTGCGAGGGATATGCTCTATGGGCAACCTTACACCCCGGCGTCTGTAGACCCGAGACGGCGTGCGGTTTTAGTCGGTTCAAGCCCGACATAACCGCCCCCGCTGGCACGCGGGGGGGTCCCCCGCCCATTGAGCCCAGGGTCCACTTATTGTTTTTGATTGGTTCGTTGACTTTTACGAGAGCACCTGCCGTCTGACCGTCTTACCCCGAGAGGAAGGAAGTCTTGCAGGTGTGATTGACTTAGGCCTCAAGGATGTTGTTTGGGCCCTATACGCACCTGTAGTCGTTAATAGGACACTGTTACGGATCATGAAATCTGAAGTTGTTTTCTACATTCCAGGCTCAAGAAAATATCGAACCGTGGCGTCAGCGATGGTTCTACGGGGGCAAGCTGCTCGGCGACCGCCTGCTGATAGAGGAGGCCAAGATCACGCCGGGCTACGTGGTGCAGGTCATCGTCAGCAGCGACCCGCAGCCGCCGAGCTAGTCGCGTCGCGCGGCTGCGACTCGCGTCTTTGTGGTATCTTACTGCAACACTTACATCTTTGCGATACTCGTTTCGGCTTTTTACGATCTAGATCTAGGCTGTTCCTTATTTGGCCTTTCTTAAGAAATGTTTGTAACTCCATCTGTGTTTCTTCGACAACAACTTCAAGTAGAATAGAAATAGAGTAATTGGTTTTTTAGTGCAATAAATAACAGCGCCATCTATATTTTATGTCGAAAAACGGTATAGCGAAGCACTCTACACTTTTTTATTATTATCAAAGCACAGACAATCTTTTTATCATCACAGTCTTTTAAATTGCTTGTTTCGCTCTTCGACTAAAAAAATTTAAGGTATTTTTAAATTCGAATCAATATTTATTGTACTAAGCAATATATCACAAAGATGCGCAAAAACGGAACTCAACAACATAATCTGTGTATTGAAGCTATTCTAAAGTAAAGTTATTAGGTATGTAGGGCATTGACTGTGACTTGCCCCCCACGTGTACAATGTTTGTATCTAGGAAGAGTCGCCGAGGCGTATTATTTATTTCTAACCCACATTTGGCCAATGAACGTTCTGTTTAAAAGAACCTGAGTACACTTTAGAGAAGTTGTAACAACAGGATAACTGATTCTGTAATATAAATATAAAAGATTAATATGTACGTAGGTATATAAGGCAGGGATTGTACACGCGAGGGGCTTCGAAAGACAAAATTGTATCATTACTTTGTACTCGACGATGGCTCGAGTTTTGTTGTACATTGTCGACACTGATTTTAATGTTGTGATCGCTTTTGATGGGGTGTCGTATTGTATATTATTACTCGCAGTGAACGGCCATAGAACATGCAACATTAGCTAACATTACAATTACTTACCAACGAAAAATCATTTGAAGTTGATCTTGTTCTGTTATTCTATGGAATGAACACTGTTTTGCTGACGGTATCGACAGACGGATCATCAGTACTAATTTCAAAATATAATTACAAATATTGAAATGTTTAATATATATTGTGACGTTAATTCAAATTAACCGTGTAATACTCAAAACTGGCAATTGTAACATACAATGTGGAATATTAACAAGTTACATGTTTTATCGCCGATACTTCACTTTTTAGATTTATATAAAATTATTTACAAATATAAATAAAAGCCCCAATTGTAGTAATTAATATACATAATATATGTTAAGAACTCGAGAATCGCAAAGGGCAGTTCAATAGTAATTACTGTACGCAGTTTCAAGGAGATTTATACAATTATTATATAATATATATCATGGTTAATATGACAGTGAATATACATATTGTAGATATAAAAATTATTGATTTGTTAAGATCTTAGCGTTTGGTTAAGCAATTAGATTTAAAGTTTCATAGTACCGCTTAATTAACACAATAAAGAATACAAGGGCAAACTTGTAGGGCCCGTTGCATAACATCTAACATTATGTATTTTATGTAAGGATCTTCTAGATAAAACCAGACTTGTACGTGAACAAGATCCTTAATAGTTAGAACGGTTCCTCTATAGATACACCCATTTTTAAAGTTTTATACGATTGTAAAATTGATAATCACACCAGACAATAACATGAATCTGCAATAACTATAAGTGCTTTAGTGGTCACTTTGCCTTTATACGACTCATATACAACTGTATGATATTAAATTGTCACCGTACCACTGGCCTACCTTCGCCGACCGTCTGTGTACACGACGACATAGCGATAGTATATGTACAAACATGTTTGCCTTTAACTCGTACAATATTGTAGTACATCCGAACGATTGTGGCTGCCTGTGTGCCATTATTGAAACGGTTTAAAACTTTGACTCTTCTCCCGTGGCGCATAAGGCATTCAAAATATATCGCGACCTCGACCTATATTATTGGATCACGATACTGGACCGCGATATCGGATCGCAATATATATGTACTGTTCACATGCGCCCACACTTAAATAAGGTTTTGTACTACACATTGTGTGCTATATGTTGCTAGTACGTAACTTGATAACAAATATTCAGTCTGTCCTTACACAAAGTGACTGACATTTGATGCCTATTGTGATGTTATAAAACCATTTTAAATCATAAATATAAATAAAAATAAATATTCTAGGATATTCTACAGAGCGCTCTCTAGACCCAAAGTAAGCTTGTGTTATGGGTTCTAGAATTCGGATAAACATACTTAGATACCAACCATTCTTTTTACACTTACTGCACTTGCAATATTATAATATATTGTGTGTTTATTTAAAACGAACGCTAGATATTAAATTTGCAATCAACTGTATACAATAATTGATTTAGAATAAGTCGGGGAAGTACCGTGAAGGCTATGACATATTTCATCTATATATTTAATGTTATTTTTGTATATATATATCAGTAAGCTGGCGGGTTTCTTGCAAGATAGTCGGTTTGCTAGAAACTGGCGCTAAAGCACTCGAGGATTATACACATAACATGTTTTATTTGAGTTTGAATTCAACACAAAACATGTACATAAACTATTAATATCAACTTGTATACATATTATGATTGCTTCCTCTCCTCTCGTAGTGATCTGTTTGAAGAACTTTCACTTATATTATATAAAGTTACAACAATTATGTAAATACGTACGTTTTGTTGTTTGACACGAGGTTCTGTATACGCACGCGGTGTGTACGCAGGTTTATAAATCGTTAGTGATTTGTCGAATGTATTCTTATTGCAATGATTATTATAGTAAGTTTCGGTTTAAATTGTAATTGGTATCACTTGGGCTCTCCACCGCTCTGGTGAACTTGTGCACGATGCTATGCATGCATGGCTGCATGGTGTCACTATAAAGTACACGGGATGTACCGCGGCGCTGGTGATCACAAGCCAAGATGCTGATGATGATGATGATGCGCAAGCAGCCTAAGCTAGATTATTTGAAATATTGTTAAGGTTTGTTTAATTAGCTTCTACATATTTCATCTATTACTATTTATGTACACATGCCACGATACTTTTTCCAGGTGTAAATTATCATACCAGCTTTTGTCTAGCCAATCGCAATAATTTTGAAAACTCATTTCATTATTTTCATTGTAAAAATGCCTTACATGATACTCAGTAAGACTTCGATTGAAATAGGTTTTTACACACAATATCCTTATTGCAAATATTAACTTTGTAGTCGAATCGTCGCGGATCAATGGGAAATCTTTGTAAATTATAAATGTATCTTTAAAAGTACACGCTTATTTATGTTTAATATTACGATAATTGTTGACGCACCCCCTCGCCCCCCCCCCCCAGTAGGGACTTCACTCACAGCATTTACTTGTCTATTGGAATATTTCATTCATTTTAGTTCCATCGAAGTTTATATAAATATATATATATATAATAGAATTATTTAAATGTTAGCAGTTACAATTTGGTGAAAGCAACTGACTAAAAATACTCTGACTTAATATAAGGTTTGTATTCATCATCTGTTTGTGATAGTAGACACATGTAAACTAGTGTATCGGTCCGGTTTGATGTCGCTGCTGTTTTTTTCAGCAATGTTGCCGCGGATGTGTGTACAGGTTAAATTGTGTCACAGGAAAACTATCCAAATATGTAATGACGTCACTGGTGGCTGATGTAGATCTTGGTCTTCGGAATTGCAGTACTAAGGTGATATTAAGGTTTGCTTACACTAGGCCGATTGGAAGACTTACCGTCCAACCACTTACGCGGCTCGGTTCGCACCCGAAGTCGACCAAGTTTTTTAAATGTCCGCGAGTTTTTTCGATTTATGTTCTCTTAGGGGCAGCCCTAACACATAGACTAGACAGTTTACAAGCAGTTGTGTCTCGACTTGACTTGTAGATAGTTAGACAACTGTGTTTTGTTCGGAGTGTGCGCACTTTCATATTTTTTGTAGAGTAAAAGTCCATCTTGAGGCTGTCTTATCTATAATAGGCGCTCAACCGTACAAAATTTCTAATTTCTAATGCACTTTTTGTTGTTGAGGATAGTCGTCAGTCGGAAATTCGAAGGCTGCAGTCGCGTTTGCGAAAGCAATCTTCGACCGAGCCGTCTTTGACAAAGTCGACTAACGACCGAGTTATAAATTGGCCATGAGTACTGCAAAACTCAAATGGAAAAAAGTAGTTAAAATCAAACGGTCTACATACAAAAGTTTATTTGTTAGATGTAAATTTGGTAAGATCAAACAAATTCTAACTGCATCTAAATTGTAAGATGGTTATAACGTTTTAGTACTAACTTGTTAGGTTAGCTTTAGTATTTATACATAATTATTTAATAGTTAAATTGGGAAGAGGCTTGATATTTGTTTAGATCGACCAGGGCGACTCTGCGCGACTATGGAGCATATCACACATCAATTGTTAAGGTTACGTTATGTTACAGAAGTTTGTTAGGGTAAGGTTCCACCGGGAGCATCACCTTCAAGATCGACTATAAGTATCTATATTCGTGCAGCCGCTGAGACCCTTCTAGTGTTGCAAGCGTTCATAAGCCAACGTAACCGCTTAATATCAGATGGGTTATGTGTTTATTTGTTACCTTAGTAGTGTAAAAACACGCGGGAATAATGTACCTATATTCGAAGGTTCAAACGACGCGACGGACGGGTGTTTCAATACGTTGAGGTAGCCTTTAATTTCAATGGTCTTAATCAACATGCATATAACATTATAGGCGAGTACTCCCGATGCATCCTCACCCTTATGTATTCTTCTGATGGCAGAGTTGTCGCTACTCGATGTAATGTTATATTTTAAAAAAAACTAACTCATGTACGCTAAATTTAATGTTGAATATAACATCTGATTTGGTGTTAGGCCTGAACTGCATTCATCAAATCGCTACACACTCCGCCTATACAAAACTCATTCATCCTATGTAGTTCTCGCCTTAAAAATGACTGAAATTGCCAGTGAAAATAAAAAGTATTTTTGATCTGTGAACAATTTCTCCTGTGTTACCATTATCTTGATAAATGTTA
Source organism: Cybosia mesomella (assembly GCA_946251805.1). Classification (NCBI taxonomy): domain Eukaryota; kingdom Metazoa; phylum Arthropoda; class Insecta; order Lepidoptera; family Erebidae; genus Cybosia; species Cybosia mesomella. The sequence continues at coordinate 30,959,246 of OX276403.1, read as the reverse complement.
TCTCACTTTAATCTTTTGAGTTATATTTAGGTTACAAATTATAGTTGGCCATAGTTAGAGTTTATACAATAGTTTCACAACGGTCTACAATTGTTTCATTTCAGAATAAGGAATTACGTGCGGTGCTACAATTTATTCTTTCACAATGGGACCTATTTTGTAAATGTAAGATGTACAGGTGGACAAACAAAAGTATTTTTTCATAAATATGTACGAAATGATTTGGTGCAAGTAGGTAGTCTTTTTTGTTAAATAAATTGTTTAACGGAGCCTATTAAATCAAAAATAATAATCCGCTACATATCGCCCGCCCCCTTTCTCATATTTTGTTATTTTTCTATTGTGTGTTGTTTTTCTAAATCGTACCTGTAGTTCCAGAGATTAGCGCATCTACAAAATCTTCAGCTTTGTTATTATCATTAGTATAGATAAAAACGTTGACGTATACTAAAAGAAACTTATTTAATTTAACAGTCAAGTACCTTTTTTTTTCGTGCGGAAATCCCTTCGGATACCCCCCCCCCCCCGCCGGCCAGCGGGGGCGGTTATGTCGGACTTGAACCAACTAAAACCGCACGCCGTCTCGGGTCTTCAGACGCCGGGGTGTAAGGTTGCCCATAGAGCATATCCCTCGCACCCCGACTGCCCCTGGGCCATCTTCGGTTTCGAGATGGCCCCCTCGGATTTGGGAACCACGGTGTCCCCGTCTTGCCCCGGTTTGGGGGAGGGGCGCTAGTCGCCCCACCGTCCCGGCCTGCTTCTGCTGGGGTGACAGGCGGCCTCACCTGCCACCGCCAACAGTCAAGTATCTACCATATTGAAATATGATTGATCTCGCCTTCTGAGCCTGGTAATTGTATTATTACAAATAAACTAATGGATAAATTTCTAGTCATTTAAAGCAGAAAAATTCAACATCCAGGACGGGACTTGAGCCCGCGACCTGTCACTTTCTAGGCGGAATACTCTGACCAACTGAGTTTCCGATTTAAATTTATAGGAAAAGCATAAATTGTAGCATAATTGTTCCAAAATTTCATTCATTTATTTATCTAAAATAAGAAAGCCCCGACGTTTCGATCTGCCACTGACAAAATGTTTAAATTTCGGTTTATAGGGCCCACGTGCGCCAGTTTTTATAACCGCGCTATTACTGAACTGTGTTAAGAGACTTTTAATGAATATATTTCACTCAAAAAATCCTACATATTTTTTTTTAAATAATAGTCTGGAATACTTTTTGTAAATGTAAAAATACTTTTGTTTGTTCACAATCGTTTTGGCAGTATCCAATAATTTACTATAGTCAAGGGCGGATGCAGGGCTTGTGTCGTGGGGAAAGACGAATGCACGTCATCTAAAAGGGGAGCAAAAAAGTTTGTTAAATATTTTTAAGAGGGATGGATTTGCAAAACATATTGTTGGGGATGGGGGGAGGTGCTGACCCTGATTCCTGCATGCATTGGCTATAGTACAGCGAAATAACTCCGCCATGGATAGTTTCTCTCGACTTGTTGACTAACTGATACGGGTAATGTCCAAAATTATAACTTTACATAATGTCATACTCACATCTTTCTATCATCGATCTTTTAAGTTTAAGTTAGCGTACAGTCGGTGACGCTCTAACATTTATTTTTGTTACCGACTGTACCTCCTACTGAATGTACCTTAAGCAATAAAATTATTTTATTTACCTACGCATGACTATTGGAGGAGATTTATTTATTTAGTGATTTTATCCCTTTAGGAGCAATATTACTTTAAATTAACATTTTGTGACTGTACAATCAAATTTAATCCAGTGTTACACCAATGTGTGCGAAGTGTATTGTTGGCTAGTGGCTGGTCCGTGGCTCTCCGCGACAGAACAACTCGCGCGAGCTCTTCTCTGCGGACCTCGCGACAGAAACAACAGTACACTTGGCACCAGCCAGATATTTGTGTGGACTAAGTTTTTCTACTCGACGCTAGGTGGAGTTTTATTAAAAAATACAATTATTTTTTATAGATTATGCTTTGATTTTTATTGGAAAACATATGAAAGGCAAGCTTTGCCTTGGTTCAACCACTTCGTCTACTGATATAAAATCAAAAGGAAGTGCCCCGCAATTATCGATTGTGTGCCATCAACTATGGAAGTGTGTATACTTCGCAACGCAATTGGCTGCCATCATATAGTGTGGACATTAGGGTGATTCCTCCTTATTTTGTGTTCAGTGCTTGTGACATGCATAGCCATGCATGCCACGGAACATTCGGCATGCATAGTTTTTTTACGCGAATGACCAGTACTAGGTACCAAGTCTAAATAATCTAAAAGGAATCATTTGACAGCTGTCGTTTAGGGTTGGCTGTTTACAAATCGATAGTGAGATTACGATTTGTCATACGAACCGATCGATTTAAATGTAAAAACAAATTACGAAAAAAAAATGTTGACACGTAACCTTTTTACACACTATTCTTTTCCAGGACGTTTTGTAGAAATAAAGAATTCCGCGATATTTTAAATGAATTGTAGAAATTTTAACTGAAGTATGCCGTATTCAACTCGTTCATCATTATTACTTATTTAAAAATTGTTTAAGAACTTCGGATTTTAGAAATGGTTTATTTTTCGTTCAAATCATACTAGGCTACGTTCTGTGCCTACCATCGGTCGATATCATTTGTCAAAAGGTACCTTTTTTTTCACTCTTAGATTATTAGGACTGTAGTGTGCTTCTAGAGTAAGGTCCCGGGCTCACCAGGACTCACTTATTTTTACAAGGAGAAAATATTTAGGACAATGTTATGTAGGTATGTCTTCAGCACCTGATTACTAACAAATAGCCGCCTGGACAAGCTAGCAAATATGCATACACTCAAGATACATACCTACGCTACTTTAATATACATTTTATCCTTGTAAAAATAAGTGACTTCTGTGAATAAGCAGTCTATGTATAAATAGTCGCTCATAGAAACCGGTTCGGCGCTTCCTTTCTCTGTCGCACGATAAAGAACAGGAATGCCTAGTGTTTCCTTCGTGCTGTGTGCTGTGCTAAATAGGGGTACGGGGCTCGTATGCACAATTTATCTCTGCAAAAGCTTCTTCAACCCAACATATGTGTGTGTTGCGCTAAAGGATACGTGGATCGTATCCACAATTTGTCCGCCCGAAAGTTTTGTTAGCTCAACAATAAAAACAAAATAAAATAAATAAATATTCTACAACATTCTACACAGCGCCTTCCAGACCCAAAGCAAGCACAGTTTAAGTAGCTTGTGTTATGGGTTCCAGAATGCGGATAAACATACATACTATTTTTTTTGTAAATACATACATGTTATGCATAGAAACACCCAGACCAATGCAATAGACACATTTACCACATTACGTGCACTGAGCGAGAATCGAACCCGCGCCTCATGTCATAGCAGTCGACCGCACCACCGCTACGCCACAGAGGCCGTCACAAATTATACAAGTGCTGGGCTAAAAAATCATTTTGTAAACACGCATCTCTTGGACTTCACCCTAGCTTCTCACCATCCAGCGGCTTGCAGTCAATTGACGGACTGAACATAAAAACCTGTGGTACAAATATTTAGCCAATTTCGATGATTTGTAGAATCGGCGAATTAAATTTGAAGGTTTTGGTGAGGCGATAGTTTAATAACTTCAAGTTGTATAGTTGTGGGGGACGTCGCTTCATCTTCATAGTCCTAATACCTTTGGTCGGCATCATTAGGCCGGCGCATACAATTTAAATACGTTTTGTTTACTTCTTAAAGGTGAATACGGGCATATCAATGAAACACAAATGTAGTAAACTTTTTGGATATAATTAGTGGCGCGTGGATGGTTACTTGGGGATGTATTTAAGTAGTTTGATCTCGTGCGTGAGCCAGATGGCGAGCGACAGCAGCATCAGCGAGCCTGATTGATGCGACGCAGCCAGCGACGTCGGGACGTAGTGCAGCAGCGTCAGGATGCCCAGACCCACCTGCACACACACACACACACACATCACTTAGAAACACATTGTGAACGCAACAGAGGAAAGACAGTGAGGTATTTAGATTTCCCAATGAATGAATTCGTGACTCTTGGTCGAAGGAGTGGTGAGGGGTTAAATCTCGTTCATTTCTTTATTTTCCATCTACCAGTCAATAGCAAACACTCATCATTCAGTGACGATTTTGCTAGTATAACTATCTCACGCTAGAGGTCACTAAATGTAACAGAGAAGTACTCAGACACAAAGTGTCATCACCTAGCATCGAGTAGCATTATATTTGGAGACATTGCGGCTAAGAGACGAACTCCGACAGTAAACTGACCAAGGCCATGCCTACTGTTGCGATGTCAGCATCTAGTTGACAATTTCAATGCACAGTTACTTGGGCCACCTCCCTTCTGTGTCTGCTCTGGTAAACACACATGCCACTAGTCTAAGATCCATCATCATCCGAGTACCAATCTCGATTGCATGTAGACTATACTGCTTCCGGACTGTTTAGCCGTGGTCCATCGGAAACTTGTATTCCAGACGTTTCGTCGATCACTGCGGTCGACATCTTCAGTGGTCCAGGTCCGGACGCCGTCGAGTGCGGAGAACCTTCCTCGGCGGCGACTTCTCTGCGACTGAGGTAGAGGCCCGATTGCATCCAAAACTTGCACTTTGGAACCGGGGTTTGTTTTCCTATTCGAACTTTTTTTTTGCTATTACTAGTGTGACTTCTGACTCTCCAACCCCGAAAGGAACGCCTGCGCCAAAGCATCGCTCGTCAGTACTCGAATACGTTCGTTTTCTAAATCTATGGACACAACCTACAGCCCAGACCGAGCGATCAGGCACGGTTCACAATTTCACGAGTAATAAAATTCGAATCCTGTCGATAAGCAAAGGTTCGTTCACACGTTGACATCTCTTCGCAAGGCCGTTCTCACTTTAAGTGGGGACCTCGTAGATCTTCGCCTTGGAGTCCGTTAAGACTCCAAGGCGAGGGTCTTCGAGGTAAGTGTCGCGCAGTGTAGCGGGTACTCGCCTGCAGCCACGCCATGGCTCCCACGCCGTTGACCACGCGGCGCGCCGTGGGCGACAGGGGCTTCCCCCGCGCGGCCAGCCACAGCGCGGTGGCCAGCGCCAGGGTGCTGGTGCCCAGAATGCGGTGGTCGAACTGCACCGTGGTGGGGTTCTCTGTGAAGTTGCGCAGCGTGGGGGAGAAGGCCAGGATGTCCTCGGGGATCCAGTTGTCGCCCATCTTTGGGAACGAGTTGTACACGAGGCCCGCGTCGAGGCCGGCCACGAAGGCGCCTGGAGGCAATAATAAAATAATCAAAATCGTGACCACAAATTGATGCGAGTTGGTATGAAAACAGAAAAGAAAAAGCGAGTGTCATCCCCTCCTTGCACAGCTGTCGTAGTTTCTCCGACGGAGGGCGCTGGCAGTACGGAACACCGTTGATCGTTTTTTTTATAACTATGGGTCGTTAACATATCTAAATTAAATCAATTCTCAATACATTTACTGTGCTAATTTTTTTCCTCATCTAGAACCAACGAAATGAAGCATTACTCTGCCGACTGAGTCCTGAGCTTGTTGTGATTCTCAGGCGACACAGAAGCCGTTTATCGTCACAGACTCGAACCTCATCCTGGATGTCCATTTTTGCCAGTTTCAATCCTACTTCCTACTAATAATATTATAAATGGGAAAGTTTGTGAAGATGTTTGTAGTACTAACACTACTCTCCGAGAAGTGGAGAACAGAGTCCTGTATTTCCCCATATAAATAGATCCATGTTTGATGAATCCCGTTCAAAATAAATAGAGGTGTATCTATAGATTTAAACGGGGTTGACAACGATTTCAACCAACCGGTTGACAACCGTTAACGGTTATTTATCGGTTGTCAACCATTTTTAACGGCCAGAAATGGATAAAAAGGTTTTTTATTTAATTGGATACTTTTTTCTGGTAGGTAATGGGAAGAATAGATACGCCCACGAGGAGGTCAGTTATCGTTTATTGGTCATATCTCCGGTTCTACTTGACCAATTGCAATCAACCATACAACCAACAAATATTAAGTCTGAACAAGACCTTACTAATAGAAAATAACCGCATCAAAATCTGTGCAGTAGTTTTTACGTCCATCGTGAACAAACAGACAAGAATTCCTAAGAAATAGTTATGTGTTCAGGATCGTTCATATTGTTTTTACAAGCTATTATTTAACGTGCTCTGTAGGTATATATGTATGTTAGTGCAGAGTCAAATGTTGCAACTGAATTGTGTGTACATTTATTTCTAATAACGAGTTTTATTTTATTTTTTTATTTCTATAACTAGAAGCAGGTTTTTGAAATTGCGTGTTTCTAACTTTGAAAATGACGGACTTCTGTAAAACCATTCAATAACTAATTTACCACCTTAGTCGGGAAGAGTTATTATATACGTATGCATAAAACAATTCAATCGTTGTGTAAACGTAATACCTAATCAACAAAAAATTGAGTCTCAAAACTGTAACGAAAGGACGACCACTTTTTAGCTCGCAGTCGGAAAACAACCTATTTTCAACCGTTGTTTATAGGTTGTCAACGGTTATTTTGGATAAAAATCCGTTGACAACTGTTGTTTTACATCTATAGGTGTACCGGTGGCAAAGTCCCAAAAGACCGCAAGGCAAGTACGTGTATGCTACTTCGAGAAATGTTTAACACTGAAGAGAACACGTTTAATTAGAACAAATGACAAACTGCAATAAACCGTCACCCTACATACCCATTTATAAAGCAGTTAATTATTTGCGATATTATTACCGCATATCAAAGTAATTAAAAAAGGTCCCCTCACTAACCTGAAACAGCTGTCAAAAACGCCATAGCTTTAACGGAATGTGCGAACGCAGTGACCCCTTTTAAATCCTTCAGCTTCGACAGGGTCCCAGTCGGGAAGGGGCGAAGCACCCTCAGAGCTCCAGCTAACAGCCCCGTGTACAGAATGAACGCTAGCGACAGATGCGCCGCGAGCCGGTACTGGGACACTCTTGGCACATCTGACGGACCTTGGAACCGATCTTCGAGGCCTGATTTCACCATATACCAGCCCATCAGACCCTATAACATAAATATTGACATTTTCGCATACATACGACGACTTTTTCTCATTAGGGTAGACAGAGACAACATATAGAATATACTGTTTCCGGACTGTTTTGCAGTGGTCCATCGGAAGCTTGTATTCCAGACATTTCGTCGATCACTACGGTCGACATCTTCAGTGGTTAGGTCCGGACGCCGTCGAGTGCGAAGAACCTTTCTCGGCGGCGGCTTCTCTGCGACTGATGTAGAGTCCTGAGTCAATGGCGTATTTATAGGCGCAGTTGGAGGGGGGAGGGGGGGAGTGACTCGTGCCTCTCCGCGGAGAAGCCACCGCCGAGAAAGGTTCTCCGCAATCGACGGCGTCCGGACCTGTACCACTGAAGATGTCAACCGCAGTAATCGACGAAACGTCCAGAATACAAGTTTCCGATGGACCGCGGCCAAACAGCCCGGAAGCAGTATATTCTACATGCAACGCCGGCCGTGGAAGCCTTGAGATTTATAAGAGACAACATATTATCCTTTATTACGATCCTAGCATACGCCTTTCGCTTCATCTACTTTCATAATTTTTATACATACTCGCCAGTTACAGGTACCCTGGACCTGCCCTTTTTTTAAATGTTCTCGATCTGATTGACATACTACATCGACTCTTACCGACTTGCACATTCACCCTTGTTCCATAAATGTTTCGTCCATCCTCTTAACGTGTCCGAACCATCTAAGCATCCCTTTCTCTATTTTGGCCACTACATCTTCTGCCATATCACGACGTTCCTTTATCAAGCTGTTCCTCACATGACCCATCAACGTTACTTCAATAATAACGTTATTTCATGCACATTTGTTGTTTTGTGTTCTTAAAACCTCTCCAAAACTAAATCCTGACTACCCTCATGCACTATGACATTTTTTTACTTCACGTATTCGATTGAGAATCGAATAGCAGTCGTGTGATGTAACGTCTTGCCACAGGTATGTAGACAGACTCCCCAATCCGGGGCAAGACGGGGACACCGTGGTTGCCAAAGCCGAGGGGGCCATCTCGAAACCGGAGATGGACCAGAGTCAGTCGGGGTGCGAGGGTTATGCTCTATGGGCAACCTTACACCCCGGCCTCTGTAGACCCGAGATGGCGTGTGGTTTTAGTCGGTTCAAGCCCGACATAACCGCCCCCGCTGGCCGGTGGGAGAGTATCCGAAGCGATTTCCGCACGAAAAAAAAAAGGTATGTAGACAGACTTTCATAGTCTGTCTACATACCTTTTTTTTTAAATATAATTTTTGAATAAGTAAAGATGAACCTGAGCTGCGACGAGGGCGCAGTAGACCCCGACGCGGACCTTCATGCCCCTGTCCAGGTAGCCGCGCGCCCAGAAGAAGGCGGCGGGCAGGAACACGCACGCGCCGATCGCGCGGCCCCAGGTTCGGTGCGCGAATTCCATGTACCATATCCACTTGAATTCTGACAGGGTCATCCCTTGATTCTTGCTGGGAAGGGAGTAAAACTAAATTACATATATAATAAACTAGCTGTTGCCTGGGGCTTCACCCGCGTGGATGTTATCGCGAACAATAGCTTATTTGCTTTCCCAAGTCTTGTACATCTCTGTACCAAATTTCATCAAAATCGACTCAGTGGTTTAGGTGTGAAAGCGGAACAGACAGAGTTACTTTCGCATTGATAATATTAATATGGATGATTTGTACACCGTTTTTAACTGTAGTATCTACATAACAAACATTTACAAATTACACATTTATTAATATTTACATAATATTGTCAGAAGTTTACGCGAATGTCACACATTGAAATAAAACTATTGTTAACGGATTCTATCGCGATTTATTTGATGTTACTTTATATTTTACATTGATCCCAACGTAAAATCAAATGAATCGCGATAGAATCCGATAAAAATAGTTTCATTTCAATATTTACACTTATATTTATTCTATTCTATGGATAAGATCATTTTATTTTTTAATCTTCTTCTTCTTCTTCTTCTTCTTATATATAAAAATGAATTGCTGTTCGTTAGTCTCGCTAAAACTCGAGAACGGCTGGACCGATTTGGCTAATTTTGGTCTTGAATTATTTGTGGAGGTCCAGAGAAGGTTTAAAAGGTGAATAAATATTATCGATTGAGGCAGTACGAAGTCTGCCGAGTCAGCTAGTTGTTTATAAATATTACGTCAACACAACTCAGAACTAGTGTGTTCTGAGTTGTGTTGACGTAATATAACGATGCTCCAATAGTCCAATACAGTGGTATTGGAGCATCGTTATTTTGCTTAATAATAATGGCTGCACAGTGCGCATGCAAAGATGCGAATGTGAACGTATCTATATAAATATTAATAGTATATAAAAGAAATAATAGTAATTCGAGTTGAATACCTGCATCGTAAAAATGTAGGTATATGGAATCGTAATATATATTGAAATAAAACTAATTTTTAACAGATTCTATCGCGTTTTATTTGATGTTATGTTATATTTTACATTGATCCCGCCGTTTCGGTTGCTTTTCAGCAGCAATGGTCAATAAATCGCGATAGAATCCGTTAAAAAATACCTAGTTTTATTTCAATGTGTGACATTCGTGTAAACTTCCGACAGTATCGTTATATACTTTTACGACGTAGATAATTGGGAATTGAATAGAATAGAACAATTTATACTAGAATTAACTAATTAAATCTAGTGGGGCGGAAATCACACAGTGATTGTCAAACTTCGGGCCAAACTTAGATTTTTTAGGGACAATTTGTATGGTAGGTACCCGAAACCTTGAACGTACAAACCCCAAAATCTAATCAGTTCTTCCCATTAACCAAACAAGATGATTGGCGAAAGAATTTTTTAAATCGGATAAGTGGTTCTTGAGTTATTGCGTAAACAGATATCCAGACCAACACAAATTTTTTTTTGCTTAATTAGACTTAGAATCATGTGAAACGTCGAGAAAAGTGATAAAAAGTGGGTGTAAGATTTTTTTTTTTTTTTGCGTGATTTTAAGACCGGTGTCCACCTGCTTGGTGGCCCGAAGTAATATGTATGTTCTGTTTTGTTTTTTTTGTTTTGGATCAGTTTGGATCTGTGTGAGTTATATCATACATACCTACATATTATCACCCAAACATATACAAGTGCAAATTTCTGTTGGCATGAATATATGTAAGCATATGTTCATGCAAACAAATATTTGCACTGAGTCGGTACCGAACCCGCGGCCTCAGAGTTAGCACTTAAATGGTCTACCACTACGCCACAAAGCCCTCATTGCTATTAGGCACTCTTGACTAGTGCCAGGTAGGTGAAGAAGTAGGTCCTTAATTGCTCCTATATGAATTTAATTGTAACATTTTCAACACCTACGTAATGTTTCTTATTGTAATTTTACTCACTATATAAATTCAGGAAACTGTTGATATTTTTCAAATTCTTTCTGCCATTCCTCCTCCGAGCGCGGCATCTTCTCCCCCAGCAGCTTCCACGTCACCATGGACAACCCTGACTCTGTTAACCTGGTTACACCACCTGCGTATCACCATATTGTGCAATGTTAACCTGATCACACCACCTGCGTATCACCATATTGTGCAATGTTATTTATTTATTTATTCATTCAGTTTGCAAATGTAGGTAGAGGGTTGGTACATGGTTGTTGGAAGAGTATCACTACATTTGGCCTTGCGGCATGCAACTATAACAGACATAAGTACCATATTGTGCAATTTTAACCTGATCACACCACCTGCGTATCACCATATTGTGCAATGTTAACCTGGTCACACCACTTGCGTATCACCATATTGTGCAATGTTTACCTGGTCACACCACCTGTGTATCACCATATTGTGCAATGTTAACCTGATCACACCACCTGCGTATCACCATATTGTGCAATGTTTACCTGGTCACACCACCTGCGTATCACCATATTGTGCAATGTTAACCTGATCACACCACCTGTGTATCACCATATTGTGCAATGTTTACCTGGTCACACCACATCCGTATCACCATATTTTGCAATGAGGTGTACATCAGTGATCATGGCGTTTGACATGGTGTGTATAACAGTGCCTTTGTATCGAAAACTCGATATAAAATTAAACATGTATGGTCAATGGCCCCTTAATTCCTCTACTATCATTAAACTTTTCATGCCCCTTTTCAATACGTCATCAATTTAATCAGTGTATGTCCTGTGTGGTCGACCCCAGCTTGCTTGCCCACTGACATGTGCTTACATACTGTGTACAATTAAATTGGAAAAAATAATAATGATAAAAATATTTTTTTTATTTCGGACTTGATCCATATTTGTTAGTATTACAAAAGCTTACAGACTTATGTTAGTAACTTATCACACATTTATAAATTCACAAAAGGAAATTAACAAAAAGAAAAACACAAAAACATCATAGTGTCTATTTCTCCCAGGGATTGAAAACGGTTCCAAAATACCGGTAAAATACCGGTATTTTGGGGTTCCGGTACCTATACCGGAACAGGAACCAGAACCTAAATTCGAACCTTTAAGAACCTTTATTTTACCGGTTCTTTGGCAAAGCGAGTCTAAACTTGTTTTTTGGGGTGCGGTCGGGTGACAGGCGCGATGCAGCGCGCGGCGGCGTGTGAGGAGATATTTGTAGGAAATCACATTTGTATTGGTGTTTGGTGAATCTTCTGTTACCAACGCGCGCGTCAGTCGCTCGTATTTGTATTGATAAAATTAAAATCACGTAATCTATACATATAAATAAAATTGGAGTGTCTGTTTGTAATGTTGAATACTACATATGTATATGAATATATATACGGAACATACACCAATATAACATTTTTTACAATTTTTGTCTGTCTGTTTGTTCCGGCTAATCTCTGAAATGGCTGGACCGATTTTGACGGGACTTATTGGCAGGTAGCTGATCTAATAAGGAGTAACTTAGGCCACTTTAATTTTTCAAAAAGTATTAGGGCTCCGCGCAATATAAATAAAACCCAGATCTAAGTCCACGCGAACGAAGTCGCAGGCACAGCTAGTTTAATAATAATAAATACTAATAGACAAGGACAGAGATGGAGCCGGCGCTGTCATGCGAGCAAAATCGCGTTGACTGCCGAATGTCGCCGAATTAACGCAACCACAAACATTGTATTATTAAAACACTGTTTAGCTGCCCAAGTCATTTTGAACTGTATTTATTACAAAAAAAAAGGGTGTGTGACCACACCAATGAAGTAAAACTTTACGTAAACGCATATACGCGTAAGGTAAAGGCACCTAATACCGCCAGTTTAAGCCATGCTCATCTTGACATACAAAAAATAAGCACATGTTCAATAACTAGAATAATTTTTTATTATTTTTCAGGTGCTGAAATGAATGATCTTTTTACTCGATTATAGAAATAACTAGCAAGCATAAAAGAAAAATAAAATTAAAATAGTTATTTATGAAATGGGCTCAGCCCCTATCACCGACCCCATGCATGTGTAAAACCCTAATACCGATTTTGTGGCACCTATTACCGACTGCTAAATTAATGAAACAATTCAAGTTAAATAAAATGCTTCTTTATGTTTATTTACATTATCATTAGGTATTATTAGAAAAAACAACATTATTTTAATTAACCAGTTCTTAAAAAGTTAAAGTATGTGTTACTGAATATGTATGTGCTTACAGTCGACAAAAGAGATAAGTACACTTTTTCATATAAATTTGTATGGAAAGGTGTCTACTTGTTTCCTTTGCCTACTGTACCATGATAAGAAAAAATTAAAAAGAGTAAAAATATACTATTACTAAACAAATGAACGCTCGTGCTTCGAACTAATTTACTATAGAATCATATTATCAGAGCCCATGATATCAATACTAGTTCGATCACATTACTAGATGATATATATATTATTACTCGCGTCTTTAGTGGGAGAACACGAAATGGCTATGCTGCCAGGCTAAAAACCAGGTGGTGATACGGGAAATCAATTTTAACAAGCTAAAAAAATTCGATGTTTTATATGATGAGATTACCAGAAAAATCCAGGCTCATGTGCAAGATCATTAAAATTCAGTGTATTTCTAAACACTGGCGAAAGTGATGACAGCAATAATTATAAGTCGCAAAAAGGTGCTAACGCACTATCGTTCTCAACGATAGATAGACACATTGATGTAACATTATGTTACTGCTGCCATCACTCTTGCCAGTATTTAGAAATGGCAGCAGTGGCAGTTCATACACACAATTTGAAGATCTTTCATAAATGAGCATGGTAATCTTCGATCGATCGATTTTTCAAATAGATTTTTGGTATTCCCACCAGGTTTTTAGCCTGGCAGCATAGCCATTTCGTGTTCTCCAATTAAATACGCGTCTACTGATATACATTTCGTCCGATAATCTGATTGAACTAGGATTGGTGTCACGAGCTCTTATATTATCTCTATCTGGGTACGTTAAAAACTGCAATATTACATGTGGGTCGGATTTAGGATTTTTCTATGAAAAATCGTAAAACCTGTTACCGACCCATTAAAATTTACATTTACTACGTAATTTTATTACTTTTATGTACATTTATATGGTTATATGATTGCAGTAACCATGAATATTTAATATTAAACATATTTTAACCGTAAAATACATCAATTGACAACTATACATCCTAGGGAAATCAAATATTTGCACTAGAATAAAATTGATTTTCACAGCTATCGGTACAACTAAACATATGACGCTAATAGCTCTAATAAAGCTTGACATACTAAGATATTAACTTGGTATAGCCCACTATTTATTAATAGACGCCTTATAACAAAAAAAAAAAAAGAAATTATTTTCACATACTTTGTAAAAACCCAACCCATGGGTTGCATTCGAAATTAAAGCTGTATGAAATGTGCGGGATTTTCGGTGTCCAACGAGAAACTATTAATTTTGAAAATAAAAATTAAATTAAAATTTGAAGTCGCTGGTTTACGCACACAAGCAAGTAAAGAATGTGTGCATTACAAATACATCTTTATTTTCTTTAAAGAAAACATTTGTCTTACATACAACAGCCTAAAATGACGATTTTATGAATGGGTCGGAGTTTGGTGCCAATTTTAAGGGGTCGGTATTTGGTGCCTTTACCTTACTTACTTTTATTATCCATCTTGGCGACAATCTATGTAGTTGTAAAGTTCCAACACACTTGTGATTATGTTAACAAACAAGGTAGACGCGGAAACATGAATGGCGGCAAAATGACAAAACAACTTGCTTTGTCTGGCTCGGCCGAGGCACGAACATCAATAAATTTCGGTTATTCATTCCCTTCTCCGAACACACATCCCCTCTTCCGTAAGGAACCTTTAAAACGGATGACAAGGAACCGGTATAACATCATCCGATTTAAAGGTTCTAGGAACCGGTATTTAGAACCGGTACATCGGAACCCAAACCGGAACCGATACCGGAACCGGAACCGTACCGAAAAGAGGAACCTTTATAAGAACCTAAATGTAGAACCAGAACCGAAATTGGTATCGGTTTTCAATCCCTGATTTCTCCACATGCAGTCCTATCCATCGTTTGAGAAATGGAGAGTCCCAACGATCAGAAAACACGTGCAGGATGCTGTTGGTGCTGGTCCGCAGTCGTCTCATTATTGAGACACTTCTCTTGCGAATCAGAGAGGCAAAGCTATCTACATTTGCCTTAGCAAACATGCCTGATGCACTGTAAAACCTTGGCAAGCCCATCAGCATTCTGAACGCATTATTGTACTGGACTCGAAGATCACTGTAGGTCCTACGCCTGAACGCAACCCACAGGTTACACGTATACAGCGACTGACAGAACAATTTAAACAATGCAATTTTGCCAGTTCAATACATCGTGCAAATCTGCAAATTTTCCTATTGGCCCGGATAGCCAGTGCTCTACGTTCCCGCTCGATGTCAACATTATCCTTTAACTCGTCAGTAATCCAGTGTGCTATATTTAAATGTTTTTACTACTTTTAAAGGTGAACCACACAGTGAAACATGAGACACATTTATATTGTGACAGTCACTTGATTTAAAGACCATCATCTCACTTTTCCCTGTGTTATACTGGAGTCCTTAAGCCTGTGCATACAATTCACAAATACCAACCAGAGTTCTCAATGCACTGATCGAGGGGCTAAGGAGAGCCATGTCATCTGCATAAGAAATGTTGTTGATGCATATACCATCCACATGACATCCAATGTTAGTGTTCCCGAACTCCTCGATCAGTCCATTGATGTACAAGTTAAAGAGGCGCGGAGATGATAAACCTCCTTGCCTAACTCCACACTGCAACTTATACCTACTCATCTGATAGCGTGCCTGCCCAATCGAACCTGATACCAATACATCAGTACACTTATAATTTATTTTGGGACAGTGGTGTTATGTAACTTATCCCATAGCTTATTGTATGACACTAGGCCTTTGATAAATCCAGGTAGCAGGCATACACTGGCGTTTTCCTAACTATATAGTAATGGACAGTCACACAGTGCAAGAATAGCACTTTCTGTTGATAAGTTTGGATCTAAACACAAACTGAGCATCATTTAACTCCAAATGCTTAGCCAGTAGTCGATCAATCAGACTGTCCAGTACCTTTGCTGTAATCGTAACTAGAGAAATCGGCCTATAATTAGTAATATCTGATGGGTAGCCAGTTCTATTTTTTATTATGGGCACAACAATAGTATGCATCAATTTGTCAGGCAGGAAAGAATGACTGAGGCACAGATTTAAAAACAAACAAAGTACTCTTGGCAAATACACCCCGCATTAAGAAATTTAATTTGACGATTAAGACAGACAGACAAAGATTAAGATTTTGACAGCAATAAAGAAACCCCCGACACACATTTATTTATAGTTAAGAAGGCTTCCGAACTAAAAAATCCGCATCGAATTCGGTCAATCCGCTCGAGAGCTACTATGCCACACATAGACGCGTCAAACTTATAGCACCGCGTCGTTAAAAAGACGACAAACTGGACAAAATAAAAGTGATGTCTTACTTTTTGAAGGTGATAGAATTTATTATAAGAAAAATATAAAATGGGTTATATATTGGATTGGAAAACTACTCAGTGAGAAAGGGCGTAGGTACGTGCGCAAAGGGTTGCTTGGTTGCGGACCTCCACGCGGTGCACCCTGGGCAACGGAGACAGCAGCGCCTCTCTCCTAGGGCGGGAGAGACGCTGCCGCCTACGGCCAACTCCGACCGAGGCGAGGACGGCCCTGTTGAGGGCTGTTCGGAAGCTTTCCACGTGTCCCTCTGATTAGCAGATGGCACAGTGGAGAGCAAGTAAGGGAGCCATCTCAAAACCGGAGATGGCCCGGGGTCAGTCGGGGTGCGAGGGATATGCTCTATGAGCAACCTTACACCCCGGCGTCTTAAGACCCGAGACGGCGTGCGATTTTAGTCGGTTCAAGCCCGACATAACCGCCCCCGCTTGGCGGCGGGGGGGTATCCGAAGGGATTTCCGCAAGAAAAAAAAAAGAAAAAAGGTACGTGCGCAAAGATGACTAATACTATGGTAAGAAATGAAACAAAGGAAAATACAAGCCGTATCTTTATTGCTGTTCAACAATATCCATTTATATATGAAAGTTCGAAACTCCACATTCGTTTTAAATTATGCTTAAACAACCTATGTTCATTAGAACTAATTACTACTTAATTATTACGACATTGCATTATATTAATTGATATAGACTTTAATAATTAATAGTAATATTTTGGATAATCCTATTGTTTCAATTCTTATCCTAGTAATTAGATTTTGTGATTTGCTTTATACAAATATGGGCCTTAATACCTTCATTACCCTATTTTCAAACAAACTTTCATACGACTTCAATATTTCACAAAAACTCGCCAGAAATATCTATTAAAATAATTATTTCATAAAAATATACACGGCCTTTGAAAAGTTATAACCGCTCTGCAGTATTCTTTATTACAATAGGCTCGCCCCCTATTACATTGGGACCTAAACATAACTGGCGAATCGTGGGTGTGTAATACACCTCTGCCTACCCCTTCGATACAGGTGTGGAGTGATGTTTTTTATTCTTTAGTCTATATGACAACTAATAACAATACACGTAACTAATACACCTATCATATAAGTGGACCAGCAAGCAACTTATTTTAAAAAGGACATGTTGTTGCACGACCTCTGTACCGTCAAACTCCTAATACTTTTTCCTATTACTTTACCCCCGTTGTTCGGGAGGGAACTACTCCCTATATAAAAGCGATCTAGCGTTGCGTCACTGAATCTTTGGCTCAGATTTTTTCTGAGCCAAAGACTTAAGCGTTGCAGCAAACTTTAGTTCCAACTTTTTGATAAGTAACAACCAGAATGGGGTAAGAATTTAGTTCGGTCTGAATAGCTTTCCTCGTGCCTACAGACAATACATAACCAAAGGCCTTTGCTAATAAAACAAGAAGTCACTTCATCATTATTTACGCAACAAGTGTACACGTGTCGAAAGTAAAAATAATTGTAACTATATGTATGTGTGTGTGTGTGTGTGTGAGTGTGTGTGTGTGTGTATGTGTGGGTATACGTATGTAAATAAACAGAAAAATATTCATGTAGTGTAGATATGTATCAGTAAAAATGAAACTGTCACCTTAAACCGATACCCATAGTTTTCCCTTAGTACATAGTTTAACCGATACCCTTCACTTCCCCTTTGTAGTTTGAAGCACTAAGTGAAGCACATAGTAAACGCTGTACAGCAGCATGACATAGCCGGCGATCATACCTAGCACCACGGTGGTGAACACCATGCCGGAGCAGCCCAGCAGCCAGTAGCCCACCGCCTTGGAGCGCCGGGGCTTCGGCGCGTTCGCGCAGAAACGCACCAACATACCGTTTGATCTGATTATCTCGCTTAGCTGTGGAAAAATTAACTTTACATTAATGAACTGAAAAAATAGATAGATCTTATTGAAGTGAAAACTTCTTCAACGGCGTTGTGCACTTTGTAATGGGTAAAAAAGGTTAAACTCGCGCCAGGACACGTGACCTGATCGAAAATTCGTAAGACGTTTGCAGACGAATATAGAAGCGTTAATTGCACACTGTACTTAACAACCTTGGTGGCGCGTTCGTCTAATGAGTGGTCGTTGACTTTTTAATGTAATATAAATTGTCATGTTTGTGTACGATAGCGCAATAAATGAATATTGTATATTCCCACATAAATGATAGTACTTTTATACTGATAATTAAAGCAATTCGTGCAAAATTATTCCCTAACCATTCCTAAATATCAAAAATGCACAACGTTAATATTCAAGTTTTCACTTCTGCCGGCACTCCCGGAGTGCAACCCGTCGTTTTTTGTTCATTAGGGTTGGTTGGGCGTAGAGTATGGAGGACCCATGAAGGTCTCCGGCCCCCTAGCCACCTTCATCTGCCAGCCGGTACACCAGCTGATTGAAGGACGAAGCTTTAGGGAAAGCTTTCCCCTGGGGGTTGGAGGGCAGACGGCAATCACTCTGTTCGGGTACGCCGAATTCGCCAGTTTTTAACCGACTTCAAAAAAGGAGGAGGTTCTCAATATTATTCGCATGTTTATTTTTTATGTGTGTTCAGGCGTAACTCCTTCATTTGTAGACAGATTTGTTTTTTTTTGTGAGACGTTTATTCCGAAATGGTCTTGAAGATAGGATTCGGAGACAGATAACGGAACTCTTCAATAAACAGCAGCAAATCAACTGCGATTGTAACATAATCACATAATATAACATCCCGCCTGTAGGGTACAAGTGTATGCAGATGTGTTCCGTATACACGCTGAATTATAATCGTTTTGGACCCGAAAGGGGGTTACTCGAAATCATCTATGGTACCATTTTGAGACGTCCAAATTGTTATACCCGTTATAATAAAAAAAAAAGACTTTTCTGTATCTTTTTCAGTCGTTCGAATAGAGACATTATTAGCGCATCGGTAATTCATTGTCAATTTTTAATGAATGAAGGTGCGTCCTCGATCATAACTGCGCGGATATAGGTGATTATATCCGCGCAGTTATGAAGGGGAGGGTCGGTGTTTAGTCCTTAGTGGGGTGACTTCTGCCAGGGAATTTACCTTTAACTTAAATACTAAGACGACAATAGCGTACGCCTAGGTGAGCGAAGCTAGGCTGTTCGGCGCGCACCGACAAGTGCTTCATATACGTCCCCGCCGCTCCCAGGCTGCCGCCGCGGCCTGGGTGCGGGCTCGCTTGGATACATCCGGGCGGGTCGTCTCCTCTGGGCAATGCTATGGTTTATAACGAGCCTCGCTCATTACAACTACCTCGGAACTGTAGTAGCTAAATATGATGCACGAGGGCGAATCTCCGGCGCCATAACCGGACCATCTGGCTAGGGGAAGAAAACCCTGATACAAAAATAACCCTTTGTGACTGGGCAGTCACCTGCGTCATGGACCTGCGCAGTTGAGCGCCGTATGCAAGATGAAGGGATCCTGGGGGGTTGAGCCAAACGGCGCTGGCGGTTATGCGTCCGCAAGGCAACACGCCCTCTTTGGCCTGGATTTCAGGCTAAACGGTAGCCCCAAACACTAGCCATGGTTGGGGAAATTAGGTCAAGGTGTCCCATTAGTGGGCCACCGGCGAGGAGTGTAGGGTCCACGATAGCCGTCTTTGGACGACTATCGTGGTGGGTAAAGGTCATGCTGACGGGGTAAGTGAGGGTTGATCAGCCGTTGGGGGTAGGCCATTTCATGCCCCCTACGCCAACCCGATCGATGTCGCACTGAACCAGCCTTGCACTCCTATATCTCTTTGGTAGTCCTAGTGCCCCTCGAATTAAGTCGAGTAAAGCACTCCCAGTTGCGGGCTCCGTGGAGGGTGGGAAGCCAAAGGGACGAAATTTAAAAACTCACAATAACATGGATAGGCCAAATAATAAAACGAACACTACAAATCCCAAGACTGGCAGCTCAGTGGTCCAGACTGCGGGTACCAGTCAAGGGAATGACTGCACACGCGCCTTCAGCGCACACTTGGCCCGAACCGGCAGCTCAGCGGCCCCGGCTGCAGGCACCGGGAAAGGCACCCACACAACTCACCACACCACCCAAACTGGCAGCTCAGTGGTTAAAACTACGGGTACCAGGGAGGGCGAAAGCACCACACGCGCCCTCAGCGCACACTTGGCCAAAACCGGAAGCTACGGGTACCCGCGAAGGTAACGACACACATAAGGGGGAAACCCCTTTGTCACACAAACCTCCCCCAGGGGAAGGCCCCCGTAGCGTCAGCCCGGTGGATTCTTGCCAACCGGAGGACGCTTTCTCGGAAGGCTGGCAACTGCCTAAGAGAAAGGGGTCAAACAGGACCAGGGCACGTACCCAACCGACAGGCGTGGATGGCAAGGCAGCTGCCGAACCATTCAAACCGAAAAAGCGGAGGGTCCGAAAAACGAAGAAGGAGAGGCGTATGGCGGCCATCGCGGCCAAGTCTCTGCCTTCTTCCGCACAACCCTCTGTCTCGGCAACGAAGACAGAGGCAATCGGCACCCTCAACTTCGCCGCTGGTGGACGGAATATTCCGCCTACCAGTAACAAAGCGAAGGGGGCCAAACAGCGGCCGACTGGGAACGGTAACTCCTCTGCCAAACGTGCTCTCAACGAGACGACTTCGCCTCGCGGGGAGTACAAAAGGCAGAGGTTGGACCTAACCAAAAAGGTCGCCAGGCCAACCTACGCCCAAGCCGCGAGTACGCCTCTTGACGTCGCAATCACATGCGCACGCACGGGGCGTATCGGCAAGGACGTATCCGAGGAAGTACTCACCGGGATACAAACTCGTATCTTCGGTGATGCCTTGGCTCGGAGGGAAACTCAGCCCCCGAAGTTTAGAGCCAAACCGCTCTATGCTGAGGGGGTCCTAAAACTGTGGTGTGCGGATGAATATACACGCACATGGCTACAGCGTGCCGTAAGCGACATGGCTCTCACGCCCAACGTCAAGTTGGTCGTGAAGAGCCAGACTGAGATCCCTCAGCGGGAACGTTGTGGCATACTGGTCCCTGATCCACAAGGGCTTCTGGAGGACGCGCGCAAAATTGTGCGAGTTCTGTCCTTCCAGAACCCCGAAGTGGAGGTCGCAAAGTGGACCTTGGTCAACGCGACTAAGCAAAACGCCGCGTGGTTCCTGGTGGTCGGAATCCCAGAGGACCAAGTACCGACCCTAATGAAGGCCGGACGCCGTCTCGCTTTTGGAGTGGGGCCGGTGTACGTTAAGTTCCAGGGTCGGTCCGGCAGGTTTGCCGACGTCCCTCTGGGATGGGACCCATCCACGGCCACCATAAACCAGGAGCTCAAGCACCTGCCTGCGACAGAGGAGTCCAATCCTCTCCCAAACGCCCCCGAATCAAGCGGGGAGGTGCCTGCAAAGGCACCACCAACATCCCCCGCCAGTGTCGGACAGGAGGGCGCACCCATGGAGGCAGAGGATGCGGAGGACGTTCTGGCATCAATCTCTGGCCTCCTGGGGGACGACGTCGAACCGGGCGACTTGTTTGCGGGGCTAAAACTTGGGGAGGACGAAGTGGGAACGACCAATGATGGCGTCCCCTTCGTCGAAGACTAAAGTCCTCCAAGTGAACCTCCAGCACAGCCGTGATGGGACGGCTCAGTTACGTAAATGGCTGGAGGTTCAACCAACGGCCATTGCCCTGATTCAAGAGCCTTGGATCAGAGGGGGCCACATCCAGGGGCTCTCCAACTTAGGAGGTAAGCTTATCGTGACTGGCGAACATGATCTCCCCAGATCGTGTATATATGTCACAAAAAACTTAAAAACACAGGTCCTCACAGAGTTCTGTTGCAGAGATCTCACTGCCATAAGGCTGCATACACAGCTGGACGTCGAGGACGTGGTCATCCTCGCCTCAGCCTACATGCCCGAAAAGGAGGAGCTGCCCCCGCAAGACCTCACCCGGCTGGTGGACCACTGCGAAAGGGAAAGGGTAGAGGTCATAATTGGGGCCGACACCAATGCTCATCATCCGCTATGGGGCATGAGCACTCAAAACGACAGAGGTAAGACCCTTGTTGAATATCTTTTCACTACTAACCTTACCTTACTAAACACCGGCTCTGAACCTGACCTTCGTCACCAAAAAGAGCCGTACGATTATTGATTTAACACTAGCTACTGAAAATGCAGCGGAAGCCATCATGGGCTGGCACGTCTCCAAGGAGGCATCCTGCTCAGACCACAGGTGGATTCGCTTTGATCTACAGGCGGGGACACTACAAACTCTGCCAAAACGCAACCCGAGAAAAACCGACAAGGTCAAATTTGAGCAGCACCTAGCAAATAGACTTGCTCAACAGCGCTCCCCACTGACCCTCGACAACATCATACAGATTGACGAACAGGTAAACCACCTAACCAAATCTATAATAGACAGCTACCACATAGCATGCCCAGAAACCCTACCTCCCAAAACCCCAGGCAAACAGCCATGGTGGGGCCCAGAGCTAGAGCGCAAGTGAAGGAAGGTTAGAAGGGCTTTCAACAGGGCTATGAATACTTGTGCAGATGAAGACTGGGACGCCTATCGTTCAGCCAAATCCAGCTACAAAAAATGTATTAGATACCGAAGCAAACAGGGATGGCGAAAATTCTGTGGGAACATAGAATCATGCCAACAAGCAAACAGGGTAAGGAAAGTCCTAGTACAGACAAAACCGATGGCACTGACCGCCCTTAGAAAACAGGACAACACACTCACAACATCACCAGAAGAATCTAGACGCGTACTCATTGAGACCCACTTCCCTGGATGCGTCTTCACGGTGACAATCAACTGGCATGATGAAACCATAACACCTACTGCCCGAGACTGGCAGTACGCAAACAAAGTGGTCACACTGGAAAAAGTCCAGTGGGCCATCAGTAGTTTTCACCCTTATAAGGCAGCTGGCCCCGACCGAATCATCCCTGCTATGCTACAGTGGGGCGACAAATTAGTCGCAAGCAGACTGGAGCGTATCTTTAAAGCCTGTCTGGCACACAGATACGTTCCGAAGGGATGGCGGGAAGTAGAAGTAATTTTCATCCCGAAGCCAGGAAAGGGTGATTACACGAATCCCAAAGCACATCGACCAATCAGTCTGACCTCCTTCATGCTAAAGGCCATGGAACGCCTATGCGAGAGGGAGCTGAGAGATGGTGCACTAAAACAGCTACCCCTACATGCAAACCAGCACGCATACAGCTCCGGTAAGTCTACGGAATCAGCCCTCCATCTGGTAGCCGGATAGAGGAATCGATCGAACAAAAAGGCTTCTGCCTAGGAACGTTCATTGACATCGAAGGAGCTTTCGACAAAACCAGCTTCACCAGTATTAAGGCCGCCCTGTCAAAACATGGAGCGGAGCCGGTACTATCAGACTGGATAACAAACATGCTCAGCAAAAGAGTAGTTCGCCTTGGGGAAGAAGATCAGACGGCTCTGATAGCCAAAGGCTGCCCGCAGGGTGGAGTTATCTCTCCCCTTCTGTGGAATTTAGTGATAGATGACCTAATCACAAGGCTGAACAAAAACCGCGATTACACAATAGGCTACGCAGACGACCTAACAATCCTCATCTCAAGGAAGGTAGCGGGAACGGTCTGTAACCTAACCCAACAAGCCTTACGCATCGTAGAAAAATGGTGCGGGGAATTCGAACTATCGGTGAATCCGAACAAAACCGAGTTAGTCATGTTTACGAACAAAAGGGTATTAGGCGAATACCGATTACCCAAACTCTTTGACACGGAACTCCAACTGTCGAAAGAGGTCAAATACCTTGGCGTTATTCTTGACAGCAAGTTAAAATGGAGTAGCCACCTAGACAATAAATTACAAAAGGCTGGGATTACCTTCTGGCAGTGCAGAAGAATGGTTGGTAAAAAATGGGGGCTATCACCGAAAATCATCCTATGATAGCGTATGGTGCTATCGTCTGGTGGCCAAGGACCGAAAACAGCACAGTAGCGGCTAAACTACAACGGACCCAAAGACTAGCCTGCATGGCAACCACTGGATGCATGAAA
Source organism: Cybosia mesomella (assembly GCA_946251805.1). Taxonomy (NCBI): domain Eukaryota; kingdom Metazoa; phylum Arthropoda; class Insecta; order Lepidoptera; family Erebidae; genus Cybosia; species Cybosia mesomella. The sequence goes on along the minus strand of OX276403.1, from coordinate 30,935,004 downwards.
TCTACCCCCACCGCGGCAATGGAAGCCATGCTCGGACTCCCACCCTTGGATCTGTTCATCCGCCAAGAAGCAACAGCTGCGGCTATACGCCTAAGGGCACTCAACCTATGGAGCGAGAGAAACACGCGACACACCTCACTGCTCACAGATCTCATAAAGGAGATAACCATGATAGGAGCAATGAATGATCGTGTGCCCAAACAACACGTATTCGACAAAAAATACAAGATCCAACTTCATGAGGACCACCGCTGTGAGGCTTTATGCCCAACGGAACTACGCATCTTCACAGATGGATCAAAGACTGGTACAGGCACCGGGGCCGGCGTTTTCTCGGAGGACCTTAATATATCCATATCAACACCGCTGGGGACCCACAACAAAGTATTTCAAGCTGAATGCATGGGGATTACCCTGGCAGCTTCAGCGGTAATGGCCAGGAGAGTGGAAGGCTACTCAATACGCATACTCTCCGACAGCATGGCCGTGCTGCAAGCTTTAAACAGCCACACTATAAACTCGGGACTAATACTGGAGTGCCATCGTAAACTGAACCAAATAGGCCATTTCAATAACATAACCTTGCAATGGATTAAGGGCCACAGCGGCTCGCGCGGCAATGATGCAGCGGATGAGCTTGCCAGGAGAGGATCTGACATGGTGGTAATGGGACCTGAGCCCATAATACCGATCCCCTTTGCATACCTACGAACCATGGTAAACAAACGAACGAGAGATCAACACAACAGCTATTGGATAAATCTGGAAGTTTGCAGACAGGCGAGGGAAGCACTCCCCGTGCTTGAAAATAGACTGACCAGGCGTCTTCGACAACTGACCAAACAGCAACTGCGCACGGCCACAGCTGCCATCACGGGGCACGGCTCCTTCAATAAACACCTTTATATTTTAGGAATTACCGACAGCTCTCTCTGCAGAGCCTGCATGAAAGAGGAAGAAACAGCGGCACACGTGCTCCTACACTGCCCTGTAACCGCCACATACAGGGTAAAGTACTTCGGAAATACAGGTACGCTCCGGGAGATCGCCAGCAGCGTGAATAGCCTGCTGGCGTTCTTCAATGAGTTGGGGTGGATCGAGTGAAATGCCCACCCTCACGCAAAAACCGCGCCCTGTCGTGGAGTTGCGGATACCAGCTCGCGAAACCATACCATACCATAGGTGATTATAAGAGGACATTTACCGCTTTAGGTACTCCAATATTGAGGGGGCCATCTCGAAACCGGAGATGGCCCAGGGTCAGTCGGGGTGCGAGGGATATGCTCTATGGGCAACCTTACACCCCGGCGTCTGTAGACCCGAGACGGCGTGCGGTTTTAGTCGGTTCAAGCCCGACATAACCGCCCCCGCTGGCACGCGGGGGGGTATCCGAAGGGATTTCCGCACGAAAAAAAAAAAAAAAAAAAAAGGTACTCCAATATTCCGGAGATGGCCCAGGGTCAGTCGGGGTGCGAGGGATATGCTCTATGGGCAACCTTACACCCCGGCCGTTCAAGCCCGACATAACCGCCCCCGCTGGCCGGCGGGGGGGTATCCGAAGGGAAATAAAAGGTATTCCAATATTCTCTTTCATACTTTATGCCTTAGGACCGTCGGAAATACTTTATTAGGACATCATTATATGATAAATGACTTTATATTAATGACTTAGTATTGGACAATGGATTCCGGAAATACACCGGGGAACTCTTCAAAATCAAATAGAAAATGCGAAATGATCGCGGTTTCGTTAGGTTTGTGACCATCCTGTGACAAGATAGATATATTATAATAATACTGTAGTAAAGGTTGTGCTAGCATTGTTTACATTTGGATTATGAAGGTTAACAACAGAACTCCTTAACGATATACAAGATGAATGTCCCGTTTAAGTTATTGAGAGCATTATGTCGATCCCATGAGGTAGAGGTATACCTAACTATAGTCGCAAACGTATTGTATTGGTTTAGACTTGGACTACGAAGACAGCCATGTTGGTTGTTGTTCGCAAGTCAAGAGGGCCTGACGGCATATCGGCGATGGTGCTTAAGCAGTGTGCTCCAGAGTTGTGCCCTGTACTTACACAGCTTTTCGCGCTCTCTTAATCCACGAGACAAGTCCCAGCTTCGTGGAAGACCGCATTCGTGCATCCTGTGCCTAAGAAAGGCGATAGAACAGACCCGTCCAATTACAGGCTTATCGCTATCACCTCCCTTCTCACGAAGGTAATCGAGCGTGTCATTAATGTACAGCTCCTGAGATACCTTTGTGGAGGAACGAGGTGTGATGCTCCTCCAACACAAAGGGAGGATCCTCCGACCAGGCAAGGTGATCGCGCCTGGCGGGCCGAGGCCCTAACTGTTGAAGTTAGGATTCTGTATATATGCTACTCAGCGCGTGAACTTCATTTTCGCGATACAGGATTGTGACGTAGGAATCACGTGGTAGTTGTGACATAGTAGACGGTTCTGGTTCCGCTTGTTGGTCGCTAGGTGGCGCTGATTTCTTGCGGTATCGAAGTAGTTGAGCTTACTGTTGCTAGATGTCGCCTGGGTACATGTGGTATCGCCACATCACTCCCCTCCAAGATCGGAGGTTGATTGCGATTCTGAATGCGGTGCTGGAGTGACGTCCTCAGTGAGTCGAGGTGAGTTTGGTACGGTAACGTCCTCAGTGAGTCGAGGTGAGTTGCTGCGATGACGTCCTCGGTGAGTCGAGGTGAGTTGCTGCGGTGTCGTCCGCGGTGAGTCGAGGCGAGTTGCTGCGTACTGGCTGCCTGCGTAGACGGGAGAGATGCGCTCTTCTGACTGTAAGTGCAGCGTGCTGTGACTTAGATGCTGGTGTGGCCGTAGGGTTACCAGGCTGCAGCGGTCGCTGCATGGCGTGGTGTCCCGGTTGAGGCCGAAGATGCGGGATTGCGGAGACTTGGTATCGCTTATGCGGAAGATGTGAACAGGATGTGGCGATGTGAATGGCTGATGATAATGCTCAGCGAAGGTATCGTGATCAGATCACGTCGGGGTCACCAATGTGGAGGAACGAGGTGTGATGCTCCTCCAACACAAAGGGAGGATCCTCCGACCAGGCAAGGTGATCGCGCCTGGCGGGCCGAGGCCCTAACTGTTGAAGTTAGGATTTATATTTATATTTATATAGGAGATATATGCTACTCAGCGCGTGAACTTCATTTTCGCGATGCAGGATTGTGACGTAGGAATCACGTGGTAGTTGTGACATAGTAGACGGTTCTGGTTCCGCTTGTTGGTCGCTAGGTGGCGCTGATTTCTTGTGGTATCGAAGTAGTTGAGCTTACTGTTGCTAGATGTCGCCTGGGTACATGTGGTATCGCCACACCTTGAAGGAAACGATCTCTTGAGCGACCGACAGTACGGCTTCCACTTCAGTCGCTCTACCAGTGACCTTCTTTTGTATCTCACACAACGCTGGGCACAAGCCATCGAGAGTCAAGGTGAGGCACTGGCGGTCAGCCTTGATATGGCGAAGGCCTTCGTTCTGGCACAGAGGTCTTCTTGCGAAGTTGCCGTCTTATGGACTGCCCGAGGGATTTTGCGAATGGATCGCCAGCATTTTGTCCAATAGAAGCACCCAAGCCGTCGTTGACGGCAGCTGCTCGGACCGCATAGACATAAACGCTGGTGTTCTACAAGGCTCCGTGCTGTCTCCGACTCTGTTCCTCCTGCATGACAATGCATGACATGACATGCTGTCTGATGAGTCCATTCATTGCTATGCGGACGACAGTACCGGGGACGCATTTTACACGGGCCGGACTAACATCCCTCGGTCCGCAGTGGTCGCGAACAATTTGTGTCTGAAATCGAGACTACTCTCACAAGAGTGTCCGATTGGGGTGGACTAAACCTGGTCCAATTCAACCCCACTAAGACACAAGTATTTGCATTCACCGCTAAGAAAACCCCATTTATTGTAACGCCACAATTCCTGGACACACCCCTTAAAATCTCCAAAAGTATCGGGATCCTCGGTGTCGACATCTCTTCAAGACAAGACAAGACTTCTTCTTTATAAGTCGCAAGTCCGGCCCCACATGGAGTACTGCTGTCACCTTTTTGCGGGAGCACCTAGATACCAACTTGACCCGTTCGACTCGGTGCAAATACGGGCGCTGAGGATTGTCGACAATCCCATACTTACAGGTAGTGTAGAACCTCTTAACCTTAGGAGAGATTTCGCCACTTTATTCCGCGCACCCTCAGGCTGTGGAATGATTTCCCTGCTGTGGTTTTCCCAAGCGACTACAATATGGAGTTCTTCAATAAGGGCATTAGAAGGTTTTTACAGGGTCGGCAGCGCGAGTGTGACGCCCCTGGTGTTGCGCACGTCCATAGGCCACGGTAACCGCTTCCCATCAGGTGGGCCGTGAGCTTGTCTGCCACATGAGTGGTATATAAAAAAAATCCAAAAGAACTTAACGATATACAGCATGAACGTCTTGTTTAAGTTATAGAAGGAATTATAGGTAGGTACGACTACAGCTACTTTACTATAGAACCAAGCAGTAAGCAGCATTTTCAACTATCACCGTATGG